>CAWUFW010004472.1:0-1200000 GCA_963921515.1 Calotriton arnoldi | reverse complement strand
TTAGATACTGACTCGCCTGACATGCTGTTTCTGACAGAAACATGGATGACAGAGGAATCCAGCCAGGATATTTTAGCCGCCCTCACAGATAAATATTACCTCCTACAGTCAAATAGATCGAGAGGAAAAAAGGGGGGCGGGGTGGCAGTTGTCATAAAGAATGGACTATCTTTCAACACCATCTCCCCGCTAGAGATAGCACTAGTTGACAGTTTAATAGTCAAACTGGACTCCCATCAGAGTACAATGGTATGTGTACTCCTGTACAGACCACCGACAGCGATGCCAACTTTTCCTGAAACACTGGCAAATTGCATCGCGTCCCTGACAGTAGACTATGCCAAAGTCCTGGTCATTGGCGACATGAACTATTGGGCAAATGAGGTGGAAGGGGGCAAGGGAGCTAAAGAATTGACCGAGTCCCTACAAAGTTTGAATCTTACGCAAAACATTCATGTACCCAAGCATATCAAAGGTCATACACTCGATCAAGTCTGGTCTATCAATCTCACTCTTCAGAATTTAGTAATCCAGCCTTGTGTATGGTCAGACCATTATATAATTAGTTTCACTCTATGTGACATTACTTTGCCCAAAATTCAGCCATGTCAAAGGGCTCATCCAGGAACTGGAATTGCCTAAATATGGATTCCCTACGTGATACCTTGAACCTTGAGCTTCCCAAAAGCCTGGACAATATAGATAACTTTGAGAGAGAAGTCGCCAACTGGCAACTGAACGCCCTCAATACCCATGCCCCTCTACAGTCTCAAACCTCCCAGATTAGGCGGCATGAAGCTTCTAAATGGTTTAAGACCGACCTAAAAACAGCCAAACTCAGAACAAGTCAAGCAGAAAGGAAATGGCGAAGCACCTACTCAATAGAATCCAGAGAACAATATAATTTAAGCTTAATGACCTACAAAAAAGCTATTTTGGAGGCTAAAAAGTTGTTTTTCACTAATAAAGTATTAAACTCAAACAATAAGACATCTTCAACACAGTAAGGGAATTATCTAACCCTGATCGTGTGACCCCTGCGATTACTGCCACTCAGAAACTATGTAATGATCTAAATTCCTTTTTTATAGATAAAATAAAAAAAATCAAGAATCCATTGATACCAGCCACAAGGATGTGGAAGCAGTGTCAGGAAACTCCAACTCAGCTCTTTTGGATAACTTTTCCTGCCTAGACAAAGAACAGTTCTCAGAACTCCTAAACAAAGTAAAATCAGGCTCCCTCAAAGACACCTGTCCCCCCCATATACAGAAATCCATCTTCTCTGCATTTCCTGAGGTTATCCTGAACCTACTGAATCTTTCCATAGCTCAAGGGACGGTTCCTTCAGCCTTTAAAGAAGCAGTGATCACCCCGCTTCAAAAAAAACAAGGGATGGACCCTCAGAGGCTGGAAAATTATAGGCCTATATCCCTTCTCCCTTTTTCGGCCAAACGTTTAGAGCTACATGTAGCCAAACTTTTCAGTACCTTCATAGAAGGCACTAATTTTCTAGAGTCCACTGAATCTATCATCCTATCAGTCATTGATGACCTAAAAGGAAAGGCGGATGAGGACTGCACTCAGGCCTTGATACTCCTAGACCTGTCTGCAGCTTTCGATACCGTCAACCATGACATCCTGATGGAACGCATTGCTCCAGTAATTCTCAGAGGTGCGGCCCCAAATTGGTTTAAATCCTTTTTAAAGGACCGGAAACAATCAGTGTGGCTTGCACCATACAAATCCGGCATAGTCAGCATGAACTGCGGAGTACCGCCGGGCTCTTCTCTGTCTCCGCTCCTTTTCAATGTATATATTTGCCCCCTCATATCCACACTTCGCCAGATAGGGGTGAAGATATACGACTATGCTGACGATATGCAGTTGATCTTCTCCATTGATGACTCCACAACCTCCATGGAATTTCTGAGGAACACCATGCTGCTCATCAAAAATTGGATGAATAAAAACCGATTAAACTAAATTCCGAAAAAACTGAAATCATAATCCTGAACAATAAACTATCTCATTGGACTCCAGCATACTGGCGATCGAAACTAGGCCCTGCACCTACTCCTAAGAACTCGATTAAGAGTCTAGGCATTCAAATTGATTCGGACCTCTCCATGAACTCGCAGATTGGTTCAGTTACCTCGGCCTGTTTTTTCCTACTTTGGAAACTGCTGAAAATCAGAAGGTACTTCAGCAGAGAGGCATGCATTCAAATCATCATTGCCCTGATTTTATCTAAAATTGATTATGCTAACGCAATTCATCTTGGCCTCCCGTGCATCCAGAAACATCGTCTGCAGCTGATTCAAAACCAGGCAGCCAGAATCATCAATCAACAAGGCAGACGATGCCACGTCAAGCCACTATTGAAGTAACTCCACTGGCTCCCAGTGGAGCATCGTTCCATGTTTAAAACTGGATGTATACTGTTTAAAGCTATACATGGTATTGGCCCTCAGTATATATCTTCAAGAATTCATAGATACTTTCCACAGCGCACTCTAAGATCCATGCATATGAATCTTTTGGTGGTGCCTAAATTCAGACGCAAACGGATAGGAGGGTCGCGTTTCTCAACACAGGGTCCCCAATTTTGGAACTCTCTGCCCTCTTCGTTGAAATTAGAAACAGACCTTTTGCGCTTCAGGAAAAACTGAAAACCTGGCTGTTTACCCAAGTCTACAGCTAGATATGGACTTATCTAAAACGGTGCCTCCAAAGAAACTACCCAGCGCCAAGAGACCTGTTGGTGAACGTGCAATCTACAAATTTTCAATAACATAACATAACAACAAGACTCATAGATCTTTTATAAAAGTTCAAGCATCAGCCGAGCGCTGAGGCCAAACCCACAGGAATCTGGAGCATGAATCCACTGCCACCCAGATATACTTGTAAGCCCCATCCGATTGTAGGGGGCCGCAGTGGTCCAAATAGACACAAGTGAGTGGTCTGTCTGATATTAATAATGGTGTCTGCGCTGGACGCGCCACGGTGGAACCCTTCATCTGGTGACAGATGTCGCACTTTAAGACATAAGTCTTTGTCTGTTTAGTTAACCCTGGCCACCAATAACGTTGTTTCAGTAAAGAAACCGTCACAGTAATCCCTGCGTGTGCAGAACCTAGACGCTCGTGTGCAGCTAGTATTAGGCCTAATCTGCGATCTATGTATGGTATTACTCTATCCCCTACTCCTGGAATATGAGCATACGGAATGGTATTTGCATCTAACTTGTAGGAGTACTTGAGTGGAAAACCTTTCGGCAAGGATGTGCTGTTTTTGCGTGAAGCAATGACACCTACCATTATCTGTCCATCTATTCTCGTTTTAGAATGAGTGACTGCAGCTACGGCAGCAGTTCGTACTGCCCCTTTTGCAGCTTCACCAGCCAATGAATTCCCTTCAACATGAACGCCATCACGTTGATGACTCAGCGTGTGTATCACATGAGCTCTCAATGGTTCGTTTTTCAACTCAGCTACCTGTTTCCATAGCATTTTATGCTTAATTGTGCCACCTTTTTCAGTCTTTAAACCCATTTTGACCCCAGTAGTGAAGATATTCATTGTATGACTGGGCACAGTAAAAAGAATCACACACAATCAGTGTGGGGAATTCTCTAATCCATATTTATTAGTGCCAGTAACAGGGCTTTTAATTCTGTCAGCTGTGCCGTGCAGTCTCCTAGAGACTGTGTCTTCGTACTGCTAGGATGGAACTTGCCTTCCTGCATACGTCCCTTCACAATAGCACATGCGGCACTGTATTGTTGTTTACTACCTAGGGCCGGCTGAGCAGAACTGTCAGTGTAAATAATATATTTATACTGATCTAGAGGCATTATTTCATTCGGGAGAGGTTATTCTTGTTCATATTGCAGAAATGCTTGTGCTTTTAGTGTAGAGTCAAATTTGTAATCTACATCTGTTGCTCCGAGAGAAGTAGCCCATTATATCCATCTTGGATGTAAAGCTTTAGCATTCAGAACGCTTGCTTTTGTAACAGCCTCTAAGGCCGGTACTGGAGTTACGACAATTATTCGCTTCCCCTGAGCCAGTGCTCTTTCTCTCACTACAGCAGTCTGTACTGCTGTCAGAATTTTTTCTGTAGAAGCAAAACGCATTTCAGCGTTTGTGTACAAGTATGATTTGTATGCTATGGGTACTGATTCGCCTTCATTGAAGGTTAAGTAAGTGGACCCAGATTGACCCGCTATAACACGGATCTCCAAATTTGTGGTGTTTACACGTGTGTGTAAGTGTTTGGACGCTATCATATCAGCTTGTAGGGAACAAAGGATATCTGTGTGTTCCTGTATCCAATGCTTAACTGAGAAATCAGGTCTTATTAGGTCGTAGAAAGATTTTACTTTTTCTGCGTTATCTAAAATGTAAGTTCTGCCAAAATTTAAGAATCCCAATATGGATTGTAAGTTTTCAGCAATTTAGGTGGTTGGAGCCGCGCACACTTTTCTAAAAAGTTAGCTGTCAGGCTTTTCCCTTCACTTGAAAGCTCGTATCCCAAAAATAGGACATTGAGGTGGGCTATCTTCGATTTTTTTTAAAGTTTAATTTGTAGCTCTCAGAGGCGTACCCCAAAATAATGTTGCTCACTCTGGTCAAGCGATCCTTTAAATAATCATCCGTCAGATAAATATCATCTACATAGGACAATGCCTCTTCATCCAAATTCTGAAGTAACTCTTACCGTAGCGGAGAACAACCCAGGGCTATTCTTATACCCTTGGGGGAGTCGATAAAATTGACGCTGGGAACCGAGCGCTGAGAATGCTGTCAAATATCTGCTTTCAGGTGCTATATTTTGGCAGAAAAATCCATTTGAGATATCCAATGTGGTTTTGTATTTCTTCCGCACAATGTTATTCAATAATGCGGCACTGTGTGCAAATGTTTTAGTGCATGTGTTCAGATGTCTGTAGTCTAAAACAAGATAGTATGAATTATCGGGTTTCATTATGGGAAACAAAAGATTATTCATTGAAGAGGTGCAACTTTCAATTACACCCTGGTATTCAAGTTGATCTAAGATCTCCCTGACCTGTTTTTTTGCTGCTTGTTTTATTGGGTACTGACTCTGTGGAGTTGGAGTAGTTTTTACTGGGCTTGTATGGTGAGGTGACTCAGCATCCCACCCAACATGGTTGCGATATAATGCTGGAGCAAGTGCTACCGCGCTCTCCTATTAGCAAGTATGTTTTAAGTATATAGGAACGATGTTGGAAAAAGCCGGTTAAATTAGTGTTAGTCCCTATGGGCAATCCATAACAATTTCAGGCGGCCAATCTTTTTCAGCTAAAAGGATGTCATAGCCATAAATCAGGTTCTCCCAAAAGAGACCTTTAATTTTTCTGGGCTTGTCCCCCTCCATTTGGAGTGTTATTACATGTAACTAATGTGGGACACTTACCCTTGTATCAGGTGTTTCCACCGTGATATGTTCATTCAACTCCGCTGTCACCAGAAATTCCATCAGGTTCTGGCGAGCTATTGTTACTTCTGCTGCACTGTCTAGCATCGTCAGAGCCCATTCCCCGTTCAGAAGTTGAGTCCTCAGAATTCTGGGCATGTCTAACTTTAAGACCTGCTACTTTCTTCTTTTTAAATTGAGGTTTTGATTTTGGTTTATCTTCTTTTTTGGAAGTTTAGTCTGAAGCGCGTTGCGTGTCTCTGGACTTTGTACGCTCTTCTTGTCTGTGTTCTGACCGTCCTTCCCTCTCAGAGTTTTTTGATGAACCCTGAAAGGAACGAGAGAAATGTGTATCAATATCCTGATACCTGTCAGGTTTTTTATGTTATCACGATTCATAAGGTTGTACCTCCTTTCGGAGGGCTCCTGTTGAGGAGACCCACCCCTGGATTGTGATCTATTCTCTCTATTCTTTTGTTTTTTATTGTTATTATCCCATTTCTTCCTGGAAGAATCAGGTGATTGCTTGGTGTTCTCTTTTTCAGGACCACCCATGAGTTAAGGTTTGGTTGCTCTAGCTCCCAAACTATCTCTACCTAATTCAGCATAGGTGTCTTCAATAATTTTAGGTAACTCACGTTCCTGTTGTAAAGGAGTGAAATCCCTCAGGTGTTGGCGTATTGCCACTGCTGCTGCCTCCCCTTTTATGTTTGTTAATAAAATAGCTGATACCTGGGCAAGATGTCCTAACAATTTCATCCCTAAGTTCAGAGCAGGTTCTGCTCCATACTCATTCTGTATTTGTATTAATACATCTGGTATTACTGCTAATGAAGGGATACCATGAGTTCTGGTATATATGGCAGCGAAAACTGTACCCCAAGAGGTACAATCCTCTATCTGGGGAGCTATCCCCATTGACAAGCAGATTGTTAGCATTCTGTGTTTTTCTTGAGGGCTTGTGTGTGGAAATACGGCTCCTAGCTGTGTTAGTTTTTGAGCTATCCAGAATGGCATTTGCTCACGTTTAGTGGGCATTTTACCCATAACTGCGTGTAGCGTTTGTGGTGGTTTTTTAGATGTAGATCCCTAAATTTGTCCTGCTTGTGTAGCCCTTGCTGGCCGAACTGTGAGTGTTCTCATCACGAACTGTGTCAGGTTTCTGTAAAGTTTTATTATTTCTTTATGAAGTGGACGTAAGTCTGCTACTGGCATTGTGTCAATGTCAGGATGCGGTGTGTATGCCGCTATAACTGGCCAAGTCGCTCCATCTCTTCCGAGCGGACCGAGTCTCACTTTTTCTTTTGTGTGTGTGGGAGGGCGCCTTTAAACAACAGTCGAGAGACAAACCCTCTGCCTAAAATACTTTTAGAAGGTGCTAGAAGTCACTGATATACTAAACCAATCCCAAAATACTGGCCTTCCCAATTATAATGCAGAATGCATTGTATGATGCAAGTATCACGTTTATTTATATTATTTTATCAAAATTTGTAAAAAGACATAATAAGAATAAATATCAAAGCAATCTAAGCGCATCCTGCATCGCACACACACAATCCATCAAACCAAGCAAACCAAAACACATACCCAAACATACTCATACATCCCAACCTATCATGATTCATTAAATACCAATGCACATTCTTGGACAATAACAACAATTCTCCCATAAATAAGGAGAAAGCACATAAAGTTTGGTGATACAAAAGTGAATGAGTTAAGTAACAGTAGACATCAGGAAGTCAATTCCTCAATCAGTAATGCAGTTCATAATCCGGTTTCTTCTCAGGAGGTAAGGTAGAAACAAAGAAGATACATATAGCTCCAGCGCCAACGCGCGTTTCGGTGTCTAACCCAAACATGGGTCACACCTTCTTCAGGGCAAGCTGATCATGTGCGAGACACAAGATGAGATGCGCCTAGAGAAACAACAAATATAATATAAACATACAATAGATAAAACATTATTAAAAATAGGGGTGTCAACATACAGAACATCCCCTGCTAATACTCCTTGTAAGAGGGAAGGCACAGATTAGGACACTCAGATAAATGGATAAAATTTGATAAAGGGGGCGTGCACACTGAACAGATAAAAAAAAACGTAGATCACCAAGCTAGTCAACAGGTAGTGCAAAGGGATCACCAAGCCACCAATGTGAGATACATACGTGCCATTAGAGAAGAAGAAAACAAAAAACATTGGACCAGTGAAAAAACATACTTAGCCAAATCCTGATGTCAGTGACCAGGTGAATACAGGGAATAATAAGGCTGCTAGGTTATAAAACGCCTCAGTGGATGAGAAATACCTGGGTACAGATAACCAAGAAAAAGACCACAGGATCATGGAAAGCAGAAAGGCAATGAAACGTGGGCTCCACACTGGGACCTACAGAGTGAAATGAAGATGTTTAGACTACGGCCAAACGACCGAGGTTTCAAGGCAATCCTATTAGTCACTGGGTGGATGTATCAATATAATGGGCTGCCGCTTACCCAAATGAGTAGGTGTACAGCTGAATTTTCACATAGGGTATAATATCAATAGGGCCACAATTCATGAAATGGAATATACTGAGGTCCGGAAAGAAGCCATGAATACTTAGTAATATAAAGGGCCAAGACGGGCACAGCAGTTGCTTTCAAATGCAGGCAAAACCCTTGGTAAGAGCCTGGAAGGATACAAATATACACACATGAACAGGCTTAAATAAAAAGGAAATAAAGAAATACATGGCAAAGAAGAAAGACAAGAAGCTGCAATACACATAAAGGGCTCCCGAATACGTCTGTAAAAGACGTGACCCGTCTAATATAATACGACAATACAGGGCAAGGACATATCCTGCGCGGGGTCTGCTGTACTCAGTGGCTACAAGATACGTGCTGCGCCGATAGTTCTAAGTAAAAATGCAGGGAAAAACTTTGGACGGGGCAGGCTCTGGTCTAAGTCTGACAGGGACGTGATCCGTCAGCCAGTATGAGACAGAGTTAATAGAATCATAAGGCGACTTACGTGGGTAACATGGAAGTAAGCTGTGCACAGGCAACATAAACGCCTTGGGAGAAATGCAGGATACAAGGTCCTAGTCCAAGTAGGAGACCGATGAACGACAATAGCGTATGCGCAAATGCACACAAGGTCCGCTAGTCGGCTTACCTGATACGTATCGGTAAACGGCGGTAGGAACCGTCCAACGGCTAAGCCACCCGCAGCAAACCCCCGACGGCCGATAGGAACAGCTGAGAACGCCGTTGGGCTGGCAGCTGGTTTAAATAGGGGGGGCGCGTAAGTGAGCAGCTTACGGAGGAGGACTACTTAGACGCTCCTCCCCGCCCGGGAGATCTGAGCTAGAAAGAGGATACGCGGTGGACAGATGGTCATAGCTCTGGGCGCCATAATGGGCAGGGAGTCTCAGAAGAAAATTACAAAAGAGCAAGTATATGCCAGCAACATAAAAGGCGAAACATATGTATCGGGGAAGGGGACCAGTCATCAGGGCATCCAGCATGTTACACGACTGCCCATAAACGTAACCCAGGAGGGGAAGGAATTTAAGAGATAAGTGAAATACCATGGCGACAAGGGCAAAAAAATTAGTAGAAAAAAGCCAGAGAAGGAACACTAGTAAAGTTATATAAATCCTAAGAGGAAAGCTACTCCTGCAGCGAGGCAGGGCTAAGGAGCTTCAGAGAAGGGGTAAAGCATGGCATGCTTCAAAGAATAAATGCGGTCCAATAAGGAAATATCAGCCTGTGCAATGGATGAAGAAAGCTCCAGGCACATGTAACAGAATAGCATTCTCCCATGGCAAGGTTTCGTTCAGTCCATTTTCTTTGGAATTAAGAGTAAATATCCAAAATACTTCTCTCTTCCTACGAGTAGCTGTCACATCTCTGCCCGCTTGAGGCAGAACTTTCTCTAGGATAGACCATCTGAGATCACTCTCGACATGGTCCGCCTCTATCCAGTGACTAACCAGAGGGGCAGTATGTTTCAGTAGTCTGATATTAGATTTGTGTTCCTCAATTCTTTTTCTGCATTCTCTCCCTGTTTCGCCAACATAGGCCAAATTGCAGGGACATAAAATGATGTATATTATATTCGAGGAACGACAGTTGGTCATTTCTGAAAGAAAGACCATTCTTTCGTTTACTTGAATGGTATCACTAACGATGGCATTGGGGCACGCTTGGCAGGAGCCACATCGATGGTTGCCTTTAATAGGCTTACTTCCCATAATGGATTTCTGACAGAAGGTGTTACAATCAGGGGTCTTGGCTGTTACCAAAAAGTTGCTGAGGTTTTTGTTCCTCTTAAACGCAAAAAGAGGTCTTGGTAGCTTTTGTTCATGACCATCCATGTTGAGGAGATGAAATTGTGAATTTACAACTTGGTGAACCTTATGATCAAAGTTCGAGTGTTTAGTCACGCAGACAAGTTTGTCAAGTTGTTCAGTGTTCTTAGATCTGAACATGGCATCGCGGTCATAATACCTTGCTCTTTTAAGGGCGTCTTTGATCAGTTTGGTAGGATATCCCCTCCTCATCAGTTTTTCTTTCAGGATTTCAGCCTGATTCAAGAAGCCACCAATATTAGTACAGTTTCTTCGGAGGCAAAGAAATTGACTAAATGGTATCCCCTCCTTTTGGCAACGAGGGTGGATGCTACTGAATTGCAATAAGGTGTTTCTTGCCGTGGGTTTGGTGTACAGAGAGACCTGAAGATGGGAGTCCTGATGCTTAATCCAAACATCAAGGAATTCCACCTTCGTATTGCTCGAATGAACAGTAAACTTCAGGTTAGGGTCAGCCGCATTGATCCAAAGAGTGAATTCGTCTAGAGTCTCCTGATCACCTCGCCAAATGAAGAATATGTCGTCGATGAATCGTGACCATTGGTGAACATTCTCAAAGAAAGGGGCCATTTTGTTGTATATGTTATGGGCCTCAAAGTGTCCCATGTATAGACAAGCTACGCTTGGGGCACAGGCAGCGCCCATACTCACGCCCTGTATCTGTTGATAATAAGTGCCATTAAACTCAAAAAAGTTCTCTCCAAGTACGATTTCAAGACATTGGAGAATAAAGGACGAGTTGGTTATCGCAGGATCAGTTCAAGAATTTCTCTAAGCACTCTCATAGCCTCCTTTTGTGGAATATTGGTATATAGGGACTCCAGGTCCATCGTGACCAATAGTTCCTTTTCGCTGTTATATGGAAGGTTTTCAATCTTGGAGATAAAATGACCAGTATCCTTCACATATGAGGATAAATTACACACCAAGGGTTTGAGGAAACGGTCGACGTATTTAGACAGCGGCTCCGTGGCAGCCCCAACGGTGGAGACTATGGGCCTTAAAGGCGGGTTGCTGACATCCTTGTGTGTTCTTGGAACCCCATATATGATGGGTATGTGGGTGCAAGATGGAGTGAGAAATTCCGCCTCTTTTTTACAGATATATCCTCTTTCAACAGCAACTTCCACTAGCCTTAAAATTCTGCGTTTCAAGTTGGGTTCAGGGTTAGTGGTGACCTTTTTGTAATGTCTAGTAACTCCAAGTAGATTATTCATCTTCTCCACATACTGGGGGGTATCGAAATTGACTATGACACCTCCCTTGTCACAAGGTTTAATGGTGAGATTCCTGTTGTCCTTAAGAGACGGGAGGGCGACATTTTCCTCCCTTGAGATGTTGAAAGGGGGTTTTGGTACATATCTTAGGATTTTTTGCATTTTCGCCATTACAGCTTTCTCAAATATTTCTACTTCAGCACCTAGGGAGTCAAGGCTAGGAATAAAGTTGGATGGTGGTTTCAGTCCTGATAAATTGTTTTGAGTGTCATTGATAGGTCTATTCTGGAAGAACTTTTTCAGTCTAATTCTATGGAAGAATAGATGTAGATCTTTCATGAGTTCAAATTTGTTGAGGCTGGTAGTAGGAACAATAGAAAGTCCCCTCGATAGGAGGGCCTCCGCATTGGGATCAATGTTGTCCGAGGACAAGTTTAACACTGGAATAGAGTTTATGTTCTCCAGTATTGTTGGTTGCGGGTTTGGATGTATTTCTGTGGTTGTTCCTGTTCTTGGTAGAACCCCCTCTGTTGCTGGTTTCGAAAACGGGGGCGAAAATTGCCCCTTCGGTTGCCTAAAAAACGGTTACGAGCGGGAGGTCTCTCAAACTGGTCCTGTCGCTGTTGATAATTAGGGTTATAGTGCGATGGACCTTCACTATCTGAGTCCGTAGTATCAGAAAAGGTCGTCACGCGCCTGTTGCCCCAGTGAGATGTTCCTACACCTGGTGTATTCTCACTGTTGGAGGTATAGAAATTTTCAGTGAGATATGGGTAAGTACGCTCCTGGGAGAAGAGACGGATATCTTTTCTGAGTTTCTCCGTTTTCCTTTTTATTAAATATTCAGAAAAAGAGTCTAGTTCAAACGAGATTTCCTCAAGTTTCCTTTTTCCCTCCTCTACGCTGTTGTCTTTTTTGAGTTTCTCTTCAAGGTCCTGTATCTGTTTGTTAAGAATGGACACTACCTCCCTGGCGGTTTCAATGATGAGCCTCATCCAGTCCCTGGAGCATCAGTTCGAAATGAGGGCCCATTTCTCCAGGAACTGTCTGATTTCAACAAAAAGGCCTGGGATGTTCCTCACCCTCAGGCCAATAGGGATGGTGCCCGCTTTCAGATATTCCAGCATAAAATTAGCATGAGACTCTGTTCGCTTGGACTTCTTTTTTAAGTTAAGAAGTTTGGTCCATTCTTCTTCCAGACCCTTGGATAGCGTAAAAGGTCTGTCACTACCAGAAGCTTGACCAAGAAGACGGGCAAAATCTTCATCAGAGAAACCAAAGGTCTTGATTTTGTCCATAGATAGAGAAAAGGAGGGGGGAACATGTGAGCTGTCCTAGCAGCTAACAACAGGTAAGGGGTGGCAGCAGGGATACCGTGCAATAGAAGAGAGAGATTATTTTCCCAATACAGATCTCAGAGAAAAGACATAAGTAGATTGTGCTGGTTTATCCCAAAGACACAGGCCGAGAGACAATAAAGAAACATATATAATAATAGTCTCAAAAGAAGAAATAGCAAAAAGACATGCAGAGAGTGTGCACGACACCCCAAGGGGAACAGAAAAGTAACCCCAACAGCTCAAGGCTGGGAACGGGTAACCACTCACACGGACGAGGCCCCTGAGGCTGGTCACAGGCAGAGGGGACAGGGGGAAGAACCAAACAACAGTCGAGAGACAAACCCTCTGCCTAAAATACTTTTAGAAGGTGCTAGAAGTCACTGATATACTAAACCAATCCCAAAATACTGACCTTCCCAATTATAATGCAGAATGCATTGTATGATGCAAGTATCACGTTTATTTATATTATGTTATCAAAATTTGTAAAAAGACATAATAAGAATAAATATCAAAGCAATCTAAGCGCATCCTGCATCGCACACACACAATCCATCAAACCAAGCAAAACAAAACACATACCCAAACATACTCATACATCCCAACCTATCATGATTCATTAAATACCAATGCACATTCTTGGACAATAACAACAATTCTCCCATAAATAAGGAGAAAGCACATAAAGTTTGGTGATACAAAAGCGAATGAGTTAAGTAACAGTAGACATCAGGAACTCAATTCCTCAATCAGTAATGCAGTTCATAATCCGGTTTCTTCTCAGGAGGTAAGGTAGAAACAAAGAAGATACATATAGCTCCAGCGCCAACACGCGTTTCGGTGTCTAACCCAAATACGGGTCACACCTTCTTCAAGGCGAGCTGATCATGTGCGAGACACAAGATGAGATGCGCCTAGAGAAACAACAAATATAATATAAACATGCAATAGATAATACATTATTAAAAATAGGGGTGTCAACATACAGAACATCCCCTGCTAATACTCCTAGTAAGAGGGAAGGCAAAGATTAGGACACTCAGATATATGGATAAAATTTGCTAAAGGAGGCGTGCACACTGAACAGATAAAAAAAAAAATGTAGATCACCAATCTAGTCAACAGATAGTGCAAAGGGATCACCAAGCCACCAATGTGAGATACATACGTGCCATTAGAGAAGAAGAAAACAAAAAACATTGGACCAGTGAAAAAACATACTTAGCCAAATCGTGATGTCAGTGACCAGGTGAATAGAGGGAATAATAAGGCTGCTAGGTTATAAAACGCTTCGGTGGGCGAGAAATACCTGGGTACAGATAACCAAGAAAAAGACCACAGGATCATGGAAAGCAGAAAGGCAATGAAACGTGGGCTCCACACTGGGACCTACAGAGTGAAATGAAGATGTTTAGACTACGGCCAAACGACCGAGGTTTCAAGGCAATCCTATTAGTCACTGGGTGGATGTATCAATATAATGGGCCGCAGCTTACCCAAATGAGTAGGTGAACAGCTGAATTTTCACATGGGGTATAACATCAAAAGGGCCACAATTCATGAAATGGAATATACAGAGGTCCGGAAAGAAGCCATGAATACTTAGTAATATAAAGGGCCAAGACGGGCACAGCAGTTGCTTTCAAATGCAGGCAAAACACTTGGTAAGAGCCTGGAAGGATACAAATATACACACATGAACAAGCTTAAATAAAAAGGAAATAAAGAAATACATGGCAAAGAAGAAAGACAAGAAGCTGCAATACACATAAAGGGCTCCCGAATACGTCTGTAAAAGACGTGACCCGTCTAATATAATACGACAATACAGGGCAAGGACATATCCTGCGCGGGGTCTGCTGTACTCAGTGGCTACAAGATACGTGCTGCGCCGATAGTTCTAAGTAAAAATGCAGGGAAAAACTTTGGACGGGGCAGGCTCTGGTCTAAGTCTGACAGGGACGTGCTCCGTCAGCCGGTATGAGACAGAGTTAATGGAATCATAAGGCGGCTTACGTGGGTAACATGGAAGTAAATTGTGCACAGGCAACATAAACGCCTTGGGAGAAATGCAGGATACAAGGTCCTAGTCCAAGTAGGAGACCGATGAACTACAATAGCGTATGCGCAAATGCACACGAGGTCCGCTAGTCGGCTTACCTGATACGTATCGGTAAACGGCGGTAGGAACTGTCCAACGGTGCCTTTAAACCAGTTTATGTGCTCCTGGTAGGTGAGTGGAACTTCAATGTCCTCATACGGACAGTATTCATTTGGTGTTTCATCTTAAGTATAAAAATTAAATGTATTTGATTGTGCATCTGCTTGTGGGAATTTAACCCATGAATAGAATACCTCTGTTCTATATAATTTGTGTGCTTCAATCACGAATGTGACTGTACCACCCCTAGCTGTGACTCCAAAGTCTGCTAGTTTTACAGTAAGGGCAGTTCTAACATTTTCTGAAATGTTTATTTCATCTTCTTCTTCCTTCTTTGCTGCAACCGCACGTTGTGCTGGCGCATCGGCGTCTTCGTCAGCCATTATTTTGAAAAAGAAGAAGTTTCAAGGAAACTGAGATAAGGTTTTATGCACAATAGGAACTATTTGTCCTTCAAGCTTGATAAACCTACAGCCAATACATAGGATATGCCTACTCAGCTGTGGCGGATAGTCCCCTTCCCACTCCAGACGTCTCTGGGGAAATGTGAGTAGGGTTCTCTGAGAAAAACACGACTGAACTACTCAGATTTGACCATTAAATAAGTCCCAAACCAACGTTGGCGGCGCCATGTCGTGTAGTTCCTATAAACCTATATAGGATCTGCCATTTAGACAACATAGACTGTGGGATTGGTGTCCAGACTGATTCCAGACACTCCCAAAGAGTATGTTCGCCTGTATACCAGCTAGGTCACAGTGCCACTAGATACCCCTCTTACCAAGGAGAAAAAAGTTCTTGGCAACTATCGAACGTGACAACTCTGTCCCATCAGGGATCGTGGAAACAGTACATTACTTTTCACTCAGTCACTCGTGCTCACTTTGTCTCAGAGAAATACACAGAATAAACGGTGGGGACGTTTTCCAATAAGCGTTATTGAACCAGCATCATTCTAGTGTAAAATAGGTGTGCTGAAACAACCATTAGACAGAAACAGATATAAATGATTATAAGCACCAACAGAGTAAAATGATGGTAGATTTCTACCATAGTGCTAAAACGATGAATACAGGCAGGTATAAAAAATACATGACAGTAAAATGCGTACTCCTACGATGCGACCCTAGCTAGATATACCTAAGTGTACCTAGCATGTATGTAGGTGTAAAGCCAAGAATACCTCTAGGATAAAGTCAACCCCAGTCCCTGAAATAAGAGACTTTGGGACCCCGTCTTGGTCTCGAGATGGACACCCCGCAAGGGATGTCAGATCACTGTGAGCTGGAGAGTCTGCGTGCAGGAACCTCAGCGTCTCGCATCAGTGTGTCAGCATGGAAGTCCTTTTTCTCCTCTCCCTGCCTCAGCAAAGATATGGTGTTTATTTACCCAAAGTGGTACCGTCAGGGGTTCTACCTTGCTGTGTCATGTCGGACTTAGGATGACAGAAGGAATGACCCTTATACAAAGTTATTATGCGGGGGATGGTAGTCCTGCTGAGTTTCCAAGAATCCACATACATAATGGATGAAGCTGGTTTTCAGGGAAAACTCCACGTCCTGTAAGCAGTACCATAGCTAGGTAAAAGGTCAGTCCCAAGAACCGTTATGTAGTGTAATGGTAGGAGGGAATGTAGGTGAAAGGTTAGGTGATTCCCTGAGCCTATATTGGGGTACCTATATGAAACATAACACTATCAGTATCAGGAAGGTTCCAGCTCAGATCCAGAATGAGCCAAAAATGTGCACTGTGAATTAATACACACTAACTACAGATTTTTACTGTGGGAAAAGGTGATATTTGCTCCACTTCCAAGTGGTGGTTATGTCTGCATATGTATGATCTCATCCACTCGATTACTCACACTGATCTAAAGTTATATTGGGAAAAAAGGAGTCCTTCACTTACAGTAAAGATGAAATGAATACGGGGAAAAAGGAGACATAGAGCGTATGGGTGGAATTAAAACTATATGCAGTCCAAAAATAAAGATACAGTAATTTAAATGACGTTTAGGAACCTCCATCATTGGGCACAGGCTATCTTCTGGGGAAAATCTCTTCCTCTGTGCATTTGACCAGTCGTTGTTTATCAGGGAGCAAGGGTCAGATGGTTTAGATAGGACAATAATGCCATTCATTCCTCAGAAATCACATCTGGCCCAGGGGCACAACTAGACTCGAACTTTTGGAGAAGCTAGCAGGTCAACCAATGGAGGCGGGACTAACACTTCAACCAAGGGGGCAGAGCTATCCTTGGAGCCAATACAAGAAAATAGGGTGATAAATTGTGAATTGTAAACATTTTGGTCAAGCCCACTATGATTTACAAGAAACATGTTTTAGTGGACTTTAGGCTGCCTATAGGCTACATGCTGAGATCTTTAAAAAGGGGATTTAACAACTAAAAGGCAGCTTCTACAAATTTCACTACAAAGCATGCAATAACCAGTTTTCCCAAAGTTATTTTAAGATGACAACGCTTTTTCCAATTCTCCAAAAATTCCTTCGGTGAAATGACAATGAGCTCATGAAATATTTTGATTCCATCTCCAGAAAGAGGATTTTGTGTAACTGTCAACCAAAGGTTCCTTTTAATTCCGCTCAGCAGGAAATTGCAACATATGCTTGTTTGAGGCCGCATATGTGTACCTATTATATACACAGTATCAGAATTATGATGCTTTTGAAAGATCCAGGCTTAGTTTGACCACTGAATAAGGTTTCACAATCATTTTTTCTGCCAAACTAAGAAACTACACTATTTTGAACAGGCAGGACACAGTGGTACAATGTCTTCATAAGGGAAGTGCAGGTGTACTGCCTTTGCATAGATGCCATCCTTGAGGAAAACCACACAAGGCATACATTAAAGCAAATTCTACATTTGTCTTAAAAGGCACTCTGAGAAAGTGATCATGGAGGAATTCGTTTTTGGTGCCAGAAGTATGCTTCTGGTTGGAAAAATTATACATTCAGGCTTCACATAGCTGAGCTATCTCTCAGTCTACACATAAGGTAAGGTGCCAGATACACGAGCTATTCCTCAGGTGACAATGCTTCATTACCGAAGAAAAAGAGCCATAATCCATCATATCTTCTCGATTTCTTCTAAAATTGCCCACAGACCTATATTTAGGGCCAGATGTACGACCCGGCAATTAGTGAGTTGCAAATTGCGTCGCATTTGCGACTTGCAATTTGCAACTCGCAATATGCGACTCGCTAATGGGGATACACAACAGTGTCTGAGACATTGTTTGCGATTCCCAATGGGGTCTCAAATTGCATGCCTCATGCATATTAATGAAGTTGTCGCACTTTGCGACACCATTGGGAATGGCTGGCACTCCAGGGATGGTGGCCTGCTGGGGTCAGCAGACCTTCATGTCTGGGACTGCTTTTAAATAAAGTAGTTATTTTTTTTTTTTAATGCAGCCCGTTTTCCTTAAAGGAAACAGGATGCATTTAAAAGATAAAAGTGAAACTTTTCAGTTTAATTTTTTAAGGTCAGGCAGTGGTCCACTGCCTGCTCTTAAAAAATATTTGTGCATGCATTCACGTTTGCCAGTGCCTTACCACCCTTCTGAGAAGGGTGGTAAACTGCGAGTGTTTTGCGACCACAATTGCGGTCGGAAAACATTATTTTTTTAAAAATTTTATTGAGCAGAGCATAAGGGCATAAAATACATAATGGTCACAGTAATCATCAGGAATTAAAACTGACATTTTACGATCAATAAATCTTATTCATTTTTCAAATAGAACCAACATGAATTAAAAATTAAGACAAGGACAGAAGATAATAAGCAACAGAAGTCTGGCTGAGTCTTACATTATTTGAAAGTAAATCGATCTTACTCATTAATTTTCTAAAGTGCTTGAGTGCTAAAGTGACAGAAGATAAATATACTGACATTATTCAGAGGCCTTTACGTTTACCTAAAATCATCGTAAAAGCAGAAATAGTTAAACCTATAACCTCGATTATAGAGCACTACTAAAAACCATATTCTACCCAATCAAAAATATGCAAACATTTTACCTGCAGAGATGCTGCATTATAAAAGTGCAATCGTGCCTTTTCTAAAGTGCATCTCGAACAGAGCAAAAAAGTGCAATGTGCTATAGTGCTCCCCAACGCTAAAGTGCAATGTCTATAAAATTTATATTTCCACCATAGTTTCAGAATTTTCAAAAAACTTCCAAACAGAGTTACATTTTCTTGTTATGCCTACCCTATTAGCATAAGCTTCTTCAAACCTCATGGTTCGTTTCATTTTGTTTACCATTTAGAGTAGGAAGGTACATCTTCAGACCTCCAATTTTGGAGAATTAGAGAACGAGCAACTAAAGAGTTAATCGCCGTATAGGTCTCTTCTGCTTTTGTCAAATCAGACCTTACTCTAGAAATGCCAAAGAGAGCTACCTCTGCCTCAGGGTCAAGCCTCTTCTGAATTACCTGACTTATAGCCGAGAAGATCTTAACCCAGAATGACTCAAGTTTTGGGCACGTGAAGAATGTGTGGAGCCAATCCCCTTCGCCTTCTGCCTGACCTCGGAAACATCTATTTTCCACTTCCAGATGTCTTTTACTTAGAGTTTTAGGAGTATAATATGCCAACCACCGAGATAGAAAAGCCATCCTTTTGAACTTGGCTGCTCTTAATGCCTTACTCCCTAACTGGGATATAGACTGCCATTCCTGGCGAGAGAAAGAGCAATTAGTTTCCCGTATTACTCTTCCCAGGAATTCTTCCACCAGGGGGGGCTCATTACACTTTCTCAACTGAGAGTACCAGTTTCCAACCCCCTTTAATTTGGCTCTGTATAGAGCGCTTACCTGCTTTGTTGGAGCACCGCTTAATGATAGATTATACCTATTTATAAAATTTACAATCTGCAGATGCTCCAAGAAACGAAGCTTATTACGGTCGCCATATCTGTTTTGTACCTCTTCCCAGGTGATTACTTTATTATTAATAAAAAAAATGTCCCAATTCCTTAAGACCACAGTCCTTCCATCTTTTGAGACGACTAGAGTGTATTTGGAGTCCGAGAGTTTTACATTCCACTAGCTTTAAATAATAAAATCCTGAGGAGCCGGCTTGTTTAAAAAGGATTGCAGTCTAGAGGAAAAGTCTCGTACTGTCTTGTATCTGGTCTTTTCGGCAATTTAGATGTTTTTAAAAATATCGAAATTTGCGAGCCAGACTCCTGAACCATTCTGTCAAAGAAAAAATTGTCTAGTAAACCATTTGTCAAAGGTACGTTTATAAAAAGGAGTACTAGTAGGGGGAGAATGGACATTTTTATAAGAGTTACACGGCCTATTAGTGTTAGAGGTAAGAAAGACCACTTATCAAGCAATATTTTAATTTTATTCCGCGTTGCTAAGTAGTTTAAGCTGAACAACTGTTCATAGTGATTAGAGACATATATACCCAGATATCGTATTGGTTCTGTTTTTAAAGCCTGAGATTTGAAGTTGGAGGGTAAAGAATTACAATCGACATTCAATGTTAGCATCTCGGTTTTATTTTGATTAATTTTATACCCCCCTATTAATTCAAATTGGCTGAATTCTTTTAATGCCTGATCCAGGTTCAGGCTCTCAGGGCTCAAATATAGAACAATGTCATCTGCGAAGAGTTTTAATTTCGCCATCCCCGTTGTTGGAGCTTTAATTTCCGGATTTCCGTGAATTCTTATGGCCAGGGGCTCGATAAAAAAGGTGAACAGTAGGGAGGACAACGGCAACCTTGTCTGGTCCCACGATTGATATTGACTGTCCCTATTTGATTGGCATTTATCACCACCTGAGCCTGGGCACCCTGATAGATGTTCCTCAGCATATTTATGATTTGGGCAGGGACACCAAATTTATCCAGTCCAAAGAAAAGTGCGTCCCAATTAACCAGGTAAAACGCCTTTTCGGCGTCCACCATCATAATGAGCGTTGGAGTTTTATTGTTCGTAAAATAATCGAGAGCCTGAATTAGGAACCCAATATTGGAGGACATGGACCTCCCTGCAACAAACCTGGACTAATCACTATGAATCAATTTCTGGGCTATGGGGGTGAAGCGTTGGGCCCAGTCTTTCATTAGAATTTTATAATCAGCATTGAGAAGACTGATCGGTCTGTATGAATTGACGTCCTTATGATTTTTTCCCTTCTTCACAAAGCTAACGATTATAGATTATTTGAAACTTAAGGGAACACAGCCTCCCGACTTAATATTATTAAACAGCTTCACCAAGAAGGGAGTCCATTCCTTAGAAAAAGTTTTATAAAATTCAATCAGCAGCCCATCAGTTCCACAGGCCTTTGCCCCTGCAGTAGATTTCAAAACATTAAGAACTTCGGTTTCTAATATGTCGAGATGGATTTGTTCCACTAGCAACTCTGACATACTGGGAAGATTTACCCCCTCAAAATATTCCTGGATTTGGTCCAATCTTGCCTCATATCTGGTGGCATATAACTGCGAATAGTGTTCCATAAAGACTTGGGCTATGCCGTCGTTTTCCGTTATCGTGTCCTTGGTCTTTGGATCAATAATTTCGGAAATCAAAGTTGCTTCTTGTTTGGTTTTTATTGCCCCGGCTAGCAATTTACCAACCATTTGGCTGTCCTCGTACACTCGTTGTTGGTATATTCTAAAACTATTTATTTCTTCAATTAAAAAAAATTCCCTCAATGCCTGTTTCGCCCTTTCAAGCTGACTTCCAACTTCCCCCGCCCCCTGTGACGTGGTATTTCTCAGGTGTAAAGCACTGCCTACAGCCTGCTGAAGTTTGGCTATTTTATCACGCCGTTGTTTAGACTGTGCGGCTGAAAAAGCAATCATCTGCCCACGTAAAGCAGCTTTAAACCCCCCCCAAACAGAAAAAGCTTCTGCCGTGTTCTCATTAATCCTAAAGTATTCTAGTATCCATTCTTTTATGTTGGCTTCCCATTGGAGATCCTGAAGGAGGAGACAATCCATCTGCCACCTGGATCTTATCCTCCTTTCCTCCTCAATTTCCAACTCGAGCTTTACAAGGGAGTGGTCAGAGAATGAATTTGCCCCTATTTCAGTACCTGTATGTTTCTGGGATCGCGATATTAAAAAAAATCAATATGGGAAGCCGTATGAAATTGGCGAGAATAGCATGTATATTTACAATTAGTCGGATTAGTTAGGCGCCAGGGATCTAGCAAGAGATGCTCCTGTTTTAAAACATCTAGGACTTTTTTGGTTTTAGGCTTTAACTGTTTCTTGTTCTTATTGGAGGTGTCTTTCTTTAAATCTTGAATGAAATTAAAATCCCCACCCAAAATTATTTTCCCCAGTACCCCCCTAAGTAACTCACTGATTTTCAAAAGTGCTGCGGTATCATCCACCACTGGGCCAGAGTAATTTACAAAGTTTAATATCGTACTGCTTAATTTGGCCTCGATCCAGATCCACCTTCCAAAGGGGTCTCTCCGGACTTGACCAAATTCCCACGGAAGACCTCTACAAAAATAGATAGCTACCCCTCTTTTGGCCAGCCCAGCTGATGCATAAAAAGCGTGAGAAAATGCTCTAGGGAGAAAAAGCTTTGGGGAATTCGTTTTTAAGTGAGTTTCTTGAAGAAATAATACGTGGGGCGAAAAGGAAGCTAGCCACCTAATAAGTCCACCATACTTTTGTTTGCTTAGTATCCCATTAACATTGACTGAAATAATACAGCACTTATCTATCATTTCTATAAAGTTTCAAATAGCAAAAGAAAACTTCCACAATGCTGATGATCTTTCCCCAATTGCCCCTGCTGCTGCTCTTTTTACTGCTATACCCTTCGTTGAAGCCACCCCCCCTCTACAACACCCCCCTCGAGAAATGTGGACCACCACACTAACCACATCTCTCCCCCCAACTTCTCTTTTGGGTGTCATGGACCTACACCCAGGGTGACATTCTTCCCCCCAGCAATAGTGAACTTTGATACATCCATGTAAACATTGTCTAGCATATCATTTCACTTTGAAGCAGAGATCTCCTTGAGAAGACCCTGGGCATCTTCTAAATTAGAGAACATGTGGAATTTCCCCCTCACGAGAACACGTAACTTAGATTGTTGGGCTATAGACGCCTGAGCGCCTTGAGCTTTAAAGAGGAAGAGCAGTTTAACAAACTCTTTGCACCTACGTGCAGCTGCCGCTGACATGTCGGAAAAATACGGCAATTCGAAGTTTCAATAATCAAGAATTGTCTTTGTTGTATGGCCTTTCTCAAGATCCTCTCCTTAATTCGATAGTTAGCAAAGTTAACTAGGATGGTACGTGGACTGTTAGAGTTAGGCAGCGGATGAAATGGGACTCTGTGGGCCCTTGTGATTGTAAGGTCCCCATTATGCTCAGTCAATACCCTCTACTTAATAAAGGATTCCACCCATTGCAACACCTGGGAGCCCTCACTCCCCTCGGGAACCCCCACAATTCGCAAGTTCGAATGCTGCGAGTGGTTTTCAAGTTCCTCAAGTTTATTCTCTAAGATATTCTTATCCTTGGTGGCTTTGTTTACTTTCGAGAGCATGCAACTCATTTGGTCCTCTAGCTAGGCGATCCTTGACTCGGCTTCTTGAATTTTAACTGGGAGGCAAGCCACTGCTTCTTCTATTTTCCCGAGGCGCTGATGGAGAGAGGCTATTTCATTTTCTTGAAACCTCTTCATTTCTCTTATCTCCTCAAGGATCAGGTTTAGCAAGATCTTAATATCCATCTGTTTAGTAAGGGCTGCATCCGACGAGGCATCAATTGAGGCTTCTACAGATTCTGAAACCAGCAGTTGTCGATTCTTTGCCCCCTTCTGACTCCCCGGGAGCTGGCCCGGTGGTCCCGCATTATTGTCATCGGCCAGCTGAAGCGGGGTCTGTTGCTGTACCTGGGCCCCTGATCGCAGTGCTGTTGATTCTACTGCCGGAATCTGAATGAGCTGGGTATGGAGTAGTGGAGTGACCCCAGAAGAGGGAGATGTTACCTGGACCACGCAACTTTGGCTAGATTCTTGTGCTGTAAAGTTGGGTGGGAGAGCAGCCTGAGCTGTTGAAAATACATCTATAGATGTAGATGAGGATGAGGTCTGTTGCGGACTGTTGAGAATGTCTTCTATCCCAACTGCCCCTTCCTCAGACAGCCGTGATGGTTGGGCAATGGGATTGAGGGGGGCTGCCTGGGACGCCTTTTTCGAAAATAGTGGAAAGTCTTTTGGAGTTTTGGCTTTTAGTCCTGCCCCAGAATCAACTTTGGTGACAAGATTATTCTGTTTGTTATGCTTTCCCATCTTTATCTTCCCCTTTAAATCCATACACCAGATATTTCACAGTCCTCTTAAAGATTTCTCTCTCCTTTCCTTTCCCCTTCCTTTCTCCTTTCCTTTATGAAATCAGTTTCATACTTAAAGATTTGGAGGGTAAATTGAAGGAGGATAAAAAAAAAACGTTCTGCCCCTCAGTTTGTTAATTCAGCTCTGAAGGAAGAAAAAAACCCATAGTTCTCAGGGCCAGTTCACCTCACCTCCTTGAAAGCAGCGTCTCTCCCAGCAAAGCGGCTCCCACTCCTGCTCCAACCTACTCCAACCAGCTCGGTACCAGTCCGGTCCCAGTCCGAAAATCCCAGCCTTGTCCTGCTCAGTCATCCACTACCATGAGGCTCTTCTCAGCTCCTGCCGGTAATACTGCCGGTAATACTCGCGATGCCTCCCCGATCATTTAGCACACCGAACACACCAAAAAAACGCATCGGGAACTTCAATGCGCCCGCCGCCTGCCGCCAGAGATCTTAGCTCCGTGCCGAGCTGTGCTGCTCAGAGACGCTGAGCTGCCATTGCCGGGGGAGGAAACTGTGGTCACCTGTGGCTACGCGGAGGCGTGGTTCTCCGCGGCCATCCCCACCTGGTCGGAAAACATTCTTACATAGCTTAAGGAGTCGCTATTAGGAAGGGATGCCCTTGGAACGCCCCTTCCTAATAGCCAGTCTCTTATCCTATTTTGTGAGTCGCAAATTGATTTGTGACTCGCAGATTAGTACATGGGCCACAGATTTTTTGCGGGCACAAACGTGCCTAAAACCCATTTGCGCACGTAAAAAACCTTTGTACATCTGGCCCTTAGTGTCTTAACACACCAATGAAATATACTGAAAATCTATACATCCAGGATTTAAGTTGAGTTGAATTGGTATTTATAAAGTTCAACAAAATTCCTAAGGAATGTGGGTGCTGAACAAACAACATCATAAAAGAGAAAAAAACATTAAATTAAGCAGATGGATTTGAACAGCCTTCCTCAACATAGAAATGTCCTCTTTTTTGCGCAGGCCACAATGGAGTATCTTCCAAATATATTAAACAACAATAGAGAAAAATCATTCCTGCCTACACCCGCCCCCCCCCCCACCAACTGAGTATTTCTAAATCGGGGACTGCTAGAGGGAGAGAAGAGCCCAATGGAAAAAATGGCTTAGACTTGGAAGCAAACACATGAGCAGCATCGGGTCTGTTTCATACTAGGCTGTGTGGGCAAATCAGACTGCCTTACAATTGGTTTATCAAAAATTTTAATGGGTGCTTGGGAGTCAGCATTTGTCTTTAGTTAATAGGTAGTTTGAGGCATCACGGTGACCTACATCGAGGAGGATATTAAAGAGGAGAATTTTTTTATTTCTCCATTCTTTTCCTATATTGCACGTGTTGCACTGTACAGCACAGATATGAGAAAAGTTTTAAAGTAGACCTCAATATAGTATTTTGTACTGGAAGGGTAACCTAGGGTAAAAATCACTCACCCATGTTTACACTATGATGCAGAGATATGTTCATGGTTGCTAGGCAGCCAGTTTGTGCACTGGTGCTCAGGAAGAGAGAAAGAGTACCATATCTTTGTATATATGGTGGTGTCTTCCTCTCTCCCTTTCATGCAACACAGCACAGCCTCTTTGGTTGGTGCGTTGCTTGAAAACGTAAATGATGCCCATAAATCCCTTTGCACATTTTGTGGCTGACTATCTTATACTGTGCATAATACAATTATATAATGATGAATTACATATTCACAGTGCTTTCTGTCACAGGCTGGGACCTCATAGCACTATGAATTCATGTCACTATTCCCCAGTGCACGAGCCAGAATTCAGTTTTGCGACTGTCAAGTTACACACAGAGACATCCTCAGTAATCACATTAACCAATTGAGATGTCTTAACCTTAAATAATGCATGCCCCACTGATTGCTTTAAATGCTTTATATTTAATATGTATGTATCTGAACACGAAAGGCCAACAAACATTTTTGTTATTTTGATTTAGTGCAAAGTAGGCCCAGGGGTATTAGAGCAAACACATAAGCATCAGGAGAACTGGATTAGGATCCTCAGTTCCACACTCAACATCTCTGGTCGTTAGGCCACATCCCAGAGTTGCAGAATGAGTTGTCCGTTTTCAGCCTCCACTTTGCCCTTGGCCCCATTGTACTCAGGATCGCAGTTGCCTTACTTTTTTCATGCACTTTACATTCTTGATGACCTGTCAATCAGTTTCTTTGAGGCTTTCCTTGAAGCCCCATCTCCAGCACATCCCAACACACAGCAAGTGACAACCGGTGTGTGTCTGGGAAGCTGTAGCAGTCCGGCCTAGGACACACAACGGGGAGACTGAAGCCCTTTTAGCCCAATGGGTGCTGCACGCTTGATCTGGAGTAATCTGCCTCTTCTGATGATCTTAACTGTTCCTTTAGCTCCATTATGAAGCTTCTGTTGGAATAAATGTCTCAGGTTTCTCTTTTCAGTGCTTTGGTGAACAAGTGCTAGAGTTTTGTTCCTGCAGTGCATTTCCTCTCAATCACACAGTACAATGTTGGTGGGTGATCATGTTATGTCTTATTTACTTCTGTAAGAAACAAAACCTGGCTGCCTGTCGACTTCTATTGTAAGTGACTACCAATGGCCTTCCCTAACTCCTTGTCACAGAGGTAATCAACTTGAAGACTAACTCCACAGCCCTTCTGAGTAAGGATTTATTCCTCCATGTATCCTTTTCAGCCTGGTTGGTATTCATTTCCAAGTGGACAGAAGTGAGGAAACTAAACTACCTCTTCATTTTTTTAATTTTCTATATACACATTTCCTTAATTTATTTTGATTTTCTTTCCTTTATTTTAAGGAGCATCCATGTTCTTGTCCCGTGGAAAACCACTTCTTAAATCATTGCTGTTGTGGGGTGAAATGTCGACTTGTATGTTATTATTGGTCTGCATTTCTCAAGAAATTTACCTTTGGACAATTGAGCTTTTGAATAGCTATGACTTGATGGCTAATTAAATATTTCTTGTATATTTTGTCACCAGTCACTTTCCCACAGATCAGATGCACTGTGCCGTCTCACTGTTTCCTTGGAGCTACTTGCTTATGTATTGTGCATATTCTGCTAACCTTACTCAATTGACATAGAAATTGTATGTCTTGCATTCTCAAGGGACTGTGAGTTTTCTTTGCATTTTATTTAGCATTGAATACTATCAAGGAATGAATTGATTGATCCCCTCAAAAAGTGTATTAAAATGTACATCGAATGTGTCCTAAATATTGTTTACAAAACGATTTTCCCAATGGGTGTAGATTTTATTTTAGTAACTTTAGTGGAGTTGTATTTTTGTAGATGATGTTTAGGACACAACATTTAGGTCAGACGATATTCTGACTGTAATATGCTGGTATCATACCCACCAGCGGAAGATCAGTGCAGCCCAGTGCTTAATTTGAGCCGGTGGTTTCCGGTTCTCAGCACCGGCTCTTAATCATCAACACCGGCGCTTGATCACCAGTTAAGGACACATTCATTTTTGGTAGGCACAGGGAGATTAAGTGATTCGCCCAGAATCACAGGATGTTGAGCCGACGTAAGACTCGAACCTGGTTTCCCAGCTCCAAAATTGACAGCTCTGGCCATTAGGCCACATCCTCTCCCCACTTGTAGGGTTTGTTGGTGCTGTGTTAGGCAGCGCTAATAGGAGAAATGGGCTGGTTGAAGCTGCCTCCTGACAAGAGCCCAGGCGCTTCTTTTTTTTACAAATTAACCACTGGTGCAGCCGTCGGGGCTCTGCCCCCACCATCGCCCATTTTCCAGAGCATGATGCATGTCTGTCAAACTGAGCAAAGATCAGCCTGCACTGCTGGGCAATTACATCATTAGTCCAGCAAAGACTTGTGAGGACCCTCCTCCCCGATGATGAGGGGGATCATTGCTGATAGAATTAGCCCTGCGTGCTATAGGTTTAATGCTGAAGGCCAGGGCCTGACTGTCATCAGTGAAGCCTTGCATTACAGTTTCCTTAACTGTCACAGAGTGGGGTAGGATCAGCAAGCACACTAATTCCGGTCCACTCTGTAACAAGTTAGAGAAGAGCCCCCTCTCATTGGCTGACCCATGACATGGTTAGCCAATGAGAGGAGGTGGCAGGATCCTTGGTTCTCGCTTCCCTGCTGAAGCCTTCAGCTCCTTCCAAGGCCACCATGCTTCTCCCTCCCTGCCACCCGCTTGTCCTGCTTTCTACCACGGTGGCCCACCAGATATGTGCTTCATTGAATGTTTAGTGCATGCACAAATGTGTGTGCATTTGCATGTGTGTGCTTGTGAATGGGTGTGTGTGCGTGTGTGTGTGTGTGTGTGTGTATGTGCTTGTGAAGGGGGGAATGAGTACGTAAAATATCCTCACCCCGCATTCATCCCACTGCACCCGTTCAAGGAAGTATCAACAATTGCATTGCGTCACTTATCATTTACCGTTAAATGCAAATGTGACTTTTGAGTTGACTGTTCAGTGAAACATTGTACTTTTCTACTAGTCGGTTATTTTAATTTGCAGTAAAGATGTCAGTAAAAATTGCAGTGCCCCAGTGCAATTTATGTAATTCCGAAATGTTAATCAGAAAGTGTACTCACACAAGCACAAACTGAGAAGTCCAAATTCAGATGTTCTAGCATCAGTGAGAAATTTTAGATGTGACAATTGCCACAGTCACAGGTATTACTTGCCGCCCGACGTATTTACTTTAAATTTAGTCATCTGGGATTCAGTGGCCAAGTTGAATGCGTTCCCCAGAATTTTGGTTTGCCAGGTGCTTTTTATGTCGAAAGGAACGGCTTCACAGCTAAAAATACAGCTGTGCTGTCATTTAATTAAGGGATCATCGATCTTTTTCAAATAAATTGTGGGTTGAGCTGGAATGGTTCGTAGAACTCTGACGTGAGAGGATCATGAATACAACTTTTTATTTCACGTACTTGCTGAAACTGGAATTCCGAACTGTGAAATAAAATACACAGACCTAGACCCATCACCTATATAAATTGGAATTGTTAATTTTGCTAAAAAAAGCTCACATAAAGTCATCATAGCCCTATGCAAATATCTCAACAAATCACCTATCACCTCTACCCACATCTCTTCCCCGAGACCATTTTGCATTTAGCTTGACAACTTGTTCTTGCTAGATCTCATCAGCACTACATACAGCCTATGACATACCACCCTAAAGAAAGAGTTTTGGATGAGCTGGTGTTTTGTGGGCACTTGTTGAGAAAGTGAGTAAGTGCACCAGTGGGTTGCTGTGCACGAGTGCACGTGGACAGCAGCACAGAGTCAGCAAAAACACCATTAGCCTTAGTTTAAGTTTGGAGCTAACTGAAAATCCACCAATTTCGTAAGGAAACTACAAATATAGAGTATATTCCACTGTCTGAATTTCCTCCTCATTACTCCTCCAAATATGGTGCTTCCTACATGTCAGCCATCTTGGAATGGATATACGCAGTTGACTACAAAACACTTCAAAGTTACCTAAGTAGACTTGTGGATAGAATAAAGATCACCTAAAACTTCCAGTTTAAGAGTAGCCAAATAATTCGGATCTGCACCCAATTATTGGCTGGGAATGCGCTTGAAAGCCTTCTTAAGTTAAACAGAATCTATAGTATGTTGCGGGAACTCATTGTATATATGTTATTTCCACAGTGACTACTTAAATTACTCACTGGTTTCTTTGTGCAATTTCACAAACCATAATTTACTGGCACCTGGATTGTGCATTAGGGTTAACATTAAACATAACAATATACATACATAAGAAAGAAAAGCGGGGAAAACAATCACCTAACTTTTGCATATAACAAAAAAAAGGCAAAATAAATGTGACAACTAGAATCTTGCTTCAGTCTATCCAGTTGGTTTGAGTGATGTGGCTGTACTCCTTATTTATTGTACAGTCCGCATGGGAGGTAGTCCTTTGGATGGTCTCATATGGAGGACCATCCTGCCCTCGTTTTTTAGATGTGTGTCCAAAGCATTGCTTAATGTGTTTAAGATTGAATGACTCCTCCGAAAGGTGTTGTTGACGCGTTTTGGCCCTTGTAACTTTGGACCTTCTCAGGACATTGGAAGAAAAGAAGTACCTATTAAAATGATATTTATACAATGTCACCATATGTGCAGGTGCTTAACATTTTTATTGTGCACCAGGAGTTTAAAGTACTAGGTACAGGTACCTGAAGCCCTAGAACATGTGGAACCAGTAGTGACAAGTAAAATGTTTATGTGGGAGGTTAAGTTCACCAATGATTCTGAAACCGTTTGAACCATGGGGGCCAAGCTGTCATGCAGTCCCAGCTCTGGTGAAAGATCCAGCTGGGTGAGGGGTACTGTTAACAGTGACTATGGGATCTGGCAAACGTGTTGCATGTTTATCACTTGACTGAGCTATGCATGCACATTAAAAATTAAAAGCGACATGCATAGTAGACACATGTGCTCGGGAGTATATGTTATCGCTGTCCATAGTCTTTTGAAACTGTGGGATCATGCCATCCATATATATCTCAGATATTTTCAGGTGGCCAAGGCTAGTGCTGTAATGGCATTGAATTGCCGCATGCAGGTGTGCATAGGGTTTCATCGTCAAGGCACTTACTAAGTTGGCAACACGGTGTGTGTTGGAGCTGCGAACGCTGTCGTCCACTGGGGTGTGGCTTGGAGTCTTCCAGGTCAAGGGGAAAATGCTCAGTACGCCAGTCGGGAGAGGTGGTTGTGCTCGGGTGGTGGCAAAAGCCTTCGTCTGCTTGGGGGTGTGGGTCTGGGAAAGAGAGTGTGAAAAACACAAAGTCTCTCTCGCAAGGAAGTGCATGGAGTGTCTCAAGGAAACTTACATCGCTGTCTGAACTCAGGTCGTCATCTGGGTACTGAGCGGTGTAGGCCTACGTCCGCTGGTGTAGGTTGCTCGGAGTCACGGAGTACAGGGTGTGTTGCAGCAGGGGGAAGGGGCACACTCAGCACATGATGGAAGCTTCTGTGGGGCAAGGGAGGAAACATCCCACACCCCAGCTGATGACAGCGTTCGCAGCTCCAAAACACACCTGTATTGCCAACTTAGTAAGTGCCTGGACAATCAAACCCCATTCATGGTTTGCTCACCCCTGCATGCGACCATTCAATGCCATTATGGCAATAGCTCCATTCGTGGAATTGGCAGAGTTTTCCGCACTCTGCAGAGCATGTGGAGTTCCGAAAAACTCCTGGAGTGGAGTTTTTTCCTTGCTCCCGCTAGCCAATGTTAAGTTGGTGAGCGCGAGCGAGGAAAATCCAACTCTAGACCACCTCCCAGCGAGATTTCTCAACACGGGTGGTCGCGGATAGTTGCAACCGCTCGCGTTGGGAAACCATCCATTCGCGTTGAGGAAGCTGCCGCTCGAGTAGAACATCTACTCGAGCGGCAGAAAGAAGCAGAACCCTCTTGTGCTGTGCATGGTGCAGTTCATGCTGATTTTCCAGGATGGGACAAACACCCGGTGCTAAAAATCAGAACGAACGGTGTGACCTGACGCACTCCGCGCACTTGTGGAACTCCGGGTAGCGTAACAGAGTTTTTGGGTCACTTCTCCATGAACTCCGCCCAGGCCTACCAGTACCTAGAGTGAAGATTATTACACTACCCAATCAGCAAAATAAATTATGGTTTGCAAAATTGCACAAATACACCAGTGAGTAATTTAAGTAGTCACTGTGGAATAAACTTATGTACAATCTGTTCCCACAACGTACCATAGCTTCTGTTTAACTTGTTTTCATGCCTAGTTATTGTGGGGTCAATAGGGCAAACCTCTAGATGTTGACACATGAAAGCCATACTAAAGCTGCCCTACTGCTGCTGCCCTTGCTGGTATGGAAGCCTTTAGCCTGCTCAAGGAGTTCAGAGACACATCTAGATTATTTTCAAGCACTTTTTACCTCTCACCAGAGTCTTGCAGAGGGCTTCACCAAGAAACCTGCTGTGGTGCTGGTGATTCCAAGAGGTGTTATGTCTAGCGAGCAGACTCCTTTCTGCACCACCTTTGTTATCATCTGTCATTGAGCCTGTTGTGCATGGTGGTCCAGCACCATATTTGCTCATCAGATAGCAGGACCTAAAGAGACCCTAATGTGCCTTATGTTCTTTTGGGATTGTACCAATTTGCTTCGGGCCAGAGAGTCTGTCTCCCTTTTTTGCACTGTTGTTGGTCCTCTGGACCAGTGGAGAAGCTACTAACACAGAGCAACTTGGTCCTCCAGGTAGTGATGTGTACCTTTGTGTCAGGCGTCTGACCTCCAACTAATTCTTAAAAAGGAGGAATTTAGTCTTCACTGGTTCTGGTAGACTAGCACTTGCACTCCGAGTCACTCCCTCCTTCCAACCCAGGGCATCAGATACATTGTAAATTGTCATTGTTTTCACTTGTTTCTTAGCTGCTTTAAATATTCTCAAACTTATTTTGGCACTAAACGTAGTTATCACTGACTTGCTATAAAGTAACTACTATAGTATTCCGATCGCTTATAGCTATTTTTCCAAACACTGCCTGCTTAAAAACTCTGTCATACTGCATTAATTTTGGAATTCAGCCTCCTGCTCTAGTTTGCATTAGAGCTCACAGTCATTTGATCTCTGTGACCATTAGAGCTTTATATATTGGGCTTGGTTATCTTGGAAATATATTTCTTTATATATTAAGATATTATTAATGTAATGTGGTAGCACATAAATCTAGATGGCCACTTACACTGTTATTAGAACTGTAATGACACAAAAAAAAAATGGCCACCGGAAGGTAGGACCTCTCGGTGGGTCACGAGCTTGGGATCATTTATCGCCAAATATCCCTTCTTAGCCAGTCCCGTTGGAACCCTTACTGCTACAATCATGTTTGTGACTTACCTTGTTGAGGAGCCAGGGAGGTTTCGACGCCCGGACAGCACCCATGTCGGTGCTCTTGGATCCTATTTTGTTGTGAGGTTCCCTGCGGTTGCTCTGGGCGGATTCCGGGGGAGAGTCGGAGCCCATGCCGGATTGGGCCTGCAGGGCTGGTGCTTCACCCGGACCAGCTGACCTGATGTTGTTGGCTCCGCTGTTGTTCTCTGGTGTCGTGCTTCCCATTTCGCCCCGGTTGGACGCGTTGCTGTTGCCTTGAGGGTCAGGTTAGGCCAACTTGGTGGAGACGGCTGGCGTTTTCGGCGACTCCATGTGGGCCCCTGCCGCTCGTTTGCGGTGTGGATGTGTTTTCCCCTGCCGCGAGTCCGGCTTGGATGTGCTGTGAGGGCGGCGAGTGTGTCCCTGCTTTGGGACTTGCTACGCATGACTGGTGTTAGTTGAGGCTGCCCCGGGGGTGGCGCCGCTAACCCCTGAGTTTCCGGATGCCCGTCAACGCCCTTGCTGCTGTATAATGAACTCCTACGGCTTCAGGACGGTGTGGTGAGTTGGTTTCCTGTGTCCTAACTCGCAGCTGCGCCCATTGAAACCTTGATTTTCCTGACAAGCTGCATCTTGTGCCTCTCGTGCCTCCCCCCTGACAATTGCCCGCAGAAGCCCTGTTTTTGCCAGTGGACTGCATCTTGTAATCTCTCCTGCCTCCCCCCTTAATTGCTTCTGTTTTTGGGGGTTTCGTGGCTTGAGTCTGTCGTGCCCCTTTTGTTTTGGAATATCCTTGCTCTTCCATTTTATTGTGCTTCCTATTTCTCCCTCCTTATGGAATCCCCTCCTCAAGATGGCGGCCGAAGTTGGGATGGTAAAAATAAACATAGGACTTACACCCTTACATCTTTACCCCTAAGCAGACAGTTTCTGAAGAACTTTTTGTCCTCCTCAAGAGGGCGGTTGAAGTTAGGGGTGGGAAAATAAACATAGGACTTGCATCTTTCCCCCTATTTAGACAGTTTTTGATGGTCTGTCTTCGTCTTTCCAGTGTTGAAGTTAAGTCCTCCCTCTGATATGTTATGTTTAATCTTATGTCTTACTCCTCTCATTTGAAAGTAAATTAGTGCTTATAAATCCACGGCACAGGATTCCAAATGGAAATTGGTCCTCTCACTTGAGCAGCAGCCATCTTTGAATGGTTTTTGCGCCTGGTTTATATTGCACCGAATGCTCTAAAGGCGGATACTACACTACTCTTTTGTCTTCTCAACAACGAGCTAGTGTCTCTTTACACAGTGCACCGATTGCTTGAAATCTAATGGTGGGATATTATGCTACTTTCTGGTGTCTCCTCATCATCCACGATCCATCCAAGATCCTCCCACATCCATTCTTAGTAGGTCGCTATACTCACCATGGCACAATCTACTACTAGCTCTTACGATATCCTTACATAGGTTGGTCTTAATACCTTTAAGAATGCCTATCCTCCCAAACTTTCTAAGAAAGCAGCAAAGACCTTCAAACACAATCTGCTCAAACGTTGCCCTGAAACACTCATCTCTGATACCTATTTCTGCACGTCAAAGGGTGTGGTGGTTATCGACCTAATGTTCTACACTACCAGAAGAGCTCAATGGAGAAGAGTCTTAACATCAACGCTTCGTTCCAAACCAATGAACAAAACCCCTCATGGTTTCCAAATAACCATATTACCCTCAACTGACTTCAATGCTGAACTTGCCATATCCCTCTACAACAACGGAAACATCCTTATACAAGCTTCTGACCGGAATCTTGAACGCTTTGACAGAATCTTTATGAAGATTAAAAATTCACTTGATAATTCAATCCCTGTGAATCTACCTAATCACTGTCTCCCCTCAGCTGTGGTATCTTTTGTTTTGTCCTCCTCCGTCTCCACCCACTCTGCTTCCCCATCATGCTGCATGAGTCGGTCTGACAAATCCTCCGACACTGATGGTGAATGTAATACCAACAAACCTAACCCAGAGATATCAACTCAGGTCTGCCTGAATATCGAAATGAGAGGTCTTCCTACCCCTCTCCCAGCCTCACACTCCAGTAACTCTTCCTCGAACCCTCATCATCCCATCTCCTACCCCAATTCTTTCCTCCTCACACAAGATAAAGTTATTTTGCCCCCCACCATGCCTCTACAAGAGCTGTCTCTTCAACTAGTCACCCCTAAACCTGCCGTACACCATGCCAATGCTTCCCCCTCTGAGGATATTATGCCGGACCTCAAACTGGATCCCATCCCCTTCCTCAATGTGTTCTCTCGCACTTTAGAGGAGTCTATTCTGCCTTCCAACACCCCTCTCCATAATCGGTCCCATATGTTATCTAAGCCCAGAATGACCGGAGACAGTGATAGCCTGCCCTATATTGAGGATAAGTTGGCTGACCTCAAGCAGACTAATCAATCCAGCCCTCCAGCAAGGGATACACACCGCAGGGATAGAATTTCTTCCTCCATTAACCCTTTCAGCCTACGCTGGACAACACAGCCTAACCCGAACCACCACTCCAGACCCCATAGGTCTACTCATCATTTGTGTGATGAGGACACATTCTCCCTACTTTTATCTTACAACGGCTCTTGCAATGTCTCCTCACACTCTCCACTCAACATCCAAACTATATCCTCCGACCCGTTTAGAGAGCCAAGTGTTAACCTGAGATCTGTGAACAAGAATAACTTACTACTGGTCCCCATCTCTCACCTAGGAAGCGTTTGCAACTAACTCTAACATCAAATCGATGTTGCTCAATTGCAGGTCAGCAGTGACGCATGCAGCGGTTATTACTGACCTCATCCTCACACAAGAATTGGTTCTCTTGATCCTAACTGAAACCTGGCTTAATGACACATCCTCTCCAATTCTGGACATCTTAGTCCCTCCCGAATATGACGTTATCAGACTCAATATACCTGTTAAAGTTGGGGGTGGCATTGCTTGCATCTATTGCTCCAGCTTCACTTTGAGACAGGTTCAAACTCCTATTATGTTCTCCTGTGAACACCTAGACATTGAAATCGGATGCAATGGCAAGATAATCTGTTTGCTCCACACAATTTATCATCCCCCAGGTGACAATCTGCTCTTCATCGAGCAAATCATGGAGTCCATTGCCTCATACTCTGACCAACACCCCAGCCATATCTTCCTCAGGGACTTTAACCTACATTGGAATGACACAAATGATCCCTTATTGTGCTCCTTCAAAGCTTTCCTCTCCGACCTCAACTTCACCCAGGCTTGCAAGGGACCCACCCACAACAAGGGCGCCACCCTTGATCTCATCATCGCTAAAGATAACATCATACAACTGGATGACATTTCACCCTGTGACTGGTCAGATCACTACCAAATCTCTTTCACATCCTAGAAAAGGTTATGGTCATACATGGTCAACTGCTCAAAACTAAACAGCTGACTCGAAATCTGATAGACATTAACACCAATGACCTAACGTCCATTAGCAATAATCTACTTCCACCACCCCCTAACATGACGAACCTAGATGATCTTACGGATCATTACATCCACACCATGACAAATATCTTCGACTCAATAGCACCGAAGCAACTCAGAAGGATACCGATCAAACAGTCCAAACCCTGGTTTAATGGTTCACTTAATGAGAAACGTCGCAAACTAAGGCTTACGGAGAGACTTTGGAGAAACTCACCCTCCATCACAAACCTCAAACAGTTGAGGATGTCTAGAAGTACATATAACAAGAATATCCGTATTGCCAAAACTGATCACCTCAGGGCACAGCTTGACAGCGCCAAAAACAGACCAAAAAAACTATTTGAAATCATCAAACAGCAAGCTAAACACCCCTCCAACAACCTCTCTGCACCCAAGATCTATTGCCCCAGTGGGGAGGACTTCTCAGCGCACTTCACTGATAAGGCTAGAAAAATTGAACTTGAACTGCAACGTGCCTCACCTAATCTGCTGCCTCTGACTCCCATCTCACCATCATCTTGGCCAATGGTAGCGAGAGCACCTACAACCTACGCCAACATTTACCTTCCAAAAAACAATGCATCCTGGAATTCCTTTCTACTTCCAGATTATGCAACGCTGCTCCAATCTAAGGCTTCTTTAAAACCTTCCAATCACTTCAACGATCCGCTACCGGCCAAGTTTTTCAAAGAACTCAAATCGGCTATTCTTCCACTCTGGTCCAGGATTATCGATGGATCTCTTGTGCAAGGTAGGATTCCTGATTGCCTCAAGATGTGTCAAGTTACTCCCATCCCTAAAAAGCCTAATGCAGACTTAGCGGACCATAACAATTTCCGTCCAATTACCAATATCATGACATTGGCCAAATTGCTTGAGAAGTGCGTTCACACACAGCTCTGTAACCACATTGAAAGGTTTCAGCTCCTTGGCCTTTACCAGTCAGGTTTCAGAGCGGGTTACAGTACTGAAACTGCCCTAACACACATTGTTGATGATGCCTTGAGATCTCTAGACCATAATGTTCCGTGCCTACTGAACCTTCTTGATCTGTCTTCAGCATTTGACACAATCAAACATGAAAACCTGATTGATCTGCTTCAAAAAAGAATGGAGCTATCTGTCTTAAATTGGTTTAGATCTTTCCTACGAAACAGAACGCAAAGAATTAAAGTTAACCACTCCCATCACACTCTCCCTCACGCTTTTCAACCTTTTCATGGAACCACTTTCTGAAATTCTGAGACACTCTAAGATTCAATACCATATGTATGCCGATGACACTCAACTGTATTTGAAAATTTCCTCACCAGATGACATAAAAACTCTAAACTGAGCGCTGCATAAAACTCAACGATGGTTAACTCATAATTATCTTTTGCTAAACACTCTCAAGACAGAATTCCTCCTGATTGCCCCTCGCAACCACTCTGCGCCCACTCAAGACTGGTTCAAACAACTTACAGTCTTCAACTGCATCCCTCATGTTGTTGACTCTGCGAGATCCTTAGGCATAACTCTGGACAAATACCTGAATATGCAAGACAACATCAGTGCAACTACAAGGGGAGTCAATCATCAGCTCAGCATATTAAGGAAAATCAAGCCATTCTTGCCCTCTGAGGACATTCAGTCTGCAAGCCAATCCCTAGTTATCTCACGCTTGGAGTATGGAATGGTGACCCTGGCTGGGTTACCTAAAACTAGCCTGGCACCTCTAAGAGCCACTCTGAACTCCGCGGCCAGACTCTTCACTGGTTCCAGGAAACATGACCACATCACACATGACCTAATTCAACTAAACTGGTCGTCTATTGAAGCAAGGATCCGTTTCAAGATTGCCTGCTTGAAGCACAAATCTATTCACTACAATACCCCAGTCTACCTGGCAAAAAAAATTGAACTATCAGGTTCGAATCGGAACCTAAGAAGGTCTAACTCCCTACTGCTGAAACCCACCAAATTAAAAAAGAAAAGAACCTACAATTGTACATTCTCTGGTCTTGCACCATGAATTTGGAACGCTCTTCCTCCCGAGATCAGATCTAACTCCTCTACCTCCTCATTCAAGAAACAAGTCAAATGGTTACTCATGAATGACAATCTACAGCAATGGGCCTGAAGCCAGCTTCACTAACTTTTTTTTTCTGTTGACACTCTTTTATACCTCTGTAAATAAGTTTTAATTTTTGTCTCTCCATGTGCCCTTTAGACTTGCTGCTCTTCTGGTTCTTTACATGCCCCACAAGATGGGTTGTTACCTTTGTTCAATGTTGTAATTTGTGTCTTCCAAGTGCTCCATATGACCTGTTGCTTCTCCTCATACCTCACATATCCAACGAGATGGGTTGGTGCTTGTTCTTGTTTTTTAACTTTCTTGGTGTTTTATTCATGATTTTTACCTCTCCTTGCTTCCGTTCCTTTGTACAGTGCTCTGATACCCGTACGGGTCATGTTCGCGCTTTATAAAACTTTTCAAATAAATAAATAAATAATGACTGTGTTGTACTTTACCTAGACTTGGCCAAAACTAGCTCCTTTGATGTAAGCTTTGACTGCTCGTGCGTGTGTACCTAGAGACTCAGTGAAGCTTCAGAGGCAAATGTTCTCATGTAGATCTAGGACCAAGTACAATGACTGCTTTGAACCTCCTACATTCTCACTTTCCGAGTGTTGGAACTCCCCGGCATCTCCATGTAACAAAGGCTTAGCCTGATAAATCATTTACGTCAAATATGTTTGTTTAATAAAAGATTTAAAAATAACTTTTGTATTGCCACTTGATCCTGCCATAACATAGCCTGATGGCATTACATTGTCCTGCCATTAAGTCACCAGGAAAGTTTTACTATTTGAACTCCAGTTCCCCCAATTTGGGTTCTAGAGTCAAGTAGTGGTAATGGTCAATGTTTGGCAATCAGACTTTCTCCTTAAAGGTTTTCAAAATATTTTTAACTAAAACTTTCGAATGCTTTTGAGATTAAAGACCTTCAGCTACTTGCCTAATACGGGAAATACCTCTATCATCACCGTCCATCATTTTAAAAGAAATGTATTTCTTACAAAAAGCTACACCAAAACCGGAAACCTGATTCATATTTTTCCTGTTCTATTTACATGGTCTCCTTACTCGCATTGCTTTTAGATGTGACTGACTTATCTACTTAAATTGACTGGGACCAGCAATTTCACAGATGTTTGGAAATCATAAGTTTGTTATTAGAATTTGTAGAGAACTCTCCTGCCTTTAGGATGACCTTGCAGTACTATGGTCTGTTTGGGCTGTGTAGATTGTGCTTCCAAATGAATTTGGATTTCTTTGCAAACTGGAGTGTGGGTTGTCATATGAGAAGGTGTTCTGGTTTTTTTTGTTCTGTTCGCTCCTAAGACTGTTGTTTACAATCTGTGAAGGGAAGTTTGTGCATTGGGTTGCACTGCAGGAGGTCATTAAGTGGCCATGTTAGGTTGGTGTCTCCTGTTAATTGAACTATGTGTGCATAGTTTGAGTGTGGTTGGGGTGCTTTACCGTTTGTTTATGGCTCCCTTCCTTCAGCCTGGGTTAGTTATATTGTGTGTGATTGTGCTGGTTATGTGGCGTGTCTGAGCACTGGTGGGTGTGTCTGTGATGCTCTGTCTAACGTGTTCTTTTGTGTTAGTGTTCCGGATGTCTCCTTAGCTATTAGTGATGGTGGGAGTTAAGTATTTATTTATGTATTTATTTATGAGTTTTGTATAGCGAGAACATGACCCGAAGGTATCAGAGCGTTTTACAGAGTAAGCACAAGAACATTAACAAAAGGTACCTAGAGAGTAGATAAAAAAATATATAGTAACAGTAAAAGGAGTAAACTATATACAGTGGGATATGTAAACAGAATAGCAACAAGTATCCGAGTTACATAATGCGCAAACAAAAATACATAGCAACATTATAAAAAAGAATGAGCCAATAGACAGTAGGACATGTGAGTGCAACAGTTCTGAGGTAGTTGAGGTTGGGAGATGTGAGGGAGGGGAGGGTAGATGCATAGTTATCCATGGATGTAGACAAACATGGCATCTTAGCTCTTATGTTTATGACAAATTAGTGCTTTACAGAGCAAGCGCATCAGCAATAGCATGAGGTACATAGAGAGTAGATAAAAATACATCGTAACGGTAAAAAAGAGTAAACAAAATACAGTGAGATATGTAAACAGAATAGTAGCACGTACAGTGTAAAAAAAATACATAGCAACAATAAATCAAAGCAGAATACGATAGACAGTGTACGCAAAGGTTCTGAGGTAGTTGTGGCAGGGAGAAGCGTGGGTGGGGAGAGTAGATGCATAGTTTTCCCCAAGGTATTGCTGCATAGATTTACATGAGGGGTGCAGTGTAACATGGCCCAAGACTCAGGCATGTTATGGAGTGACAAGAGGCAGCGGACAACAGGAGGTCGGGGTCTAGACAGGGTTGTTGGGAGTTGTGTGTTAACTTGCATCTGACAAATCTGTGATTTCTTGAATTTGTGTGATACACACTCCAAAGTGAGGTTTTGCATTGAGTGAATGAATACTTCAGTATGTTTCTTGCCCTTCTGGTTAGTGCATCTTCGAGGCTAGTGCTGTTAGTAGGACGTGATAGCAGACAGTTTGATGTTCCTGTACTGTGTTATTTGCATAACAAATTTTCTGCTTAATGTGTTATGCTGCTTTTCTGTGTGGCCTATCTTTGTGCTTGGATTGTTGGAAACAATGTATGGTTGATGTATATGGCATTCCTGTGCTGATCTGGAGGTATGTCAGATTTGTCCATATTTGTAGTTAGTGCTGTTAGAGGCCAATGATTGTTAACTACAATCATTTGCTACATTGGATGTATGTGTCTAATATGTTCTGTCTAAGATACACTCGTGTCCTGTTAAATGATTAAATGTAGGGCCCACCTAACAGACAAATTCGTGCTCTCCAATAAATTAAATCAAATTGCAGAGCACATCTCAGGGTGAGAAAAGTTGGTTCCGGAAATAAGCAACTCTTTTGACTGGAAAATGTGTGTATTTGTTTTAACCGATGCATGTTAAAATGTAGTTGCACATTTTTGTCATGTGCTGAGACAACATGATAAAAGTGGTGAAATACACACTACCCCCAGTAAATAAACTATACAGACTGAAGTTAGTGTTCAGTATAACAGCTTACTTGTGGTGCAGTCTATGATGCTAAGAAAAGGGTTACCTTATTACTTGCACTGGCAGTTACATTTAGGCATGGTTAAAAAGTCTCCTCTACATTTAAACATCGGGCACCTTTGCAAGAGAACTCCTCACTTTGTACAATGTACAGATATTCATATACTTAGGATTGTGCAATGGTCGGAGAAATGATACATTCCTTTATTGTTATTGGTGTGAAAATTTCTTTATAATATGGTAAATAACAACAGTATTTTGGGGGGCAGACTTTCAGTCACACATCAGAGAGGTGGAATAAAATGGCAAATGTTTAACAGCCTCTACCATTAGGAAGAAATATAAACGGTGCTTCTCCCGTCTCCTTCTTTCTGGTTCATCAGCGCTTGGAGCCCATTTTTGTGTCTATTGCGCTATAACAATCAGCGAGGAATGGAATGGAATGTAGGGCACAAACCACTATAGTCTATTTAAGATAACCAAGTCCAGTGATGATAGCTATTTTTAGCAACAATTGTGTTCGGGCACTGGCCATCTTAAAGGTAAAAGGTCAACAGAACAATGAACAGACGGGCGCCATTGTTATGGGTAAGTATATGGCATGAACCTGGCTACGTTTTTATTCTTTGCTTGTTAGAGGAATGTTAAGTTCGAATAAGTTGCTGACGTTTCTCAAACCTTTTATGCTGACTGTGAGAACAAAAGGCCACGTTAAGACAACCGAAAGGGCCCATTTTGTTCATTCATTCAGCACTAAAGACATCCATTTCGATTGTGAAAGGGTTGGCTCATTGGGGAGGACATGGAAACACAACCTATGACGTCACCGCTATTGTTCTGGGCTTTTCCCATTCACTGCTAATGACAGAAGAGCGGAACTGAAATCTGAAGGCTTGTCAGGTCTTTCATCAATTTTGTCTGTGCAATTGTTGTCAAAATATATTAAACCACGTTTTCACAGTACAGCATTAGAACAAAAAATAATCGTCTTGTTACCGTGCTTAATTGTACGACTACTTTATAATTTTTTGTTTTACCACTAGTGCCAACATTTCATCTTTTATTCACTTCGAAGCGCTTCTGTTAGTATTGGGTGCGGTTTCTGAGTGGATACATCTAAGTGTGACATGGCATGGTGTGAAGTGAAGAATTAGTGTGATTAACTAGATTACTTCGATACTTCCAAATTGTCTCCTTAAGTATAATTGTAACTATTTGTATCGCTTGCTACTAGAGTTTTTCTCCTTCATAGCACTTTAAATAACTTGTGTTGCTTTTATCTACCGACTCAATATCCTAAATTTATCAACTCGCCAGTATAAACGGGCCGCCAGACTTCAAACATGTGACTGCCTGTTATATACGCATATTAGTAGAAAGTGATTAACTGCCACAAACATTTTGCTGGTAGCTTATGGGAAGGACTGTGAAAAGAAAGACATTAGCAGAGGGGGGTGTCGAGGACTACTCGCTGCAAGGTCCTGGAAGTTAGGGTCTGAGAAGTTAGAAGTTACTTGTTCACTGGTTCCAGTGCATAATTTGTAAAAAAAAAATAATAATAATGCATACGTATATATGTATGCATACAAGTGCTTGGCCCAAAGATTTTCTTGGCCAATGCTGGTGTTGCAGAATACCAAGGCTGTCTGGTTTTAAATCCATCACATGCCTATTTCTTCCACCACCCTACACCCCTGTCTCTCAATCTTACTCTTGCAGTTTCCTTTTCACCCCTTTGTGACTCATGGACGTCATTTAGGAGGTTGCCAGGGTTCACCCTGTCACCACCATTGTGACCACTGACCTCAAAGGTGGCAAAATTAGTGCCAAGAACATAGTGGCGGTTCCATGTTCCCTATTTTCTGCCAAATTTTTATCATAATGAAAGTGAATAATATTTTATTATTCAATATTAGTGTAAGAAGAAATGAAGCACACTTAGGGGGAATGATACCTTTTTTGGCAGTTTTGGTAAGTAAAAATTGTGTAAAGAGTATGTTGTGTGGGTGCTTGTGGGTGAGAGTGTGTTTTTATGAGAGAGAATGTGTAAGTGTGTCCGTATGTGTGAGCATGTGTGTGTGAGTGAATTAGTTAGACACAGTGATAGGCAGTGAGTGCCAGATTTACTATTCTTAGAAGCAAGGCAACCCTGCACCATAGTGGATGTGCTGTCTTGCATCAAAGGGAGAGAGAAAAAATGTGTCAAATGTCAGCCATGTGCCAACACACACACACCCCTGCACCATAGTGCAGGGTGAGTGCGTTATCTGAAGCACAGGTTTTGTACTGTAAAAAAATATGCTTCAAGCCTTTTCCCACTTTGTATGTGTTCTGTACTGTGAAGCACACAGGCAAATTTGGAAAAACAAGGAGAAATTAAAACATTTCTCCTTGTTATGCCTGCCTCAAGGAGGCATATGTTTTTGCGCAAATTCCTGACTACCAATGTTTGTGGATAGGGATTTGCGTTAATTCCCATGGGTGGTTGCATGGGAATGCCCGAAGATCGAAGTGCATTAAAAAAAGTATGGGAACTGTGATTCTGCACACAGGGAGGGGCAGGATAAGTGAGCGTGAGGGCAGGGTCAAATGCGTGGCTAAAAAACAAAATATTCTGTAAATGTTTTGATCTTTCACCTTCAGGAAACTACATATAAAATAATGCACAAATTAAATGAAAAATAAATGCAGGTTAATTTAGTCAGTGGTGAATTATGAAACCTCTATTAGTCAATTCACAGTAGAGGTTTGTGTGTGTAACCAGAGAGCCACAGAATTGAAACCTGGTTGCTGCAGTGGAGAATAGTGACTTGTGTATGTTTAGTGCTACGAGGTCCCAGTCTGTGACAGAAAGCATTGTGAATATGCAAGTCATTATTTTAAACTTGCATTACACACAGTATAAAATAGGCTGCTACAAAATGCGAAAAAAGGTTTCAGATAAACAAATGCTTCTAAAATATAGATTTTACTAATACCCAGACTGTACGTAGTGCACATTTTTGTCTAACTGTCTTTTAAAAGCACACACTTCACAACTCAGCTGGTAACTTCCTTGCAATACCACTCAAAAAGAATAAATCTGTGTCATCAGGAAGATTTAAGTGATTCCATCAATTAAAGCCAATACCGGCTTCCAAACACCCTTCACTTTTGCAGGTTGACTAGTTTGACACTGTTACATTTCTTTCAGGCAAGCAGGTACCCTGCAAGAAGGCATATTTAGTTGTCTGCCCCTCCCTTCGTTTTACAGCACAGGAGACTTCATGCCTTACACTTCAGCTGAAGCATTTCAACTGTCAGTACTAACCGTTCCGGGACGGTTGTCTTTTTAAAAAAAGTAGGGGAACTGTTTTTCTTAAATTAAAAAGGAATGAGCACCCCGTGCCCCTCAGATCCCCCCCACTTAGACCACTGGGATTGCCCATGCACCACTCATGGAATGCCCCTCTTGATGCAAAGTAATGCCAAGCATGGTATAACACAACTTTGAATTATTTTGGGACACTATCCAATGCAAATTTGCTTTGTGTTGGATAGTAAATCCCACCTTAACACTTTGCGCCAGTTTTCCATCCAAAAAGTGATGCAAACCCTATGCAAAGAGTTAGCAAGCCTGGGCCTGAGTGTCTATGTGAGACAGTGGATTATTAATTAGGCTGGGTGTGAACCCTCTCCAAGGAATAATGTCACTATTCTATTTCAGGTCCAGTTAAGTTTCTTTAAATCAAAACTTGCTTTTCACTTGTAGTGCTAGTCTATGAGCCTCAAATGCAGAGATCCAGGCCAAAGTCAATGTTTTGGGCCAACTGAGATGGAGTGCAGGTCAGATGCAGAGGGCGAATTGGTCCCGGTCTAATTTTTACCTTTGCATATAGAAATATTTCTGTGTTTTTTTTCTTGTCTACGGTCTTGTTGGGGGTCTTCAGCAGCTTAAGTCTGGAGTTGGGATCGACGTCAGCGGAACAGACGTAGTCCAGCAGTCCAGTGGGAGACTTTGTTCTCGATGGGAGTTCAAGGTTACCTGCAAACCAGTAAAGCTGCTGCAGTATATGAGCCTCTGATTCTGAGCCAAAAATCCATATCTTTAATCTTTAGGCTCACAATTGGAGTTCTGTTGGAAGAAAGAGTACACTCTAGCACCAACCAAGGGTACAGTAATTGGGCGGCACCTTTTGGGTGCTAGGTCATGATCTCACAGGCTGCACCAGTGGAGTCAAGGGCAAGTTCAGTGGTAACTGGTCAGCTGGGCACTTGCAGGTGTAGGACTGCTTCACCTTTTGTGTCTCAAGAGGCTAGTCAATAAGCCATTCAAGTCCACTCACTTGTCATTGGCTTAAATGAGAGCAGGTCCAGCGCTCAGGGGTCTTTTTCTCCATGTAGTCAACAGCAGGAGCCCCCCTTTTCTTTCTGAAGTCCTGTCTTGGTTCAGCAGAGTGCAGTCTTTTTTGGTGCAGCCTTCCTTTCTAAAGTCCACAGGTTCAGCATGTGCTGTCCTACTTCTGTTCTTCGGAGTCCAGTAGTGTTCTGAGGCTGGTAGCCAGGGCTGCCACTTTTATGCCAATTTTGAGTTTGTGGGTGGAGATGACTCCATAGACAATGAGGTATAAATTCCCATTGCCAACCTTAACCATTCTTACATCACTTTCTGCAAGATTGGCAATAAGCAATCCCACAGTGCATCTCTCTGCCCAAATCCAAGGTGTCAGAACCTTTCTTCCCTTGATCATAGCTATGGGCACACCCCTGAGATGTGTCCAGTATTATGAGCAATGCCTCCTGGAATTCCAGTTCAGCAGCAGGTTTTCCCATCTGGAAGAAATGCCAGTCTGTCTACCTACACAAAGGAGAGGGAAAGCTAAGGTGTGACTTGCATTTGACAGTGACAGGCCGCTAACCCTTTGAAGCTTGGCCATTTGTGACCACAGCACTCTGCTCTGGCCATCTTGTCAGGACAGGGGTCACTCCTCCGCTGATCAATAAGCCTTTTGATCCCCTTTCCTGGGAGCCGTTGACACATTCTGGCAGGAGGGCACCAGGCTGTCTTGGTTGAAAACTGCTGCAATGAATCAGCAATAGCTATTAGAACTTTGGGGCAAAAAAGTGGTGACTTTCTAAAGTCACCTTTATATTTCAAGTTACCTTAAAACTGACTTCAGCAGTACGTTGGGTTTAATGTAACAATTATTTGATTTGATACCTTAAAGTAATATATTTAATGGTTACAAATGGAGTTAGCACTTAGCAGTTGGGCTAGTGTAACCCCATCTTAGCCAATGGGAAAACCAGCCTTGCCGCAGTGAATATGACAATGGTGAGTTTACACAGGCAGGACATGTAAAACATAAAAGAAACATGTCCTTCTTATTAATATTTAGCACCCTGCCTTATGGGCCACTAAGCACTTTACTAGGGGTGACATAAATATTAAAAAGGAATGTTTGGACTTGGCAAAGTATTTATTTTGCCATGTTGGGTTGACAATTTAAGAGCTGCCTGACTAGGCTAGAGTGGAAGACATAGAGCCATGTTTTCACTTTGTCACGGCAAAGATGGAACAAATAAGTGTTGCAGTTCACTAGTGACATTCAACTTACCTGCCCTAGGTATCGTTTGGACCATATACTAGGGATTTGTAGGTAAATTAAATATGCCAATCAGGGATTAGCCAATTGCACAAACACTTTAAGGGGTACGAGCACATGCACTGGGACCTGGGCAGCAGAATCGAAAAACCAGCTGCATCAGTTTAAAAATGTTGGGGAAGGGATGATCACACAAAAAGAGCCCTTTCATTACAGCCAGTGACTATGTATGAGTGAGAATTTGTGAGATTAAAAGTGAACGCAAGTGAGTGAGTAAGAATGAATGAGCATAAGGGGGTGTAAGAACAGGGTATGGAGTTTACAGACAGAGAGTGGGGGGTGTAATGGAATACCCATCTAAGGTTTCCAGGAGTCCACGATTTAAACTCCAGCAGTAACTCTTTGTACTTGATGCTCAAGAGAATAGGCCTTATTTACAATTCAGCAGATAACAGTTGTCCGCTGTGCCATGCACCTGAAGCTGACAACCCCCACATGATGTGGAATTGTCTAATAATAGTGTTTTAGTGGGACACAGTGGTCGGAGTGCTGGAGCGCATCCTACACAGAACAGCCATGCTAGATCTGAAAAATTCTCGTTGAGAACATTTCCCAAGGAGAAGTAGTTGGGGAATAAGCTCTTAAGCCTAGCACTAATCTTAAAATAACATAGTATAGCAATGGCATGGAAGTCACCAGGGGGCCTGAAAGTGCAGAAATGGACCAGGGCAGTGACATATTGGGCAGATTTTGAGTTGAACGCCATGTGCAAGGCAACTATAAAGGGCAAGGCAAAGGAGAAGACACCCAAATTTTGGAAGGCATAACAGAATTTAATAAAACCTATATAGTATTGTGAGAGTACCTTTGACAATTGGATGATATATCATGTATCAAAGGGTTGTACATAGGCATAGGCGGTAATATTCAATTGACCTGTGGTCTACAGGATCTCTGAGGCCCGGTGTTCCTGTTCACAACCCGCAATCACGTTGTGCTGTACTTTTCTAGATTCCCCACCCCCACTGCCCCCAATTCTGTAGTGATTCCCTGTTGAATTAAACTATCAGCAGAGCCAAATGGCATAATGGGACATGTATGTTGTTGAAATTGATGGATAACAGATGCCATAATGGTGGTGTACATGATGGCTGATGTACTGTATTACTTATAAAAGTTTAATAAAAATGTTTTTTAAAAGGGTGTAAGAGAGTGACAGTAAAAATGCATGTGTGTGAGCGAATGTGAGTGTGAGCCAGATTGTGACATGATGCTTCAGAGTTTGTCATTGAGCCTGGCACACTGAACGTAATTATTCTCTTATAGAAACCCAGAGCAAAATACTGGTTCTGGCATACTTGTAGCAATTCTTGGCATTACAGACGCCTGTGACAAAATATTGGCACACTGGGGTTAATTCTTGGCATAAATTGTAAAATACTTGTACTAGCATACTAGAAGTAATTCATGGCATATGGTGCATGAATGAAAAAATACTGGAATACTTGAGGAAATTATTGGTATGTGGACACCAGTGGCAAAATGCTGGTACTAGCACAATGTAGGTAATTATTGGGATAAAGGTGGAAAACCTACCCAAGGGAAGGTGGCAACCATGACCAGATGCTGGCCTGACATAATGAGGACATTTTTGACATATGGATCACCTATGGTTATATGGATGTCATAAATTGCAAAATTCTGACAGTAGGATATTTTATCTCATTTGTTATATAAGGGGTACCCATCAAGTATGGGCGCACCCATGATAAAATTTTGGCCCTGACTCAATGGAGGTAATTTTTTCAATATGGGCGCACCCATGCCACATTTTGTTTTTAAACGGGTCAACTCCTGGGGAACGTCAGGTTTTATTGGCTTGGCACACCATGAAAGGATTTGAATAGTTAATGAGTGCCAATTCTGCGCTGATGGCATTTTAGCAAATGTATGTGAAAATTGTGTTTTAAATTGTTATTTTAAAAGGCATGATTTCACCCAATTCTTTTAAAAAACATTTCAGGGGAGAAACCTCCTAAAAGAGGTCTGGCTTACTCTCTTTTCATGCCCAGAAATTTCAAAGATCAAGTTGGCACCATAATATGTGTTATGCTACTAATCATGCAGATATTATGTTACTTCAGATTAGTCAATTGTGATATTAGGGTCATGTGACGCGTTATTGGGAAGATCAGGGTTGAGGGTCATATTTTGGCTCTTCATGTGATGTCATTTAGGTCAAAGAGTATGTGATGTCACTTCCACTACCCCTGGCATTATGGTGAATCATTGCCCATGTTGTCACTGCCTTCTTCCTTCGTTTTCCCTTTAGAGCCTACCTCTCTCCTCCTCTGGGTGAAAGTCTGAGGGCCTTAACTCAAGAAGAGGGCATTTGACAACCGTTGTAGTCATTGGCAGGGATCTGTAACACTATATTGCTTCATTGTTCTTGGCTATTTATAAACACAGCACAAAACCCTGTAGGTATCCTAGCGCAAGTGAACGAGTGCCAAAGAAATAAATCTGGAAAAGTACTTTACAACTTTAAATATCACAAAAGAAAAAAATGTGGCTAAATACTGAAACCCATAGATATTTTCATAAAAGAAACTTGTCACTACACTCATCCCTTATCTGTGTAACCATTGGGCTAGAAGTCTTAATAAAAGCTTAATCAAAAGCATGTTTCACTTTTTTCTCTAACTTTATAAATAAATAGAGGTAGAATAACAGATTTTTTTCCATCTGGATTTATAGTGAGAAATCAGTAAAAATGGAAAGCTGCAAGCCTTATGTATAATTGTACTGGGGCTTAGGGGCTCATTACGATGGCGGACGGACACCGTCCGCCATCTTCTCGGGGAGTGGGGCCGCCCACCTACAAGGCGGTATTAGGGGGTATTAGGCCACGGTGGCGGTCGGACTCGCCATACTTTGCTTTGCGGCGGGTGCTGCTGGCTGCAGCACCCGCCGCAAAGTCAATGGGGTAGCCCTGTGTCCCTCAGAACCTGGGTATTAGTGAAAAAGTCTACAAGTGGTTCTGTCGGAAAACCAATTGCTTAGTGCATACCAGACATCAATCTGTCAATAGTCTAATAAATTATTTTATAGACTTCTTAATGGAACACACAACAAAATACATTTTGCTCATTAGTTCAAATTTATGTATGGCTGTCACATCTTTTATAAATGCATACGTAACATGTAAATAAGGTGATTGGGGTGAACAAGTTGATATTGAGTGACAATGTGGTGATATGCGTGTGATATATACAACATACAAATATGTACAAAATATACAGAGTATCAATCAGTTAGAGTCTGTCCTTTCTGATTATTTAACATATTTTCAAACAACCCTTTGTAATTCACATGTTTCTTGGGTCGTGAAAACTGATGGATATGAGATGAAACATACATCGACGTTTCGACCCTAAAGAGTGCGCGAATGGAGAAGAGTCATGGCGGGTCTTCCTCAGGACTAAAAACAGCGGTGGACAGCTTGTAAGGGGCAAGGGATTCATGTGTGAATTAAGTGTGTTTCCATTGAATGAGAATTAATCATGTGGAGCGGCTGCACAAGTACAAAACTCACCAATTTCCAGTGGTGGTAATCACTCCCACACATCTAGTTTGTTTTTGTAGTTGGTGGCTTAAGTCCACGAGGCTGTGGATTCAAGTAAAACTAGGTCAGTGTTTAATACAACCTAGTCCTGTGTAGATAAAATGCAGGCTTAAACTGCAGTGTAAAGAGGTAGTCCACTTAAAATAAATCAGGTATCCAGAGTGGAAGCCTGTGATGATTTATTCTGAAGGTTAAGATAGTGCCCACAAAACAAATATAAAGGCAGCGGTATTCGACTTACCAGACTAATCTTTCTGTGAAGTAAGACAATGTATGAGCCAGTCGCTACATAAATATTTGAAGGAGAACATGCCGCTCTTTAAGCACATGACCTACCTTGTCTGAAAACTTCAGAGTCAAGGATAACTTTGCCAATTAACCACCCGCTGGTTGGGATCTAAAATTAGAAAGCTAGGAATCATCTTTGATTGCCACAAAGTAGAAAGATTTAAGTTTTAGGGGGAGAATTGCCACCGTAACTTGCATGTTTTGCCTACCTTCATGAGGCAATGCAAAAAAGGCACTGTTTACATTTCCCTGCACTACGTGGCAGCGGTGCCTGCCACATGGTGCAGGGAAATGTAGGGGGGCACCATAGGTGCCCCCCAACCCCCAAACGAAAGTGCCCATGATGAAAGGGGGCCCGCTACAGGCCCCCAAATTCCATCCCCGCCAGCCTTTCCATGGCGGGTGAACTGCCATGGAAAGGCTGGCGGGGATGGACCATCATAATCCCAACGGCGGTGCCTGGTAGGCACCGCCGCCATGTATGGGATTGTGAGGGCCTCTGCAGCACCGGTGGGCTCAAGGAGCCCGTTGGATGTGTGGCGGTCGGATTTTCCGACCACCACGGACCCGCCCGTCATTATCATATGGTGGGCTGGAAATGGCCTCGCGATGGCGGTGAGCCCGCCACCGACATCCTGTCGGTGGTGGGTTCACCATCATCATAATCAGCCCCTTAGATCTTAGACCAATACGCACAGAGCAGAATTTGATCCAGGCTGTCTACTATGGAACTCCAGGTTCCTCACTCCCTTCCTCAGCCTAGATTATATAAGATTGTCTGAGTACTTCTGAATTTCTAACTGGTATTTGCATAGTTAAGACTGCAGGCAACATTGATGGCTCTAATGAGGTAATTACTTGAAACAGTGGACAACAGTGGTCGTGATAAGGAGGTCGTTTCTTGGGGCAACAGTGGTGGTTGTAGCCTAGATGGATGGTGTACAAGACAAGTAATCCTTTGCCCATATGACTTAAGTGACCCAAACCTGGTTAGCTCACTGTGGTTTTTAAAGGAAACTTTTCAGTTCCTGACACTTACGTCTCTTTGCTTTTTAGTAGATGTCACTGACAAATGAGCAATAAGGTTCCATTTCATTGTTTAATCAAAAGGGGGTGGTATTATATAGTGACTTCCAAAGAATTTGCGGCTGCCCACGGCTCACGCAGTGGGCCACCTAAAAGGGCGGCCACCTTAGAGCCACTTAGGCACACTACACCCCCTCTAGTCTTGGGACGCTGGGAGGAGTCCCACAGCCCGAAGCGCGGGCCGCGTAATTTCCGGCGCACTGAGGGTTGGGGGAAGGTATTTATACCTGCCCCCGCCTTTTGGGCGCCCTCTTTGATGCCGGACATGCCGTCTCCCGCCCTACCGCATACCCGGCGTGTTGGCTGGGCAGCACGGTTAGGTAGGACGATTTAATGTTTTTGTTTGTGTTGCAGGCGGAGTTACAGGGCGATCTGGAGGTGGAAGGGTACAGAAGGGTACCTCTTCAGGAACACAATAGGGGTGCCTGTGCCAAACCCCAGGAGTCTTTTGCAATTTGTATATATATAACTCAAACCACTAGTATATGTAGTAGACCTTTGTACTTACTACCATTCCTATGTGATTTTAGAGTTTTTCTGTTTGTATCTCTTCCTTGAGTGACTTTACAACTTGTACATTTGCAATTTTTTCTGTTTGTATCTCTTATGTAACTCATGTAATCCAAAGTCCTCATGTAATCCAAAGTCCTTATGTAAAGCGCTCTGACACCTTCGGGTAATGTTCGCGCTATATAAAATCGCATAAAAAATAATAATAATAATAATAAAAATAAATAAATAAATAAAATAAATAAAAAGTCTTTACGGCAGGACCCTGGAGCAGGAATCGTCTGCGCCCCGCTGGTCCTTCGGGCTGTTGGAAGCCTGAGCAACCGGGGGCTTGCCTTGCAACGCTCTGCCCTAAAAGGGCGTGAGTAAAGTGGTGGACCAGTGGTTCACGGTATTCATGGGGGGAATCCCTTATAACTGGTAGCACCGATTGAATTGGACGGTGCAATTTGGCTCTTCAGGCGGGCAGGGCAGCGTAGGTCAGTGACCGCTGCCTGCCCTTGGATCGCCCGTAAGTTAACCCACCATGTTGCATCCTTTTGTATGGAATAAAACCTGCAGCAATCTTTTCCCAACAAAGAATTGTGTTGTGTATTCATTTATTCCACTGTGCATGCTAACTTTGCAAAGGGTGGGGAGTGTTGCCTATATAGGCACTATAGTTCTGAGCCACAAAAAGAGGTCTATAATTCGAAGCCCCAAAAACAAAAGTTTTGGACCATTCACTGTTTGACTATTTGAATCATAAAGTAGAGATGATTGCATGCATAGGTGAATGGGTAAGTACGCTTATGTGGCACCATACCCTTCAGGCCCTCTTTCAAGTTGGGCTGGAACTTCTGATGCTGGACAAAAACAACAGCATTCTCAGTGCCAAACACGAGGGTTTGCTAGCAGAACAGAGTTGAGCGCGTGGTTTATGCACCTGCAGTGCATAAAGTGATTACATTTAACTGATTTTTTTCTGAATTACTGCTTTATTTTCAGCTCGGGAACAACGAGCAAGGGTTATCTGTGTCTACGCTGCGCTGACTGAAAATAAAGCAATCAGATAACTGTCAAGTTAAACTAATTCACTTTACGCACTGCAGGCGTATAAGGAGCTGGGCTCTGCGCTGCGCCAGATACGCCCATAATCATGCAGCCCCGGTAATTTTTTTTGCACACACCAATGTGCTCACCTCTCCTGGTGACCAGTCACTTCGACATTTATCCATCCACATTTTCCCACTCACATAGCCCCCTCATTGCGTGGCTCGCCCATCTCTTCAGCCCCCAAACAAACACATTCTTGTCTAACTTTCATCTCTCTCCTCTGCTCGCCACGCACCACTCGCAACAAGCACTGAAACCTGGAGCGCCCGCGCCTGTCAACAGAGACAAGCAGTAAATCACCTATGAGGAGACGCTCCCGGCGGCAGCGCGCGCCGGGGGGACGAGCCAAAGATGCACGTTTTGCGTCAGATGTTCCCTGACAGAACTGCTCGAAAGAGGCTCGGCTCGACCTCTCTGCCACATGTGTCTGACCAGGCTGTCGGGGAAGGTCGTCGCTGTCCCAGTCTCCAGCCCGCGCAGCTCAGCGGCTCTCGGCTTCTGCAGCAAGGTAAGTACAGCCGGGACATCTGTTCCCTATTCTTCACAACTTTTAACGCATAACTGCCAGATTTCTATTAAGGTCTTCTTCATGCATGCGAGACGTTGAAAACTCGTAGTATTTCTGTTCTATATTTCATCTTTTTTCGGTAATGCATGTTTCATCTGAAACCTTAGTTTATTGGCCATTTAAAGTTTGAGTGTTTAATCAATGGGAGATTCTGACAGCATTAGATTAAAAAATTTACCAAAAATGTAATTCATTTTCCTGTATTATAATAAACAATTGAGCAACTATATAATGATGGCAGTTATTAAACTATATACCGTCTTGATTTGCAGTGGTATGTATTAATGCGCACATGCAATTATAAAAAAGTTAATACATTAGTATATTAAAAAAATAGTCACCAGCATTAATACTCAAAGAACTCTGGTCAAGCGTGTGGAAAAAATTGCAAAAGTTCATTCAGGTTCAATTTTTTCCACAGGAAATCCTTTTAACATATTTGTTTCACTAAAACGTGTTTTACCAATATTTAATAGATGTTTTATAAGTTTATAGAATGCAGCTACATCAAAGTATTTCAGAAATATAAAATGTGTTTTTTTAAATAATTCGTTAGCTGCACTAGAGTGGAGCAAAGAAGATCTGCAGCACTGAGAAGACAAAAAAAAAAAGATCCAAAAATGACTTTGCTGCACATCCATCTGTACTTGACTGGCTTGGGCCTCTGGGTCATACAGAAGTCCAGTTCGCTGGTGCTCACCAATGCGAGTGAACTGCTCTATCCATCCAACAGAACTGAGGCAGACCTTACATATGGCAGTGGGTTTCCACGAATCAGACGAAGGCGCTACATTTCTCCGCGGGACATGAGCGCTCTCTTGGACTACCATAACCATGTGAGATCACAAGTCTTTCCACCGGCAGCAAACATGGAATACATGGTGAGTAAAGAGTTAAAAATGATTGTAATAGCGATGATGATCTCATTTTAGGTAATACTCGTCAAACTGAATTGCCTCTAAGCACGACCATAATAGTAGCTATTATTGCACAACTCAGTAGCACTCATTTAGTAAAGATTTTCAGCCAAACACATGGTCAATCAATGGCCATCCATGGTTGGCTATTGGCAAATTATAGACAAGTATGGTTTGTCCATAAATCAAGACTCTGCAAAATTGTAAAAGCTTATAACACTCAAAATCACAATTTTATTTCAAAAGTGTTCCAGCTTTGCTAAGATCGAAGTTGATTAATTATTTATTAAAAATGAAAGCTGAAAAGGGGGTTTTGTGCTACAGCAGGAACTTGCCCCATTGCCTTACAAGGCTCTTGCCCCTATCCCTGATCCCAGAAGTCCAAGGGACCTCCTTTCAGGAGCACAGAGAGAAGATGATGCATCTGAGCAGCTTCAGTTGTGCTCCTCCACTGTCACCTGAGTGGCTCCAGGGAAAAATTAGGATTCCTTAACAGCAGAAGGATGAAAGGCAGAGGCAGCCTACTTGGATTAAAAAAGTGACCTGCAGGTTTCTGTGTAATTGATGAATCTTCCTCACCGACAAATCACTGGGACAATGTGCATGCTTCATATTGTCCAGAAAGGCTGGATTCACACCAGAATGTCTGGATTTCCAAACGAAACTCAATTAATCTGAATAGAAATCCTTTACATGCTCAAATCTCACTAAACTGCAGGTCTTGAGTGATTATTTGCCCTACAACTGGCTTTCCAAGACCGTGTGTCTATTTAGGTTTAATCATATTCTCTAAAATACAGATCTGTCTGTAAGACTGATCAAAAGTTAATTTGAAATATTTTGGGATGCATGTGTTCATTTTAGGTTATTTCAATGCTCCAGGGCAGGGCTGGCGTTAGCGCTGGTGGCTCCCAGTGCGACAGTCTTTTTGGGAGCCTCCCTCCCTCCATGACCTCCTCAGATTCCCCCATACCACCTGGCAAAAGTGCCCCTCATCTCTCCATAACCCTTCTCTCACATACATTTCATTTGTTTTAAAGTGCTGGTAAAGGCTGGTTTTGCTAATCCACCCAGATATCCTCATAAAATACAAATCTGTTCTTTACAGCAGACATATTAACCAGGGTTGAATTGGGATTAAAAATTGGTCCGGGCACACTAAAAAAAGTGGCCCACATTTGCATATTGCCTTTTCGCAAAGCACTGCTTCGGCGAAGTTTTTTAAAAAGAAGGGGTGGGGGTCTCTGACAGAGGCATGTTTTGTTAACTTTATTTAGATTTTAAAAACATGCACAGATTAGTTCACACTGGTGAAACACACCTGAAAAACAAGTTAGGCCACTTATGCTAAGGCCCCTGCCCCTGCTCAATATGCATACATTAATGGGCCGGCCCAGAAAGAGAAAGGGAGTGGCACCTCTACCCGAGGAAATGGATGCCAATCTGCCTCCAGAAAGGCCACTCAGGGACCGGCTGGCGTCATCTGAACAGGACACACACTGCCCAAATCAGCCCCCAGGCTGCCCAAATAAGCGGCCCACAGATGGACCTCGGATACTGGCCCCTCGGCCATTGCCCCCGTTACCAATTCGACCCTGATATTAACCCTCTGTGCTACTTTATAGCGAGGCAAAACTGCCACTAGACAAAACTCCGATCTCATTCTCTAGCAGGAACATTAATTACAAGAGTTATCTTGACTTTTTTATTGCTGCCTGAAAGCTGGACACTCAAGGAACTCTGCAACAGGTGCTTTTAAATCTTAAATTATGCTAAACACAGTGCCCCCCCTGAGGTTAGTGCACCCCTTTATAACCCCCCCACGTCAGCGCCCAGTGTGGCCGCACTGCCCTAAAGCCGGCCCTGCTCCAGGGTACTTTGCTTGAAATTCGGTGTCTCCTGCGAAGACCTGTAGATTTTTTAATGACGATTACTCGGACTTTGGTTTAGGGTGGATGTTTTTTATGTACCTATGTGTTAACCCACACTGCATTAGCCATACGTTTGTATGTGGGTAGGGGAAATATACTGTCACTTGTCAGAGGTCTCTTAATGCATCATAGCTCATCAAAATCTGACTTGCTGATGGCAATAGCCTGGGACTCCATCCTGCTTTTATGTTCCTTGACAAACCATCCATGGTTTAGCCACAGTCAGCCTTAGTGCCATCTAGTGGCGGTGCCTTAAGGCTGCTACGTAATTCTTGCATGGAAGCGCTGTGTGTGTGTGTGTGTGTGCGTGTGTGCCTGTATCTGTCTTCCCCCCAGGTGTGATAGTACAATGACATCAGCTGCCGCTGCATGTCTGGGCTAATATACGTTTGGGGAGCTCTGTGTTTACCTCCCTACTGGAACAGCAGTGGGTTTTAAGGAGTAGGAATGAGGTGCTTGGACTGAGCTCTGGCAGAGGTATACAATCCAACAACACGTCGACGGATTTGACCCATGGCCTTATTACCAATGCATTTGTTTACCCTCACCATTACCACAGAGCAAAGAAAATGCTACTTGTATTTTTTTTTAAAACTTAAAACCGGATGAGTGTGCAATGCACACAGATGTGCACTTTTGTACAATGCTCTGCAGTGGAAGTACTCTTAAGTGGAGGCAGAAAATATGAAGTTTAATGTCACTTAATGATCCAGGGTCCACTCTTGAGTCAAAGTGTGTGTCAAAATCAACAAGCATTGCCAAAGGCAACAGGTCTGTGTTTTTATGTAGTGAAACGTGATTGGCAACTGATGGTCAGGCTGTCTGTGTGCGTTTAGGTATTTATGGGCGAGCCAATCACTGAAACGGGGGTTATCTGAGTTAATAAATATGGAAGGATGAATGCTAGATGACTGTGTGCATGGATGGGTGAATTGATGAGACTATTGGTGAGTAACGCACATTCATGCACCCAAGGATCCACTGATCAATCCATTCATCCACCCTATTACACAGTTTCACGTTCCCCACTGAACTATCCACACAGATACACACACAAATCCCTCATCAATGCGGTAGTACGTTAATTCTTTTTAACAGACCAATTGATTTCACCAGTGCTTGTTTACTGCTTTGCTTTCTTCTCTTCCCATAATCGCTCCTGCTGCTCTGCAATAGTTTGCATTGTAGTCAGTGTCTCCTCATACTGCGTTTGCCTCTTGCCCACTGGTCTTCTCACATCCACCCTTCACCTCTGCTGTCTGTCTGTATGGCTGTCGCAGTTTGACACTCCTTCAACAACCGACTGCAACTGGTGCTCTTGTAAAGCACTCCGATACCTTCGGGTCGAGTTCGCGCTATATAAAACTGCAAAAAAACGACACTAGAAATAGGTAAAAGCAATCCAGTAAAGCAGCTGATCGTTAACTTCTGGTAAAGTTGGTCTATGATGCAGTGGCCCACGTTCGCCTCATATGTACAAAGTAAATATACTCTGTGTTAAATGTAAACGAGAAACGGCTGCAAACTTCAAGGCGTTTTTCAGAGTTCCCAAATTATGGGCCTGATGTAGGGTTCGGCGGACGAGTTACTCGCCACAAATGTGACGGATGTCCCGTCAGCCATATAACGAAGGCCAATGAATATCACTCTCTTGTAATAGGGCGGACGGGATATCCGTCACATTTGTGAGGAGTAACCCTTCTGCCGAACATAGCGCTCTATATCATTAAAATAAATGGAAAATTGAAAGTATGCATTGCACCTATTTTGATACTAAAAGTTGCACCCTGCAGAAAACACCCTCTTAATATCTAAATAACATAAATTAATATTTGTTTTAATTAACGTGGCAAGCTCAGAAAATAGTTATAACCTAAAAAATGTTTTTGAAATTTAAAAACAGTGTTTATGTAGTTGGGGTGTCTTTATACTATCTTGTGACATGGAACTAACCCACATCTCTGTCGTGCTGGGTACGATTCCCACTTCTCCGAAATTCAACATAAATAAGGCTAAATAACCCGTAGTTCAAAGTAGAACACACGCGTGAAGTGAATTGTTAGTACGCCCCCATTAAAATTCACATTCTGGACTTGCTGGTCTCTGCACCTGAATTTCTTTCAGGATTTCTTTTTATGACAATGTTTATGCTGATGTGACCACTTTCTGCATCTAATCTCCGATGAGGTTTTACGTATTTTTGCCTCACATTCCATTTACAATGTTGTAAGTGTTTAGGTCTGAGCTGTTTTGGTTTGGCGTACCTCTCACCTGGAAGCTGTTTCTCACAGACTTCATGAAATAATTGCTTATTAGGCGAACAGAGAGAATGTAACCAGTGCTTAATTTGTAAAAAACAGAAGTGCCAGGGCCCTCGTCAGGAGGACACTGCGGCTTGCACAACCCATTGCACCTGCCAGCGCTTCCAATGACTGCAGCAACACAACTACTAGCCATCACACTCTTACAAGTGTCACAATTCAGAACATTCCAGGCCCCAAAGCTATAAGAATGGCTTAGGTGGCAGGTATTAGTCATTTTTAATGTATATTTAATTAATAAACAACTATTGTTGAACTCATCTCTATATTAGGTAGGCAGCGCCACCATGTTGCAGACTGCCATAAGTGCTGGTGTTGACAATTAAGTGCCGGTGTTGAGCACCGGAAACCACTGGCTCAAATTAAGCTCTAAATGTAACATGGTTGAAATGAATGTCAGTGAACATGGAGGTGAAAACACTTTCTAGTGATCCAATAAAAAACTGGGGGTAAAAATCAAACATGCAATCCTTTGATGCACAAAGAAGTGGTCTAAATAAAGAAGCACTCTGAACATATTAATAGATTTTTTCAAATATCCTCCACACCCTAAGCGTGGTAAATAACAGGTGTTCTATAATATTACCTAATTTAATGGGTCTCAATGTACCTACCACACAAGATGGAAGGCAGAGTAGGCCTTGCTGAGATTCAGACTTGTGATGTGCAGGCCACAACAGATATCAGTGTGTTTGCTCACTGAATCACCGTCCTGATATACTAGGACCCACATAGCTAGTGTTGGCTTTGGCATGCTTCCAGAATTACGAAGCAAGCATTGCAAAGCCAAAAGCAGTTAGAGCCTATCTTCAAAAAATAATTTGTTTACTACTTGGATTGCAATCACATGCGTCATATCGGGCCCTATTCACAAACGGCTCTTTGTAGTACGCTTAGTGGTACTAAAATAGTGCTACTCACGTACTATGTTCACTAACCTGTGTGCGAAGACCTCTGCCGCTCCTTTCTTTTCTATTTTTGGAGGTGACCTTTGTCATTCTTGCAGACATCTCTGCATACGTACGCAGGAGCTTTTTAGGTAAATGTGGGAGGGACAGGGGGATGGGCTGGAAATTGGGGAATGCTTACTATTAAACGGAAGAGGTTTAGGTTGGGGTAAGGAAGGTTGTAGGGAGGGGTAATTAGGGGGCTTAGGAGGAGATAAACACCCCCTAAAAAATTTCGATTCACAAACTGCGCTTCTAACATTAATACAGCCAAAAATGTCCCAAAACATTCCTAAGTTACCTACAGCTCAGAACAGGAGTAAGTCTAGCACCACACACGTCCAACCACTAAAACGGAAACACCCTTCTATAGAAAATAATGCAGGCAGGGACTTAAAATAGGAAACAATGATAAAACAAATGAACTTATTTCGACTTTAAAAAATATATATGCATTTTATTTATTACTAAAAAACACATCTTGTTAAAAATTAATAATATCTTACTATACTTCAAAATGCAAAAATAAATGTAACTTTTATATTTTGGGGCATTTTTTAAAAACTATAATTAATTTTATACCTAAGGTTTACAATTTTTTAATATATCTTAAACAAAAATAACCATTTTACTGTAGGTGGATATTTTTTAAATAAATAATTATACATTAACTAAATATATTTAAATGTACTATTTTTAATATACTTTTAAGATAATAGTCCTGTAACATTTTTGCTTATTTGTTCTAGGTTTAAAACAATATTAAATGATTGTACCCATGTTTATTCATTAAATATTTTCACTAAATTATTTTAAAGTGTAATAAACATTTTTACTTTTCCCTATAATTTACCGGAGGGAGCTCTCCAACCCGGTGGTGGAGACCTCCACCTATGTGGGAAAAGTTACTAATAGTCATCTTACACTCATAAGCATTGCTCTGCCGCCTGGTTTCAGGGCGTGGGGACATGAAAGTCTACACTTTGGCATACCTTTACATTCAGAATGGTGAATAGCCAAAAGTAATAAAGTTACTACTAAGTGTAAGAGTTAGTTTACACATGAGTATATCTACACATGTAAATGTACCTTTGAGAACAAGGCCTATTCATGAACGTCCTTTAGGGGTCACCAAGGGTCGCAGCTGCGACCCCCTGGCTTGCCCCTTGCTACCCCTGGGGCTGCTTATGCGACCCCTGTCCTCAGTAGTGGAAAAGTCAGTGCCCCCATACCCAAAAGGCCTACATGGCTGAACGTCTGCACAACATCCTTTAGGATGGCCTAATGCTTACCGAAGTCCTTTTTCATAATCATGCATGCAAACCTCGTCCCCAATATCTTTTCCCACTGGTTTGCCATCATTAGCTACCCTTGTAGTACATCACACCTTCCTCTACTCACTACTGCTTTCATTTTCTCAATTTTCTCCCAACCCTGCTTTCGTACAAATCTGTCCAATATAACCAAAATAATGACCTCATTCCAATATTATATTGTTTTCAGCATCTGTAGGAGGCATAATGCCATTTCAATTAACGTTTTGCAGATATTGAAGAACAGGGCCATGGCATTGTGGCACGAAAAATGCAATTCTGAGTCATACATGTATGGTATAAATTGTCCTTTAAAGCAATCGGTTCTAAATCATTATAAGTCTCAGGAACAAATACAGCTTTGAACAGTCTGGCAAACTCCAAGGGCCTATTCCACGAATATTTTACAGTCAATTACTCTTGTAGTACTCCTGTATTCCAAGAGTATGCCTGGAGTTAGCCAGGAGTACTCCTAGCTTACTCATGAAACTCATGAGTAAATCGATGGGATACTCCGTCACAATTGTGACCGATATCCCATCTGCCATTTTACAGGTTCCATTATATCCTTTGGAACTTGTAACACGGCGGACGGGATATGCGATATGTTTGTCACTGAGTATCCCATCTGCCAAGATTGTAATCAGGCCCTTAGTCATATACCAGTCTTTGTGAATTTGGGCCAACAACTCTTGTTGCGCGCAAGGGCGGAGTGTGCCTCCAGGTTGCACGCGACAACTTCAAGCCTTTGAGCTTTACAAATAAATTTGGTAGGTTAGGTGTGCATGCTACCATTTTTGCAGTTATAGTAACAACTCTTATGCCTGCATAAGTGCCACTGGCTAACATTCTTCTGCATCTGCCCGGTGGTCCCTGCCAACATGAATAGCAGTTCTCCAAAATGAAGCAGTAGCAGGAGTGACATTACACAAACACGTTGGTCACTGATGACATCAAAGAGTGTCCCGTTGACCCAGTCTTAGCCACTCAACAGCTGTGTATTTGCTGCTGGGAGTCTAATGAAATGGCAAAGAGTGCAAATCAAAGAAATTAAACGCTGTTCTTATAGCCCTGTTTGGTTTCTATGGCTTCTGTTGCCTTCATGTCCTCTGATACCAATGGTCTCAAGAGCAGATCCATTTGTGCGAGAAGGCAAGCCAGGGATAGCACACACTACCCCTAGTGACCCCAAATTCACGCCCATGTCCATCACGCTCTACTTGCTAAACTTTTGAAAGATTGTTGGCCCTGATGGGTTGCTAGTTCACATGCTTTGACTGCCCTCTGGTGAACCTTTAAGATGGAGTCTCGACACTTCTTTCTAGTATCTTATAGCTATGCCATACCAGTGTTGACTTTGGCAGAGAGCTCTTTTACCTCAATAAATCCTGTTGTATTTGTTGTATTTGACCTCTCCCTGACATTTAACAAGGTTTTGATTTCTCTTCCTTGCCAACATAATGTACTCAATTCACATCAGAACTTTGTTAAAATAGATTTATTCTTGTAGCCTCCGGCCATCCAGCTGCTTCCTTCGCATAGTTCATGTAATACCAAGAACACATAACAGAAAGAAAACATAAAAATTCCGAACACACTAAAATGTGTCACTACAGAATGTCAGCAAAGGACACACAGGAAGTAGAGGAAGTTTGGTTTCTTTTATTGCAGGCCTACATTGTAAAATAGTCTTCATTTAGAATTTAGAACTGACATAGAAAACAAAGTCAGTACATCTGTCTTGTTGAATGTTTTACACCAAAACTTTTCATTTGATGTGGACCTTACAGTCACGTTCAGGTCACATGGGAATTAGGGTTATGCATAGCGGGTTTTAACTCGGGATTTAAGGTGAAGATCCTCTGACTCAGTATCTTACAATACACTCTCATATAATTTACTGTCTTTTTCCCAAAAATATTTAATGACACATTAATTGCCAATACAGTGCAGTAAATATAAACATTTGCCTTCTATGGTTGTCCTTATAAAAGCAAGAAAGTGATGGGTGGAATGACTGAATGAATTTCAGCCACTGATAATTACTTGGGCTGCTTTCCAGTCCATTGTTTTCTTAGCCACCATGTCGCTCTAAACAGAACCACGTGTATGAAAATCAAACTTGGTCCTGCTCCAGTAGGGACAGTCCCACCAAACTGCCAGGCCATGCCTCCTCCAGATGGGACCTCATCGGTGAGGTACAGCTTGAGTCAAATGACACACAGAGTACAACTAGTATGACCCAGATCTGGGCCCAGTGATGGGAGCTGGGGGATGCAATTGTTGTCTTCTATGGGCCACACCCATCTTTTACATACCATGCTTTCAAACAAGTGTTCATGATCAGTTAAAGGTAATGAGAACAACATGTGGGCAGGTATTAATTTCAGAGGATTTGCTGTAGGCACATGTTCAATATTCATGATCAATAATGGCAAAAGTATGAAATGACATTTTTGGAAATTTGAAAACCATTTAACACATAAGGGACACCATCTGCCCAAGGCCATTATACTTAATTTGCACATTGAAACAACTGCATTCAGAATGCTCTAATAAAAATGATGCTTGTTCCCTGGATTCCAAGGAGGGTTAATCACTCCCTTGGCTTCTAGCATTTCCAGCTTCCTATTGTGTTGCTCCTTCTAGTAACTGAATGAGGAACATCGTCGGCAACTTGTGTGTGGTGCGTACATTGTGGTGCTTTAAATTTCATTGAGTTACCAATGAGAGAGACTGGAGCAGACAGGGCGAAGCCAATACTTTGACAAAGGACATCTAGCACTAGCCTGCCAATCTACTGGCCACATCATCTCTAGATAACAGGGAGGCAAGGATGGTGTGGTTGACACAGAAGAATGTGGAAGCAGGTGCTATGGGAGAGTCAGCCCTCTCAAATATTCCTACTACAAATCCCAATTTTAAAGACAGAGCATGGACAATGAGAGGAGTGAGGGTGCAGTTGCTTCTCCCTTTCCAAGATGAGAGCCCCTTCTTCTCCTGCTCGCCTGCCAACAACAACAGTGCCTGCAGTGAGGTAACAAAGTAAGTTATGCAGGGGCTGTGGTGTAGGACACTGAAATGTTAATAACAGGGCATAAGCAATTATAATGTACTCTTATGCCATTAATTTCAGTGCTGTGCTGAATACTTAATTGCTCTTATTTGTGATCAAGTGATCAGCTTTGTTTCTTTTCATGAATACATAACTCCTTAAAAATCAATAGATGATTGTGTATCAGCCATTTTGCCTTCATTGTTCTTGGGTCTCCATAATTAAATCGTTCTGCACTTAAAGATGGCCTGATGTATGTATTTTTGAGGTCAAGCATTAGGCAGACTTTGCGATTTTAGTAATATGACCTATAATATGCTCACTTGTAAGGGCCTCTTCATCGATTGGTCTTTTGTTGTGTCATCACGTTTCTTCCACCCTCTGCAGCAAACAGCATGGGGCAATGGGTCAGCCCACGTCAGCCATTGGCTAACTTCACTGGGAGTGATGGCATTCTGCTCTTTCACAAGGAGCACCTCCGCACACAAAGTAGTTTCTTTCCATGCCAGGGACCACTGCCTGTGGCTTTTTAGATGAAATAGATGCACAAAAAATAACAAAACAAAACAAGTGGTTACAAAGGCAAAAGTCTGGCAGCCAATGCCAAACCTATTGGCTTTGCCAATGCTTGTTTATCCTTGTTATTCTAACTGGAGACATTCGAATTTTTCTCCAGTTCATCCTTTATTCCAACTGCTGTTGTAGTCTTGCTTCAGGCACATACGTTTTATAGTCCATTCACCATTTCTGCTGCTACTGTTTGCTGTGGGTGCAGCCAAACAAATTCACAACACTGTGGGCCTCATTACGATGTCGGGCGGAAAGCCCCTGCCCGACACCGCTTTGGATTCGGGACCGACTGACTTGTGGTCGGCGGTTCCGACCGCCGGATTATGATGCGACCGAACACTGTTCGGTCGGAGTCCCATTGTTTCCTATGGGAACTCGTGTTCCGCCCGACAACCGGCCGTAACACAGGCTCCAATGGGGAAATGGGGTGCTTGCGGAAAATCCTCCACACTGTTGCAGGCACCCCACGGTGCCTGCCATACAGTGCAGGGTTTTACAGGGGGGTCCCTTAGGTACCCCCTCGGCCATCAACCATAGGCTGCACGGGCAAGGGGTCCCTGCCAGGGGCCCCCAAATTTACTTTTCGACAGCCTTTTCGTGTCGGACAGGCTGAAGCGGAAAGGCTGTTGGAAATCAACATCGTAATCCAGAGGGCATAAACGCTGTCCAGAGGGGTGTACGATGTGGTTCCGACCGACACGAATACTCTGCGAGTCGCTCAGAACCGATTGGGAATGACCGCACGGTTTACATTCCGACCGCGAACATCGTAGTCGGGCGGTCAGAATGGAAACCGACCGAGTCGGTCGGAAGGGCTCCGACGCAGTTGAAGAGATTCCGGCTGTCGGAAGGAGGCTTTCCGCCCGACATCGTAATCGGCCCCTGTGTGTACAAATATATCAACATTTCTACCTCTCGTCTTCCTTTCCTCCTGCTGCATGTGTTAACCTGTAGCTCTAGGAGTATCATCAAAGATTCTGCATTCTTTTTCTGATGATATTCTTCCTAGAGGAATAAGAGACATTTTTATGAGATGGAGTCATTGTAGTAAAAGCTGATGCATTGAACAATTGAATAAATACATCTAGCTTAGAAGTAAGTAGGAGCTAAGGTTAGGATTTTCTTAAACACCCTTTGCTAGCACTCCCTATATATTTCTTCCCTGTGTTTTATTGTTACCTCGATTCTATCTCACTTATGCCCACCAGGCCACCTTAGACAGGAACCAGCAATATGCAAATCGGCATTGGTCCTGCTTCAGTGGGAAAAGTCCAGCCCCAGCTTCCAGGTCAGGTCTTCTCTGAACAGGAATACAAGCAACCACTGATAAATTTCAGCATGGTTAGGCCATGTGATATGTAGCTTTAGTCGAGTGGCACAGTGAGCAGAGCACCCATTTTTTGGCAATCCATCATTCTTAGGGCAATGTACTGAAGAAATAAAAAAGGTATGCCATAATTCACTGATGAGAATTAAGTAGGCCAAAACCAATCAGGGGTTGCTTGTGTTCACATCTAGAGAGGACCTGGCTAGCAGTTCCTATCCGAGCAAGACCTAGGATGATTTGCAATTGGCAGGTCTCTTTCTAGAGTGGTATAATGGATGAAACACAATGGACTGGAACGCAGCTCTGAGTGATCATCTGTGGCTGAGAATAATTTAAGCATTACATCCATCACCTTGTTGCTTGCTGCAGTTTTCTAAATAAGCCTCAAAATAATCATCTGAAATTGTGAGTACCATTCACGACCATGCATTCCCTTCTTTCCATTTGTCTTTATGAAATATAGAGCGCCTAGTTTCATCTTGCACCTCGTGGATCAAGTTACTATCTCTTCTCTTTTGTAAATTAAGACTATTTCATCATTCACTTTACAAAGGAGTCTATAGATGCTTATTTAATTGATAGTAGGCTCAGAAACCTAAAGCATATTTTGATCATCTTGATGAATGCAGAGAAGTAATTTAGCTCATATTCTTTTATCAGTTTTGGTCCAGCAGTGGTGGGTGATGTTATAGGTGGGGAAAGTGGTTAGGTCGGTAGGACGAGGTGGATTTATGGACATGGAAGGTCATGTTCAGACCAGAGCTTCCTGTCCTCCAAACATGTCACAATTTTCAAAGTAATGCTATTTAGTAGCAGTCATAATGACTTACATGATGCACTGATGTTCCATCTTATTCCTGAGACATTCAATGGGCTCTCACAATTCACACCGTTCTCTCACATTTCACTGCCAATCTGCCTTGAAGAATCAGCCCAGGACTGAGACATTTACAGGGTTCACACAATAGACCTCCACAATGACCTCCTCCATGCACTAATAATCCAGTGCAGAGAGGATAGAACAAGGTGGCAATGGATGAGTGAAGTGAACACATATTGCAGAGAACTTTGCCTCCTTCAGGCTGCAAGTTAAATCTTAATAAAGTAGATGAAGGGACTGAACATTTGCCAAAGATATTTGTATGTGTATATGCAGGGCAGAGGCTCCAACCTGAATAAGGCAGCTTGGGGATCAGTACACCAGCTGCAGAGATTTGTTTGTGTGCGAGTGCTGCACATGCGCGTATGCCCATGTACATCATGTAGGTTATAGGGTGCAATCTATGTACAAGACCATGTCAGATTAATATATCAGCAGTTGATGTTTGCATTTACTGATTAGATAGCATTTTCCAAAACTAGTGATACAGTGAACAGGGTATATGTGCTTCACTGCTAATAAGATGGCTTAGATCAGACGTGCTTAACCTGAGATCCACAACACCTGTTCAGGTGGTCCACAACTGTTTAGAAAAATAAATAATAATATTTAGTATCATGCATATTGCTTCGTCTTTTAGAAATAAAGCACAAATTTGAGAAGGTCTTACCTTCCCACTAAATTAAAATTCTATGTTTGCATATTTGTGTTTTTGAAATAAATACAGTATTTCATAATTTGTGTATTTGTTTGATTTATACTGGGTTCTATATTGTTGTGTATTGTCATGAGGTTCAAATTGTAGAAATTGCTTAGGCGGGTCCTCAGCTTCCAGTAATGATTCAGCAAGGGTCCATAGGAATCAAAATGTTAAGAATCGATGGCTTAGATGTTAAATTTTGCATGCAAAGATGTGTGTCTTATTTTGGGGTCACATACTCCCTTACCAGTAACACAGTTCCAGTTTTTTTATTTGTGTATTGCGATGTCTGCTTTATCCTGTAGGTGACAGGTTGTATTGTATTTATCACTGCTTAGAGCAGTGTGCTGGAGATGGTGGGGCCTGATGCAGAGATCTGCATTGAATCTGCAGGTCACCAATTTCAATTCCTGTGTGGTCATCTTGCTAAGTGTCGTGTGTACATAGTAGGTCGATCGTAATAAGCCTTACAGGAGCAGTTCAACCCTTCACAACTTCTAGGTGGAGAAACTGAGGACATTTTCATGTGGTGGTTATAACAATATATTTCTAAAATAGGTCTCACAAACGTTAGTGTCTTTAGTCTGCTCTAGGTACATGCACAGCACCATAGCAGCAGTTTAAGATGCCGTTGAATACCCTGGGAGGTTTACAGCACACGCAGGCGATGTTCATGGTTTCTCACACACATACACACATGGGAGAAGTACATCACAGTGAGTATCATTGTAAGCTTTACACTCACACATAAAGAAATACACACAAACAAGTAAGGTACCACATGGCATCAGCAGTGGAAGATTGTCTTTGCAACAACATGGCACACTTGCAGCGCAGTCAGGAGCAGCACATCCTTCTCACACATACCAAATAGGTGTAGCACAGCACAAGCAGCAACAGCGGAAGTCCCAAAGACATACATACACGTAGAACAGGTAATACTTTGGCATGAACAGTGCACGCTTGCCTCACACAAGCTGGGCAGGTTCATCACAACCAGCAGTGCAACTGTTCCACACTAACAAAGGACGCTTATCTTGTAGGAAGCAGCAATGCAAGCTTATCCTCCCAGTCAGATGTAGGACAGGTACCAGTGGTTGTAAAGGTGAAGAAACTACACAGAGTGGTCGTGAAAACCCTCTCATCAGTTGAGTGTCACTCACTCTCAAAGGTCACTCACCATTCTGACAACAGTCTGTGCTGGGGCCATAAGATCCAAGGCAAGGCCTTCCAGGCCAAAGCCACAGACATTCGCCTGAGGCACTGCCTCTGCAGCACAGGAAGGACCCTATGACTTGCAGACATTATCTATTGAAGTCACAGTGTGCATGCAAGGCAACACTGCAAAGATTGCAAAGTTAAGAGTTTAGGCCTGTTGGACTTGGCCCTGTTTGCAGGGTCATTCCTAAACTTTTTGCCTTCCTCCTATATTTTTTTTGACCTGTTGTTGGCTGTTTTATGACTCTGGGCACTTTACCACTGCTGATCAGTGCTAAAGTGCATATGCTCTCTGTTATAAATTGATGTATGGATTAGTGACTCCATGATTGGATGATTGGTTTACCTGTCAGTCCCTAGTACAGTGCACTAAGTGTGCCCAGGGCTTGTAAATCCAATGCTGCTGGTGGGCTTGCAGCACTGGTTGTGCCACCCACAGAAACAGCCTGCAAAAGTGTGTCTAAGGCCTGCCATTGCAGAGCCTGTGTGCAGTCTGGTACTGCCATGCTGACTGGGCAAGTGCACCCACTTGCCAGTCCCTAAACCTTCCCTTTTCTTCATGTCAGACACCCCTATGATAGGCCCAAGGGCAGGGTACATTGTAAGTATAAGGTAGGACATGCCCTGGTGTGTGTGGCATGTCCTAATAGTGAATTACAGCCATTTTCGTTTTTCACTATTACAAGGCTACCTGTTCTCCATAGGCCAGAATGGGCAGTTTTGATTATTACACCTTATAATCCTAACTGACCCAGGGAACATGGTAGAAAAACGAATTTAGTATGCCTGAACTCAGAATGATAAAATACATCTTTTAGTGAAGTTGGTTTTAACATTCTGTGTTTGAAAATACCACTTTTAGAAAGTAGGTATTTTCTTGCCTAAACCTTCCAAGCCTGCCTCTGCTAGGTTGTGTATTCCCTGTCTGGTTTGTGAGTGACAGGGGCTGGGGAAATTCCAGGAGACAGGGTGAGGCAGCCAGGGCTGAATAGAGAGATCTGCATCCAGAGTGGAGGGAGGAGTTGCATCTGGGTCTGAATAGGGCTGTGCCTGCCTTCCACAATGCTGGCTCCACCTCCTGCCGGGCGGCTGAGCACTCTGCCCCACATTCTGAAAGGAAAGAAGGAGTCCTGTAAACAAAGTGCTCCAGGACTGACCAGAACTGGTTTTGGACTAGGCAAAGGCCTCTCTGCCTTCAGAGAACAAAGAAAAACTGTGTATAAAAAGGGGACCCAGACCCCTAGGAAATTAGATCACTTTGGGAAACAAGAAGAAACCTTTGCTGAGGAGAGGAACCAAGAAGAAACTGAGGAGAGACTATCCCTGAACCTGGGGGGATTGGCCTACAGTGGTTGCCTGACTGCCAAAGAAAGGAGAAAGGACTTGGTGTGCACTTTATTCAACTTGTAAAGGATCTCCAAGGGCTTGAGAGAAGAGCTTGCCTCCTGCTGAAGTCTCAGGGACAACAGACTTCAACCACCAGCTCCCCAAGAGTTCTTTGGAAGTGCCTGTAGCTGTATTGAGGCCTTCTGAGGGACTGCGTATCGCAAGGAGCTGGAAGCGCGACTCAAGAGGAAGAAGCGTGTCGCCGTCGCAGCCGCTGCCGTCGCATCACTGAACAAGGGTGTCGCCGCTGTAGCTGTCGCATTGCACCGCATCCCGAGAAGCGTCCCGCAACACCGAAGAAGCGTGTCGCCGTCGCAGCCGCTGCCGTTGCATCACTGAACAAGGGTGTCGCCGCTGTAGCTGTCGCATTGCACCGCATCACAAGAAACGTCTCGCAACATCGAAGAAGCGTGTCGCCGTCGCAGCTGCTGCCGTCGCATCACTGAACAAGGGTGTCGCCGCTGTAGCTGTCGCATTGCACCGCATCACAAGAAGCACCTCGCATCCACGGAGAAGCGTGCCGCCGCATCACTGAACAAGGGTGTCGCCGCTGCAACTGTCGCATTGAGCGGAAGCGTCTCGCATCATCGGAGGAGAGTGTCGCTGCCAAAGCCGCTGTCGTCGCATCACTGGACAAGGGTGTCGCCGCAGCAGCTGACGCATCGAGCCGAGACAGCTCGCAACATCGGAGAAGCGTGCCGCATCAACAAGAAGACGCCATCTTTGTTTCTTTGCACCAGATGTTCAACGCATCACCGCCTTTGCGTGTAAGGACTTACCGCATCACCTTCCCTGCAACACTTTCGTTGCCCTGCGTGTCGCATCTTAAGGTACATTGACTCAAAGTGTCGCATTTACCATCTAAAGAGAACTAACGTAACTTTACCATTTTTAAAGTACAGTATTGTGGATTTTTGTCGTTTATGGTCTTGTGTGAAATCTATATAAAGAATACTTATTTTTGATATAAAACTTGTGTGGTGTCCATCTGTAGTGTTGTCACTTGATTACTGTATGTGTTCACAAATGCTTTACACACTGCCTCTGAGATAAGCCTGTCTGCTCGTGCCAAGCTACCAAGGGGGTGAGCAGGGGTTATTTTAGGAGTGTACCCCCTTACCCTGACTAGAGGCGAGGGTCCCTATTTGTCACAAGTACCCACCTGTGCCAACTAGAGACCCCCAAATCTAACATTGGTGGTCAGCGGTGGGGATTCTGGACTTGCATTTGTGATTCATGTACAGTGATTGGTGTACACTACTAGTGAGTGCAGACCAAACGCAACCACATACTATTTTTCCCTGTTTCCCTTTGGACTTTGGTTTTTGAAACTCTGGTTAGTTGTTGCACCTGTTGGGCCTTGTCAAAATGGAAGTCAACTTTTGGCACCTGTACATCTACAAGATAAAGGAACTGAAAGGGTTTTGCAAGGAGAGGGGGCTATCTGTGAAGAGGAGATCCACAAGGCAGGATCTTGAGTCAGCCCTGCATAGCTATGAGGTGCTACGCTGGGAAGCAACACTAGCAGATGACTCTGAGGAGGAATCTGAGGGGGAGGATCCCCAGCCAGAATACCAAGAGGGCAGTGGCCCTGAGGAGGAAACATTTTGGGAAAGATTGGCTCGTGAAGAGAGGAATCGGATTCGTGCTCGTGACCGGAGGCTGAGGGAGCTAGACCGGGAGTGCGAGGAGATAGAGCGAACCTTAGCTGAAAAAGAAATATGTGAAGCTCAAGAAGTGAGCTTGGCTGAGTTGGAGGTGGAATCCAGCTCAGATGGTGGCAGCAATATTGAATTTTCTAGTGCTGAGGGAGTTGTACACACACCCAGAGATGTGGTGCCTGACTTGAAGGAGGGGGTTAATATACACCAGGGGGTTCCAGGATGTGAGGTAGCTCCAGTGGTGCGCAGTGTCCCTGAGGTGGATTGGGGAACTGGCACAGGGGTTCATAGTCCTAGTGGTGGGAGGGACACTCTACTGACTCTAGATGAGAGGTGCAGGGAGAGGGGTTCCCCCATGGTTGAAGTCCTGGTGTGTGAGTGTGGAGACCGCCCAGAAGAGTGTGGGTTGAGTGACAGAGACAGTCAGATACTGTCTTGCCAGTCTCAGGAGAGTGGTGTGGGGTACGTGTGCAAGGCACTGGATGGTGAGGTGAAGGATAGTTTGGTTAACCCCTGTAGGGGACTGTGTGATCCAATTTTGGGAGAGCATATTGTAAGTCCCTGTTTTCCAGAGCTATGCCAACACCTGTTGGAGTGTGAGTTCTCTGACCCCAGGGAGCTCACAATGGAGGCAGACCTTTTGGTGGATTCCAGAGGGTCTGAAGAGGCATTGGGGAGTGACCCTAAGAGGAGTGGCTCAGGTGTCTTCCAACCCAGAGTGGTGGGAGAGGTTCAGTGTAGCCCAGCTAGGTCCCGTGGTAGTGGGAGGGGTGTAGGGGCTCACGTCCTGTCTCTGCGGAGAAGGAGTGAGTGTGGGGCTGCGTGTCCCAAGGTGCCCGAAACCCAGTCTCAGGGCCTGGATGGTTCTTTAAGGGAACCCCAGGTAGGGAGCCTAGGCTGTCCTGATGGGCCGCCCGTTGAGGAGGATCTCCTAGTGTCTAGAGAGCCTGGAGCGTCTGTAAATGGAGCTCCAGTGTTTCTGGTGTCTGGCGGTGCCGCTCCACTTGGGAGGGTTCAGAAGTCCAGAGTGAGGGGTGAGAGGGGGAAAAAGTCCCCAGTGGAAGAACCAGTGGGTCAGGGGCCAGCCAGAAGGGCTGAGTCACCGGTGAATGACCATGGTGACACCACTTCTGTCCTGGGGGATCTTCACGCGCTGTCAGATGGACAGGGGCGGGAGATCTGCGCCAGGCAGACTGTCACACAACACATGAGAGATGTGTTACCCTCTGGGGGGGGGCTGGCGTGCTCCCCAGGAAGTCCTGGTGCGCCAGGCAGATTCTTACACAACTCTAGAGGAGTGTGTTTCCCTTGGGGGGGGGTTGGTGTACCCTCCCAGAAGTCCTGGGTCGCCAGGCACAGGTCCAGCCTAAGGGTACAGACCCTGGGTTGGAGGGCCAGGTTCAGGGTGTCCCCCCCTGACCTGGAGGAAGGGGCAGCTGCTAACAGTGCCCCTACCAGTTTGTCTTCTGGGGGTACCGCTCCTGATGGGTGGGGGCAGTACTCTGGAAGGGGGTGCAGAGGGAGGGAGTCCTCGCCTCTGACCCCGGTGCAACTGGAGGGTTTAGACCCTAGATTGGAGGACCAGGTTCAGGGTGACCCCTGAACTGGTGGGCGAATTGTGCAGGACCCCTGCCACAGGTGCCCTGGCAATTCTAGGAGGGGGTACCACTCCAGGTGGGAGGGTACAGAGCCCCAAGGAGGAGGACCGGGTGTGGGAAAGCCCACCCCAGTCTCCAGTCCAGCCACCGGGTACAGGCCCGGGGCTGGTAGGTCAGTGTCAGGATGTCATACCTGACCTGACAGGAGGGAGAGTGGACAAAGGGTGCCAAGCACCTGGGGCTACTGCCCCCCACTCTCTGACGCCACAGAGGTTTGAGAGCCCTGAGAGGCATAAGGCCTGGGTCTCATCCCTGACCACTGTCAGTGGCCACTGTGGCTTGCTGTCTGTCTGTTGGGACACACCTGTGAGCAAGTTAAGGTTAGGTGCTGCACAGGTAGTGTCCACAGGTGAGGAGAAGGGTTCCCCATGGATTAGCTTGGTGGACCCTGAGAGTATGGACAGAGGGATTCCAATAGGTTCAGATTGGCGTAGAACTGGAGTATGCCCCTGCTGTTGTTGGCCAGGGTCCAGGTTCTATCGCCCAAAGCAGAGAAGCCCATCAGGGTAGTGATTGGTCTCCCCAGCGTTTTTGGCTGGAAGGGGGTTGTGTTGGACTTGGCCCTTTTTGCCGGGTCATCCCTAAACTTTTTGCCTTCCTCCTATATTTTTTTTGACCTGTTGTTGGCTGTTTTATGACTCTGGGCACTTTACCACTGCTGATCAGTGCTAAAGTGCATATGCTCTCTGTTATAAATTGATGTATGGATTAGTGACTCCATGATTGGATGATTGATTTACCTGTCAGTCCCTAGTACAGTGCACTAAGTGGGCCCAGGGCTTGTAAATCCAATGCTGCTGGTGGGCTTGCAGCACTGGTTGTGCCACCCACAGAAACAGCCTGCAAAAGTGTGTCTAAGGCCTGCCATTGCAGAGCCTGTGTGCAGTCTGGTACTGCCATGCTGACTGGGCAAGTGCACCCACTTGCCAGTCCCTAAACCTTCCCTTTTCTTCATGTCAGACACCCCTATGGTAGGCCCAAGGGCAGGGTGCATTGTAAGTATAAGGTAGGACATTCCCTGATGTGTGTGGCATGTCCTAATAGTGAATTACAGCCATTTTCGTTTTTCACTATTACAAGGCTACCTGTTCTCCATAGGCCAGAATGGGCAGTTTTGATTATTACACCTTATAATCCTAACTGACCCAGGGAACATGGTAGAAAAACGAATTTAGTATGCCTGAACTCAGAATGATAAAATACATCTTTTAGTGCAGTTGGTTTTAACATTCTGTGTTTGAAAATACCACTTTTAGAAAGTAGGTATTTTCTTGCCTAAACCTTCCAAGCCTGCCTCTGCTAGGTTGTGTATTCCCTGTCTGGTTTGTGAGTGACAGGGGCTGGGGAAATTCCAGGAGACAGGGTGAGGCAGCCAGGGCTGAGTAGAGAGATCTGCATCCAGAGTGGAGGGAGGAGTTGCATCTGGGTCTGAATAGGGCTGTGCCTGCCTTCCACAATACTGGCTCCACCTCCTGCCGGGCGGCTGAGCACTCTGCCCCACATTCTGAAAGGAAAGAAGGAGTCCTGTAAACAAAGTGCTCCAGGACTGACCAGAACTGGTTTTGGACTAGGCAAAGGCCTCTCTGCCTTCAGAGAACAAAGAAAAACTGTGTATAAAAAGGGGACCCAGACCCCTAGGAAATTAGATCACTTTGGGAAACAAGAAGAAACCTTTGCTGAGGAGAGGAACCAAGAAGAAACTGAGGAGAGGCTATCCCTGAACCTGGGGGGATTGGCCTGCAGTGGTTGCCTGACTGCCAAAGAAAGGAGAAAGGACTTGGTGTGCACTTTATTCAACTTGTAAAGGATCTCCAAGGGCTTGAGAGAAGAGCTTGCCTCCTGCTGAAGTCTCAGGGACAACAGACTTCAACCACCAGCTCCCCAAGAGTTCTTTGGAAGTGCCTGTAGCTGTATTGAGGCCTTCTGAGGGACTGCGTATCGCAAGGAGCTGGAAGCGCGACTCAAGAGGAAGAAGAGTGTCGCCGTCGCAGCCGCTGCCGTCGCATCACTGAATAAGGGTGTCGCCGCTGTAGCTGTCGCATTGCACTGCATCCCGAGAAGCGTCCCGCAACACCGAAGAAGCGTGTCGCCGTCGCAGCCGCTGCCATCGCATCACTGAACAAGGGTGTCGCCGCTGTAGCTGTCGCATTGCACCGCATCACAAGAAATGTCTCGCAACATCGAAGAAGCGTGTCGCCGTCGCAGCCGCTGCCGTCGCATCACTGAACAAGGGTGTCGCTGCTGTAGCTGTTGCATTGCACCGCATCACAAGAAGCACCTCGCATCCACGGAGAAGCATGCCGCCTTCGCAGCCGCTGTCGTTGTATCACTGAACAAGGGTGTCGCCGCTGCAACTGTCGCATTGAGCGGAAGCGTCTCGCATCATCGGAGGAGAGTGTCGCTGCCAAAGCCGCTGTCGTCGCATCACTGGACAAGGGTGTCGCCGCTGCAGCTGACGCATCGAGCCGAGACAGCTCGCAACATCGGAGAAGCGTGCCGCATCAACAAGAAGACGCCATCTTTGTTTCTATGCACCAGATGTTCAATGCATCACCGCCTTTGCGTGTAAGGACTTACCGCATCACCTTCCCTGCAACACTTTCGTTGCCCTGCGTGTCGCATCTTAAGGTACATTGACTCAAAGTGTCGCATTTACCATCTAAAGAGAACTAACGTAACTTTACCATTTTTAAAGTACTGTATTGTGGATTTTTGTCGTTTATGGTCTTGTGTGAAATCTATATAAAGAATACTTATTTTTGATATAAAACTTGTGTGGTGTCCATCTGTAGTGTTGTCACTTGATTACTGTATGTGTTCACAAATGCTTTACACACTGCCTCTGAGATAAGCCTATCTGCTCGTGCCAAGCTACCAAGGGGGTGAGCAGGGGTTATTTTAGGAGTGTACCCCCTTACCCTGACTAGAGGCGAGGGTCCCTATTTGTCACAAGTACCCACCTGTGCCAAGTAGAGACCCCCAAATCTAACAAGGCCGAAGTATGGAGTCATGGCAGAGAAGGGAAGAGAGGGGTAACAGGAGGTGGCACATTCATCAGTAAGGTAAAGGCGGGTAGATCTCAGTTGAAGATCAGATTCTGTTAGCTGCAAGTCTGAAGTCGGTGTCCATTCAGATGGTTCCTACATTGGTGGAAGGGTCTTCTCATCAACATAGACCCCATCCTCATGGTCACATGGGTATTCTGGCTTCCTCAGGCCTGTGGACCGCCTCACTAAGATGAATTTGCAGAGACAGCCAGCCAGTAAAGATGCAGTGCTTCAGTTGTTGGATCCAACAAACAATGAACAATGGAAAATGTACCTCACCACCCAGTGCCGTGGCTGAATACAACATGCTTATGCCAAAGGGCAGGAAGTGCCCATTCTGCACAAACAAAAGGTGAAGAAGGAAGGATACAGTGCTTTAAGTCACTTCCTGGAGAAGTGGCTCTCTTCACTACCCAGAGTAACTTCTCTGACCCTCTGTGACTGCACCACCAGGGCCAAAACATGACAATTGGAAAGTTATTTTCTAGGGACAGAACACAAGAAACCCTGATCTAACATTTCAAAGGAAAGCCTTTATCACTTTTGACTATTCACCTCACTTGTAATCCAGCTCTTATTTAGGTCTGAGTTGCATACCCAACACCTCAAGCCTAATTTAGAGTTTGGCAGGAGGGTACTCCTTCACAATGGTGACTGATATACCATCCGCCTTATTATAAGTGCATTAATGCACTCGTAATAAAGGGGGCTGGGATATCAGTCACATGAGTACCAGTCACCCAATGTCTAAATCAGCTCCCAAGGTCTCAAACGTAACACCAAACCAAGGATTTATAAGGTGTGCCATTCAGACATATACTCTTGTGGGCTTAGTCTGTGTCCAGCTAGAAACTCTCTCCTCATTTAGGCAGTACCTTCCCTGAAGGTGCTTCATTCAGGCTTACTTTTCTCCATCTTCAGGCAGCAGCTGTTGATGCTTGCTGATTCAAAGTAAGAGCAGCAGCAAACATTGGAAAGGCCTCAAATCTTTTTCGTTGTTCAGCAGCAACTAATTCTGTAGTGAGTCTTGCCGCTGGCTGTGCTACCTGTGGTCTTTGCTGTGTAAGGTCTAGAGAGTCTAGTGGAATAGGCAGCTAGAGTGGACTGAAGGAATGAGAGAGGTTTAATAGCCTCACAACAAAACCATATTGTAAAGTTTACTCAATCGGTGCCCCGTTTCCCCCCTTCAAATGCTGCCTATGTTTGAATGGGCTGTTGGTTGGAAGATGCTTAAAAATGTATTGATGGGTCATTCGAAATTTTGGGTCCCCAAACTGGGAAAATACTCTCCCCTTGGGTTCTTCAGCAAAAATGGCACTTTTTAATCACACATCTCCAAACCTCCACCAGTTGCGATCTTGAAACTCACAAAACTGTCCACTGAGATAAATGATGGTTATACTTTCTAATGGAAAGAGTGTGATTTTGAACACACCTCAGAATGTTGTGACTCGCAATCGTTGGCTGTTTCTGGTAAGGGAAGTTGCAGCAGACCAGAAAGCATGGATTATGTTGTTTAAGAGTAAAACATACTCATCTGGATTTTCTTTCTGCGAGTTGTACCAACGCTTAATTACAACAACTCGAGCCTTAGTTGTTACATGGTTCAATATGCAAATTGATAAAAGGAATTCAGAATTAGTACAGGATGACCCGTTGCAGATCAATCAAACATTTCTAAACCGGTTTCCCACACTAATGTCTTCTTTTATAAGTGTTGCATGGTAACGTGCAAAGCTTGAGTCCTGAACCTATTTGAACAGAGCAGAACAGCTGCTTCTTCCACCAGAATTTTTCTCGTAAACGTTGCTCTTGTTCCTGGGCAGGTTCAGCTGACAGTTAAACGCTTTACAAGAGGATAAACTTTAAGAATATGTGTGATCTAGTTGAACGCTAGTGATATATCAAATGCATTAATAACAGCTACAAAGGCCTCAGTGTAATGTGTGCGATAGAGCTGCATATCTGAAGTGTTTGTGGTGCCAAGAATTTAATGATCTATCCTTTTAATGCATCTTAATATATTCCAGGTTTCTAAAGCGCTTAACTACTCCAAGGCTTCCTGGCACTAGTTAAATGCTTTTAATTGTGAATGGGAACTGATTCATGCTCAGGTTTTTCAGACTAGGTGTGGATCTCAACTACCGATAACTTCCCATCTGTATTATACCCTAATCGACGGTGTAAATAATTGCCAGAAATTATGATAATAATATCTAAAACAAAAATGAATGTGAACATAAATGAGAGGCCTAACATTTTAGGAGGTTAGCAAAGGTCTGCATTATAACCACTACCGTTTTTTGGAATGTCCCCAAACCCTTCATAAAGCGCTAGCTGGGAAGAGGACAGTATCGACAAAGAAAATTACAGGTGCTACCATGATGCCAATTCAATGGCTCTCATTATACATACTTCCAAAGGATGAAAGCACGGAGGACTTTTGAGATTGCTTCCTTGTTGCACACAAGCTTCAGGAGCAGGCCACTGATCCACTGAGCTATGTCGTTGGCACTGCCATGTAAGTCTCAGTAATGCTGCCTTTCAATCAGAGACCTGAGGGCAATTTCTCAGTGGCATCATTCTATGACGTATATAGGAGTAGAAGGGGTGCAACCACATGCTCTTTGCCTGCCATAAAGATCTGAGACTTGCAGGCATTAAATCTCATGAATGGCACTAGAATTATTTGCAAGCAACGACTGATTGCAGAATTAACCTCTTTAATTGCTAAGAAACTAGTTTGTCTTCATAAGAAGCCAAAGGACCTAAGAGCTGACAACTAAAGCAAAATAATGACGCATTTATTCTCCCATCTGTCTGTTGGAGACTTTGGGCTAGATGTACGAAGCAAATGAATACCTATTCGTAAATTGTGATTTTCACTGAATCGCAATTTACATATCGGTATTTGGTATGTATGAATGTGTTCAACTGGCCATTACCGATTCGGTATGGGTCACATTTGTAATTTAAGTAATCACAATTAGCGATTCAGTAAATAGCTAATCGAGTCGCAAATACCAAATTTTTACCTGCCATTGAGTGATGACCTCACAAACAGGAAGTAGAGTATCAGCAGGCTATAAGAACACTGGAGAGCATTGAGACTGGTGATTGCAATATCAATCCAATTGGGATCAGCACCAATCTCAGCCACCCATCTTTGGAAAGCAGTAAAATGCCCCAGCAGAATCCTGAGAAGGAGAAGGCCCTTGGAGGGAGAGATAGAAAATTAGAATTCTCTGAGAAAGAGTTAGAGAAACTAACCGAAGTGTGTGTATCCCATCATGATGCCTTGTTTGTCAAAGCATTCCTCTCTGTGCCTGAATCACAGAAGAAAAAAATATGGCTCAACATCCAGGAGCGCATTAACTCTTTGGGGGTCTCACAGAGATCAATAGAAGAGGCCCAGGCAACAGGAGGCGGACCTCCAACTCAGCCACCACCAACTCCTCTTGAGGAATTGATCAAATCCACCCTGGAACCACAAACTGTGTCTGGCCTCAGCAATATTGACACTTCGGATGCTCCTGCTACTTCAAAAGGTAAGAGTCATACATACACTTACAGTGCTACAGTAACATGCTTGCAGCAGTGTGTGAGGTAATATTGTAACCTTGTTAGGCTGAGAAATGTTTACCTATGATATAATACATTAAAACACCATTAGAAGTGCTAGGCTTACCCTAGTTGCAAAGTTACAGTAATGAACATAGCAGTCCTACACTGCCTACTGATGAAGTGGATGACGCAGGGAGTCCAAATGTCTCAGAAGAACCTGCAGTGAGGTGCAGACAACTGTACAGGAGTAATCGTGTCCAACATCGCAGTGGTATCAGGCAACCTAATCCAAGATCAAGGTCCACACAAGATATGGGCATACCACACAGTTTTTTGGAGGTCTTGAAGCCTCTATGTTGAAGGTACAGCACCTACAACACAAGCAAATGAGAATAATGAGCAAAAAAATATCTGGACTAGAGCGAAGCATCAAAAGTGGTTTCCAACATCTAGCAACAACCACTGAAGAATCCCACAAGTATCTGGAGGCAAAAGTGGAATCTATGACAGAGGGTATGAACAATGTATGTGGCCAGAGACAACAGGACAATGCAACGCGCAGACATACTCACCATCCTCTATTCTCACTTATGGATATGTTGAGAGGGTCAATTAATCACCTTGCACAGGCTACTTCAACACTGTCAGGCCATACTGTAGGTCTGCAGGTCAAAATAGGACACTATAGTGATGATGTGGCACAGGGCCTTGTGCAAGTAACCATAGCAGTAGAAAGTTTACAGACCACTCAAATTGCACGAGTTGCAGCAATTGGGCCTGCCAAAAGTGAGGAGCTAACCAGTATTAGCATACTCTCTGTAAATGAGGCAATGAATGTGCATCACAGTAGACCATGAGGTAGTGTTGTTGGTACTGAAGGCTCCTCTACACCCATGTGACAAAGTTCAGTTAGTAGTAGACACAAACAGTAATAAGTCTTACATTTGCACTACATATTGTTTTTATCATATTTTGCTATTTCAGTAACGTGTGTGTACTGATGCTTTTTTTCCATTTGAACATTCTGAAGAGTGAAAAGGATGTTACGAATCCCTTTACAACCTGAAAAATAAAGGTTATGTTGTTTAGCACAGCACTAGTGTTTAGCCTTGTGCAAGATGTAAAAAACATCATCATTTACATACTTTAAAAGTAATGGTTTGTGATAGCCGTACATCTGGCTCTTCCTTCTGCTGCCAATGAACCATCCCGTTCTGGTGGGATTTTGGGTTCATCATTATCAGATTCTGAATCAGACATCATTTCTGGCAATCCTTTCCGCGTTGCTACATTATGAAGAATTGCACAAGTAGCAATGATCTTGCAACTTGTTTCTGGAGAATACTGTAGGGCAGTGTTTCCCAAACTGTGGTCCGCGGACCCCCAGGGGTCCGTGACACATTCCCAGGGGGTCCTCAAGCAGCAATTTTAAAAGCACAACAAAGTTCCTTGTAGAATTAGCAGTTTTCCAGCAACAATAAAAGTGTCAAGATAACGTCAGTGATTAATGTACCTGCTGGAGAGAGACGAGAGTTTTGTCCAGTGGCAGCTTTGACTTATCTAATGTAGCACAGAGGGTTAATATGCCTACTGCAAAGAACGTGTACCATGCATTTTAAAAAACAGTATTTTATGTGCATAGGTTAGTGGATTACTGCTTTTGTCACAGAGATTCTTTTGTTACTGTGCAGTTCATAAGTGACAATCGTAATCTAGCACAGTGACCTATAAACTGTCATCAAAGAGCTGCTTGCAAACTGCATGGTACAAGTTAGAAACATATGTTTTTCCAAGTCTTTCATTATCCTGATGCTGCTAAAAAGATTTATTTGGGTGGAAATACATTTTTATTGTTAAAGTCAATGCTAACCACTGTGTTATGTTCTGAATCCTGAGTTTGTGCTTCTCAAGACCAAGCACTCTTTAAAAATGCCTACCAGTATGAATGACATGTGAATCCTACACCTTGTAGTCACATTTGCCTTATGTAACATTTTCTATATACTGATTTACACGTATGAATCATTGTCTCTATGGGGCAGATTTACAAGGAAAGTGACTCAGTGTGTGCCGCAAGCCATTTGGCTGCGCCGCACTGATTCACTTTCAAAACACAGGGATGCGACATATTTACAACAATATGTCGCATCTCTGTGCTTCCCCTGCGCTGGCGCAAAAACTGCTGCCATGCGCCTGCACAGGCACCCTTGCACCATGGTGCAAAGATGCTCATGCGTCGTGGGGAGATTGTTTATATGCAGGAAGGGCTCCCTTCCTGCACATAAACAATCAAAAATGGCGTTTTCAACTTCTAAGTGTGCTGCATTAGCACACATAGAACTTGCAAAACGTCATTGTTTTACTGATTGTTTATGTGCAGGAAGGGACACCTTCCTGTACATAAACAATCACCAGAGGTGATTTCCTCTTTCTATGCGTGCTGCAGAATGCAACACGCATAGAAAGAGGAAAAACAAGGAGAAATGAATACATTTCTCCTCGTTGCGCCTCCCCTGTGGAGGCATAGCATTCAATACAATCAGACAAGATTGGCAACCCTACCTGTGTACTTCTAACAATGCATTACGTCATATCAATTATTAACTAACCAGTGCTAATAGGTGAGTTCACATGGAGAAGAGGACAAAAAATGTATATCCAAAAATATAAATTTATGAAGTCAATACATTAAAAAACATAATGATAAGATCAATAGAAAAAAGTCCCACCGCTTATTCAATCACACTCGCACTAACATTCCTTCAAACAAACCGCAATCATTCAGAACAGAACATCATGCATTCACTCAAATAATCAAACAGCATACATGTTTAAATAGATCCCCATATAATGTCCAAAAACAATCAGACATAATATTGGACAAGATACTGAAAATAACACAATACAATCAATAAAGCTCTAAGACGTTGGCCGTGAAAAATTCAATAATGCTAAGCCAACAACAAAATTTGAGACATAGAAAAATAATTCTGAAAGGGGAGATGTAATAAACACTCTAACAAGGGTTAGATCAAAAAGCGCCGACGCGCGTTTCGGTGTGTAGCCCTTCTGTGGGCAAACACCTTCTTCAGGGCGCAAATGGCGGTAAGTTCAAGCGGTGGGTGAGTTCTAAATAAAGGATGATTTAAATCTCAGTAAATTGTAGACCAACGAACAATAACAGCAACAAGCTGTGTCAAACTGGACGTAGCGCAGCCCTTGGTGTAGTCGACAAGAATCCAGACAAAAAGCGCCTTCCGGATAGCTAAATGGGCTGATCCAAAGGTGAATGCTCGAATAGGCCTGAGATATTCTATGATGGAGTGAAATAACTGGTTCTGGAACCGTGGCTTCTCAAATGAGGAATAGCTGGATCCAGTGGAATGGGGGAGAGTCCTGACTTCTAGGATCCCCAAATCTGGGAGCGCAAACCGCAGATTGTGCGTTGAATTCCCCGTTTATAACAAATGGACCGACTCTGGGGATGTAAATAGCGTCAGGGTACCGATTCTCTAGAGCTCAACGGGCGAGGCAAACGGGCGACATGATGGTCGGCCGGCAGGAAAAATGAATTCTATAGGTGTCCCTACCTCTAAAAAAATTCTATAGGGGCCCCCTCTGTTTGAGCCATAGCATTCAGACACATTTCCAGATTTAGGATTTCTAGTAAATCTGAAAATATGTCTGGTTTCATGGGTGTTGCGTGGGAACACCCACAGCAACACCCATGGAACACCCCTTTCACGCAAAGTGCTGTGTGCAAATGGGCCATATTTACAAGACCAGGAAAATTCACGCAGGGTGGCTTTTCCTGCCTTGGAAATATGGGGCACTAAAATGCGCCACCGGTGCGTCACGTTTTGTGACGCACCTGTGGCGCAAGTCGCTTGTAAATCTGCCCCTATGTGTGTGTGATGTAAAGTGCTCTGACATCCTACAATGGTATGAGAGATGCTATAAAACAAATGAAATACATGTGACAGAGGGGCTATGGAGAGATGAGAGGCACTGTTGGAGGGTGATAATAAGGGAATCATTGAAGAACCCCAACAAAGATTGTCGTATCCTGGTGCATAGTAAGGTCATCATTTACTATTCTTTAAAAGCTGATACAATTCAATATATAATGATAAATTTGTTGTAGAATGCACCATTGTTTCCTAAATTTTCTTGGGGGGAGGGCCTCCCAAAGCCCCCTTTGTAGTGGTCAGGCTCACTCACTGCACTTGGTGTGCACTGTATGGGGACTGGTCTGAAAACATTTACCAGGGCTGCTTTGGGTTTCCAGTCTGGCCCTGGCAGGAGCCTTGTACTGTGAAATAAAACCAACCATTTAAAAGTTAGTCACGGAGATGCAGCACTAACCTTCCTGTTTTTTGCAAATTCTTACCAATATAAAATACTAAACTCCTTAGTAATTTGAGTATTTGTTTTGTGTGCACACGTGTGTTTATTGTTTTCGAATTACTGTTTTAATGTTTGAAATTTAATTCATACAAATTGCTTGGGGGTCCCCGGCTTCCAGTGATGACTCAATGGGGGTCCTCAGGAGTCAAAAGTTTGGGACCACTGCTGTAGGGTACCCCCACTTTTATGGAGACAGAGAAATCTACTTTTCAATAATCCAAATGTCCTCTCAATGACAGGCCGGACACCTTTGTGTACTGCATTGTAGCGTACCTTAATTTGGTTGGAAGAATGGAGATATTGTGTCAAAATCCATGATCCCAGAGCATATGCACTGTCACTTACAAGACATTTGGGAAATGTGGTTACCACAGCTACAATTGAGAAATATAGGCCATTTATGTCATATTCATAAGCCTCATTTAGCAAGTAGAAAGCCACCTTCAAGCTCTCCTCTGAGAAAACGTGAGTATATGCCGCATACCCTTTTATGATTTTTAATTAAATCAAATAAAAGTATTATGACTTACTGACTGTATATGCCGCTATGCCTTAACATGAATGAGCCATGTGTACTGCAAGGGTACTTTGCAACGAGATCTGTTATGATACATTTTGCATCAGACACCATTTGAATATAGAGTTAATGAGTGTTTTTCCTGTTTCTAAATATGTACTCATTGTAAGATGGATGACATATGGGAACATGGGTTCCATCAAGACATCCTATTACATGAGGAAATAGGGCAATGCAGTAAAAGTTCAATTTGGCTAATTGCAACTCCTGAGCTGTGCTAAGGAAGTTATATGATTATGATTTTTTTTTGGACCATCACATCCAGGAAAGCCTTTAAAAACCTAGAAACGGGATTCTGTGATACTCTACCTACAGCAGCAAAGACACCTTGGTAACTCCCAGAGGCTAAAATATGTTGTGAGCAGTGGTGTAACACAGGCCCCCGCAGCCCCTGTGGTGCGGGGGGCCCCCAAGCTCCAGGGGGCCCCCTCAGCACAGTACTCTGGACGGAGAGCTCCCGATTGAGTCCGCAGGGGGCCCCTCTACGTACCTTGCAGGGGGGCTCCCTCAGGTTTCGTTATGCCAGTGGTTGTGAGCATAGTACCTGCACATGGGTGGTTATGGCATTGCTTCTGAGAATGTTTCTCTCAAGGTGAGGCCTTATTTCTGCAATTAGATCTAAAATAACAACACTATATTCAACCTGTATTTTATCGTATATTTCTTCCTCTGTTTGTTGGAAAAGTGTAACCCTCACTCTGAATATCCATTCCTGTCTCCTCCTCCTTCTCTGAAGGCCTTTGAGAATCCGCATCCTACTCAAATTACGCCCAGCACTGCCATTGTGGAACACGCTGATGCATTTTGGGCCTTTTTATATACATTGCACCTGGCTACCACCTGATCAGAGTTGGTGGTAATTTGCATGTGCAAAATCCACATTTTGCAATTTGTCAGCCTTTGCGAAAGGTTGATACATACAATTTGCAAATCAGTATTAAGAAATCGGTAAAAGCGACTCGCAAACTCTGGTCCCTAAAATTCCAATTCGGTAACTTGTCGGTTAGGTAAAATAGCGTAACCAATGCTTTTAGTACATTTGAAAATAACATTTTTGCTATTGGTAACCAGTTTGCGACTGGTTACCGATTCGCTAATGCTTCTTACATCTAGCCCTGAGTTTACTCCAAGTGGGGACAACATCCAAGTGATGCACTATACACCCATCTCTGAAAAATGTGATCTGATTCAGCATCTATTTGCATTTCACAGAACCGTAAATTTAGTCACCAATGGAATCCTAAATTAACCACCAATTTATTGACATTCCTTACATGACAGCATTAAGTACCGTTATGTTAAAAAGATTTCTAGAGCACACAGCTGCCCTCAGAATGGGTCTTCCCGGCACTAGTTGCAGGTAGGATGACAGCAGTAGCAGAAAAGCAGGTTAGGCTTAGGAGAAGAACAACCAAGTCTTTAGTTGTTTCTGAAAGCTTTATGGTTTCGAGTTTTTCTTAGCAAAGGCGACATAGAGTTTCATAAAGCTGGGGCTAGGACTCGGAAGGAGCATCCGCCCATTCTGGCTCATCTGTGGCAAGGTATAGAGGCCAGACTCAGGTCTGCTACACATAAGACTCTAATAGGGGCATCAAATTGCATCAAAGAAGCAAGACTTGGCACTCCTTTTTATAGAGGAACTTACGGGAAATGGATAGTGCTTTAAACCTTGTGCGCTTCTCAACAGGAAGCCAGTGGAGCTTTGTAAGGAGCTGAGAGACCGAACAGAATTTGGGGAGGGAGAATAGAAGCCTAGCAGCACCATTCTGGATGACCTGCAGTCTGTTCAAGACCGATCTTTTGGCGCCCAGGTAGAAGCTATTGCAATAGTCTAGGCATGAGATGACACAGGATTGAACAATCAATTGGCAAACTTGTAAAGTACAGATTCCCATGATGGATTTCAGGCTTCCCAATATGCAAAGCAGTGGCCTGCTAGTGTCTTAACCTGGGTTTCAAAGCATAGCGAGTCATTCATCCATAAACCGAGGTTTTTAACCACAGTCTTAGATTTGGGAGGAGGTCCTGGCGCTACTGGTCACCAATGGACTTCCCATGGGTGGCAGTGTCTGCCCAAAAGAAGGATCTCAGTCTTGCTGGCATTAAGTTTTAAACAATTTTTGTGCATCCAGTTAGCAACAGCTGTTAGACAGTTTTTTAAATTTTCACTGTCACCGGCTGACTCCAAGGACAAAGAAATAATTAGTTGAGTATCATCGGCGTAGGACACTGCTGGTGCGGAAATACCTTTTATTGAAATCAGTTCAACCTGTGACTTACAAAGGTGGTCGTCAACTCTACGTCTTGTTTTTCTTCAGGTCGACTGGATCTTTGCCACCATTTTAGAATGGAGCATGAGACAACATCATCTCAATAAACACTACTTATTGAGTCCAGTCAGTAATGAAAGTTTTAAAGTAGTTCAAAAACCTTTATTTGTCAATAAGATTTTAGTATTTTAGTACTTTATTCAGATTAGCAATTAAATAAATCCGTTTACAGAAATATCAAAGAGAGTTTTGGTTAGCGTCAATGAAGAAAATTACAGAGTGTTCCGTAAAGGAAATATTAGCAATCCTTACTCTACTCTAGCAGATCCTAACCTACCAGAACCCGTAAAGAGTCCTTTCAGAAAAGAGCAAGATTTGAAGGAGCAATGAAATAGAATCAGATCGTAGTTGAACTCCTCATGAAGAGAAGTTCTGGAAACTTGTCTGAGTCTCCTCTTCCGAATAGTCTCAGCAAACAGTCATAGGAACAACTGTTCAAAGTTAATCTAGGAAAATAGTCAATCACCGTCAGCAGTAGCTCACAGTTAATAGGGCCAAAGGCTAAATGAAAGCATGGTCACAGAGCAAATAGCCTGGACCAGTCTGGGCAGCATAAAGCTCTCACAGCGTGCTCAAAGGAATAAGTGATGGAAGTGCATACAAGTCTAGCTACTAACACGTATATTAAACACAAAAACACATGTATCCATCCACACTGGTGTTAGGGCATCTCAAACCAATGGAAAAGGATTGCTCGATGGTCCGCTGCTACTTTTTTCATTCCCACGGTAAACATATGAAGTCTGCAAGGTATTTTCTACAAAATGTCTACTTAGTTGCTAACATTAATGTGCGTTAGATTCACTCAGAGTTACCATAAAAAGCCTACAGTCTAAACTATTAGCTATTCAGAACTTCACTGCGTGACAATGAACTATTCTAAAACAGAAACATTCTAGTTGCAACTTCACTGAATTAAGTCATGGGATCCATATTTTCCTACATACACCATTGTTTTAATATACTGTTTAGTGTACATTATTGTGAATATATGGCAGATAAAATCTAAATAAATACAATGAGAACATGTAGCTTAGGAAGGAAAGAAGTACATTTTAAAGTCAGCACATTCTACAAAGATGACATGTCTAATGAAGTCGAATGTGAATTATTTATTTAATACACCACAGTTCAGCATTTATTAAAAGCATTTATTTAATTAAGGAGAAAGGAAAGATAGGGTAAGGAAAACATATATGAGGCCTAGTATGTCTTGACAATGCAACTGCGATAGAAGTGAGTGCTTACTTCAAAAAACAATCATGCTACACGTTAATTTACACATTTAAAGAAAGGCACGTTTTCTTTTAGTTTAATCTTTAAGCATTTTCATGTTAATATATTGCACAATTTAAGACGCGTATTTTAAGCTAAATTTTCCTGCTATATCAACACCAATGAAATTCCAAACGACTTTACTACATCAGCCAAAGGTCTGACACAGATATTGAAAAGAGCGAGGTTGAGCTCAGAGCCCTGGGGGACACCATGTGCTAGCGGGTAGGATGCAAAAGGAGGGGAAATTACTTGGAAAGACTGGTCCTTTAGAAAGGAGGTAAGCCAGGTCAAGGCTTTGCCCCGCATCTCCAATTCACTGAGGCAGCGTAAAAGGACTGCATGGGAAACAGAATCAAAGGCAGCACTTAGGTCCAGGATGATCAGTGCTTGGGAGTTGCCCATGTCTGCAGTGCTGTGCAAGGTCTCTGTTACTGCCAGGAGGGCAGTTTCTTTGCTGTGTGCTGGCCGAAACCCATTCTGTGAATGATCTAATTTGGTTTTGCTCTAAAAAGCTGGTCAGGAGATTGTTCACATGCTTCTCCACAATCTTCAATAGGAAAGGCAATAGAGAGATGGGGCAGTCGTTTTCTGGCTTGGCAGCATCTAGCAAGGGTTCTTTTTAGGAGTGGAATAACTTTTGGATGTTTTCCATTCCCTTGGCACCAGTGCAGTACTTAAAGAAAGATTTGCCAATTCCAGGAAAACCAGTGTGATACTCTTCTGACATTTTAAAATGTATTCTGGCTTAAGTGGATCTTCCAGGGATCCTGATTTAACCTGGTGCATTATGAAATCTGTCTCTAGTAGCGCCAGTTGGTCCAGGGTTGTCCCATGTGCCAAATTGGTCATCCTAATCGGAGAGTCTGGCCCCTCTGTAACATTCTTCATTTTGAAATGGGAGTAGATGTCATTCATCTTATTAACAAAATGATCTGCAAGGTTATTACAGAGGCTGTTAGAAGCTTCTGCCAGCCCAGAAGTCACCTCTGGCTTGATCAATTTGTTGACTATAGAAAAAAATCTCCTCAGAAGGATTGCAACAATTTTTTTATTTTATTAGCAAAGAAGTTGGCATGTCCCTTCTTAACCATTTAATGATAATCTTTCATTGCGTCCATGTATATTTTTTTTGCTGTGGGTCATAGATTTTCCTCCAAGTGCACTCAAGTTTTTTACAGCGCTTTTTTTCTGTGATTAATGGTCCATTGAACTAGGCTTCTGAAGTCTGCTTCCTAGCTCTGCAAGGCCTAATGGGGATAACATGATCCAGAGCTGAGTTAAGCCATGTTTTAGTGATCAATGTTAGAGTCTAATTGGGGAGCGCGCTCCTCGATAGAACAAGAAAAAGTCGAGGTCGAAGTGTACAATATTTTTGTAGTAATTTTGTTACCCATCCCATGGGTCTCTTTAAAGGCCCATCCTGATCGGAGATGTGTGTGCAGAAGGACACCCAGCTAGACCAAGGGTCTGCATTGCAGAGGGTAAAATAAGGTCGTTTCCCATCTGTGCCTGCTTTTCACAAGGCTGGCACACTGTGGGCAGGACTGCACTGCATTGTACCGTCAGAGAACAAGTTCACTTCAGGACAGGCTGCACAGACAGCTGGAGGAGATAAAGAATGTCAGACATAGTGCGACGTTAGGAGTGTGCAGAACAAAAGTCATTTAAGGTTTTCTTCAAGACTACCAGTGCAAACGGCTGGGAGGAAGCATGCAGGGATGGCAGTTCACCAGACAGGAAAAGCGCAAGGCTGCCCCCTGTACTGGTAGTGCACAGGGTGATAGGGACAGGTATGGCAGTGTTATAGCCCACCTTCAGCCATGGCACTTAATGTGGCTTTTACAATGCAAAGCTGCCTTTAGGATTGGCATTGAGAAGAGATTACCAACAGTGTGCAGTCCTGGCAAACGGTGCAGTACTGTCTTCATAACTGACAGGTAGAAAGGCTGGCAGATCACATTGATGCAGAGTGAAGGGTTGGCAGAGTACACAGGAGTGGTGGCTGGTGGCATTTGAAAGTGGTGGGGTATAAATGTTTGGGATGAGTGACCTGTGGTGAGTGAGTGTAGCCCAACCGCTTTAAGGTAGGTTTGGGAGGGTTTTCCACCTAGAAAATCTTGAAAAAAGAGTTGGCAAAATGTGCATTTTCAAGCAAATTTGAAAAAACAAGAAGATTAATAAGGCAATTGTGAAAGTGTAGTTATGACATCAATAAAGAGATTTTATATCATAATGACGTAGGTAACTGCTTATTCAGTATAACCACAGACCTTCATAACAGACTTTGAGATAACAATGCTGAGTACCTCACAAGTGCAAAAAGAATAATTGATGGATGGAATGCTGAACAATGTCAAACATTCTCCCCAGTACAGGGATCTGGGCATAAATTCATCGTTGCTTTGCTCACCATGCCGTTCCAGTTTGTACCCAGCCATATGCAATTCAGTCTTGACCCTGCTCTCCATAGGAACAGTCCAGCCCAAACTGCCAGGCCAGGTCCTTTCTGGATCAGAAATAAGCTTCCTGGGACTGCTTTTGGGGTATCACCCCTCATCAGCCACGCTAGCTTGACTCCCGTGGCATGGAGAGTACAGGTCCCACTCCTGGGCATACACATCCCATTTAGGACGACAAATGCCAAAAGAACAATTGATGGACGGAATGCTGAACTATGTCAAACATTTACCCCAGTACAGAGACCTGGGCCTAAATCCATTGTTTGTTTGCTCACCATGCCATTCCAGTTTGGACCCAGCCATATGCAAATCAGTCTTGACCCTGCTCCCCATAGGAACAGTCCAGCCGAACTGCCAGGGCAGGTTCTCCCTGGACAGGAAACAAGCATCTTGGGACCGGTTTCAGGGTATCACCCCTCATCAGCCATGCTAGCTTGACTCCAGTGGCATGGGGAGCACGGGACCCAAGTCTGAGCATATCCATCCCACTTAGGGCGGCAAATGCAAAAAGAACAATTGATGTACGCAATGCTGAACAATGTCAAACATTAACCCCAGTGCAGAGATCTGCCCTAAAATCCATTGTTTATTTGCTCACATGCCATTCCACTATGGATCCAGCCAAATGCAAATCAGTACCTCAAAAGGGTACATCATTACTCACATTTACTATATAAGTGTACTTAATCAATTTTGCTATAAAACATTGCACACATAGCTATATTATTGCATTTTATTTATTTGAGGTTTACTACAGCGCAAGGAACACTCCATAAATTAGCAAAGTGCTTTAAAAGGTATAAAAGCATGTAAAAGGTATATATAAAGGTATACAGCTGGTATAAACTAGCCATAATGAGTTGATAGCGTGCATAATCATAGTTATCAATTCATATGAGTATAAACAGCGTTCAGTATAGTTCTGATTGAGTAACAAGGGACCTGAGGAAGAGAAAGTTTGATGGGAAACTTGGATTTCAGGGGTCTTCATATATTCAATGTTCCTTGAAAGTGAAGGCTTAAAGAGTTAGATTTTGAGTTCCCTCTATAAAGAGCTGCAAGGAGATCAGAGCAGCTTTGGCACGACCAAGATAACCACTCTCTGACTGACCTCTGTGACCCTGCGATGAAGCCCTGAGGATTGGCACGGTTGGAAGGAGGCCAAGACAACACAACTGCGCACCGGCGCTGGAAGGTTCGATGGGTTTCTCAACCCGCCCGGTAAGGGCAGCCAGCACGCATTAAGTAGCATCGATAACCCCTCGGGCCCCAGGCCACGAAGCAGCTAAGCAGAGATGACAAAATCACAGACGCTTATTCTTCCAGGTGGGTAGAGGCCTTTTAGAGTTGTAGGGCCCTGGGGGCCGTGCAGGGAGGATTCTGCTGCCCTCTCAGACTCAGCACTAACCCTGGGCGTAGTTCGCGTAGTAGCGCTACGCGTAGCTACGCAAAGTGCACTTCGCACTACGCGAGCTACGCGTAGCACTACGCGAACTGCGTAGTGCGGTAGGAAATGCTGTTCGCAATGATTGCACAGTGCCGGATGCTTGTCCGCACTGTGCAATCATTGCAAACGGCATCTTGCAGAGTGCAAGCGGTCGTTTTCTGCCGCTCGAGTAGATTTGTACTCGAGCGGCAGTTTTCTCAGCACGGACTGGTAGTTTCTCATCGCGAGCGGTCGCGAGCATACGCGACCACTCGCAATGAGAAACCTGACCTCCCCGCGTTGAGAATCTCGCCGGGAGGTTTATTTTCCACGCTCGCGATCGGCAACTTGATGTTGCTGATCGCGAACGAGAAAAAGTCTCGCCGGGATGTCATTTTGCTCGCTCGCGGTCGCCAACTTGACGTTGAGGACCGCGAGCAAGCATAAATGCCCGCTACGCTACGCGTTTTGCACTGTGCTACGTGCAATTCGCGTAGCGCGTAGTTGCGCAAACTACGCAAACTACGCGAGCGTAGCGAAGTTTTCCGCCCAGGCCTACTCAGCACTAATGAGACTTAGTGCAAAGCAGGCCCTTGTGAAGGTGGAGGGGAGGGCTGTTGAGGTCAGGTATACCATAGCTGTGGGAGAGACCCGCGAGCTGGCCACACCACTGATGGGTGTAATGAGGAAGCCATGCCTATTTATTGCTTTGCATGCACTCAAGAACCACCATGAAACCTCTACAAATGTTCCTACTCCTCCATTCTGAATTGTACTTAATCCCGTTTTCAGCACCACGATCTCATACAGTAGGCAGACTGACCCATAAGTAAATCATGAGAATTCAGAGAAGCATCTGTCTGACGTGTGCCTCTATTTGACATCCGGGTGACTATAGGTGGCATGTGGCTGACTCTACCCTTAGCTGTGCTTTGGAAGCACCAATCCATTCTCAATAATCAATGGCACATACATGTTAGTTGAAGGCAGTGCATGCGCAGATGCGTGGAAAAGGAATACGACCTTTAGGACCGCTTGACCAGCTTCTCTGATCAATGCTGGCAGTGCCACTTTGCCAAAGTTTTTAATGCACACATTCCCTCACTGTCTGGTAGTCCCGGACTATCAGAAACAGTGAAGAACACTTGTTCACTCGTTAGGTGCGCCGTACCTCCAGGTATGGCGTTCATCGAACTTGTGAGTGACCTGACCACCAGCTAGGCCCTCAGCCCCACCCCCACGACTACTGAGCTAATCTAGATGCTGCTCCCTTGCTGTTTATTTTAGGAAACATCATGAGAGCAGTGCAAGGATTGACTTGGCCAGAGTCTGTCAACTCTCCAAAGGAGACTTGGGGGCAGTGGCAGCAATCCCCTGGGCTCCCTACATTGTGCATATAGGTGAAGGTTCAAGGGTGCATGTTGGGCGGGCAGAGCAAGGCACCCGTCCAACTCGGCATCCGCACTTCACCCCAAGGAGGCCCGGCAGCCTACCTGTCACTCAAGCTCCCAGTCCCCCCCCCACGTCTGCCCACCTCACTCTCCTGTTAAAGGAAAACTTTGCCCGGGTCATGCTGTAGCCGCACACTACAGCTAAAAAGAAATGAAAACAGAGTCAACAAACATCATTTAATATGGGGCAAACAAACATTGGGGCGACTCCCCCACGCCCAACTAAAGAAACCACCACTGGTACACAGTTCCCTTCAAAGCCAGCCTTTAATTAGGGCTGTCATCCAATGGCAGGCTGGTACAGCACATGGCTGTCATACAGCCCAAAGCTGTCTTTAAGGGTTACAGTAAGAATGCTTGGCAAACAGTTTGCAAGGTAGCTAGCAGTATGAATGTATGGCACGGTTCAAGGTTCTGAGAGCACAGGTCCAGAAGTTCTCATTTTGGGCGTACAGGCGGGAATGACTGTATGTTAATGTTAATGTTAATTGGAGCTTCTAAAGCGCATATCACCAACTGGTCTCTAAGCACTGTGAGAGAAGGCACCATAGCGGCTCTACTGAGTAGTGCGCCCTAGCTTAGGCCAAGATTGTGCCCCAGGCTTCTATGAAGAGGATGGTTTTTAATTTTTTCCTAAAAGGGAGAAGTGCTGGTTCTTTGCGGAGACCTTCTGGCAACTTATTCCAGAGCTGGGGAATCAATGTAGAGAAAGCTCTGCCCCCCTTGGAGGAGCTCAGGAAGCGAGCACAGGATAATAACCCAGCATCTGAAGACAATCTGTATAAAACATGTTAGACAAGGCAGACGTCTGCATTCAGGATTGGCACACCATGTAGGCATGTAGTGTGCAATGCTGGCAGGCACAGCACTGCTATACACCCTGCACGATAATAATTATGAATGCAGCTCTGGGCTCTGCCTGATCCTTGCCAGCCCAGCAGTGTTCAGTGTTGGCAGAGCTCTGGTCATTGCTTGCCTGTGAGTGTGCAATGCTGGTAGTGCAAATGGCTACTAGACATCCTGCACACTATTAGCACTCAATAAAGCATTGTGCAATGCCTCACTATTGTCTACCCAGCAGTGTGCAATGCTGTCAGTGCACAGGGCTACTAGACACTCTACACACTATGAGAGCTCAATATAGCATTGTGCTCTGCCTGATGATTGCCAGAGCAGCCCAATTCTGCCTCAGTGCTTTTTGTGTGTAGGACTGGCATTGTATGAGGCTGAAGGTGCTGATGGGCTGCAGTCAGTGAAAAACTGACCAATTCCAGAAGGTATTCATCAAGGAAATCCATAATATTTGATTTAGGAAGTAATCCACCTACCCACTTGGGGCTGAACAGAAGTTCAGTATGCGGAACAGACTAAGGAAGGATCTGTTAGTTTCAACCCTTCTCCCAGAGAAAGTTTCAGTTTTTCTGATCTCAGTGCTGATTTGTAACTGATGTTCCAGGTAAACTATCCATTTTTCTAGAACCTTGTTATATCCACTAATCTAAATACTTGGTACAAACTATATCTCAGCTTACTGAACGTGAATTAAGAGGCATTTTGAGATCCTGTGTGTATGTCAGCCAAACAGAAGTGTGACAAAGAGGCGGGGAGGCAACAAGAAAAGGGAGGGACACCCCAAATAGCTGCACAATCAGCTTTTGCACCCATACATTGATTCCTGCACCCACCTAGTGTGCGTTCATCTCCCATTAAGCCACGTCCATGCATTCATCAACTCACCAACTCAACCCATGTATTCATCCATCCAATCATGAATCCATCCATCCACCATCCATCCATGCATTCATCCATCCATCCAGCCATCCAGCCACAGGCATGTCTCAACTCTCTACAACATTAATGTATATATGCACCCTTCCAGCTATGTAATCTGACCCTCACACCCACTTCTCCATCATCTATCCAGCCACACACCCACTAACATAAATGGGTATATACAACCACCCTTTCACACTCAGCTGCTTATACCATGTATTAACCTATTCATTGATTCATCAGTTTGTTCACATGGGCACGTACAGGTCAAAACAAATCCCTATCACTTGTGGAGTCCACCAGGGATCTATACCTCCTCCGGTCAACTACAACCCGTACAAGGAGCTGCTTGGAACTCTATTCACGGATAACACCATCAAGATTCACCAATATGGTGATGATGCACAACTCTACTTGAAATTCTCCTCTGCTTCAGACATCATCTCAAACACTACTTGCACAATATACAGACCTGGATGTCCAGCATCTCAATGAAGTTCAACCCAACTAAGACAAAATTCCTGTTATTTGCCAAGAACAATAAACAAGATAAAGTACAAACCTGGCTGAATGACAGGACCCTTGATGGTTTCGAACCCCAACTTTCCCCGAATGTCAAGTCACCTGGATTCACCCTAGACACCAACCTCACTCTCAAGGAATACATTGCCAAAAAATAAAGATGGCCTAGCACTAGCTCTCTCTTTTAAAGAAAGCTGTAGAAAAGTGCCCCTTTTTCTATGGTGACCACACTACTTTTTGCTCCAAATGCTGATGGTTCTGACTCCAGTGCGCTGGAGTCTGCTCCTCAGACCCCATGGCCTCTCCTCTCTCCTAAAACTGTTATGTTAGACTTGGTAATCCCAAATTGGCAAAGACTTTACCCCCTTATAAGTTCCTAGTATATGGTACAAGGGGTACCCATGGCATTGGTGGTAAAGGGTCCCCAGGGCTGCAGCATGGTTTTGCACCCACCAGGGTGACCCAAGCCCATTTCTGACAGCCGGCCTGCCATTGCAGGCTGCAGGAACACTGCAAACTACTCGATTGTGCCTTCACCATGTGTGGCACCATCACATACACTGACTCTAATATATGCAAGGCACCTCTAAGGTAGGCCTCCTCAGCCCAGAGGCAGGATGCATTATAGTAAAGGTGTGGACATATAAGTGCATGCCTCAATGTCCCTATAGTAGCATTCCCCAGTGGAAACTGCTATATGTCTTATCGCTTCATAGGACAACATGGCCTCCCAACCGGGCACTCTCGGGATTGGCAGCTCCATTATGGTACCCCTAAAATATGCCATGTTTGGTATCAAACAAAGTGCCTTCTCACCCCTGACAGGATTCTCATGCCCTGGGTGACATGGCAAGCACTCAGGTGGCACCGTAAAGGTTGCCCCCTGGTTGCTCTGAGGTTTGCTGTTCTCTGGCTGACCAGCCCATACTTTCCCAGCCCATACTTTCCCATGCCTGCTGCCACCAAGACAGGAATCTGCCCTGCCAGGAAGTGTGATCACTCCCTGGAGTCAGAAACAAAGGCTGGGCAGGAAGGAGGTCACACCTCCTTCCTCCCCAGTAGGCTAGTAAATTGGCACATCAGAGCAATGAGCTTCAAAGGCAGCACCACCTCTGATATGCATCTGAGCTGTCCCCCTGAGGAGGGCCCAGTCCTCCCCTTTCCCCAGGCACGCTTGCACCCAGGCAAGGCGGGAAATTAGCTATGCTGGAGGTGTAAACTCCCAGGAAGGCAGGCTACACCTCTCGGGTGGGCAACCTGATCTTTACACCTGAAATCGACTTCTGCCATTTTTAGGAGGGCAGAAATAGTGGGTTCTGGGTAGAAAAGGTGACCTACCCAACCCGGAGGTAGTAGTCACCCCAGGGGCAGATTAGCTGCAGGGAATAGCAGCCTTTGGCTATTAGCTCCACACCCCTAACACCCCACAGTCTAGGATTTAAGGAGCCCCCCTGACACCAGAATCTCAGATCTGAACAACTTACTTTAAGGAAAGACGAAGAGGAGACCCGTGTCGCCGACAACTGGACTTTGCTCACAGCACCAAAGCAAAAGAGGGACACTTTGTCCCTGAGGCAACAGACTTGGAATTGAGTGAATGACCCTCCTCCTTGGCTAAAGCTCGACACTTCCGAAGAGAGAGACCCTTGTGGAAGCCAGAAGCACCCTCAGTCTCCCCTGGAAGAGTGGCACTAGTCCCTTGCAAACTGCAGGTAGAAACACTCACCGGATCTTAAGAATCTCTGGACATTGGGCCCTCCAATTCTTTTTTCCATTTTGTTTCTTACAGCACTGTGTAAGCGGTAAAAACAGCACCATCTGCGGCTCACGTTCAGCACCAAGGACATCCAGAACTATTCTGCACTTGGACTCCATGGGCTAGGTAAAATTGATCTGACTGTTGTGCCTGGTCCTGGGACCCGCATTAACTTAACCCTACAAAGGTTCCAAGTAACTCGACCTGCAAGTGACCGATTGTTACTAGTGGATATTGCCATTGACCTCAATGTTGTTTTCTCTATGTAATTTCCTGCTCTGATTTAATATTGGTTTAATAATCAATAACTCTGGTTGATTGTATGCCATTCCGTTCATTTTGATGTCTAAATTAAGATAAAAATACACTCTATTTTTATACATTGGTGTCAGATTTCTCGAGTGGTGTCAATTACTTATCATCCATGTTGGTACTCTGTTGGTACACATGTTACTCTAGTAAAGCCTGACTGCTCTTTGCCACTCTATCAGGACTGAGCTACGGATTTATTAGTGTGAATCCAAGGGCCATCTTTGGGGTATTGTAATAATATTAGAAGGCAAGGCTACCCAGCCATATCACAAAATATTCCACGTTCCTGCAGTCGCCAGTCCTGCAAACGACCCCTTTACTCGAAGGTGCATCAAGAGGGAACTCCAACTGACCTGTGACCCATGTCACCAACCTCTCCATTGTTGTTCTTTTGCATCTTTTTTCATCTGCAGCATCATTTCAGTGGTAAAAGCAGCTCTCCCGCGTCTCCCGTTCAGCACCATGGACAGCCTGGACAACACTGCACACAGGCTCCACAGGCCATGTAAAATTTAACTGACTGTCATGGCCTGGTCCTGGGACCTGCATCAACTTTACCCTGCAAGGGTACACCGCAACTCGACCTGCAAGTGACCAATTGTCACTAGTGGTTTTTCCCATTGACCACAATGTTATATTTTTCATGTATTATTTTGCACTGATTTAAAATTGCTTCAAAAATTTTATGTTTGTTTTTTAAAAAGGCAAATAAAAAAAATCTATAACTCTGGTTACATGTATGCTATTACATTCGTTTTGGTGTCTAAGTTAAGATAAAATACATTCTATTTGTATAAATGGGTGTCGGGTTTCTCTCGATGTATGTCAATTACTTATCGTCCATGTTGTTACTCTGAAATGCCTAATACAAGTTCCTCTAGTAAAGCCTGACTGCTCTTTGTCACTTTACCAGGACTGAGCTAAGGATTTTTTAGTGTGAATCCAAGGACCATCTCTGGGGTATTAGTATAATATTAGAAGGTAAGGCTACCCAGCCATGCCACATAATATTCCACTTTCCTACAAAAGCCAAACAATTTCTTCCAGAAATAGACTTAAGAACTGCTGTTCAAGACCTCATATTCTCGCATCTGGATGGTGGTAATTCCCTACTCCATGGCCTCCCAGACTCCATACGGGCACCTCTCAGGGACATCCTACATGCTACACCATGTCTCATTCAGGCACACAAGGCTCTACACAACCAAGGACCGCTTACATTAGCCACTGCCTGAACTTCCACCAACCATCGTGAAGGCTACGCTCTGCCTCCCTTTCACTTGCCAATACTTCCCGCATCTTCCGAAGCAGCAGTGGAGGACGCTCCTTCTCCCACATCACAGCAAAGACCTGGAACAGTCTCCTCATGCACCTCCGGACCATCACCTTACTTCTGGCATTCCAAATGGCCCTCAAGATCTGGCTGTTCAAATAAGCCTCTGGGGCCTGCAAGCGCCTGGATACCCTATCGGGTGGTTAGCCGCGCTTTATAAATCCTGATTGATTGATTGATTCAGGGCCTGCAGAAATGTAATCACATCCCCCCAATCCAAAGGGAACACTATAGGCTCCACTTGCTGGCCCGCACCACCTTCAAAACCCACCACAACATTTACAAAGCTATCATGATCAGCACCCACGCTTATGTTTCAGACAAGCTTAACATCTCTGGTGGATCTCAGTGCACCCACGGCCAGGGCAGGATCAGACTACAGACTAAGAAGTGTAAAAAAAAACAAAAGAAGTCAGCTGCTTTCTTCAATGTATGTAACCAGCATCCAGAACAAAATACCCGGATCCATCAGGACTGCCCCAACGCTTCTTCAATTTAGGAAAGAGTTGAAGACTCAATTCTTAATCATTGACTTTATGCTTGTCTTTAACCATGTACAGCATGCCACTGCCCATTGGCTAGTTTTTTGTAATAGAATTTTCATATACCTACATACATTCAAAAATTCCCATGTATCTAATCTTTCACCCATATCAATACATATATCTATCTATCCAACATATTCATACATTCATCTAGTCACCTAAACCCATGCAGTCATCCAGCATGCATTCAGCCAGTTACACACATACATCCATGCTTATATACATCTATACACCCATTATATTCATTGCATACTGGGCACAGGGTGGCTGGACATTTACTGGTATTCCGCAGAAGAGAATTGCCACCTGCCACTTGTCATTCTTACTGTATTTTTTCCCTACAACTATGCTCCAGTTTATTACATTAAACCTCACTCCTCTCATCTCATCCCTGTATTCTCAACTCTGCCTTCCCTTCAGTCCTACTCTCCTTTGTTTTGTCCCAGTTTTCCGGTATAAACCTTGCTCCTGTACAGCACCTTGTTGCTTTTTAGATAGATTTGAGCTATGAAATTCACATAGGTCAAAGCAAGTCCATATATTTATCTTTTTATCTATATGTCCTGCCAATTCATGCATATATTTATCCATCAACCCATGCAACCATGTATCCATTGCTCACTGTGTTCACGTGTGTCTATTTGTATGTGTTGTATGTCAGTAATTATGAACTTGTATCTATGTTTGTTTAAATGGGTGAGATAATAGGTGTGTTCCATGTGTGGCTATTGGTGCCTACCATATGTAGTCTATGTGTTCATGGGCATGTGTGCGTGTGTGTGTATGTCTGTCTGTCTGTCTGTGTGTATGTGTACCTGTATTCCTGCTGTTCTGTGTGCATGAAGGACTGCATGCATGTTGATCTTTATGAATAGGTGCATACATTTGCGTTAGTGTGTGTATGTGTGCATGTATACCTGTAGGCACACTGTTCTGTGTTTGTATGTGTTGTGTGTGTGAGAGAGAGAGAGCGAGAGATGTGTGTGGGAGGATGCTAATCTGGGCCTGTATGTCTGCTGGTCTATGCACATGAATGTATGTATTTTGGTCTATGTAAATGAGTGCAGAGATTTGTGTTGGCATGTTATACCCGTAGGCACATCGGTCCATGTCTGTATGTGGGTGTCTTTTGATTATGTATCACTGGGTATGTATTACTTTCATGTTTGTGTTATTTTTTCGTTTAGATGTGGGATGAACGACTAGAAAGGTCTGCTGAATCCTGGGCATCAAAGTGTATATGGGACCATGGTCCTTCCCATCTTATGAGGGTCTTCGGCCAGAATCTGTCCGTCCAATCTGGAAGGTAACAGCAGCATTTTCTTAGAGTTCACATTTAAGAATGTCTCTGATCGTCTATGACAGGACTCTACAAAGATTGCTAAGGAACTTTTAACCAGATAAGCGTGATTTCGAAGATGTAATACAAAGTTCAGTATAGCACCTAAGCATGCGGTATAGACAGGGTCAATGGAATTATGCAGCAGGATAGGACCAAATTATGCGACAGGGTTGACTTAATTATGTGGCATGAAAAGGCAAATTCCGCAGCATAATGCTGCACATGTTATGTTAGCATTACCTTATTTTGGAATGGAATTCTTACACACGTTAACACTATATGGACAAAGGTTTTACTTGATTAGTACCACAATGACATCCAAATGCAAAAATAAGCAACGACAACGTGACTAGTAAATCTTTGCAAAGGGCCTTCCACTGTGCAGCGAAACCTGTTGCAGCCCTTTTAGTAAGTTTTGATCCTAGAAACGTTTTTTTGTGCTGAAACTGAATTAATCACTCTTAACTCAAAAGAATATTTTGTTTTGACACAGCTTCAGGTGGCAGAGCTTGTAGTATCAGCAAAGTGAAGGGATGCACACCATTCTTCATTCTGAAATTAAACCATACTTGTCCAATACTCATCACAGGATGCGTGCTGAACTGGGAAAAAGTGCCTTGCCCTGGTAGCACATGAAGTCTGAACCATACTGTGAGGGCAGCATTTCTGCCCCACGCCCAGTCGCACAGCTGTGCGACTGGGCGTGGGGCAGAAATGCTGCCCCCACAGTATGGTTCAGAGCTTGTAGTATGCCTAGAGGCGCAGTAGTGTGAATAACAGTGGCAAAACCAAAATACACCTATAACCAGGGCCACTGGATCATGCAATTTGTGATTGCTGCATTTTCTGCATAATTATGGATTTGCCGCATTTGCAACATAATCCATTTTATGATGCATAATCTGTGGATTATGACATATACATGTTAGCCTCTACATTTGCCTACCAGCAGAACATAAAGGTGACCACATTTATATAAATGGATACTATTTGGGTGAATAGTATCAACAAGTCAATAATGAATTCCACAAATTATGCAATATATTTGAGCATGATGAACATTTTACACAGATCTTAACATAACCAGAATAAAAAGAGGTAGTGACAACAAATGATCTTCACACTTAAAGACTTTCGCTTAGTAAATTTCTCTCAAGTCAGAATGGGGCAAACAGTGAGGGCCTGATTTAGATCTCGGCGGACGGGTTACTCCGTCACAACGGTGAAGGGTATCCTGTCCGCTGAAATATAAATCACATTATATCCTATGGGATTTATTTTTCAGCGGACATGGTATCTGTCACTGTTGTGATAGAGTAACCTGTCCACCAAGATCTAAATCGGGCCCTAAGTTTGGAAAAAAACAAAGACCTTGGATAGATATGGAAAGTGCTCCCAATTTTGATGCTTGAGTGTGTTAAAAAGTTTCGGCCAAGAGCTGTTGCAGGTGATAAAGCGGGATTCTTATCTTATCTCACCATCACTAAGAATCCTCAGGTCGCCAGGATCTTTTTACCTGCTGAATAGTGTAAAGGGAAGAAAGTCTAATTCGGTTATGCAACAATTTAGGATCCAGTTTACCTTAAAGACCACTGACTCCGAATTCAGTTATGTGGTTTTATTACAGCCAAGAATAACTGCACATGTAAGCATCTCAACACGAGGTTAAAGAAATAGATGGGCACTAATACAAACATCATCCTACGCAGGAGTCTCATCCGACTCAGAATAAGAAGAATCGTTAGCTCCAGAAGTATTAAACAAACGATAACTGATCCAATCTCTATATTATTCTTCATTTATCTAAATAAGCGTAAAATCATTAACTGTCCCTACTCTATTACTAGGGTGACATACCTACTTAACGAATTTCCCCAGGCAAGAGTAAAAGAAAAAGGTGTCAGCTGTGAAGACTTCCTAAGAAGCACACTCACTTAGCATTTCGAGCTCGTTCTAAGATGCTCCTTCCTAAAAGATCTCTCTCTTGGCCCTTCTCCCTGGTCTCCTCTACCTCCTCTCTCCTCCCTCCCTCGGGGCACTGTCCCTAATACAAAATCCACATACAATTGAACACGCCCTTGTCACGCCTCTTCGGCCAGGTCTTCCTTCTCGTACTTTTCCATCGAAACTCTTATTTCATCCAGGACGGTTACAATGACCTTGAGTCCCAGGCACCTTCTCCGCTGAAAGTATCATCCCTACATTCCAGTATACTCCCATCTCAATGCCTCCCACCACCCTAACTCCTAAAACAAAGAGCCAGTCTTTCGTTAACGAGGCATGTGTCCTTGCACCTGCAACAGAAGATACATTTCAACAGATTTTCCCTCTGTACGACTCTACCAACTGTTCCCAGAGAGCCTTTCCAAGAGAACACCTTCTCTGCCTACAAAATAAGCTAACATAAGCACGAACAGGCCCTTCTTTTGGCGTATATGTAAGTCAGGCCTTTACACAATTTAAACACACAATTCTTAATCACTTCTATAAGCATTGATTCATTACATTTCATATGCGAAAAATAAACTACATGTGCAACTTAATATGGTACACGTTTAAACTACTGCATCTCGAATACACATGGGCTAATTCATTTCTGCATCATTTTAAGCACGATTCAATTGAGCATTACAATTGCATGACTAAAATAACACAATTATGCTTCTATTCACTCTAATAACTGCGATTTAAACTACATCTTATTGGTCATTCATTGATATATGTCTGGATATATGTGGGTGCGAACTAACGGTGATTATGATGCACCCCTACAAATTTTACGAGAACATGGCGCTCTATCAGTTCCCCCCTTTGATGACTCCTGTCATCACACCTTTACAACTCCTTTGGAGAAAGAACCGACCTAAACAGAACTTGTTGCCATTCTCCCCTCTCGGAATCTCTCCAAACTCTTAATATTTCGATAGTGACTGTCCTGCAGTCTAGCCATTCTCGTCTCATTTTCCCTCAAAGCTCTCTCAGCTCTACCAGCTCGATACCACTTGTATGCTCTGATCAAACCCCACAGACAGACCACACAAACCACTACAATTATGAGAGGTCTCAAAACATAGCCAAGGAATCCCTTTCCCAGATTCGCAAACCAGCTTCCCACTTGACCAAATCCTTTGCCAACACTCTCCCAAACTCCCTCTCCAGTCAAATCCGCTATCTTCGTATGGATCGTAGTGATGTTACTCATATATTTCTCCAGATCCTTGCTGTGGTCTGGTATATAAGTGCAGCACTCTTGAACCTTCAACATTTTACAGACTCCGCCCTCTTTTGCCAATAAGACATCCAAAGCAAGATGATTCTGCAAAACCATTGTCCTTATCGACAACATCTCTCCATCCACAAATATCAACGACTTTGCTGTATTCATCGATAACTCATCAACCACAGTCGCCAATCTCCGGATCTTCACATCATTCAAAATCACTCCCAAAATTGGTATCATTGCTCCAAAGATGTCTCCTACTACAGCTCCTGCACTTGCACCTCTCTTCACTCTCGAATGCTTTCCACCTTCCAAAAGCTCCAAATCCTCAGCATGATAGATCTTTGGAAATATTATTCCCAAGTAACAAGTACCATACCAGTTCGCTGGCAACCTCACATAAGCATTCCTTCCGCACACAAAATACACCGTAGGTATCACTTGTACAGTGCCTTGCAGGAAATTCTTTGCTGAGTCCTCCATAGTGAAAACATGATCACACTCGCTCTGTCCCACTGAGACCTTATCATAATAAGTCTGCACACGTCTCACACACAAATTTCCCCTTTGGCCCATATCCAACGCTATAGGACCATAACTTCCTTTTGTTCGGTGTAATTTCTCCTCATCTGTCCAATCTACAGGGCTATCTCCATTTTGCCGTTTTTGTGTTAGCGTTCTATATCTATCTTCTACCTGATCTACAAACTTTTTCTCTACTTCTGTTAATGCACAGGTTAAATTGTGTCTATGGGCATAAGCTGTATCTAAAGTCGAAGTCAGGATGAAGTACTTTCCAAGTCTATCTTCCGCCTTGTAATAATCATACTTGTTCAAATGCTTATGGGCAGGAACCTCTGAAAGCACGGCGTCATAGTTGGAAAAGAAGTACTCATAGTGACCTCTCCCATAAAACACACTCAACAATAAACTACACGAAATTCCATAAGTTAGTGGAAGATGGTGATATCTAACACCCTCATGCACTGAAGCTGGCAACTGCATACACACATAACAATCTTTCGCATCCATCGCATCTACATACTCATATAGCAGCTTAGCATACGCATTAAGCTTAAAATCACTTCTAGACAAATCTATATGCAATCTACGACTCTCTTCTATTAGCAAAGCTCTGTCAGCTCCTATGTTTCCCTCCTTTTTGGTAGGTGTAGTGGGCGTTGGAGTCCCTGGCACCCCCTGCACTTCTAGCTTGTGTGGAACCACATATGAAACTACAACTACTATGATTATAGAAACTATCACACCCCCTATAAATGTGCCTACAATCACTTTGGATCTACAGTGTGGATCTCCAGCCTCCATGGTCTCGAAAGTTCTCAAAGTTCTTGGTTTCAGCAACGACCACTCAAAAGTCTCTGTCTTCTCCACACATGACTTGCTTAACCAGTTCGAGCAACACTCCGAAACCTCTGGAAATCCCCTTTTTCACCTACGGTTTCTTATTTACATAGTCCAGAAAAAGACTTCCCTAAATTCTCGTTCCTTTTCTGTGGAAAGTCCCTAAGTTTATTCTTCTTCCACTCGGACCTAGGTTATCTTCTTGTTTAGGCTTTTATTTACAACAGTTTATACTCAATCCACAATAAGGTCAGTTGCAAGCGCTTCTAGAACATGATACAAAAGTTCAAGACGAAGAATTATCATTTCATGTGAAGGCGGCTCAAATCCAAAGGACGGAAATTCGAGTCGATGCAGAACCAATTGTCAGATTTTACTCAGAAGCGGGGGATTCGGAACCGTGAGGGTCAGTGTTCCTTCGACTTCGAGCCCTGGCACTAACAGCACCACCTTCAACACCACATTCGGACTCTTGCTGACCACCTGCACGGACCTCAGCCTCCCAGAACTCACTACTCCCTGCATCAGTCACTGTGTAATTCCACTCCGGGGTAGCGTACCTCTGGCAAGGTATTCTCGTTCTTTTCGACCTCCTCCGACCCTCTTGAGCCTGCTCTCCGTCACTTGCTTCTGATTCAGACATTTCGGACACTGGAGCAAGATCTCTTTCGGGTGCCAACCTCAGGTTCAGTCGCCTCTGTCTCTCAGGCCAAGCCTCCTTGGTTCTGGTCGTTCTTCCGCTTTCCCCCACTATACCCTGTGCACCACTTCCTCCTTCTGCTGAATTTGACTCTACTCCACCCACAGCAACACTTCCGTCATCTGAGTCAGAGTCGGGGTTCTGGGTGTCATGACCCCCTTCAGCTTGCCCTGGTGCACAACCAGCTGTATCAGCGACCCTCACAGCTTGACTTGCCTCTCAGGAGCTGTTTCTTCCGAGGGTGCTGAAACTCTGCAGGTATGGGAAGCATGCACCCAGTTCGACAACCCTCCACACTTCACTGCTGTGTTCGTTACCAGTATTACCTGGTACGGGCCTCGCCACCGAACGTCCAGACAGCTCTTCCTCACGTGCTTTCGAACAAGCACCCAGTCTGCTGGAAACAGGTCGTGGCACAGATCACTCGAGGCCGGGACAGCTGTGGCTTGTACCTGCTGGGACACAGAACGGACCACATCAGATAGTCCTTTACAGTAATCGAGAATCAAGTCATCAGTGATGTTTATCAAAGCTGTAGCTGGTACTGCTGGCAACCGCATTGCCCTCCCCATCAAGATCTCATGGGGGGACAACCCAGTTCTCCTGTCGGGGACACTGCGAATACTCATAAGCACAAGCGGCAGAGCATCAGGCCACTTCAGAAACGTTGACGAACACATTTTTGCCATCCGGGCTTTCAAAGTCCCATTAACCTTTTCCACTATCCCAGAAGCCTCTGGTCGATAACTGCAATGTAGTCTCTGGTCGACATTCAATGCGGCACAAAGCAACTTCATGATTTCACTGTGGAAGTGTGTTCCTCTATCCGATTCCAAAGAGGTTGGAAAACAAAACCTCGGGATGAGTTCCCTCAACAATAACTTAGCCACTGTGAGAGTGTCACACCTGCGTGTTGGGTAAGCCTCCACCCACCGTGAGAATACACACACCACCACTAAAATGTACCTCAACCCATTGCACTTGGGCATTTCCACAAAATCTAGCTGCATCCTATTGAAGGGTCCTCCTGACCTTCCAATGTGACTCAATGTGACCACAGTCTTCTTTCCAGCATTCATCTGTTGACACGTAACACACCTCTGACAAACTGCCTCAGCAACCGCACAAAATCGTGGGTTATACCACGTCTGTCTAAACACACGCATCATTGCATCTCTTCCAAGATGCACCGGCCCATGTATTAATCTCGCCATTGGGTTCAGCAGATTCTCTGGCAATACCGCCCTCCCATCACTGGAAACCCAAACATCCACATCCCCTCTTTCACATCCTGCTCTGACCCATCCATTCCGTTCTTGGTCTGAAACTTCATCCTGCAGGCGCTTGAGTTCCTCCCAAGTGTCAGCCATGGCCAACATCATATTGAGCTCGGTTCCTTCTTGGCTCTCTCCTGTGTAACCCCCTGTAAATATGCATCCTTGTTCTGCACAGAAACGGGCAACTTCGTCCGCATAGTTATTACCCAGAGAGACAAAATCATCCCCCTTTCCCTGCGCAGTGCACTTGACAACTGCGATTTCCTTCGGACATTGCAATGCATCTAACAGCTGTCTTACATGTTCTCCATTCCTGATGGGTGAACCAGATGATGTCAAGAATCCCCTCTGTGACCATAACTGTCCGAAGTCATGAACCACACCGAACCCATACTGGCTGTCCGTGTAGATCGTGATTCGGATTTGATCAGCGGCCAAACAGGCACGAGTCAAGGCAATGATCTCAGCTACCTGCGCGGAGTGTACTCCTTCTAGGCAAGTAGCCTCAACCACTCCTGAAATGGTACATACAGCAAACGCTGCTCTCAGTTGACCAACACTGTCTCTTAGGCATGAACCATCGACAAAGAAAATTTCGTCTGGGTCAGTCAGTGGTTCATCGACAATGTCAGGTCTCGGTTTGGTGCACAGTTCAGTCTCATCAAGACAATCATGGTCCGCACAATCTTCATCATCGGTATTCGGTATGGGCATTAATGTCGCAGGGTTTAAGACAGAGCACCTTTTCAGAGTCACATTCTCTGCGGCAAGTATGACTTGCTCATACCTCGTGAACCTGTTATTCGTTAGGTGCTGGGTCTTTGTCCTGGTCATTAACAATTCAACAGAGTGTGGTACATAAACTGTTAGAGGGTGACCCATTACAATGCTTTCACATCTTTCAATGCTGACACCTGTTGCAGCAACGGATGTCTGAGACATCCAGGCAACGCAGAAGCCACTGGATCTAAAGTAGCTGAAAAATAGGCAACTGGTCTACGGACACCTCCATGGTTCTGAGCTAAGACTGCTAATGCACAACCTTCTCTCTCGCAACAGAACAGTGAGAAAGCCTTATTGTAATCAGGCATTCCCAAAGCTGGTGCAGAACACAACCCTTCTCTCAGTCGTAGGAATGACATCAAGCACTCCTCATCCCATGGTACCGGATCGCTCACGTCCTTGTGCGTGAGCCTCTGCAAAGGCTTTGCTCTCAAGGAAAAATTTGGAATCCACTGACAACAATAGCCGACCATTCCCAAAAACATCCTGACTTCCCTCTGAGAGGTGGGCACTGCCATGTTCATTATTGCCTCAATTCGGTCTGGTGACACCTTCCTCTTGCCTTTTTCTAATCTGTGACCCAAATACTGTACTTCGTTCAGACAGTACTGCAATTTGTTCGGGGACACCTTGTGTCCATTCTCTGCCAGATGATTCAGTAGGGCTATCGTGTCTATCCTGCAAGCATCTTCTGTTTCTGATGCCACAAGTAGGTCGTCTATGTACTGCATGAGAACTGAGTTCTGTGGCAGTACGAGACTTTCAAGATTCTTCTTCAAGATCTGATTAAAGATCGATGGACTCTCTGTATACCCTTGAGAGATACGACACCACGTTAACACGCGATTTTCCAGCCGGAAAGCAAAAAGAAATTGGCTTTCCTCGTGGAGCGGTATCGAGAAGAATGCTTGACACAAATCAATGACAGTAAACCACTCGGCTTCGCATGGGATCTGAAACAGTATCACTGATGAATTTGGTACCACTGGACAACATGGAACAACTATCGTGTTAACCTTTCGCAGGTCTTGCACGATCCTGAACTTCCCGCTCGGTTTCTGTAGTCCCATGATAGGTGAATTACATGGGCTACCTCTTATCTCCTTCAGAATGCCTTGCTTGATCATAGACTCAATTACAGGTCTAATCCCTGCAATCGTCTCGGGTGACAGATTGTACTGGGGCGTCCTAGGGAATTCGGCATTCTGCTTAACCTGAATCTGTACAGGTTCAACCCCCTTGATCAGTCCGATCTCTTCTCCCGTAAAGTCCCACACATCTTGTGACACAGAATCTCTCAAATCCAGTGGAAGTTCTTCCACTGTCACCACTGGATACATTTATATACACAGATGCTGATTAGCAACTTTAAAGGTAGCATCATCATCCTTCGTCTGAACCTCCACTCCCCTTGGTGTGCAATAGATAGTGCAGTTCAATTTACACAATAGATCTCTTCCTAACAGACAAACTGGACTCGTATCGCACACCACAAACTGGTGTTTAGCTTGGAAAGAGCCTATTCTTACTGGGATCGGCTCGGTCAATGGGCTAGTTATCTTCTTGTTTGCCACTCCAACCACTTGGATCGATTGTCCTGAGAGGGGTAGGTTGGGGACTACTGTTGATCTTACAGTAGACCGGGTAGCACCAGTGTCAACCAAAAGAGTGGTAGGATGACCATCAATGTCTGCCTCCACAAAAGGTCCTCTCTGGTCTACCTCCAAGACTGCTCCAAGTGTGCAGTCTTCCTCCCCCCTCAGGCACCGTCAGGCTAACGGGTCTGGACTGTACTCATCATACCCTTCGAAAAGGGGCATCTGCTGGTAAGTCCGCACTCCTTGCGGAATTCTCGGTGGCTCGGGAACCTGTACCTGTGGGTTGTACGTCCCCCCTTTCGTTGATCGGGGCCTTGTCACAGTGTTGACTACCTCCGGCACGGGTGTCTGAACCACTTCTACCTCCTGCTGCACCTGATTGGCTGGGTTCAAGGGACACTCGCGCTTCCAATGTCCAATCTGATGACAAAGATGACACGCAGTGGTCTTTTTCAATGTCGCCACATCCATCCCTGTCTTGGGATCGATAGGTTTCCCTTTTCCCTGAGCTTGCCCATTTTGGTTCCCTTGATAGTTTCCCTGTCTTCTTCCCAGTGTCCCTCCGCTAGGCTGGACCTGAGCTGTTTGAATCTGGACAAGCATCAGTTTGTCCTTTAGCTTCCGATGCTTTGAGTCTACTTCATCACTACAGTACCTCGCATACCGCAAGATTTCATCTACCGGCTTGTTCTGCCAGCAGATCAAATGATGCTGTATCATGAGGCTAACCTCTGGTCTCAATCCCAAGACAAACTTTGAGACAAACTGTCCCATATCCTTGGGGTCTAAGACATCTAGCCCACTATACTGTTTAAAAGCTTGCAGGAGTCTTTCGTAATATTCATGCACTGTCTCCTTGGGTTCCTGCACAGTTCGATCTATCTTAACCCAATCGATGTCTTGAGGCGAGATCTTCAACTTCAACCATGTAATGACTTGCTCAAACTTTTTCATAACAATAGGTGACGGACCATTTGTAACAACGTCCCTTTCAGGCTCGAAGGTCGGCCACTCAACTGCAATTTTACAAGCTGTCCACAAATCTCCTGGTACTACTATATCAAACAAGGTGTTCAAATCAATCCACAATACCTTCGAAATTTTAACAAAACGCTCGACCTGTTTGTACCACTCTACGGGTTTTTCCCTCAGCCGAGGAAAATTATTTGTAAACGCAGCCAGGTCACCTCTACTCCATGGCACATGCACGTACCCTCCGTTCTGTACTTCTCGTAAAGGATAATTCCCTACGCCCGTCGTCCCTCCCCCCGGGGGCGGCGTTTCTCCTACAGTCTTTTTGGCTATCTTCTTCTTCGACCACCTTTCCTCCCATTTATTTAGCATTATCCATATACGCATCCCTACAATCAGGTCTTGTATGCGTCCTTAGTCCTGTGACCCTTTTCTCCTCCAGCTCTTGATCACTATATTGCAACCTATGGGATCCTTGCAACGATTTCGTTTTATTCATATCCACCTCATATTTCTTGGCCAATTCTGTCAATTTCTCATGTGCGGCCCACGCTTTCCGAGTCACATTTTTTGCTACAAAAAGCAGCTCGTCTGGCTCATAGATCTCTATTCTCTCCAAAGGCAGGTTCCCACTAATCATTTCGTCTACCTCTGCCTTTAGTCTCACTACATCCAGCAACCTTGCCTTCACTGCACTCCTCAAAGTTTCTCGACAAGCCGCACCATTCCACTCGTCATAGTCACTGCTTTGTTCTCGTGGCCTGCTCTCTTCTATTGTATTCCTGGAATCGGGTCTGTCTCCTGAGTTGTCTTGCTCCATATCTCTTGGCATCCTATCACTCTGATTCCTTACAGGTGGTACCCACATTCTCAAAGCTGATTTGGACTCGACCAGAGACCCTGGTCTTACCGGTCTCACATCCACCTGTCCACTTGAGGAGTCTGCGGTGGCTGGCAGTGGCGTGCTCGCTTCTATGGGCTTCGGAGAACGGACCATTTCCTCCTCCACGCCATTCCCCCCCACGCTGATCCCCTCTCTCCCTGTCGTCTGCATCAGGCTCCCTTCACTTACTCGATCAGGGTCATACACCGATACTATAGGACCGATGGTAACAGGTACCGTCAGGGAGTCCGGCAACCGCATATTCCCCATGGAAGATTGGGTTCCCACTCCCTCCGTTCCTGTGGAGATTTTTCCCACTACTCTCACATTTGTCTGATTCTGTGACTCGCCCGTCCTTCCTGCCACAATCGAATTTCCTTCGCTATATTCTGGATTTAATGGAGGTGGTCTCTCTGACAGCAGTCTGTCTAACAAGCTGTCATCCGTATCACTATCATCTTCCTCTGCACTCCTTCCCTGCATACCTCCCGTTTTCTCTATCAACGGATATAATCTATCCCCCTCGATTGTTTCCACTCTCCACCTTTTCTCCAGTGCATCCCATCTCGCATCTTGAAATGCCCTGATCGACTTCTTCACCCTTTCCTGGCTTCTGTCTCTCTTCCTGTCGTACGCTGCTCTAATCCATGCATGTAGCGCCTCAAACTGTGTGGGTCTGGGTAGTGGTCGCAAGGAAGACATCACAGATTTCAACTGATACAACACTTCCAACCTGAAAGTACCATAGCGTGGGAAAGTCAATTCTCCTTCTGTCATTTTATACCAATTCTCAAGCCAAATTATAGTATGTAATCCTACATTCTTAGCCATGTAGTGTGCTGGCGTGTCCTCGGGAGGGGCTTCCTCTCCACCCCGAGTAACCACATGTCTATCCCCTCTACAGAGTTCTCGTAAAACTTTAAAACATTTCATGATGAAGCATATTTCCGTTCGCGCACAAGATTTCGTTTTACTTCCTGATTTCAATCCACCAATGCCAGCGCGGCTCACACCAACCGGCCTATCGCAGTGCGACACTGTCTGACGTCACTCTTCCTCCGCTCGCAGTGGTTCCCCTCTTTCGCTATTCACCCTTTCTCGCTCGCACGTGTCCCAATCACACTCTGAAGTAACTGTCTGTCCTACCGGACAATCACCTCTCTGACTGTCGGTCCACCAATGACCGAACAGCCTCTCGAAACTGTTGACCTCAATCTGGCAACTGTCTGTCCGCGAACGACCGGACAATCACCTCTGACACAATCGATAGGATCCAAACGCTCAGTGTTCTGCACACAACAACCTACGACCAGCGTCGGTTATTCACACACTCACACATATGCTCCCTATCTTCAGTGGGTTAATCAACGACGTCTCATGACTCCCACAACCTCTGGTCAACAATCTCAGCTATGGGTGTCTTCTACACCACAATCTATTATCTCTCGGCCCCGCGCGCGCTCACGGTCCGATCTTCAATCACACGACTCTCATTCCAACTCCGCAAGACATCACACAACAATTAAACACCGCAATCTAGCAAGCATCACCCTGTTCATACTCACTCTACCTCAAACTGCTACTTCCACCGCACCGTCACTCTCCGTCAGTTTTCAGCGACCGCCGTCGTCCTCCAATCCAGTGGATCCTCATCACTCGGGCTCTATGGGGCAAATAATCTCTTATCCTAGTCTCGATCTCCCCTTACTATCAGAGGAAACCATCCTACTCTGCTACCAACTGATAAAGCGGGATTCTTATCTTATCTCACCATCACTAAGAATCCTCAGGTCGCCAGGATCTTTTTACCTGCTGAATAGTGTAAAGGGAAGAAAGTCTAATTCGGTTATGCAACAATTTAGGATACAGTTTAGCTTAAAGACCACTGACTCCGAATTCAGTTTTGTGGTTTTATTACAGCCAAGAATAACTGCACATGTAAGCACCTCAACACGAGGTTAAAGAAATAGATGGGCACTAATACAAACATCATCCTACGCAGGAGTCTCATCCGACTCAGAATAAGAAGAATCGTTAGCTCCAGAAGTATTAAACAAACGATAACTGATCCAATCTCTATATTATTCTTCATTTATCTAAATAAGCGTAAAATCATTAACTGTCCCTACTCTATTACTAGGGTGACATACCAACTTAACGAATTTCCCCAGGCAAGAGTAAAAGAAAAAGGTGTCAGCTGTGAAGACTTCCTAAGAAGCACACTCACTTAGCATTTCGAGCTCGTTCTAAGATGCTCCTTCCTAAAAGATCTATCTCTTGGCCCTTCTCCCTGGTCTCCTCTACCTCCTCTCTCCTCCCTCCCTCGGGGCACTGTCCCTAATACAAAATCCACATACAATTGAACACGCCCTTGTCACGCCCCTTCGGCCAGGTCTTCCTTCTCGTACTTTTCCATCGAAACTCTTACTTCATCCAGGACGGTTACAACGACCTTGAGTCCCAGGCACCTTCTCCGCTGAAAGTATCATCCCTACATTCCAGTATACTCCCATCTCAATGCCTCCCACCACCCTAACTCCTAAAACAAAGATCCAGTCTTTCGTTAACGAGGCATGTGTCCTTGCACCTGCAACAGAAGATACATTTCAACAGATTTTCCCTCTGTACGAATCTACCAACTGTTCCCAGAGAGCCTTTCCAAGAGAACACCTTCTCTGCCTACAAAATAAGCTAACATAAGCACGAACAGGCCCTTCTTTTGGCGTATATGTAAGTCAGGCCTTTACACAATTTAAACAAACAATTCTTAATCACTTCTAAAAACATTGATTCATTACATTTCATATGCGAAAAATAAACTACATGTCAACTTAATATGGTACACGTTTAAACTACTGCATCTCGAATACACATGGACTAATTCATTTCTGCATCATTTTAAGCACTTTTCAATTGAGCATTACAATTGCATGACTAAAATAACACAATTATGCTTCTATTCACTCTAATACTGCGATTTAAACTACATCTTATTGGTCATTCATTGATATATGTCTGGATATATGTGGGTGCGAACTAACAGTGATTATGATGCACCCCTACAAATTTTACGAGAACATGGCGCTCTATCACAGGTAATGTCCAAAGATGTATTTGACAGCCTGGTATCGGAATGACTGCCACTCTCAGTCAGTTCTTTTAAGAGCACAGTATGTCCTCTGAATGGCGTGTGCAGTGAGTTTCCCTCCATTTAAGTTTTGCCCAGGTTGGTGCCTAAAGGTGTTCAATGAACAAATTCTTGTTAAGACAGTGTTTCATAAAGATTTATTCAAAATGTCTTCTAAATACTATGGTTTGTATGGCACAGTTGGCACTTAGTTTTTCTCTCAAAATTTCTTGAAGCTTTCACAAGATACTGTGATAATCTCACTTCCTTTACCCAACTCAGCAGATACAAATCTCATGTAGCTATAATTTATTCACAGTACTAAAAATTCCAGGAACCAGTTTGTCCCAAGCAGCTATAAACATTGATTCCAATTTGTGCAACAGTGTTTCTAGTTTAGCCATTTGAACTGCAGAGCACAAGACATCTTTCTGAAATGCTTCCTGGCAATGCTCCACAAGGAGGCAAGACCATATGCATATCCTGTTAAGGAGAAGGATTTGTGGTTCAAGAGATGTCTTTCACTTCTTATTTCACATAGAGCACACCCCCATACAAATTTAAGGGGAGACAGATTCCACATTGTACAGTAGCAAGAGTTGCCCTACCATAATGTATATTACAGAAGGGGCTAGACAAGTGCCTAAGGACCAGATTTAGAGTTCGGCGAGCAGGTTACTCAGTTCGCCGAACTCTAAATCAGGCCCAAGGATCACTTCCAGAGTACTTCAGTAATGTGACTCCAAGAGGCCGCCAATTACCATGGTTTGATATCATTTGTTTTGGACTTTACATGTATTTAATAATAGTCATGTGATATTATCAATTGTGCAATTGATTCTTGTTTTATCATTTTCAGGTATCGATCGATTATAGATTTGGTTAAAGCTTGGTATGAAGAGAGGCAACAATACTCCTTTCCTTATCCACGGGAATGTAATCCCAGCTGTCCGAGCAAATGCAGTGGGTCTGTTTGTACCCACTACACCCAGGTATTGTAATTGGAAATACTTCCTAATTATCTGCCTCATAACAAATTTTACATAATCTCACAGAAGCTGAAAAAGGCAGGAGTAGCGTTTGTAGCTGCATCCACGGGCAATGCCTAAATGTAGTGCTTAATTTGTGTAGTTGATTGCAGGCGGTTAGCGCCAGCCCTCCGTTATTTGATATCAGGATTTACTTTTCATCATCAGACTTTGGCCCAGTACAAGAGAGTGGAAGGCAGAAAAGAAAGAAAGAAGTTGGAAGAGAAAGCCATGGAATCAGAATAGTGACAAAGGGAGATTTCATGAAAAAGGACCTGTAAGTCTTGGTTAAAAAGATTTGAAGTGTAGGGTGCTTGAAGAAAGAGGCTTGAGGTGCAATCAAAACTAGTCATCGTTATGATTTGGCAACACCAGCATTTGGCAGAGGCAGTGATGGGCTCCTAACGTCTCATTGTTTGCTGGGGGGTATGGAGTGGACAAATGTGCTCTGATCTCTAAGAATGATGTCTCGTTCATAAACAGAAACTATACACTTGCAGATTAACATTTTCTAGGGTTTCCTGAATACACACATTTATATTTCAAAACACGTTTCACAGTCCTAATTTTAAAATAGCTAACTTGCTTTCTAGAGATGAGTGGTGATGACAAGGATCATTTTTTCGGTGTCTTTATAAACTTTGCTTTATTTGCACAAAGGAGAAATGTGCTTCCTCATTAAAAATATCCTGGAAGAAAGACCTGGAACATTGTAATTCCTGAATTCCTTTCACAATAGCAACACTCGTATAGAGAGATGGATTAAGGATGTTGTGTGATTTTGTTTGGTGACGATCCACAAAATCTATATCCAGATGTAAGAATGGGCTAATATAGAAAGTTATAGGTCTCTATTATGTAGTCCCTTTTAAGTCTGATTTGAATGGCCAGCAGTTACCAGGCCCATCTCAGTTCTGAAATCCTCAAGGACCAGGATCTATTTTTGGCGGGAAACAGCGTTTACAACGCTGTCATTACATCGCAGTACTATTACAATGCGGTCGTTACAACGACCGCGTTGTTAGTATGCGATGCATTTACATCGCAAGCCATTACAACGACTTGCTGTAGGGGGCGCTGAGGTACTGGAAATGACTTCCAACACCTTCCCTACTGTTGCGCAAACTGGAGTAGGAATAGTAAATAATACTATTCCTAAGTCCAGCACGCCCCCTACTGCAAGTCGTTGTAATGACTTGCAATGTAAATGCATTGCGTACTAACAATGCGGTCGTTGTAACAACCTCGTTGTAAAAGCACGCGATGTAATACATCGCGTAGTAATGTGCTATATTCATTTTTGGCTGCTGAAACTCTATGGCATAATGAGGAATTGCCAGGCAACATAGACAAGGAACTGTTCATTGCTAAGGAGATCCTCAATGCCCCACTTGTAGTTTAAAGTTAACTATGAACCAGTGGAGTTGCAGTTAAACCTGGCATTGGTAAGTTTACAAAGGACTGAGCAACTGGGAGGGTTACTAGGGCTCTCACAATGGAACTCATAGTGCGTGCATGCATACAGTTAAGGGTTTACAAAGGTGAATAGTAAAATTATGCATGCATTTTAAGAATAGTTTCTGTATGGAAACACTTGTGCACACACAAGTTTCTCATTAAGAGGAAAAAGTTGGTTTTCCCAAAGAAATCTTGGAGGAGAGTCTGGAACACGCAATCCAAGTTAGGTTAGCTCCTACAAAGATGTAAAGTTGTTGGCATTCACAGAGATTTTCAAATGTATATGCTACACCAACCTGGAAACATAACCTGTGCCCAGATGTATCACTGCATGAAAATACACCAATTGGCGCGGACGTAGCGTGATTTGTGTCAGAAGAAGAGGCCAACAGGGAAAAGATTCATTTTACAGGAAATAATTTTACAATGAAGAGTAATGAAATTAATGACATCTCATGGCCATTAACTATAGTACAGTATGCCTTGTGATTCCTCTGTGCCTGTCATGGTTAGGGAAATTTAAAAGTCATACATCCGCACTGTATAGGAACATCATGCATTTACACATGAACACTGTGACGTGTGCACTGTGTTCATGCTTAGCTAGGATATCCATGTGAATACCCAAACAGCTGTAGTTTTAACAAAGGTTTCATTAATGGCGAACTGGAGGCCACTAGAAGGCTGATTATGGCTCTCAACGGTGGACACTGCTCCTCTTGATTCTGAGTTTAACCGGGTAGAGGGCCACAACCATTAAAACATAAACAGGTCTGATTACTTTTTCCTACTGCTTAGAGTATTTGGAATATATCAGAGGAAAAGGCTCTGGAACTTGGAATCGCATGCCATAAACCCACACTTTCAGGTCCCACATTTTAGTCCCCATTTCAGGGCTCAAAAATCATATTGCCTATTAATTGGGGTTAACTCTGACCCCCGTAGCTCGCCCTCTCACTACGAGGTGGCTTGGAATGTGAGACTATATTTTAGACCAGCACATGTGGAGTGAATTAGCTCAAGAGACATCATTCCACCTGCAAGTTTTCAGAGAGAGTGGTGAGTGAGATGTGAGGAGCAGCAGGAAATTAGTGCTAGTTGATGAAGATGAGGTCACTGAGCTCATGATTCTCTGCAATCTCATGATTCTCTGCTTACAGGCTGGATTTTCTGGATGACTATGAAGTTTGGTCAATCACTTAGATACAATTATTTCTTAGACAGTGATCGGTCGAAAAAAGGATATGTTGATTAATAGTAATCGGGGCATTGCAACTGTCAAGAGCTTGCTTGGCTACTGAGTGAGAATTTAGGGTCATTTGAAAGGATTGCGTCTGAAGTGAACAGAAACGGGTAGAGTCGATTGAGCTTAAAGATGACACGAAGAAGGATGTCATGAAATATGCCGTAGTGATTTTTGATGGACTTGAGTTCACATGAACATCAAGGGGAATATTTACTAGGTTTTCATGCTATGCAGTGCAGCCACAAACGTTGCTGTGCTGAATTGTGTGAAAGGAAGAGTAGAACAGCACCATGTAACTAAAATGTCACTGTTTCTCTCTACGCCTGTGGTGCACTTTGCACGTGTGTTTGTGTGTGTGTGTGTGATGTCCAGCATTGGTTTTGTACTGAAAGGGTACCCTTGCAGTACCAAATTCTATGCTTTGACATAGTTTAACACTTTTCCAAATTTGTATATGTGCTGCACAGTACAGCACATATAGAAAGTTGGAAACGATTTCAGAAAAGGAAAATGTTCTCAAACTTTCCACCTGCCTAGAGGAGGCATGCATTTTTGAGGCAAAGTCCTGTCTCCCTTTTTTGGTAGATATGGGTTTGTACAAAATCCAAGGGTGGTTTATTGGGAATGCTAATGTGCCACCCACGGAACACCCCTTGGCACAAAGTAGATCGAATTCGAAATTCCACAAAGCGCTCCTTTGCATTACTGTGGTTTACCTTTTAGTGCAAATCAGGATTTGAATTTGAAAGTAAATCCCAAAACAACACTTTGCAAGGTGTGCGTCACTTTCGTGAGGCAAAACAAGGGCAAATTGTCCCTACATATTTTTGGGTAGGTTGAAATATTAACGGAAGGAGGGGCTTTGGATATAGACCAGTTGTTGTTTAGCACATAAAAAGACATAAGCATTAAAAGTTTAGTATGGACGAGCACAGGTGGGCACAGGATTATTATCTGTCCTGCTGATTAGAGAAAGGATATTTCCATTTGGCTGGTTTAGGAAGGGTGAGTAATGCCTTGTTCGTCTTTTTCATGCTGCGAAATTGAGGAGGATGACTTAGTGATGTAATAGTTCTTATCACAGCCTCCAGAGAAACATCAAGTTGAGCACAAGTCTAGCAGCCTGGTGATGCTGAATGAGTAGACTCTATTGATATATCTATTGATACGTCTCTTTAGTTGTGAGTCAGTCCTCTCGCACATATGCAGTCAATGAGGTTGTGATGCACACGCTATAGCTTCAGCGGGTGTGCCACCGGAGCAGATTAGATAGTTTTTTATGACTCTTCTCAAATTTGATCTGTTACTCACTTTGAAGTGGAAGTTATAAATGCTGCAACACTTAAGATACTATGAGACCCCTGTCAAAGGAGCCAGATGGAGTGACACAGGGCACAGGTCCTAAAAAAGAAGTGGGGAGACTAACGGAGTAAGACAGTATGTAAGTGATATCATGGCGTGTGAATCCTAAACGTTGCAACCCACATTGCATCATGTAACACATCCTGTACATTGATCTACACACTTGTATTATTTATTGTCTGTGTATAATGTGTACGCATGATGTAAAGCGATTTGACAACCTACATTGGGATCAGTAGTGCTAGCAAAGAAATTCAAAAATTAGTGGTTTAACATTATTAGTGTGCATACTCATATAGACTGATACATCCGGCATTCTGACAGTGAAGGCATATCTCTTATATCCAGGGATTTATCAAAGTCCAAAGCTTGCCTCCAAATCGTAGTTTCTCTTAAGTACTTGTGAAGGACATGGTGGGTGCCTTTGGATCCTCTCCTTTGTATTGTCATGAACCTGTGAGGCTCAGACAGCTCCCAGACAGGATCATACTGTAAGAAAGGCAGAGCTGATGGCTCCTTAAATTCGACCTTTGTCTTGGGTCCAGCTGGAGGGGGACATAAAAGCCCCTTCACCTCCTGCAGGTTGTTGCTTATAACGGAAAACAGACAAAGTGCAGGCGCTGCTGAATGTGTCTTCACCACTTCTTGGCAGAGGGGATGGCGTCCACACTGTGAAACTAGTGGGTTGGCGTCGTCTACCTGATTGTACCCCCGACTTGTGCCCTGGAGTGACAGATGGAGAAAAGATGAAAATAGCAAAGAGAGAATGAGTGTGAGGCAAAGTGAGTGAGACAGAGATGGAATGAAAGAGAAATAAACAGAAGAAAAGAAGGGTGGAATGAAGGAATGAAATGAGAAAGGAAAGAAGGAAGAAAAAATAACATCATGTAGTAAAGAAACAAAGATGAAAAGAAAGATGGAAAGAATAAATAAGGGAGAGAAGAAATGAGCAGCACAGCATGAATGAAGAATGAAAGGAAATATAGATGGCAAAAGAAAAAAAGAAGAAAAGGCTTGTAAACATGTAGATTTGTGGCCAAATTCTTTTAAAATCAATCTGTAAAATGCATCATTTTGCACCAATTCTTACAAATATTCCTTGGGAGAACAGTTCCCACTAGCCTTTATAAAAAGTGTCTAGCTTGAAGGAAGTGGCCTTTAGGGGCCACCCGGGTTATTTACAACCACCTGCTATGCCTTCCCAAGTAATGAAGAGTCGGTCAGACAGTAGAGAATACAAACAAGCATTTATTAGCAATACTCTGCAGAAGAGTCCAATCTGACCTGCACCCTAAGATGTCTGCTGAGGGACTGGCTCCCCAACAGTCTGCAACACCTAATCATTCCTCCAAGAACCTCCAACCATGCCCACAGTGGAAAGTTACCAGCTTAGGCCAGACATGAAAAAAGGAGGCACAAAAGGATGGCTACCACCTACCAGATGGGTACAGGCTTATCACAAATTCAAGGTTACCTTGCTGGGTCTCAGCGTCTCCTAACGTGGGAGCAGAACTACACACTCGGATAGGTATGTGAGGGCAGAATGGTCTATTCATTAGTAAGCCGGGAAGCAGCCTTGAACAGAGAAGAAAATAATAACTAAATACAGTGTTCTGCTGAGGCAAGCAATACAAATAATGAGGCCTAGTTCAGGCACAGCCTAATAGGGATTACGAAATACAAAATGGAGTCACACTCGCTAACTAAAGCTTGCACGTTGCGGGGATAACTCAGTGGGTTGCATAACGTGAATACAAATGGTGTCTATTTAGCCACAGACTGCTAACCTAATATAACATGAAACGAGTGTATAGCAAGAATGGGGTTTTAAAACCTAACAGGCTTACTTACTCACTCAAATGGTTGAAAGTGTGGGCTATTTTATTTGGCTACTTTCTTTGTTAATAGTCTTATTGATAATGGGGTGTGTGCAGAAATAAGCACAAATGCAGTTTAGCATTACCCAACTGTAGTTCTATCTGGCACTATAATGTGGTCAAATGTACTCTTTCCCCTAAATAGACTACTGTCATTGATATCACAGCTACTCTATGTATCATCTATCTACTGAATAATAGGCAAAGAGTCCCATATGTCTTAATTAATAAAACATTCTTTTGGTGTATATGGTCAAGATCTATATTCTGTTGACTTGTATTAGTTCTGAAATATTTCGATCATCCCAAAGCTTGTGGACACCTTTCGGTAGACTGTAGTCAAGATTTATCACTCCTACAAGTTTAAGGCATCTGATGCTGCATTACATAAAATGGTGCACACCGGGACATTGTTCCATCTTTCATACAAAGAGTTTTATATCTCGGTCTATTGGTCGCAAAATGCGGCAGGGAACAAGCATGGGAAGCATTCGTAGGAATCACCAATTTGATCTGTGTCCACCCAAAAAAGACAGTTGAAATTCTTCCCAACATTTAAAATCTAGGGGCATTTGCTGTATTAGCTGGTTAAGGTTGTCAGTAATCAACTCCGTCAATCCTGTATTCAGCAGAACATTTCAGATCCCTTGTCACCCACTGGAAGTCATAACACTCAAGGATAGTTTTTGATATTAGTTGTACGTGACATTGGGAGAGCCTCGTACTTTGCCCAATTAATTTTGTACTCCAAAATAGTGAAGAAATTATCAATGATTCCTACTTTGACAAATTAATTTTGTACCCAGAAAAAGTGAAGAAATTATCAGTCAAAAGGCTAGATAGGGAGTGATGCAGGTCTGTGATTGTAAGCCTGATATCATCTGTGTAAAGCAGAGCTTTCGTTTCTCCAGCAGGAGCTGTGATCCCCTGGATTGCAGATGTTTGTCTAATTGAAATGGCCAGACGGAATATGAAAGGCGATAGGGGACATCCCTGTCATGTACCTCTTAGAACTGGAAATGGGTCTGACATCAACATCTCATATGTGATTTGGGCCCTGCATTTATTGTAAAGTCATTCACCTTGGAGATAAAGGAACACCACAGATTGATTCTTTCAAGAGTTCAAAACAGATATTCCCCCTCCATCGATTGAAAGCTTTTATGCATTGAGGAGAGGGCTACTGTGGGTTCTGGGAAATCTCTGGAAGACCACATCAAATGGGAGATTGTTCTCATGTGATGTCTGGAGGACTTACCTGTGACACAGTCCACTTGGGAATCATGGATTAAGGATGGGATCACCTTGCGTAGTCCATTTGCTAAGATTTTTGCAATAAGCTTCAGGTTGGTATTTAGTAATGATATTGGTCGATAATTAGTGCCTAGGGTATGGTCCTTCTTTGGTCCGGGAATCATGGTGAGAATGGTTCTATTAGAAAAGCATAAAAGGAGACATTTTACTTCAGTAAGGGCCACATGCAGTAGACCAGCTCCTTGGGAACCTCCAATTTATAGAATTCCCCAGGTAATCCATCTTCCCCAGGAGCTTTACTTGTTGGAAGTCAAAGATGACCTTTTCCTGTTTCCTGAAGTCTGATTTCTTCCTTTAAGCATTCCCGCCATCCATCCAATAGTTTGGCAATGGGTATTTCCCAAAAATTTCTTCTTCAGCTGCTCCATTGTTTGAGTCATACAATTTCATTAAGAACTGGGCAAATGTATCCATAATATTGAGTGGGTGTATTTGGAGAGAACCAGCATCATTCTGCAGTGCATATACCACCATTTGGGCTTCTCGTTATTTCAACTGAGAGACCAACCGGCAGCCACCCTTCTCACCCTGGTCATAATGTCTGTAGCGGAATTTATGCAGTGTGTAATCAGGTTTATGGAATGGAGAGAAAATTTCTCTCTTTCCAATTGTCCCAGTATATGTTTGTTAGGAGTGGTGTTATACTGTTGCATGAGGATTCTTATCAGTTTCTCTAGGTTATGTCTGGTTTCAGCCTTTGCTCAAGTCAGAATGCTATGTGCATTAAAACTCTTCTTAAAGCCACTTTTCCTGCTGCCCATGGTATCTGTGCCGAAGAAACCAAGGGCCTGAATTAGAGTTCGACAAATTAGAGTTCGTCGACAGGTTACTCCGTCAGAAACATGACTTATGGCCCGTCCACCATATTACAAGTGCATTTTATCCAATAGCACTTGTAATTTGGCAGACAGGATATTACCATTCCGCTGAACTCTGAATCAGGCCCCAAATCTTCTTTGTCATTTTCATATGTTTGTTAATAGGATCAGAGTTCTTTTTTTGGCAGGCAGATTGAATTTTGAGGTATTCATCCTCCATGACTTCAATGGGATAGCAAATTCCATCAGTATCAAGGATCAGCAGGACTGGTGAATGATAAGAAAGGCCACTTTCTCCAAATATCACATGATGACATCTTAGGGAGAATTGTGCTTGATGTTAGAAAGTAGTCTAACCTGGAACTAGAGCTGTGAACGTATGACAGAAAGGCATATTCCCGTCACGGAAGGTAAGAGTTGCAACACATCTATAAGGGCATGATCAGTCACCATGTAATTGAAAAGGGATCTGTCAGAAAAGTTCCCCTTATCAAGCCGGCCAGTCCTGACTATGACTGTATCTACTGTCTGATTCCAGTCACCCCCAATAACAACCTTAGAATGTCCATTGTAAAACTGTTTAAAAGGGGGTGAGGGTAAAGGTGGATGCATATAGAAAGCCAATGACAAATGTTTCATGCCGAAGTTTCCACATTTTCAAAATTTTGAGCTGAAGCTTTTTCCTAAAGAGGATGCCCACTCCCCAGGATTTGGAAGCATTTGAGGGCTGTGTTAGTGTGTCTGTTGGTTTGACCAAATTGATACCCAAGACCCAGTCCCAGTTTAGTTTGTCTGTTTCTGTTGATGTTAGTTTTGTCTGCTGGTCTGCCCCAACTGCTACCCAACACCCAGTCCCAGTTTAGTTTGTCTGTTTCTGTTAGATATCACCTATTTTCATGACTAAATATTCCAGAATCGATTATTGTTTAATGAAGCGTTAAATGCCTTTAACATTCACTGAAATTATGTTAAGGGTTTGTAGCTTGTGTGTTGGCATCGCTGCATTTTACAGTGAAAGTGTCTTTAGTTCCCATGTGGTGTTAGCCTATTTTCTCACAATCGGGTCTGCACATGTGCAGTCATGGATAACTCTGCAGATGCTCCTCAGGATCCAATCTAAGGCTCTTGTTATGAGTTAAGGTCTAAATTCTGATCCCTCTGCTAACCCGTGTTTGCACATTGGTCGGAATTATGAGCTCTGTACTAATTAGTACACCTTTTCAGGTTTCTCCTGATAAATTCTTGCAGGTCAAACCTGCTGACATTCAATCGGGAAAAGAGCCCAGAAAAAAAAGGTAAAATGTAGAATTCCGTGTAATAAAACCCCTTTTCCCTTGTTTTGCTCCATATTCCTTTTAAAAACGTGGAACATGACATATTTACCACAGGTGCAAAATACTTCACCTTGGGGTAATGATATTTACAAGGTGTGGTAAATACTCCACCCTATTCTGACAAACTCTTAATGAGAGCTTAAATGTTTAAATCTCGTAGAAGTTCGAGGTCTAGCTACGGACCTATAAGAACCTTACTCGTTAGGCTATACTTCTACCCTGGATACGCCAGCGTCCACTACCTATGAAGCTCATCATTAGCATTGGAGATAGCTAGCATTGTTCAAATATTTTTATAACATTGCGAGAAGTGGCTTTGGGCTTCCCTAGTAGATTACAGCATTGTATTGCTACTAAGGACAGCGGTTCTGCATGTTGGTGTGGGCTGAGACTACAAAAATCATTAATGCACAATGCGGTTTGTATGCTTCAAATTATTGAGGGGTAGTGAGGGTAGAGATCCCATATGGGGGATGGGGCTACAACGGTTAGAGAAGGAGAGAAAGGACTGAAATCAACAAAGTAACATGAAGGAGAAAGCTTTCCCTCCTCTTGAAAAGCATCAGAAACTAGAGGTATAACATATAAAGGTGGAGACGCTAATATGATAACATAAGTACCTTCCTCTTGGAAGGTCAGTGAGAACCAACAGGTCACACATACTCATCCACCCTATTCCAATTTCCTTGCTATGATAATGTGTCAGCAAAGCAGGTTTACTTCTGGGATTTGGATTTATCCTGTCATGACTGAGTGGCTCTACTACTTTCAGGAGTCCTTCCTTCCTTTTCTGAGGGCCAAAAGGATGTCCTGTGGTGAGAGGGCCTTGATGAGTAATAAGGGAAGAGTGCTGTTTTTCCTCTGGTGCTGAAGAGGTATTGAACTGCTGCATTTCATTGTCTTGTGGTTCTGTGGCTTCTAAGAACTGTTCTAGTTTATTTTCTCCAAATTCTCTTGGTTTATTGTGCACTGTAACACTCTTGATGACAGGCTCTTGTAGGCCATTTTAAAATAAGTTTTGTCGCAGGCGTGGTCTTAGTGCCAGGAATATCTTCCTCTTTAGATTGGTATTGTTAGAAATGGGATTCCTGGTTGGCTGATGTATGCACCCAGGCCAGGCAGGAACCACCACTTTAGTCAGGGTAAGCTAGATACACAATAAGATAAACTGTGCTCACCCTCCAGTAGCTTGGCACAGAGCAGTCAGGCTTATCTACAAAGGAAATGTGTAAAGTATTTGTGCAACACACACACACAGTAACACAATGAATACATCACAAAAAGACTCCACACAGATTTAAAAATGTATATTATAGTTTTATGAATATAACAAGACCAAAATAGCAAAAATCCAATAAGTAGAACCGGAGTTATGGATTAAAAAAAAAAAAGAAAACACTACTTAGAAGTCAATAGCTCTAAATAGTTACTTTAGGTCGCGCTAAACCAGGGTAAATCCAAAGTTCAGGCTGACCACGACGGAGCCCGGGACGCATACAGTTCCAAACAGGTCCAGCTCAAGTTTAGCTTTCTCAAGCTGAGCGAAGTGCCCTGTTTGCGGGAGAGATGGTCACTGGGAGCAAGTAGATCTTCGTCAGCACTGATTCTGTGGGCACAAAGAGTCGACTGGGCATCACCGACGTGCCTCGCAGTCACGGGCAGCAATGCTTACTGTGCAAGGACACGATGCTGCGCCAGCTCGCGCTGATCCTTCGAGTGAGCGGTGCAGTCCCTGTGCGGATGGGACCGTTCGCGGTCATGAAGAGCCCAAAAGCTTGATTTCAGGGGTCCAGGAGTTGTAGGTGATGAAAGCAGCTGCAGAACCCACTTCTGAGGCCCAGAGCTTGGAGGGAGCACCTCAGGCAAGGATAGGACTCACATAAGGCAGAGTCCAGCAGCACCTGCAAAATTGTAGGAAGTCTTTTGTGTCCCTGAGACTTCAGAAAACAGGAGGCAAGCCAGCTAGCCCTTGGAGATCAATTGGAGGAAAGGCAAAGTTCGGCTCTACTTCCAGAAGAGTCAGGGATCAGCAGGGCAACAAGCAGAAAAGAAGTCCTTCCAGAAAGGCAGTCCAGTTGGGTCCTTTAAGCAGCACAGCAGTGATTCTGACAGAGGTTCAGTTCAAGATTCAGGGCACCCTGCCCTTAGGGTTACTTAGGGCATACCGGAAAACGCAGAGTTACCGATAAACTCCCCAATGGAGCTGAATTTTTGGTATGCTTAACATTACGCGCAGTGAGCGTGACAAGACAGTGGTTAAGAAAGGGGGCGGTGCCTCCGACGATGCCTCAGCAACCCGGCTGTGGGGGACTTGCATGTCGCAGCAATAGGGGTTCTTGGCCCCCCACGGCCCTCAGCAGCCGAGGGAACTTCATCCCCCAACCAGTAGTGGGCCAGGAGGCCCCTGTGTAGAGTGATTGAGAAAGGGGGCGGGGGCCTCTAATGACGTCTCAGCAATCCAGCGGTCGGGGACTTACTTGTCGCAACGATAGGGGTTCTTGGCCCCCAATGACCCTCAGCAGCCAAGGGGACTCATTCGGGGTGGATGAGCAATACTTCGCCCACTCACGGAACTCCGCAGAATTTGGCGGAGTTTTACGGCAACTCTGCGAAATTCCACGGAGTGAAGCTCCGCGAGCTCTGCCCAGTAGACTGTACACACAGGCACTGCAGTGGCAGGCGTGAGTCAGGTTTGAAAGGCTAATTCTGTGGGCAGCATAATCAGTGCCGCAACCCACTAGCAGCATTGAGGTACAGGTCCTGGATTTATGATATAATACTTTTCAAGGTACTTAACCTGTACAACAAATATGCCAATCAGGTATACATCATTGTCGTCATGTTTAGGGGAGAAGAACATGCAATTTAGCACTGGTTAGCAGTGAGAAAGTGCTTAGAGTCCTAAGGCCAACAAAAAGAATCAGCAAAAATGGGAGGCAAAAGGCAAAATGTTTGGGGTGACCCTTCAGAGTGGGCCATTTTCCAACAGGTATTGAAAGAAAAATCTGCTGAGTTGTGTAGCTTGCATTCCTTGAATATATATGGGCCATTTTTCTTGGCTGCCTAAATAACTAGCCAGGCCTATACATGGATGATGAAGCACACAATTATTGGGTGAGGTCTTTTAGAGTTGTCCACTCTGTGGGATTTAATGCGCTAGGCATGTTGGAAGAGCTAGGTAAGAATGTGATGCCATGGAAGCATACGTTGTTTCTTCGGGCTCAATCTTCTATGCCTGTGACATTTTGACAAGATGCCACTCTTTTTGTCCTAGGTTATGAGCACTGACTAGCATGGATTCTAAACTAGCCACTGCTTTTCCCATGCATCTCAAGTTGGGTCTGGAAGTTCGCAATATCTGCACTGGTGGGGTGTATATCGTTGGATGTGTCTCCCAGTTTGGACTTTAGGTTATAAACTGTTGAGGTTACCGTTGTGCTTTTTCTCAGTATGCAACAATAAAGTGGTCCCTATGGGGGAAGTGTAGCCCTTGTCTTCCACGACAATAGTGTTATACTAGGGATAGAAAAAACCTCTCAAATGAGTAAGTTTCAGTTATGCATTTAATGCATTTATTTATACATATCTAATTTAAGAATATATGAATCCATTTGAACAGTAAAAGGTGACTGTGCCGTGAAAGTGATATATGGTGAATAAAAACAAACAAATATATATATACATGTGGCTGATAGGAGAATAGAATGTTTGAAGTCAACACCTGTAAAACGATTGTTGATAACCACCATCAAATTCTTAAAAACACAGGGCCTTATTTATGAGGCCCCTTGCAGCACTTTTACGCCACCGGAGCATCATTTCTTTATGCTCTGGTGGTACAATGTGCTGCAGAATATTTACAAGGCCACGCAAAGCCACTTTACATGGGTTTTTATGGCCTTGTAAATATGTGCTCCTTTCACGCAGAACACTGCGTAAAAAGGGGCGTTCCATGGGGGTTGCTGTGGGTGGTCCCACGCAACACCCATCAAGTCTGAAGTATTCCCAGATTTACAAGGAATCATAAACCTGGGAATGCGTCAGATTCTAATGCCACCCCAGGGGTGGCGTTAGGGAGGCGCAACAAGGAGAAATGTTTTCATTTCTCCTCGTTTTTTCCTCTTTTTATGTGTGCTGCATTGTACAGCACACATAGAAAGAAGAAATCGCCTAAATTGATTGATTTTGTGCAGAAAGGTGTCCCTTTCTGCACAAAATCAATCAGCCCCGCAACGGAGACACCGTTGCACCATGGCGCAAGGGTGCCTGCGTTGGTGCATGGCAGCCCATTGTGCACCAGTGTAGGGGAAAAGGACAGGAAAGTGCTGTATCTCATAGATACAGCGTATTCCTGCCCTTTTCTTTTGACGCAGGACAGCGCAGCAAGATTCCTTGTGGTGCTTCCCTGCGCCAAAACCTCATAAATATGTTTTTGTCGATGTTTCGACCCCTGAGCAAAGGTATTTAGATAGGGTCCATCATCAGGACAGAAAATATATATCGGAAACACCAAAGGATTTGGGCAGAAAGTCCCACAATGAATAAAATGTCAGACAATATATCCTAGTGCAACTTCAAAGTGGTTATTGGCATGCAGGGGGATCTCACAGGTAAACCTGCATAAGTCAGTCTACCATGTTTTCAACTAAAATTAGGATGCATATAAAAAAGCGTGCCAAAATGCTTCAAAAGAGCCCCGTTGGGGTGTTATCAGGCCCGAAATTCAAACCGATGTACTAACGGATGCATTTGTCATCCGAAATAAAGACAGAAGCCTTCCGTCAAGATGCGCTTCCTATTCAGTTTATGTAAATGCTAATGGAACGCACCACGCGTGCTTGGCACACTGAATTGCCAGCGCGAATGCTGAGGAAAAAAATGAATTCTCTCAGTATGGTCTTGTAGCGCGGTGGAGAAGGAGACAGGGAGACAGGGAGGGTTCAGGTGAGTAGTATTTTAATGTGTTTCTGCTATACAGCTCAATGTGGAGCGGATTGCAAATCCTTTGTCCCAGGGTGAAGTCTTCGTTCTCTTCCGTCAGAGAACCTTGTCCCAGGACTTCAGGTTGTTTGGGGCTGAAGGGTCGCTCCCACCAGGTAGACGCCACAACTCAGGGAAAAAGGAAAACAGAACTCGCTAAGGAGGGTCTCCGGGGTGCTTAAGCATAAAAAGGGGTTAAGGGAGTGAGGGACTAGGCACCAACCAACACCAGTGAATCGCCTACTCCTTTCTAGGAGTTCTTGCGCTCTACTGAAGGAAGCCTCTGATTATTGAGCTCCTCTTCCGGACGTATGCAATAGCGCCTGCCCTCGCCTCCCGGCCTCCCTCTGCCCCAGACGGCCCCCAGTTGTCCCCGTACCTTCTGAAGCCACGACCCTCCTGGGCCGTGGCAGGATTCAGCGCGTTGCCGGATAAGGCCCGGTTCCTTCTTTTCCGTCCTTCTGTCTAGCGGGGTCTCGACCTGCTGGCTACTTCCTTCCGCCTCCGCGACGGGGTGCTTCCACCGTTCCACGAGTCCTGGGCCGATAAAGAAGGTCTGTCCGTCGTGGTCTCCTCCAGACGCCGCCGTTGCTTCCTCCGCTGGGCTCCAAAACGAACCAAACATTCCCGGAGACACTTCCTCTTTGAAGGGAGGGCAGTCAGGTGACCACGTCACATGATCGACGAGGTAGTCAGATCGCCGTGGAAACTTAAAGGGACAGTGTGCATTGCTCATAGGAGCCGGGGTCTGAAAACAGAGGAGGGAATAGGGGGAGAGATAAGGAGGCAATTGTTCATGCAGCGTCCCAGAAGAGGAGGCATCGTCCGGGTGCAGCTCCTCGCCACAGGTCTGTAGAGTAATATCAGAAGACTTTGTGGAGGATTTTATTTTATTTTATTTATTTTATTTTATTGTATTTAATGCGATTTTATATAGCGCGAACATTACCCGAAGGTGTCAGAGCGCTTTACAAAAGAACCAGTTGCGTTACATAAGGATTTTGGATTACATGAGTTACATAAGAGATACAAACAGAAAAAAATTGCAAATGTACAAGTTGTAAAGTCACTCAAGGAAGAGATACAAACAGATAAACTCTAAAATCACATAGGAATGGTAGTAAGTACAAAGGTCTACTACATATACTAGTGGTTAGAGTTATATATATACAAATTGCAAATTCACTCAGGATTACATTTTAACAGCGATTAGGCTTGGACAATTATATATTACATATTTACAGAGCAGGAAATTCTTGCCATCCTTCAGCCAGGTGTTCAGGTGGTGTTGCACTCAAGGGTGGTGGTCTTGGTTCTGGAGGGATCCCCGAGTTGGAGATGTCCATAGGGGTAGAAGGCCGGATGGTGGTGGGGGAAGCAGCATGCTGGATCCCCGGGCTGATCTTGAGGTCATGCTGAGCTCCATCTTGTGGATAGAGGAGGGCGCTCAAGGGCAGGCGGAACTGTGCCACGAAGTCAGGTCTCCCGCCTGGCTCAAGTACCCGCAGTGAGGCCCTGGCAGGCCCAGCGCGCCAAACCCGCGTATAGGCATTGTAAGCGGCGGGCGCCATGTTTAAGTCCCGGGTCCTGCACAAGTCTTCAGGCGCAGTGAGGGCTTATGTGTCTTTCTGTGTGTCAGGGCCCTTGCTTCATTCCCTCCTGTGCGTCTCTAGCAGGGCGACGAGTCTCTTGTCTCCCGTTGTGCTCCCCTCATCCATGCTTATTTCCCATGCACTGCCCGGTCGTGACGGCCGCCATCTTAAGGTCAGGCAGCTAGGATCTAGTCGGCCCACGGCCACGCTGCCTCTCCCATAATCAGGGTATCTCGAGGGGCACACACTCTCAATATCAAGGGGGGCTCAGCGTCAATGGGGATCCCCAATCGCCAACCTCAAACGTCTCCTACCGGTGCATCCCTCTAGGCGGAAGACGGAAGGCCATGAAGACGGAAGTCGATGGCCATTGTGAAGGATGTAAGGTTCCCCTAAATCGAGAACCAGACGGGTGTATAGGAAAGCTCCAGTAATTGAGTCAAGAAAAAAGAGTATGAGGGTGGAAGACAGTACTGTCAAGTCAGAAGGAATCCAATAGTACGGACAGACATTTGGTGTGAATCCTGCAAATACGCAGTGTGGCCAAATCCTAGCCTGTGTGGGTTGGTACTCTACCAACACCTGTATGGTAGTGGCCAAGTTCTTCGCAGGCCAAGCTCCATCCCGGTCTTATTTGTTTGAAAAAAAATTGATAGTCCCACCTAGGAGATCTAACTTTTTAGAATCACTGTGAAATTTTAAATTATCCTTGAAAATATAATGATATACATTGCTCCTGCCTGTTCGCTTTCTGTGTGACTTAGGATGGAGATCTCCTTGACTCCACATGTAAAGATCCATGAGGCTCTGCCAGTCTAGGGCTTTCTCCATCAACTGAACCAAGACAACCTCAGCGACAAGTATTGTTCTATAAAGGGACACTTATATTCACACTCAATTTCGAAAACTGAGAAATATTTAGGGACAGTTGGAATAACACATACAAACTCAGTAGCTCAGTTGTGTTATTACCAACTATTATACAAATCTCCACCCAGTAGCTGAGTTGTGTTATCAACGTCATACAAATCTTCACCCCCGTCAATTGCTGTACACACTGTGTGTTTGATATGACAAATTAATTTGTAGATTAACTATCCTATCCCCACTAACAATTCACCCTCGGTGGCCTAATGGACTTCACTTTGGAGTACTTAGCAGCCTTCCCCTGTGACCTATCAGTCCCTGCTTTATGGACCTCACTTCCTTTATCTGTGCATAATGACCTTTGCCTACTTCTGATCTGACTGAAAGGCTGTCTTTGTTCTACAAACTTGTCTTTATAACTTGTCTTTTTACGTGGAGGTTTTGCTGGTAAATTCAACAAATATCTCCCAGCTACACACAAACAAATCAAGCCAACCAATTAATTATGGCTGCACATAACGTCAGTAATGCCAAACACCTTTGCATCGGCTACAAGTAAACCTTAATATTTCTTTTAAAATTGGATTTGGCTCACAAAACCTTTGCAGCTCAGGTTCTTCTTTTTGGGCAAAAGATAGAGAAGGTCCTTTTTGGGCAAAAGATTTGGAAGGTACATTCCTGGTGGTGCTTTCCAGTTATGAAATAATTTTTGTTTGGTTATCCCCCCACAATCAAAGAACAAGAATAGGGGTTCCAGCTTTTCCTTTGCTAACTCCTACCTTGTGATATTCCCTTCCTACAGATGTACTAAGTCTTTCCTGTTTTTCAGAAAAACAATAAAACTCCCCTATATCAAACCAATTAAGGTCTTTGGTTTTGATCCTGAAGCACCAAGAGACCTTTCACTGACAGTACAATTAACAAAATCCCATTAACATTCCACACTAAAACATTGTTATCCCAGATAGTCTACTTACAATTCAGCAAAAAATCCCCCTGTGTTATTATTTTTCCTCCACTAGCCACACAGCATTCAATGCCCACTGCTATACTCACTCCTGTGTGGACAATCCTGGGAAATTGAACAGATAATATAATTAGAGACAGTGTTGGTAACCACCACCCCCTTACATGACTTCTTCTCCGTGTTCAATAGTTTCTTAGGTGTCTCTGTTGTTGCTGGTTTCTCATCCCTCACCAAACATTCTGATTCCCAGCGGAGATCCATCTTCATTCTCTTTATTAATTTCAACCCTCTGCCTAACATTAACACATCCTGCTCCATGTGAATATCTACCACACCTGGGTGAGTCCTGCACTCTTCTAATTCAATCAATATGGGCTTTAGCTTGTCCCACCCATACTGTCTCTGCCTTCCCAATGGACTGGCATTTCCTTGCAACTGATCTACTGTCTATGTGTCTTACCCATGAATCCTTGGTTCCAACAGCACTGCCCCTTTCCATTCTAGTCTTTGATTCCATCTCTGTGCTCTCCTCTTAATTGTTCTACCCCAAGGGAATTGCTAAAAACTTTAAGTAAGGCCTTGGCCATCTCAATGGTCCCAATTGAGACGCTAGCTAGTCCCAACTCAACACCTCTGCCCATCCAGTGGACTCATATTTCGTATTTACTAAACTTTGGTGTCTTCTAAATACCCATTTCTCGCAAGCACTTCAGCCAATGTTTCAAAGAAATGGCCACACATACACACTATTTAGTTCTAGCATCACAGCTCCTCTTATCCTCAAAAGCTAGGAGAAAAACAAATACATCTACAGTGCCTCTGCTTGCATCTGCTGCCAGATAAAAAATAAACTAGCAATCTCCTTCACTGCCACCAAAGACAGTGCCTTATCATCTGTTCTTTTATGCCCATCTTGGCTCAAACCTGAATGAAGGCACTGTGTCATCCCTTTAGCCTGTTCCATCTGCATCCTGCTGTTTCTCGTGTCTGCCAACGCCTGGTAACTCATCAATACATTTCCTTTCGAACGATTAACCACTGCCCTCAACAAAGTAGTTTCCTCCTGACTCCTTGGCATACTCTGATAGGAACAGGGTATGTTTCCAGGGTATGTTTCCTGAGTCACGCAGCATATCAGAGCAATCCTCACTGATTGATCATGCATCGTGAGGAGCCGCTTACCTGAATGTTTGGGTGGAAAAAATGGCTCCATCCTCCTGTTGCCCTCCCTCTTCCTCTTCTCTAGGAGCAGACAGCTGTTCAGGCTCCTCCCTTGCATTTACTGAAGGGAACTCCTAACAAATGGTTGGAAGGTGCATCATTGTGTGAGCTTGGGGAATTCTCTCTGGTTAACCCAGGCTTAACTAGCATCATGGACTGCCCTTGCCTTCACTCTATGTACACACACACACACGCATGTGCACACACACTGATGCACACCCACATAGATATATAGAAGTAAAATACTTCGGACAAAAGTGCTACAGAAATGTACAATGTTTTATTGTTATTATAATAATAACAATAATAATAACAACAACAATAATAATGATAATAGTAATTATTATCATTATTATAAAGATTATTATTATCATTATTATTATTATTATTATTATTATTATTATTGTTATTATCGTTATTGTTATTATAGATGATACTAATATTAATAATTATAACAATAACGGTAATAATAATAACAGCAATAATAATACGAGTAGTAGTAATAATAATAATAACAGTAATAATAATAATAAAAATAATAATAATAATAACAACAATAATAATAATAATAGCAATATTAATGATGATGCTAATAATAGCAATAATAATAGGAAGAAGAAGCCGCTGAAAGCAAATACTAGTAGTAATAGTACTATAACAATTTTTATTTTGTGGCTGTTACTGATTGACTTAATATTCATATTATAATACCACTGTTCTTACTGCTATCATGATTATGATTGTGTAAGCATAAAATCAGAGAGGATAAACATGAAATAAAAAGCAACCAGCAAAGTACATGTAATTTGACCGGTTAAATGATAGGAAAAGTTGAAGTGAAGACTGGGAGCAGCACATTGGCAATGCAATAACAACAAACTCCCAGGCTGTTCCTGGCCTCTAGACAGTAATAGTAGAAACATCTGTTTTTAATACGTGCTGCTGAGTTTCCCGTAAGTGGTGTTTTTGGACAAATTCCACCCGAGGTCACCAAAAGAACAAGTGGTGGTGACTGCGACGAGGGAAAAGGCATGATCCTCATGGCACCAGGACTAATGCACACATACCCTCAATTTCAGTGGCCTAGTCCTTCCTCTTTGTCTGTTTAAAATACATTGTCCTTGTCATTGGCTCACATTTCTCTGATACCTGATCCCCTCATCTCACCACACCAAAGCAGGTTGGCTCTATAACTGCAGTCTTTAAATCTGAGCTTCTCTCTCTCTTCTGCACGTGATTGGTCTCTGAACTCCTATTCAACAATCATCTCTACCAATGAGGATCCGATAATGTTTAAAGCCGGGGTTGTGCAATATAACAAACAAAAAACATTAATTCAATCACCTTTCCAATAATCTGCTTATATAGTTGATTGTTGCCTCCTTTGGCGTGGGTGCATGATTGGTCACCATTTCTAGGAAGGAACAAATCGGCTACAAGATCCCTCTGTGCAGAGCTTTAAGTGGGAGGAAAAAACTGGTGGGTCTCTCAAAGGGGCGTGGCCAATATAATTAGGAGCGTGGCTTAAAAACACGTTAACTAAAAATCTGTGTTTAGCATAGTGTGCCACCCGACTGGTATTTTGCTGCTTCTGTCATTGTATCCACATATATAACATAACAAGTAACATTAAACCTAGAACAAGCCAAGACTATTGGCTTTGTCAATGGTTATTAGTTGCATAAGATAAATAAGCAACAACTATGGCTTCGTTGTATATAATATGGAAATCCTTCAGTTCTGAAACGACGATTCTGAGAAATAACTTTAACAAGTCTCTTCGAAGTTACATCAAAGGCAGTGAAGGGTGGTACTGCTGCAGAGTTAAGATTTTTTTTCCACCTTGGTGGTGAGGGCAAAAATGGAGAGCCCGATACGGGCCCGTCTCAGCACCTGCTTTTTAGAACTGCCGGAGCTCAGCACCGGCAGGACCCGACCCACTTAAAGCCCTGCCTCTGTGACAAACATCCTTATGTGAAGAGCCAATGTGTGCTACCTGCTTCAGAAGGCCGTAGTTAGCTGCAGGTCTAGAGCACATTTTGCTATTCTGCCACAAGGAATAGAAGAAGCAAAGCACACAATGCTTCTTCAATAATACTTTTGCACATCCGATACATTTTTGCAATGACATTCATAAAATTACACACTATCAGGAGCGGCCCGTGCAGGTAAGAGCGGTGGGGTGGGGTGGGTTGGGGTGGGGGAGTCGACATACAACGACAAGGGAAACTTAAATAAAAAAAATCATGGTTTTCTTTTTTTTAAAAGTTTCCCTCGTCATCGTATGTCAACTCCCAGCACCCCCCCTCCCCACCCCACCGCTCTTACCCGCACGGGCCGTGCCTGCACACGATATGTTCATACATCAAGGGGCCAGATGTCCTAAATGTTGGTTGCAGGAAAGTGGTGGCAACTAGCCCTTTTGGAACCAGTATAGAATTTTACAAACCGACCTATGTATTAATAGTTCAGTTTCTATAATTTCGATTTAGAGCAGATAGTAATCAGACCTACCTCACGAATATTAAAGAGGTAGGTCACAAATTACGACTCACTCTGATTTATGGCCATCACATTGATGGTGTCAAACTAAGATCAGAAGACCATCATGTCTGTGATTGCCTGTAAATAAAGTAAACCTTTTTTTTTTTAATAAACGCACCATGTGTTTCTCAGAGGAAATGGTGCTGCGATTACAAAAAAGCTGACTTTTCATAGTTTGTTTGAGAGTTGGCAGTGGTCCATTGGGCCACTGTCTACATTCGAACAAGCTTTTTTGCATTCACAAAGGCTCCCTTCCCTTTTACAAATTGGTTACCATGCCAGCTCAGGAGTCAGTAATTTTTCATTACGGTCGCTAAACATTGACAAATGTCATACAAATTGGCATTTAGAAGGAACCCCCTGCAAGGCCCCCCTTCACAATACTGAAGGGGTATGGGGGTCGCAATACATTTTAGTAGTCTGTAAAAGTTTACCCGTTTCAAAATGGGATTGGTAGATTGGAAAAAGCATTTTTGCATTCACAAACTCTAAATCACAGTATTTGTAACTGTGAAAATGCTTTGCACATCTGGCCCTTAATTTCTTCCCTACCATGGTTCCTTAAAATATATTTCTTTGCTTTGTCCCACATAATGAAATGCGGCCATTGGCAGTACCTAGAAACTGCAAACAACCTTTAGCATAGATCTCTGACTTCAGCGACAAACAGTGGCTTGCCATCCGCCACAGCTATCTATAAGAAACATTTTTCTGGAAGAAAGTGTTGGCAGACTCTTAACATTAAGAGACGGGCCTGCTTTCAAAAATAAAAGTTGACTTCAGGGAGTGGCTTAGGGGAGCATGCAGCAGTTGGAATTCAGTGCCTGCCAGAAGTTTGGGAATGTTACTGCAAAGAAAATGCTACTGTGCATGACTGTGAAATGTGTCTTCTGTTCAGAGGCGCAGGTGGTATCTGTTAAACAGCTATTGCTGCACTGAAGGATGGAGGCCTTTTTCATCAAAATGTCTGGTTTGAGTTAGGACGAGCTAGACACAAATGCAAGGTCTGCATTCCTGGTAGTAATACGGCTTGCTTACTGCTGGATTCATTGGCAGTGTACTGCTTCCTCAGGCAGACTTATCCAGCATTAGTCACCATATGATGGGGTATTTTGCTGGCACATTGTCTGAAAGAAAAGCAAAATTACTGTTTCAAATGTCCATATTTCTTCCACGTGACTGTTTTTTATTGCCTCTATGAACTTTGGCTTGGTTTCAGTAGAGGTTTACCTTCTGGGGCGCAGATGCACAATACTTAGATTGAACAGCACTACCTTTGCTTCAGTTTTCCCACAGTGTGTATGTTTCTATAAGGGTTTTTATTGGCCATAACAATTTGGCCCTGCATCACTGAAGACAATCCGGCTGTGACAAAACTGTCAGATCAGGTGTGCAGTTTGCAAATGTTTCTGTTTGGACGGCTATGTGTATCCCTGCCTTCCATCTGCTAAAAATCAGTTAAACAACAATATATTAATTATTTAGAACATCATTAGCGTTCTCTGCAAAGCAAAGGGAAATTAAATGTCAAAAGGGATCAATAACAAAAACTGCCTATTTACACCCACAAATATAACCGGTGGATTCTGGATGAAACAACATGCAGCTAATCTCAACCTATAACAAGTCATGGAGAGAACTAAAAGAAGAATGAAGAAGGGGTCCATCAGGGAAACTACACAGACATGGACCTCAGTTTCAAAATAAATTCTTTGTGCTGCCTCACCTTCAAGGGTGGAGACTTGATTTGGAAATGAATAGACACAGATAATATGTGAAATTATGTGAGTAGTCATAGTGGACAGCTCTGCCTTACAGCATTTTTTTTCCTCATGAACCAAGGAAAAGCAGCCATCTGAGTCAGTTGGAGTTATTGGGCCCGATACACAAAAGTAATCTGAGACAAAATCCTAACCTTACGACTTACGGTATTCACAAAAGGCATTTAGGAGTACTACAGTTAGGATTCCTAACTTTACTACTCCTAAATGCCTTTTGTGAATACCAAAAGTCGTAAAGTTAGGGTTTTCTCAGTTTAGGAGTAGTAAAGTTAGGATTCCTAACTTTACTGCTCCTAAATGCTTTTGTGAATACCGAAAGTCGTAAAGTAAGGGTTTTCTCAGTTTAGGAGTAGAAAGTTAGGATTCCTAACTTTACTACTCCTAAATGCCTTTGTGAATACCGAAAGTCGTAAATTTAGGATTTTTCTCAGTTTAGGAGTAGTAAAGTTAGGAATCCTAACTTTACCACTCCTAAATGCCTTTTGTGAATACCGAAAGTTATAAAGTTAGGATTTTTCTCAGTTTAGGAGTAGTTAAGTTAGGAATCCTAACTTTACTATTCCTAACTGCCTTTTGTGAATACCAAAAGTCGTAAAGTTAGGATTTTGTCTCAGATTACCTTTGTGAATCGGGCCCGCAGATATTTTCATGTTTCTATGGAATAAGGGACAAGTAATCATAGTCTGTCTGATTGTCCAAATTGTGCATTCAAAGTGAAGTCCCTCGAAGTCCCTTTGGTCTAGCAAAAGCCAAATTGACTCTGGACTACTGGTGTCTGGGCACAGCGAAACCAGTGGTTCTCTTTGGTGAAGGCTTGTGTCCGGCTTGGGCAACCAAACTGCACTCTGATGACACTCCCAGGTACAGCAGACTCAGGTGCAACTTTTGAGTGTCAAGACTCTGTCTCCCTGGCTGCGTGTTGGCGGTCAGTGGCTATTAAGCGATTGTGGCTACTGACTTGCCAGAACCGGCTTTTTCAGCTATTGTGGCCCTGATGTTTAAAAGGAAATCAGTCAGCTCACTCTTGCAGATCACCTCTTCTGTCTGGAGCTCGGGAGCTACTTGTTCACAATCCAGGCACCACAGACACAGTCTTCTCTTTGCTAGCCCAAGGAACAGCAAGTGCAGTCCAGCGGTTGGTGCAGCCTTGCTTGCCAGGTCCCGGAAACAGCTTTGCAGTCCTTCTTCAGTCCTCTCTCCAGTCCAGATGTGATCTGAGTTCCGGGTGTCAAGGGTGCCATATTTATGCCCAGAAGGTGCTCTTGGGAGATGTGGTGATTATTAGCCAATGGGCTACCAGGTCCTTTCCTGTCTAATCATGACTTCCTGCAAAGTTTGGAATCTAGCTGTCCTGGAGTGCACTACTCTGCCCACTTCCAAGATGGCTGGACCCATCTCTCGGTGTGCGTGGAGCTTGGTTGTCAACCCTAGAGGTGTAGCTACCTCAGGGCTACACGCCCACGGAAAAAGCAATTTGACAACTGGTCTCCCCTTTCTGTCCCTGATGCCAACCTGTCTACCTGAACAAAAGAGCATCCCCTCTCGGCATTTGCCCTTCAAAGGTGGCTTCCCCTTTGAAGCTCACCTTTTGGCTCACACCCTGTGTGGCTTCCTGCCAGTGAGAGGTAACAAATCTTCCAACGGCAGGCCTCTTGTTCACATGTCTCCCCAGGAAAGCTGAAAGCTGTCTTGTGGCCAGCATCTGCAAATAGCCACTGGAAAACGTGGGCAACTGTGGCAACAATATAGACATGTCACATTCACTTTGACTTGTCATCAAGTTGGGTTTAATGCAGCGATTAATTTGATAACTTGAAATGCCAACTTTAGTAGTCCTAGTTAGAAGTTAGCACAGCTGATTTGTCAATGTGTAACCCTGTACTTGCCAACGGGGCTACTAGCCTTTCTAGAGTAAAAATGACAATAAGGGGTTATTACTGTTAGAAAATATAAAAATACTTGCCCTACTTTTTAATCCAGAGTACCCTGCCTTAGGACTCAATAGGCATGCAGTAGGGGTGACTTGGATGTTTTAAAAAGGGAAGTTTGGATTTTGTCATCACATTAATGGCAAAATCGAGTTCACCAGTTTAAACTGCTCTGCCAGTCTGCAATGGCAGGCTGGGAGGCATGTTTTCATGTTGTCATATCCAGGGTGGCACAATAAGGTCTGTAGCCCTGGTGGGACACTTTAACTTACAGGCCCTGGGTACCTCTGGTACCATGTACTAGAGTATTTTAAGTAAGTAAAGGTATGCCAATTGGGTGTAAGCCAATAAAACATATACTTTTAAGGGCAAGATCACTGGCACTGAGGTCTGGTTAGCTGGCCTCAGTGCTCTATCAGAGTCGAAAAACCAGCAGCATCCGTCCAAATCTTTGGGGGTGATCATGCAAAAAGAGGCATTTACTTATATGGGTGGTAATGCCAAATCTGAGGCTTTTATAGCAGATATGCTAAATGAGTCATTGTTGTGATTACCACCAATGTAATTAACACAAGGGTTTTCACCGGATGTTGTCATGTACCTTATAGATATAATACTGCATTTCCAAAAGACTTCATCTTTTTGTCCATTTACATGTTTGTCACAACATTAAGCAGGTTATTCGGTATTCTAGTCATTCCCTACATATTTTGAGGTGGGGATACTGCTATGATTATGTCAGCAGGGCCTCGACCATCTCTTCCATTGGAAATGTATGACCCGGAGGCCCACCTGCACAGAGCTGCTTAGTCAGCACATTGGGCAGCCTGCCTCAAGCACGGCAGCCATGCCAATCTATATTTTTTCTTACTGGGATTTCTAGGCAAGGCTTGCTCAATGGAGCCAAGTGGCAGCAGGAAACCCATATGGCCATCGATTTTTTTTATTTTCAAAGTAAGCCTTAGCCTTCAGGGTTTGTGTTCGAGATTGATAAAATATAACAACTGACTGCCAAGTCATGTCACTCAGTGGATTTTCAATTTGACTAAAGTACTTCTGACCTGAAGGTAGCAGCGTTTTAGCCAAAATGATCCTCGCCAACATATTAGGAATATTTAAGTAGAGCCGGTGGATCTCTTCGAGGTGCTGCGAGACAAGGAACTCCTCTGCACCACCATCTGGAGGGAAGCCTGCCAGAATCTAAATGACCATCAAAAATCCAAGCTTTCTTTTATTTGGCTTCTTGGTTCTCCCTGCGTATTTTGGATGCTCATTCTCAAAACTCTTGGCAGGTTATTTGGCCCTTTCATTGAATAGTGGGGCAATCCATTTCTCTGAATAACAGAATACATTCCAGCATACCATTGCATGCTTTAACCTTGCGGGGGATCCTCTAATAACTCTTACTTAGTAGCTCCCTCACGTTGGTCATATTCTACCCCTCCTCATTTCTCCTATACTTGCTCACCCACTATTTTCATCTTATGTGCACAATAACTTACATCACTGTTAGACCTGGCATCCTTGGCGTGCGTCTCCCTTCCATTTTTTCACTATGCCTCCACTGTTGTTGATATGTTTTGCTGGTCTAGATGCTTTGGGCACTTTGCCACTGCTATTCAGTGCCAAAGTGCAAGTGCTCCCTATGGTAAATTAATGTATGGATTAGTGACTCCATGTTTGGCCTATTTGATTCACTGTCAGCCCCAAGTATGGTGCACTGTTTGTGCCCAGGGCCTGTGAATCAAATGCTGCTGGTGGGCTTGCAGCACTGGTTGTGCCACCCACAGGAGCAGCTTGTAAAGTGTGTCTCAGGCCTGCCATTGCAGAGCCTGTGTGCAGTCTGGTACTGCCATGTCGACTTGGTAAGTGCACCCACTTACCAGTCCCCAAACCTTCCCTTTCCTGCATATTAGTCACCCCTAAGGTAGGCCCTAGGGCAGGGTGCATTGTATGTGTAAGGTAGGACATGCCCTGGTGTGTGTGGCATGTCCTGATAGTGAATTACAGCCAATTTCGTTTTTCACTATTGCAAGGCTACCTGTCCCCATAGGCCAGAATGGGCAGTTTGATTATAACATCTTATAATCCTAACTGACCCAGGGAACATGGTAGAAAAACGAATTTAGTATGCCTGAACTCAGAATGATAAAATACATCTTTTAGTGAAGTTGGTTTTAACATTCTGTGTTTGAAAATACCACTTTTAGAAAGTAGGTATTTTCTTGCCTAACCATCCAGCCTGCCTCTGCTAGCTTGTGTATTGCATGTCTGGGTTTGTGAGTGACAGGGGCTGGGGGACTCTAGGAGACAGGGTGAGTCAGCACTAGGCTGAATAGACCTATCTGCATGAGGAGTGGTGGGAGGAGAAGCACCTGGGCCTGAATAGGGCTGTGCCTGCCTTCCACAATGCTGGCTCCACCTCCTGTGGTGTGTCTGATGACCCTGGCCCACACTGACAAAGGAAGAAGTTGTGCACTGGCAGAATGCACCCAGAACTGGTTTGGACTAGGTACAGGGCCCTCTGCCTTCAGAGGACAAAGGATTTGCTAGTATAAATATTGGGGCCCAGACCCCAAGACTTTAGATCACTTCTGGGAAACAAGAAGAACCTTTGCTGAGGAGAGGAACCAGAGAAACTGAAGGAGGAGACTATCCCTATGCTGTGTGCTGTTTGAGGGATTGGCCTGCAGTGGTTGCCTGATTGCCAAAGAAAGGAGAAAGGAACTTTGTGCCTACTTTCATCATCTTGCAGAAAATCTCCAAGGGCTTGAAGATTGAGCTTGCCTCCTGCTGAAGTCTCAGGGATACAAGACTTCACCAACCAGCTCCCCTGAATTCCCTTGCTGGGAATTTGAAGTGCCTACTGTTGTGTTGGGCCTTCTGAGAGACTGCGTGTCACTGGGAGCTGGAAGCGCGACTCACGAAGAAGAAGCGTGTCGCCGCCGCAGCACTTGTCGTCGCATCGCCGAGAAAGCGTGCCGCCGCTGCCGCTGTCGCCATCGCATCACCGAAGCGCCTCGCATCACCGGAGAAGAGTGTTGTCGTCGCAGCAGACGCCGTCGCATCATCGGAGAAGCGTGTCGCAGGGCCTGTCGCGGCTCAGAAGATTCACTGAGTCGCCGCACGGCCGTCGGGCGTGCATGCATCGCCCCCTTCGTTGTCGCATCGAGAAGAAGACGCCATTTTGTTTCATTGCACCGGGTCGTCATCGCATCAAGGCGCTGCTGGTCGCATCGGCACAGATGCGCAGTAAGAAACCGACGCATCACCTCCCCACGCAGTGAAGAACCGACGCATCACCTCCTCTCCGGTAAGGAACCGACGCATCACCGTCCCCTACGCAGCAGTAGGGAACCGACGCATCACCTCCCCCGGAGCAAGGAACCGACGCATCACCGTTCTTGCGTGTAAGGAACCGACGCCTCACCTTCCCTGCAACTCTTTTGTTTGTATCGCGTTACGCATCCAAAGGTACATTGAACGTAGAGTGTCGCATTTATCACCTGCATTTGAACGGAACTATTTTCTACCATTGTTTTTAAGTTGAAAAGTGAGTTTATTAAAAGAATGCGAAATAATAAAACAAAAGATATTATAACAATGGAAAATTACATAGAACAAAGTAATCTAAAGTTGAGAAACAAAGTAAATAAATGTGTAAGTCAGTTTAGCACAGCATATAAAGAAGAATAACAATGATATACAAATAATCGGTAAACAAGGAATTATCACAATTTATGCTAAGATTGTAATATAAAATGAGACATGACTTTACAATAAAATAGTGATATGAGGGAAGTCATGGAGGTTTAGACACTTCTTGTTGCAAAGGATTCAAAGACAGAGAACGTCGGGCACTAGCATCAATAAACAATGTAACAGGTAGCCATAAATCTGAACGTTTCGATGCCATATGTATCGGATGTACAAAAGTTGTGTCTAGCCTATGATTATAACAGACAGCGTACCACCATGCTTGATAAGACAATTTGGTGCAGTCTTTCCAATTCTTGGTTATTTGCTGAAAGGCAACTGCTAGCAACAAGTCTATTATCTTTACATTGGATTCACAGTCCGTCCAAATAGGGGATAAACTTCCTAAGAAGACATGAGAAGCGGAGAAAGGGCAATTGGAGGCAAAGATCGAGTTAATTTGAGACCCTACCTTTGTCCAAAAGGTTTGAACAGGCGTACATGTAAAAAGTAAGTGATATAGGTCAGCATGTGGCGAAGAACAAGTCCAGCAAATGTCTGAGAGGTTGGCATGCCTTGCGTTTAGAGTAAGTGGGGAGAGTAGGAGTCTATTATATATAGAAAAGAGTGTCTGTATGGTGTTCGCTGCTCTAGAGGATTTTCTGATTGTGAGCCAAATCTTATTCCATAATTCTATGGACCAACAGACTACTAAATCTTTTTCCCAAGAGAGCTCTACTTTAGTCTTTTCTCTCAAAGTGGGTGAACTGTGTAAATAATTATATATAAGGGAAGCCCTAGAGTTATTCATTAGAAAAGCATGAAGTTTATTAACAGGGGGAATCACATGGTCAGTGGAGGGATGTGAGATTGTGTAAAGGGTACGTGCATTCTGAATGGCTTCAGTTAGGAGGGCATATTTAGAGCGGAAAGAGGGAGGCACGTCAAAGGAACTACTAGCATGCGGGAAAGACATAATCTCATGTTGGGCATATAATTGACGTATCCAAATTAGACCTCGTTGTCTCCAAGATTTCCAATATATAGGTTTATTTCGTATTAATATACGTGTGTTATGCCATATGGTGGAATTGAGAAAAGAGTTCCAATCCATAGGTTCTGAAGAAAGGATAGGTGATATGAGTTTGGAAGTATGTTTGATTATAGGAGTGGATAAGGATTGCGGCTTAGGCGTGAAAGATAAGTATTCTTGAAACGAGAAGGGGGATATGAAAGACTGTTCAAGACTAGCCCAAAGAGGACAATCCACAAGAGATTCAGAGAGCCATCTCGATGCTTGGTGAAGTAGAAAAGATTTATGATAAGTGGGGAAATCAGGGAAGTTAACCCCACCCTCCGATTTTGGGCGAATCAATTTTGAGATGGTCATACGTGATTTTTTATTGCTCCATAAAAAAGATGATAAGATAGAGTTGCATTTCCTAAACATTTTTGAGGGAATAGAAAGTGGGATATTGGAGATTGTATAAAGAATTATAGGGGAGAGCATCATCTTTATAGTGTCCAGATGCCCCCACCAAGACAAGTATAGAGGATGCCACTTTGAGGTTAAAGAGGATAATCTCTGCGTACAATTATCCATACAACGTGATATTGTTCCTGAAATAGAGGGAGTAAATTGTAGACCTAAATATTTAATATACTTGGGACTCCAAGCGAAGCCAGAGGTGGTGAAATCAGCTTTGAAGGTGTATTTTGTTAAAGGTAGGATTTCACATTTGTCTCTATTCAATTTATAACCAGAGATGGATGCAAAAGAATCCACCTCTTCCAAAAAAGCGGGGAGAGAGGATTGCGGTTGTGAGAGAAATAACAAAACATCATCAGCATAAGCTGCCATCTTGATTTGAGTCTCCTTGAAATCAAAACCATGGATGTTATCGTTTTGACGAATTCTTAATAAAAAAGGTTGCAGAGCGAGATTAAAAAGAAACGGAGAAAGTGGACAACCTTGTCTGACACCCCTGCCCAACTGAAAGTAAGAAGACATACCTCCATTTGCGCACACTACTGCTCGTGGGTTAGAGTACAGAATAGATATTAAAGAAATAATTTTTGGGCCAAAGCCAAACCATTTAAGTGTGTGGAAGAGATAGGGCCATTCCACTCTGTCAAATGCTTTTTCAGCATCTAGAGCAATTGCTGGTAAGGAGTGTGGGACAGGAGAAGCTTTGGATAGAATGTCAAAAAATAAACGAGTATTGTCTGTGATAAGGCGTCCTTTAACAAAACCGGATTGTTCCTTACCTAATAGGTCAGGCAAGTGGGATTCCAAACGTAAAGCTAGGGCTTTTGAATTTTTTTTATAATCAATATTGACCAGGGAGATAGGTCTGTAGTTTTTACAATATTTTGGATCTTTACCATCCTTGGGGATAAGACAAATGAGGGCATCTGAAAAGGAACCAAGAGATTCACCTGAGAGTAAGAAAGTATTTATAAGAGTATGTAATTTGGGGATTAGTAAATGTGAAAAATAGGTGAAGAACTCAACAGTAAAACCGTCTGGACCAGGAGCTTTGTCCTTCTTAAGTGTTTGTAGGGCGATGAGAAGGTCCTGTTGTGTTAAGTCAGATTCTAAGAGAGAGAGGTCTGGTTGTGTAATAGAAGAGTGTGGAATGTGGGATAGAAATTGAGAAATAGAGTGGTCAGAGGAAGGGACTTCTGACGTGTACAATGTTTTGTAAAATTGGAGGAATTCATTTAGAATCTCATCATCTTTAAATTTCAGAGTATGATGCTCATCAAAAATAGATTCTATATTAAGCTTGTTATGCTTAACCTTCAAATAATTAGCTAATACTTTTCCAGCTTTATTCTGGCCCCGATAGAATTTTGCACTAGACTTTAGTAAATAAGTAGAAGCATTATTAGTTGTTTCCTTATTAAACTGAAATTTAGCATCTATAAGTTCCGTCAAACAAGCTTTCGATTTGGAAGAATAATAAGAATGCTCCAATCTCTTTATCTTGCCAAAAGGGTTTTGGTGAGTTCCTGTGACTTTTACGTTTTTGGAAACAAATCTGATAACAAAATCTCTAGCTGTTGCTTTAAAAGCATCCCAAATCACGTGAAAAGGCAAAGTATCAGATTGATTCAGGAGAAAATATTCGTGGAAAGAAGAAGCAAAGGAGGACGTAAACGTTGAATCTAAGAGCAAAGCGTTATTAAAACGCCACTTCCGAGTTGAACTGGGTTTCTGTAGAATGTCTAATTGGATAGTAATGGGAGCGTGGTCAGATATTAGAATAGATCCAATATCTGCTGCCATCAGTGATTGAGATATATTGTGTGATATAAAGAAATAATCTAACCGTGATTGGGTGTGATGCGCCGGGGAATAATAAGTGTATTCTCTTAATGTGGGATTACAGAGTCTCCACGCATCAATAAGCTTATATTGCATAATAGTTTGTGTGAAGAGTTTATGGGATTTGTGGGGGACAAAGGAGATTGCTGAATTACGGTCTAAAAAGGGGTCGAATATTTGATTACAGTCACCTGTGAGAATAAAGTTATCATCAAAACAATGTGAAACCTGTTGGGCCAAGGAAGTCCAAAAGGAGGAATCACCAGCTGTGGGGGCGTAAATATTGAGTAAAGAGATTGGAGCATTACCCACCATCAATTTAACAAACAACCATCTGCCCTCCCCGTCAGCACATTGCGACAACATTTTAACAGGAAGTGATTTCCGACAGAGAGGGACAACTCCATTTCGTTTACCATCGCCTGGAGAGAAAAAGACCTCCCCCACCCAACCTCTTTTTAATTTTAGAGACTCTTCAGCCGTCAAATGAGATTCTTGTATGCAAGCTATATCTGCTCCCAGCTTGGCTAAATGTGTCAGAACTCTCTGTCTTTTAATAGGCGAATGTAAACCTCTGACATTCCACGAAACAAATTTAAAGACATAGTACAAAAACGCAGACGTAAAATGAACACCAATCAAGGCAAAGCATTAAACAACATAAAATGTAGCAAGTAACAAACCGACCATATGTAAATTGAAACAAGTGAAGTGAAAAAGAAGAGAAAGAAGAGGAAAGGTCTAAACGAATGAACAACATTTGAGATATAGAAAGACAACAAGAAAGAAGAGGGAACATTTGAGTAAGAGATTCATAACATATCAACGAGTAACAAAAAATGTACCAAGTAACAAATCGACTATATGTAAATTGAAACATCTGAGTTAAGAGAGAAGAGAAAGAAGAGCAAGGAACTGCATGAATAAACAACTTTTGAAAGACAGAACAGCAGCAAAAAGGAAGAATACGTGTTTGAATAAGAGAAGAGAAGGCTACAAGAAAGGAGAAAAGCAAAGAGAGAATAAAAGCGATGCAGAGGTGAGGAAAAGAGATCAAAACTGGAGACTTACAAGTAATCCAAGACATATGAAGGGTGAGGGGTAGTGAGGCCACACGGAACAATGACGCGTCCAGACCTTAAACGGGAAGGCAGGAGGGAAGGCAGAACCGGCGGGTAGTGAGACATGAGGGAAATGAAACACGGAAACATAACCTGTAGGGAAGAAAAAGGAGATTAGTTCTAAAATCCAGCATACTAATTAAGCAAACAACGTTATTAACAGTTTAGAATCTATAGCAAAAAGGGTTACATGTCAGACTCTGAGACATCTAATTGGTATGTGATGAGGAAGTATCCATAACGTCAGCATGGTTTGAATTAAGAAAGCTTTTCAATTTCACCGGGTCTTCATATGTGGTAGTCTTATTGTTGATTGTCACTTTAAACAGGCAGGGATGAAAGAGTCCATAGCGTGCACCTATTGAGCGGAGCTGTGGTCTCGTCGCTAAGAACTCCTTACGTCTATCCGCAGTTGGTTTGGAGTAATCCTGAGAAAAGAATAAGGAATTGCCTGACCAGGTAATTCGATTAATTGCTCTGGCAGCTGATAAAATCTTGACTAAGTCAGTGTATTCCAAAAAATAGAGGATCACTCCTCTTGGTTTCCTGCCTGTGTGATAAGACGAGGAAGATGCCGGACCAAGTCGGTGAGCTCTCTGGATATTGAGGCGAGTATCGTCTGGCATCTTGAGGATCTTTGGAATGAAAGATTTGAAGAAGGCAATAGGGTCTGATCTTTCTGTTCCTTCCGGCAAACCATAAATGCGAAGGTTATTTCTTCTATTCCTGTTTTCTAAATTTTCAACCTGCTTTTGTAGAGTTGATATTTGAGAGTGTAAGGAATCCATTTTGATGGTGGAGGAGTTTAAAGAGTCGATGTTCTGCTCCATTGTAGTAACCCTGTCTTCCAGACTAGACCACCTATCAGTAAGGAGTTGTAACTTAGAGTTAGTTTCCTCAACAAAAGGGCGTAGAGCCCTGATTTCTTCCAGCAATAAGTCCATCGAGACTGAGGAGGGTTGCTTAGGAGGAGAAGGAGGATCCTTTTTCAAACATTTGCTTGACGCTTTAATCACACCAGAGGATAAAGAGGTAACGGATGTTGAGGCGCCCTTAGGCGAAGCGTTTGTTGAGTCATCCATGGATAAACAGTTGTAACGAGAGTTTGAGTGAATGTAGAGCTTGCGAGTCGAGGATTTTGAATGGAAAGACTCCTTAGTTAATTTGCCCATTAAATTGAGTAAAATTGTAAGCAAGGGGTTAATGGCATCAACACAGCTGAAGAGGGAAGAAAAAAAAAAAAAACTCTTACGTGCGGCTTGTGTTATTTCAATGCCCAAAAGTGACTTATCAGCACAAGATAAATGAAGAAACTTGGAGAAAAAAAAATTCACTGCTGCAAGTGTGCTGAGAAAGGCTGAGGAAAGCTCACAACATGACAGGCAGGAACCAGTATGGTAATAACTCATGAGCCGCAAAGCTTCACAGGAATAGTGAAGAGATGAAACACTAAATTGCAGACAATGCTGGGGTACATGAGGAGAACTGGCACAGCAAGCTTGATCATGTAGAAGGAAGCACAAAGGAAATGCTATTCATACTTAGTTGACAGTATTAAAAAGTAAAAATGTCAAGGAACATTTCATTATATGCATGTCCAGCAAAGCGCGATGTAAACAAACAGTCTCGGATGACAAAAAGCGGGAAAGTACCGGCTTTTTCAAGCGGCGCGTAGAGACATTTCCTCACGGGCGGTAGACAAAATGGCGGCCGCTAAACAGAGGAGCGGCTTCACATCGCGCCAAAATATAAACGTTGCTTACGGGTCACTGCGGAATGTAAAAGACATCTTAAACGCTTCCTGAAGGTATCGGACACTCAATCCTGCATTTTAGGGTCCGTGAATACCCTAGAATCCGCGTCAGGACTGCTGTTGTCCCTGCCGTCCCGGGAGAGTCAGGGATCGGCCGCCATCTTCTTAGGGCGCTAGCCACGCCCCCCCCCTCCTATTTTCTACCATTGACAGTCATATTTTTCGTATTGTATTGTGGATTTTTGTCGTTTTGAGTCTTGTGTTAAGTCTATATAAAGAGTACTTATTTTTATATACAACTTGTGTGGTGTCCATCTGTAGTGTTGTCACTGTATTACTGTATGTATTCACAAATGCTTTACACAATGCCTCTGAGATAAGCCTGCCTGCTCGTGCCAAGCTACCAAGGGGGTGAGCAGGGGTTATTTTAGTAGTGTATCCCCCTTACCCTGACTAGAAGCAAGGGTCCCTATTTGGACAAAGGTACCTACCTCTGCCAACTAGAGACCCCCAGTTCTAACAATCACCTTTTCTTATTTCCTTCTCTCCAGTTACTAGCCAAGTGAGTTTTGTTCAATTTCCATTAGAGAGGTGACCTTAAGCAATGGCTGGCTCCCTCAGATGATCTCAGTTTTACTCTTCCTTTTTTTCCCCGGAACTCAAAATTCTGTATCCTTCCCCCCTTTCTGCCTGTTTCCAGGCCGTGAGTTTGACTACTTCATCTGATTGCCTTCCAGTTTCTGTTTCTGCCTTTGCCCACAACTCTGTGTATGTATTGTATCTTCTCTGCTGTCTTTTATAAGGCCTGTTTTCTGAAAGTTGAAATCAAACCCACAGACCATTCCTTTGGGTATCTGCTGCATGATAGTGATACCTACTGTCTGGGTCTTTGACAAACTCATCGGCAAATATTTCTTAAATGTAAAAATAACATGCCTGCCAGACATTGAACTTCAAAGTCAGAAAGGTGATCCTAATCTGATGGAAATGAAGGAATCTAAGAGGGAAACCACAACTATTTAAAAATTAGTTATTGATACTGGATAACTAAGAGAATCAGATTCTATAACTAGTAAAAATTATGAATGCATGTCTTCTGTAGCTGCAATAAAGAATCTGCGTCTTACTGACGTCACCGCTGTATATAATCTATGATGGTAAGAACCCAAATTTTGATCTTTTTCAGAATTGATTTGATTTGATTTTTGGTTTTGTATAGCGCTCGAATGCCCGGAGGCGTCTTGGTGCTGCTGCTGCTGTCTTGTTCAGTACTAAGAGGGAGATTGATTGCTGCTAAAAACTAACGTGTGAACAGCCAGGTTTTTATTGACTTCCGAAAAGCCAGGAAGTCAGAGCATTTCCTTATAGCAATCGGTAGGTCGTTCCATAGGGTAGCTGCTTTCAGTAGAAAGCTCCTGCCACCCCAGGGAGCACGTTTTGCTCTTGGAGGGGATAATAGCATCCCGTCCGAGGATCTAAGCCTTCGGCCTGGGGAGTACCAGGCACATTTTGAGCGAATATACCTTGGTCCTCAACTATGTAGTGCTTTGAAGGTTATTCACAAGGTCTTGAACTCCAGTCGTTTTGCCATAGGTAGCCAGTGCAGATTGACCAACGCTTGAGCCGCCAACTTATGTTTAGGAATTCCGGTGAGAAGTCGAGCTGCAGCATTTTGCAGCGTTTGGAGTTTTTGTAATGACTTTTTCCGAATGCCAATAAAGAGGGCATTTCCATAGTCTATTTTGGCCAGATTTAGAGAGGTGACAACTGTTTTTTGAAGTTCATTAGGGAGATATGGACAGATCTTCTTTATTAATTTCAGTGTATAAAACACAGAAGATGTGAGTGCTTTTACTTGATGATGTAAGTGGAGTTTATCATCAAAGATAATTCCTAGGTTCCTTGCTTTCTGTGCTGGTATTGTTAAGGGTCCCATATTCTGGGCCACCAAATTGGCGAACAAAGGGATCTCTCATTTCCGAACAGTAGGACCTCTGTTTTACCCACATTTAATTTTAAGCAATTTGCTTTCATCCACTGATCTATTTGGACCACACAGGAGTTGAATCTGTGTCCAACTTCTTCCTGATCTTTGGAGATTGGCACCTCAATTTGGGTGTCATCGGTATAGGACACTTCTGAGAAACCTAAGGACTTTATCAATTTGACCAATGGGGCAACATAAAGATTGAAGAGGGTAGGGCTCAATGAGGTACCCCACAAGGCAAACAGAATTGTTTTGAGGAAAATTCGCCCATGGCTACATGGTTTGTTCTGTCTGTTAGAAAGTCCTCAAGTAGAGTCAAAAGCTGCCTCTCTTATTGAGACAACAGTTAATTTTATCTTGAATGCTGTCATGAAGCTGCAACCTAGATCAAACGCCTAACATGACAAAATAGGTCTTAACTAGATTATTGGATTGGGATTATGGGGTAAAGAAAATATACTTTGACCAGGAGACATAACAGAAGCACCTACCTGCACAAAGGGCATGAAGATGCAAACCAGAAACACAAGGAAGGCCGTTTTATGTTATTCCTAGATTCATACATGGGAAGGCAAGATGGGTTCTCCACCTTTGACCAAAGTGACTTTCGACCTTTTTGAATCTGAAACAGTAACTGAATTTCTCATTGCTTATTTTGTAACAAAAATTAGTGCAGGTTGTACCAGGCCCCAGTATGATGTCAGACAGCTGGCAGGGCCCGGTGCCAAGCATGAAATAATCCACATGCACACTGGTGTCTCAGTACAGGTGGAACAACACTTGCGGTCCCCGGCCCTTTTATTTGTAGCCTCTGGCCGCGCCTTGCCAGAGGGTGACATCCGAGGACATCTTGGGCACAGGTGAGCCCCGGTAGTGGCGGGGTGGCTCACTTCATCCCTTACCCACTTTGCTTCGAACCCCTCACCTGGATGTTGCAAACAAAGTCTGTGAATCTCTGATTTGGCTTTGGGTGGGGTCAAAGAATATACCATTGATTTTGGGACCTGCTCGAACCTCCTTCTTACGACTCTGTCAGGGGCCCATCAGACATGCCCTGTTCACAGGACAATTCTGCTCTCAGTTGTTCTGGGGTCCCCTCTGTCACGGTGAGGTCTCCTGTCTCCTGGACTTCTACCTCCTTGCCTTCCCCATGGCATGAGACGTCAACCTTCTTAAACCACAAGATGTTTCGAGTTGCCGTCTCTTCCCATTTTCAAGCAATCACCATCGTGCCTCTGCCTGTGATCACCTCCCATACGCCTGGTTCAAATGGGGTTCTGAACTTCCAGCCAGGCCTGCGATCCTTCAGGAGCACCTGATCTCCCAGTGAGAGTCAGTAGTGGGCCGCTCTCTGCCTGACACTGGTTCTCATGTTATTTTGCACTTGCCTAATGTGGGTGCCATCAGGATCATACTCAGATTGAACCTATTCCGGGAGCACTGGAATCATGTTGCACCGGTAACCCTTAATCAGAAGGGTCCATGAGGGCACTGAGTGGTACAATTTGGCGTGCCTTGGAACTCCCACAAGAACCGGTGAGGACTGACGGACGGGTTTATCGCCTAATCTGTGGCGATTTGCAGGGTCTTGTTTAGTGCCTGCATGAATCGCTCAGCCTCCCCGTTCGCTTGCGGCCACTGCGGTGTAATTCAGCGGTGTTGACTTCTCAGTTGGTGCAGCAGGTCCTGGAACTGGCTCCCCTGAAACCGAGGCCCACTGTCCATCTTGATTTCTTCCGGAAGGCTGAACAGAGCCAGTATTTTCTCCAGCGCTGGAGCTACATTTGTGAAGGCCGTCGACTCAATGAGTTCCACAATGGGGTACTTCGAGTGGTAATCCACAAGGATCATTGTCATCTGTCCATCTGGAAAACGGGCAAAGTCCGCGCTAACTTTGATACATGGGGTGTCACATGGCTCCTCCGTTATGACCGGTGCAGGCACCTCACGGCTGCTGGTGACTTGACATGCTGCGCATTGCCATCCACCATCTCCACTTGCCCTGGGAACCACACCTTCCCTTGTAGGTGAGATTTAATTTTTGCTGTCCCTTGGTGTCCACCATGGGCCAGTACGGCCATATGCCTTGTCTGGCTCTCCAGAATGACTAGTCTGTGGCCATCAGGATGAAGCCCTCTTGCATGGCACTAAGTTTGTGTGGGACCCTCCAAAACTGCGTGAGGTGCTCTTTGTCCGGACCACTAGAATTGTTTGCATCCTCTAGAAACGAGTTCCATGACCCCTGTTGCAGTGCCTCCAGAATCTTCTTGAGTACTGCATTGTTAGCAGGCGCTTTACTGATTTCCGGGAGACTTAATGCCCTTGAACAAGCCCCTTGGCTCACCAATCGGACTTACTCCTCGGTGTGACTGGCCTCCCGTTCCATCTCAGAGTCTACTTGCAGTGGGTGCCGCGATAAGGAATCCGCCGGATTCTTGAATCCCTGTCAGTATACCACTTTGAACTGGTAGTGCTGCAGCTGTATTGTCCAACGTTCAATTCACGGCAGTGGATGGGGCGCAGTGCCCTTGGACAGCGGCAGTAGTGGTTGATGATCGGTGACTACATGGAATGAATGCCCACATAGAAAATGGTGAAAATGTCCACAGGTCCACTTTATGGCAAGGGCCTCCCTCTCGATCTGGGCATATCTTGCTTCTGTTGCTGTTAATGCTCTGCTTGTGAATACCAGGGGCGTCCACCTTCCAGGCTCAATTTCTTCCGTGAGCACCGCTCAAGTCCTACCGGGCTCGCTTTCATCACCAGCTCCGTCTTTTTCTTGGGATCAAAGTAGACCATGGTCGCCTTGCTCAGGAATGCCGGTTTTCACTTTCTAGAATGCCTCCTCTTCCTTGGGGCCCCAAACCCATCGAACATCTGCCTTCGTCAGCGCCCTCATGGGCTCTGCAATGGTTGCCAGACTAGGGATAACTTGTCCACAGTAGGTGGTAATCTTTCAGGATTCATCGAAAACATGGCAAACCCCCCCCAGTATGTCAGCGTAGTTAGGACTGGATTGACATGGAGGTCTCTGGTTAGGCAAAGAAGCCTTAAGAAAGCCACGTACACCATTGAACAGGTTAGCGGTCTAGTTGTTCAGCCGTGAGGGAGCTCGAGGACAGAGATCTGAGTGAAGCGCGAGCGCAACCGCTGTGACGGCGCACTTCACCAACGAATTTCCAGGGAGTTAGTGTCTCTTCTCAGAGTCTCCTCAGTTTTTTCTTTTCCCAGTTTTAGATAGTGTTGAGGGAGAGTTTCGTTGCGCTTGCGCGTAGGCAAGTCAGGGAAGCGTTCTGTTTCGTCGGGCTGTCATCAGTAATTCCTGTGTTTATTTTCGTCAGGAAAAAATATTTTATTGTAGTTTTCCGAGTTCAGTCTTTATTACTGAATTCCTAGTCCCTTCAGGTTACGTTTCCCCTCCCCGTCTTCATCGAATTCTTACCTGCTGTTTCCAGTGAGAGCTCCAGCCTTCTTCACGTTGGATGCGGACACGTAAGTACTCCTAAAAGAAAAAAGAGAAATATTTGCACCAAGTGTTTTTAGAGGCTAATTACTTGTTATTTAAAAGAACGTATATCATTATAAACTGTATTGTATTTTCAAGAGTCTATTTGGAGCATTCAGTCCTTTTATGATATATGTTCTATGTGTTCTGTCAGTTCCTCTCCTGAGGCAATTTCCATCTGTCCTACAGGGAATATACAGGCTAAGCATATTTACAAAAGACGTAAATACGATTTATGAAGAGAAGCTACGCCCATCCTCTAAAAGGGTAGGTGTAGTAGTTTATAATTAGGAAGACATAAGTTGCTAGTCAGTCAGGGCAGAGTATTAAATGTTAATGGTTGCCTTTTCTTTCAGGGTGCTATTGTACTTCAGAAAAAGAAATACTTCTGAGAGAACATTGTGCTTCCTAGAGGAGGGACGAGGCAGACTCTTCAATTATCTTTTTTGTTTTATCCACTTCCCCCTTCCCCCTCTGGGAATTCTTTACCCCCTGTTCTGATCAGGGGGGGGGGGGTCGAGGAGACACCCGGAGGGGGCATTGGGATTTGGCTTCGTTCTGCTCCCGTGAATTCTTGGGAACTACAGATCGCTCTGACAGAGTGAAGTGCCCACGTATATTTAATTCACCTGAGCAGAATGGATGAAGGATTTGATTTAAAAAATTTAGGCGGAATTCTAGACGTTATCCAGAAAGAACTCATGGCAGTTAGAGAAGAAAACAAAAGTCTTAGATCAGATTTGGTGGCTTCTAGAAGGGAGACGTCTGAGTTAGCTAATAAGATGGATGGATATTTTTCAGGGCCAAGTTTCGCGAATTTACCCTCTGGAGTTCAGGGAGCAGGAACAACATCTACACATCAATCTAAGAATCCCGCTCAAGTCATACACTCCCTCTCTCCAGTTATTCCTTTAGCCCCCCCTGAACGTTTCAGTGGAGACCCACAGAAAGCACAAATATTTTTGACCCAATGTTCGCTTCATTTCATGTGTCGACCAGCAATTTTCCCAGACGCACAGTCCAGAGTTGCTTTTGTACTATCGTACTTGAGGGGAGATGCTGCCGCCTGGTCTTTACCATTGGTATCTAAAGATTCATCGATTTTGTATGATTTTGAAGAATTCAAAGTTGAGTTTTTGCGCATCTTTGATAGACGAAGAGTATCACAAGCTACGGATAACGAACTGCTTGAATTGAAGCAGGGAAATAAAGAACTAATCACTTATCTAGCGCAATTTAATAAATTAATTATTGAAACCGAGTGGCCAGAAGAGAAGCGGGCTGCTCTCTTTTATAGAGGGTTGAGAGATGAGTTAAAGGACACTCTATCAAGGATTCTGAATAGACCTACTGAGGTCTCTGCACTGATTGATTTGGTCTTGGAATTAGATTATCGGCGGTCTGAGAGAAGAGGGGAGAAAAAGAGAGATTTTCGTCCTAGTGTCCCTCGTTTTGATCGAATGAAGACAGAAGGTTACAAGACACTAGAAGCAAGTCAAACAGTTGAACCCATGCAGATAGGAACGGTATGGGGTCCTCTCTCTAGAGAAGAAAAGGAGAAGAGGAGACAAAATAATCTTTGTCTCTACTGTGGATTGAGTGGTCATTTTGTCAAGATCTGTCCTAAAAAACTAAAGAATTCGCCGTAGGAAAACTTGCGGCACCCCCAGTAGGAGGAGTTGGATTGGTGAGTGCTAAAGTTGAGACAACTCCAGGGTTACATCAATTGGCCAACACATTGCAATCTGCTGCCCCACATCTTACGCTTTCAGTAAAATTAAGGTTCAGAGACACAACCTTGTCGGAGATATCAGTGATGATAGACTCAGGGGCAACAGGAAATTTTTGTGATCTGAAATTCGCTTCCAAGATTGGTTTGAAGGCAATTCGGAAAATAAAAAGTGAAGCGGTAACAGCTGTGGATGGGACCAATCTCTCTTCGGGTCCCATTGTGAGTCATACCGAGAAGGTAGAACTAATCTTGTTAGAAAAACATAGAGAGATACTGCAATTTAATCTGATCGATGCACCACAGTTCCAACTAATTTTAGGACTCCCCTGGTTGACTGAGCACAATCCGACCATAGATTGGGAAAAGAGGTCTATCAAGATGAATTCAGAATATTACAGAGAAAACTGTTTTCATGAGAAGGAAGGTTCCAAGGAGTCCAATATGGCTACGAGTTTGGGCGAGATTGAAACTACCATTTGTGAAATTCGTACAGAAGAAATTCCAGCCATGTATCAAGACTTCCAAGATGTTTTCTATGAGGTAGAGGCAGAAAACGTACCTCCTCATCGCTCTTATGACTGTAAGATCGAGCTAGAGCCCGGAGCCAATCTTCCGTGCAGCCGAATTTATGCTTTGACTGAGAAAGAAGACCAACATCTTAAGGAGTACATCCAAAAATATCTAAAGAATGGATTCATTCGACCCTTGCAATCTCCTGTCTCATCCCCTTTATTTTTCATCCCCAAAAAGGAAGAAGGAGAGATGAGAATGTGTATTGATTACAGGGCTTTAAATCGCATTACGATCAAGAATAGATATCCATTACCATTGATATCTGTTCTCCTAGATCAAGTTAAGGGAGCCAAGATCTACACTAAACTGGACCTAAGGGGAGCGTACCATCTGGTTCGGATAAGACAAGGAGACGAATGGAAAACCGCTTTTAGAACCAAGTTTGGTCTTTTTGAATACCAGGTCATGCCATTCGGCCTGTGTAACGCTTCGGCCGCTTTCCAGCACTTCATTAATGATGCGTTGAGTAATTTCATTGACAAGTGTGCAACTGTCTATTTGGATGATATTCTCATTTACTCAGCATCTGAGGAAGAACATTTTGAACATGTGAGGAGGGTGTTACAGAGTTTGCGAGAGAATTGGTTATATGCAAAATTGGAGAAATGTGCATTCAACGTCAGGACTGTAGATTTTTGGGGTTTTAAAATTTGTCCAGAAGGAACCACCATGGATCAGCAGAAGATCCAGGCAGTGGTGGAATGGCCTTCCCCCACCTCAGTAATCAAGAAATCCAGAGTTTTATTGGATTTGCCAATTTTTATCGGCGATTTATTAAGGAATTTTCCTTGAAGTTGATTCCTATGACTCACTTGTTGAAGAAGGGTGTGCCGTTTGTTTGGACAAAAGAAGCTGAAGAGGCCTTCCAATCTTTAAACAAGAGTTTTACCTCAGCTCCCATTTTGCTGCATGCAGATCCGTCTGAACCTTTCTTCGTTGAAACTGATGCTTCAGACCAAGCTATTGGTGGCGTACTATCTCAGCGCCATAAAGAAACTGGGCAGCTGCATCCAGTAGCCTTTCGATCTCGGAAATTGCTTCCTGCAGAAATTGATTATACAATTTCTGAAAAGGAATTACTAGCAATTAAGGATGCTTTTACTGAATGGAGATGATGGACGCAGTGCTGAAACTTTTCAAACACTCACCCCCAGTCACAGATCTGGGTTGAATCCATCATCATTCTTTAGCTCACTTTGCCACCCCAGTTCAGACACAGCTATATGCAAATCAGTCTTGACCCTGTGCCTCATGGGAACAGTCCAGCCCGAACTGCCAAGCCATGTCTTCCCGGGACCGGAAACTAGCATCCTGGGACCGGTTTCGGGCTAATACCCCTCATCAGCCAGGCTAGCTTGAATCCAGTGGCAAAGTGAGCAAGGGACCCACGTCTGGCCATACCCTGCCAACTTAGGGCGAACAAAGCAAACACAAGGAGATGATGGACGGAGTGCTGAAACTTTTCAAACACTCACCCCCAGTCACAGATCTGGGTTGAATCCATCATCATTCTTTAGCTCACTTTGCCACCCCAGTTCAGACACAGCTATATGCAAATCAGTCTTGACCCTGTGCCTCATGGGAACAGTCCAGCCCGAACTGCCAAGCCATGTCTTCCCTGGACCGGAAACAAGCATCCTGGGACTGGTTTCGGGCTAACAGCCCTCATCAGCCAGGCTAGCTTGAATCCAGTGGCAAAGTGAGCAAGGGACCCACGTCTGGGCATACCCTGCTAACTTAGGGCGAACAAAGCAAACACAAGGAGAAGATGGACGGAGTGCTGAAACTTTTCAAACACTCACCCCCAGTCACAGATCTGGGTTGAATCCATCATCATTCTTTAGCTCACTTTGCCACCCCAGTTCAGACACAGCTATATGCAAATCAGTCTTGACCCTGTGCCTCATGGGAACAGTCCATCCCGAACTGCCAAGCCTTGTCTTCCCTGGACCGGAAACAAGCATCCTGGGACCGGTTTCGGGCTAACACCCCTCATCAGCCAGGCTAGCTTGAATCCAGTGGCAAAGTGAGCAAGGGACCCACGTCTGGCCATACCCTGCCAACTTAGGGCGAACAAAGCAAACACAAGGAGATGATGGACGGAGTGCTGAAACTTTTCAAACACTCACCCCCAGTCACAGATCTGGGTTGAATCCATCATCATTCTTTAGCTCACTTTGCCACCCCAGTTCAGACACAGCTATATGCAAATCAGTCTTGACCCTGTGCCTCATGGGAACAGTCCAGCCCGAACTGCCAAGCCATGTCTTCCCTGGACCGGAAACAAGCATCCTGGGACCGGTTTTGGGCTAACAGCCCTCATCAGCCATGCTAGCTTGAACCCAGTGGCAAAGTGAGCAATGGACCCACGTCTGGGCATACCCTGCCAACTGAGGGCGAACAAAGCAAACACAAGGAGATGATGGACGGAGTGCTGAAACTTTTCAAACACTCACCCCCAGTCACAGATCTGGGTTGAATCCATCATCATTCTTTAGCTCACTTTGCCACCCCAGTTCAGACACAGCTATATGCAAATCAGTCTTGACCCTGTGCCTCATGGGAACAGTCCATCCCGAAATGCCTAGCCATGTCTTCCCTGGACCGGAAACAAGCATCCTGGGACCGGTTTTGGGCTAACAGCCCTCATCAGCCAGGCTAGCGTGAATCCAGTGGCAAAGTGAGCAAGGGACCCACGTCTGGGCATACCCTGCCAACTTAGGGCTGAACAGAGCAAACACAAGGAGATGATGGACGGAGTGCTGAAACTTTTCAAACACTCACCCCCAGTCACAGATCTGGGTTGAATCCATCATCATTCTTTAGCTCACTTTGCCACCCCAGTTCAGACACAGCTATATGCAAATCAGTCTTGACCCTGTGCCTCATGGGAACAATCCAGCCCGAACTGCCAAGCCATGTCTTCCCTGGACTGGAAACAAGCATCCTGGGACCGGTTTCGGGCTAACAGCCCTCATCAGCCAGGCTAGCTTGAATCCAGTGGCAAAGTGAGCAAGGGACCCACGTCTGGGCAAACCCTGCCAACTTAGGGCGAACAAAGCAAACACAAGGAGATGATGGATGGAGTGCTGAAACTTTTCAAACACTCACCCCCAGTCACAGATCTGGGTTGAATCCATCATCATTCTTTAGCTCACTCTGCCACCCCAGTTCAGACACAGCTATATGCAAATCAGTCTTGACCCTGTGCCTCATGGGAACAGTCCAGCCCGAACTGCCAAGCCATGTCTTCCCTGGACCGGAAACAAGCATCCTGGGACCGGTTTTGGGTTAACAGCCCTCATCAACCAGGCTAGCTTGAATCCAGTGGCAAAGTGAGCAAGGGACCCATGTCTGGGCATACCCTGCCAACTTAGGGCGAACAAAGCAAACACAAAGAGATGATGGACGGAGTGCTGAAACTTTTCAAACACTCACCCCTAGTCACAGATCTGGGTTGAATCCATCATCATTCTTTAGCTCACTTTGCTACCCCAGTTCATACACAGCTATATGCAAATCAGTCTTGACCCTGTGCCTCATGGGAACAGTCCAGCCCGAACTGCCAAGCCATGTCTTCCCTGGACCGGAAACAAGCATCCTGGGACCGGTTTAGGGCTAACAGCCCTCATCAGCCAGGCTAGCTTGAATCCAGTGGCAAAGTGAGCAAGGGACCCACGTCTGGGCATACCCTGCCAACTTAGGGCGAACAAAGCAAACACAAGGAGATGATGGACGGAGTGCTGAAACTTTTCAAACACTCACCCCCAGTCACAGATCTGGGTTGAATCCATCATCATTCTTTAGCTCACTTTGCCACTCCAGTTCAGACACAGCTATATGCAAATCAGTCTTGACCCTGTGCGTCATGGGAACAGTCCAGCCTGAACTGCCAAGCCATGTCTTCCCTGGACCGGAAACAAGCATCCTGGGACCGGTTTCGGGCTAACAGCCCTCATCAGCCAGGCTAGCTTGAATCCAGTGGCAAAGTGAGCAAGGGACCCACGTCTGGGCATACCCTGCCAACTTAGGGCGAACAAAGCAAACACAAGGACATGATGGACGGAGTGCTGAAACTTTTCAAACACTTACCCCCAGTCACAGATCTGGGTTGAATCCATCATCATTCTTTAGCTCACTTTGCCACCCCAGTTCAGACACAGCTATATGCAAATCAGTCTTGACCCTGTGCCTCATAGGAACAGTCCAGCCCGAACTGCCAAGCCATGTCTTCCCTGGACCGGAAACAAGCATCCTGGGACCGGTTTCGGGCTAACAGCCCTCATCAGCCAGGCTAGCTTGAATCCAGTGGCAAAGTGAGCAAGGGACCCACGTCTCGGCATACCCTGCCAAATTAGGGCGAACAAAGCAAACACAAGGAGATGATGGACGGAGTGCTGAAACTTTTCAAACACTCACCCCCAGTCACAGATCTGGGTTGAATCCATCATCATTCTTTAGCTCACTTTGCCACCCCAGTTCAGACACAGCTATATGCAAATCAGTCTTGACCCTGTGCCTCATGGGAACAGTCCAGCCCGAACTGCCAAGCCATGTCTTCCCTGAACCGGAAACAAGCATCCTGGGACCGGTTTCGGGCTAACAGCCCTCATCAGCCAGGCTAGCTTGAATCCAGTGGCAAAGTGAGCAAGGGACCCACGTCTGGGCATACCCTGCCAACTTAGGGCGAACAAAGCAAACACAAGGAGATGATGGACGGAGTGCTGAAACTTTTCAAACACTCACCCCCAGTCACAGATCTTGGTTGAATCCATCATCATTCTTTAGCCCACTTTGCCACCCCAGTTCAGACACAGCTATATGCAAATCAGTCTTGACCCTGTGCCTCATGGGAACAGTCCAGCCCGAACTGCCAAGCCATGTCTTCCCTGGACCGGAAATAAGCATCCTGGGACCGGTTTCGGGCTAACAGCCCTCATCAGCCAGGCTAGCTTGAATCCAGTGGCAAAGTGAGCAAGGGACCCCGAAGCATACCCTGCCAACTTAGGGTGAACAAAGCAAACACAAGGAGATGATGGACGGAGTGCTGAATGGAGGCATTATCTGATGGGAGCCAGGCATACTGTGACCGTATTCATGGATCATAAAAACTTGCAATTCCCACCTTAAATCGGCACAGACTCTCACCCCCTGACAACTCCGCTGGTCACTTTACTTTGCTGATTATGACTTCGTGATAACGTATCGACCTGGAAATCAGAATGGAAAGGCAGATGCCTTGTCCAGAATCAACACAGAAGGGCAAAAGGCAATCTTAGAAAATCAGGAGATCATTCCGGAATCAAAGATCATTGGAGCCATTGTGAATGAAACCTTGGCGGAAAAGGTCAAGGAGGTTATGACTCCAGAAGAAATCCTAGACTGGGTGAAAGAAGATTCGTTAAGAGAAGTTCGAGATCAATTGCCATTTCATGATGGTGCCTTGTACCTACCCACATCTGAATTGAGAAAGAGAGTCCTACAAGATAGTCATGATCACCCGATGGCAGGTCATAAAGGAATCAGCAAAACCACTGAACTAATTCGAAGACACTTTTGGTGGCCCAAGATGTCAAGAGACATTAAGCAATATGTGGCGGACTGTGGAATCTGCGCTCAGGTAGAATCTGGTCGACAAGCCCCTCAAGGGTTATTACAGCCCTTACCCATCCCACCTCATCCTTGGCACATGGTAACAATGGATTTGATCATTGATCTGCCCTCTAGCCAAGGTTTAAAAAACATTTTGGTGATGGTGGATGCTTTCACTAAAATGGCTCATTTTGTTGCACTGAAAGACACTCCCAATGCAAAACAAATAGCAGAACAGTTTAGTTCACATGTAGTGAAGGCACACGGAATTCCTAAGGTCATCATTTCTGATAGAGGGTCACAATTCTTGTCTCATTTTTGGAAGGAGTTCACTAAAGGGTTGCATATCGAAAATAGGTATTCCACTAGTTATCATCCCGAGACAGATGGGCAGTCAGAAAGGGCAAATCAGGAGTTGGAACAATACCTTAGGCTTTATTTGTTAGATCAGGAGGGTGATTGACCGGACCTACTTTGGGCAGCAGAGTTTGCTTTTAATAATGCTCAGAATAGTTCTACAGGTTATTCCCCTTTCTTTCTGAACTATGGAAGACATGCACATGCATCCCTCAATACTCAAGAGATCTCTGTCCCAGCAGTTCAGGATATTGTGCAGAGTCTAGGGAGAATTCATGAGTTAGCAAGATAAAATCTGGCCAAATCCAAGAGACAATATAAAGCTTATGCAGACAAGCACAGAAGATTGGAAGACGATTATCAGACTGCAGATAAAGTATGGTTGAGCACAAGAAATTTGAGATTAAAAGGATGTAGAAAATTTCAACCCCGTTTCATTGGTCCATACTTAATTGAAAAGAAGTTGAGTTCTCTCACTTACAAACTGAAGCTCCCCTCAAAACTAAAGATTCATCCTGTGTTTCATGTTTCCTTGTTAAAAAGAACTTCATCAGGTTTCCAGGAGAAGACTCCTCCTAAGCCTGTACAAACTGAACAGGGCGAAGAATTTGAGGTTAAGAAGATTCTTGATTCCAAATGGAGTCGTGGTGAATTATTCTATCTGGTTGACTGGAAAGGTTACGGACCAGAAGAACGTTCTTGGGAGCCACAGGCTAATGTCCATGCTCCCCGATTGATTAAAGCCTTTCAGCGGCAGTTCCCCCACAAGGCTCGACCTGGAGAACCGCCCTTGCGGAGGGGTACTGTCAGGATTCATCGAAAACATGGCAAACCCCCCACCCCCAGTATGTCAGCGTAGTTAGGACTGGATTGACATGGAGGTCTCTGGTTAGGCAAAGAAGCCTTAAGAAAGCAGCGGACACCATTGAACAGGTTAGCGGTCTAGTTGTTCAGCCATGAGGGCGCTCGAGGACAGAGATCTAAGTGAAGAGCGAGCGCAACCGCTGGGACGGCGCACTTCACCAACGAATTTCCAGGGAGTTAGTGTCTCTTCTGAGAGTCTCCTCAGTTATTTCTTTTCCCAGTTTTAGATAGTGTTGAGGGAGAGTTTCGTTGCGCTTGCGCGTCGGCAAGTCAGGGAAGCGTTCTGTTTCGTCGGGCTGTCATCAGTAATTCCTGTGTTTATTTTCGTGAGGAAAAAATATTCTATTGTAGTTTTCCGAGTTCAGTCTTTATTACTGAATTCCTAGTCCCTTCGGTTACGTTTCCCCTCCCCGTCTTCATCGAATTCTTACCTGCTGTTTCCAGTGAGAGCTCCAGCCTTCTTCACATTGGATGCGGACACGCAAGTACTCCTAAAAGAAAAAAGAGAAATATTTGCACCGTGTTTTTAGAGGCTAATTACTTGTTATTTAAAAGAACGTATATCATTATAAACTGTATTGTATTTTCAAGAGTCTATTTGGAACATTCAGTCCTTTTATGATATATGTTCTATGTGCTCTGTCAGTTCCTGTCCTGAGGCAATTTCCATCTGTCCAACAGGGATTATACAGGCTAAGCATTTTTACAAAAGTCGTAAATAAGATTTATGAAGAGAAGCTACGCCCGTCCTCTAAAAGGGTATGAGTAGTATATTATAATTAGGAAGACATAAGTTGCTAGTCAGTCAGGTCAGAGTATTAAATGTTAATGGTTGCCTTTTCTTTCAGGGTGCTATTGTACTTCAGAAAAAGAAATACTTCTGAGAGAACATTGTGCTTCCTAGAGGAGGGACGAGGCAGACTCTTCAATTATCTTTTTTGTTTTATCCACTTCCCCCTCTGGGAATTCTTTAACCCCTGTTCTGATCAGGGGGAGTGGGGGGGGGGGGTCGAGGAGACACCTGGAGGAGGCATTGGGATTCGGCTTCGTTCTGCTCCCGTGAATTCTTGGGAACTACAGATCGCTCTGACATAATCCCTAAGAAACTGCGTACCTCTGTGGCATTGCACGGCACTGGGGCTTATTTGATGGCATGTGACTTCCTTGGGTCGACTTGCACTCCTTCCTGTGTGAACACATACCCAGAGAACGCAAGGCTCATCTGGAAGAAAGAGCATTTCTCCCGGTGAAGAGTGATTCCATACTCACACTGGTGCTTCAGGGTGGCCCTCAAGCACTGATGATGTTCCTCCGCCGTCGCTGAGTATATCAAGATGTCATTGTTGACATTCAATATGCCTTGTAAGCCTGATAGCACTTCCCTGATTGCGCTTTGAAATACTTCAACGGCAGACGATATTCCAAAACGTAGCCATTTGTAGCATCGCAGGCCCAGGTGCGTGGAGAAAGTGGTGATGTACTTGCTCCCTTCATCCAGCTGGAACAGGTGGTATCCAGCAATGATATCCAATTTTGAGAACCACTTGGCCTCATTGAGATCCGCTATATTTATCATCCATTCTGGGCATGATGTGCCTCTCACTCTTATTGGCCTTGTTCAGGAGGTGCATGCCGATGCATAGACGTACCTTGCCAGGTTGTTTTGGCTTTTTGGCGGTCACCATTGGTGACAGCCATGGTGTTGGGCCAGATACTTTTTCGTTCACCCCCAAGCTCTCCAGTTTGTCCAGCTCTTCTTCCACCAGTGGCCACAGGTGGGAAAGCAAGTGGGAATGATGTAGCACCACTGGTTGATGTTTTTGTCGATATGCAGGCAAATTGGCATTGCTCACAGATAGTCTAATCCCTTGAGCAATCCAGGGAATTGGTCCAGCAGCTCATCCACTTGACATGACTGAATGTTCCGAAGGAATGACACTAAGCCCAAGTCTTCGGCTGTGTGACACCCCAGCAGGGTATCTGCATTCTTGTTGACAACATGGAAGGCTGCAGTGATCTCCTGGTCATTTGATTGGACACACACCTTCATTTGCCCCTTGAGCGGCAGCAGTGTATCCCCACCGTAAGTGTAGATCTTCGTGTTTGACGGTGACAGAGCAGGCCTTGGACGGAGGTGTCGGTAGTGTTGCACCGCCATTACATTCACGGAGGCCTCGGTGTCAATGAGGCCCTTGGTGGCCAATCCAGCTATTTCGACCATGCAGGTGGGTTGTGGCCTCCAGTGCTGTTTGAGATGTTCTGTGAATGAGATGAGGAAGACTCCCCCCTCTTCCTCCAAGGGTGGTTCATCCTGCTGGCCACTTGCCGACATGTGGCGCTTTGCCACTCCCTGGTGTTCTGGGTCATCCAATGAGAGCGGATGGATGGCTTTAATTGGGGTTCACCACCAACGGGCTCCTCTGCCCCTCGGTCCTCCCCTGCACACCTTGCCAAAGTGGTTAAGCTTACCACAGCTCAAACCTATCCTCCTCTGGTCCGTGCAATTTTCCAAGCAGTGTTCCTCTCATCCACAGTTCCTGCATTGCACCCCCAATGGTGCTGACACGCTCACCTTGGGCCTGGCTGTTTTCATTCTTGTGGAGATGGTATCCACGTGCTCCACTTTCACACTGTACGTCTTGCTGAGTGGTTGTGACATGGCAATGTCCATCTCAGTGGCCCCTGCGACCGACAGGTCACTCGCCACGATGAGGATGTCATCCAATCTGATATTGGGCTGTTGTAGTATTAGGCCTCTCAGGGTCTTGTTTCTGCACCTCTGGATGATCTGCACCCTGATCTCCTTGGGCTGATTATCTGCCGTGCATGTGCTGGCCAGCTCACGAAGGCAGGCATAGAAAGTGTCAATTGATTCTCCTTTATGCTGGTGAGTCTGGCGGAGCTTAAAACTTTCAAAATCGGGATTTAGGTGCAGGTCAACATGAGCGTTGAGGGCCCTCACTGCCGCTTTGTCGTCATCCTCTGCTCCTGTGTTAGGGAGATGCTCGAACAGTTTGTAGATCTCTTCTCCTGCATAGTGGAGTAGCACGAAGCGCATGACTGCACCATCATTCTCGTGAGTGGCAATGAAATAGTTCTTCAGCCTCCCCACCCATGTCTCCCGCCTGGGCTTAGTCATGGCCAGATCAATCAGTTCACAGAATGGCTGCAGAACACCCACCAGGGTGTGTTGTTGAAGCGTAGGACACAGAGGCGGGCCTTGGGCACGGGCAGTATTGGTATCATCCGCCATGACACTGAGGACGTGAATGCAGACCAGCACCCCTGAAGGGTTGGTGACCAGGCAGTGCCCGTTGCCCTTGGCACTGTAAGTGCCAGTGCTGTGTCTTAAACACCTTACTACCCCTCCCAGTAGGCCATGTGTGGGATGCCCCAGCCGTCCTAAACATATCAAGCCCTTCCACGCCTTTGGCTTAGCCTTTCCAGTCACTGGTGCCCTTAGAATTTGCTCATGGGTGGGCCAAGGCCTGTAGCAGGCTCATCTCCCTCCAGGCTCAGCCTTCACTGGAAATGGTGTGGTTGCGGGGGGGGTGCCAGGGCCTCGATGCCTCAGGATGGTGGCCCTTCCTTGAGTTATACGGGTGGGCTGCGTCAGCACTCTTTGGTAGGCCCAACGTGCTGACAAGATGAGCAGGCCTCGATGAACACACCTCTGCGCCGAAGCAGAACCGCAGGGCGGGGCCGCAGAGTCCAAGCAGCCTATACTGCTGCAGGAAATTGGCTTCTCTGCATGAATAACAACACTCTCATCGGCAAGTGTACCGGGCTTCCGTATGATGTCAGGCAGCTGGCATGGACTGGTACTGATCATGAAATAACGCACACGCACACTGGTGTGTCAGTACGGGAGGAAGACCATGCGTGGTCCCCGGCCCTTTTGTTTAATGCTGGGTCTGGTGCGTCCTTTGCAAGGGCCTGTGTTCAACCTCATGGTCACAGGTTCAAATCCCAGCAGATCCACTCACCCTTTCATCCACCTGAGTTCGATAAAATGAGTACCGTTGGGTAACAATAAACATCTGCTTATTTAGCGCCAAGATACCCTTCTGGGTGAACGTGCGCTTTAAAATTACACGTTATGTTATATATAGCCTCTGGCCGTGCCCGGCCAGAGGGTGATGTGCGAGTACATCCGTGGCACAGGTCAGTTCTGATAGTGGTCAGGTAGCTCACAAACAGGTGTCTAAAGTTTTCCTTAGGAGCCCTCAGCCGGCACAACTAAATGCCTGGGTTACTGAATGCTGGGGTTTCAGGATGAAAAGGCTGCCTAGTCTTCAGTCCTCAACATGACATTTTCTTCCACCACTCTACCCCTCCTGGCACTTTATCTCGCTTTGCACATTTTTTATATTCCTACTTTCTCCCTTTGTCATTGTATCCTATTTTTCTCTTCCTCCTTTTTTTCCTTTGCGCTCTCTCTCGCTCTCTCTCTCTCTTTCTCTCTCTCTCTCTCTCTCTCTCTCTCTCTCTTGTTCTGGGTCAAAGTCGGATGTTAAAAAATCCGTCGACCCCGAAACTACGTGCTAGTGGCCACCGCATGCACATAACCACCATAAATTAAGCACTAGGGGGCAGATTTACAAGCCCCTTGCGCCACTTTTGCGTCATTTTTCCCATGTTAAAAATGACGCAAAAGTGGCGCAAGGGGCTTGTAAATCTGCCCCTAGTTCTACAGAGTTTAAGAACCAAACTATGGGGCTTATTTACAAGCCCCTTGCGCCACTTGTGCGTCACGTTTCCCATGTTAAAAATTACGGAAAAGTGGCGCAAGGGCCTTGTAAATAAGCCCCTATGTATTTTCCTTTGTGGGAACAGTGGGATATTCCAGACATTCTTAAACATAACAAATAAAGCCTACAGCAAGTATTTATTTTATAGAGATCCTCAAGTAACTGGAAGTTTATTACGACAAAAAAAAAACACACTCCGCTTTGCTCAGAGCAATAGGATAAATGCTGCAATAAAATCAAGTATGATGACATTCACCTGCCTGCAATCTCCAAAGGTTCAATTTGAAAGATATAAAGTACAATGAATTTCTTGCATCTTTTCAAAGAGCACGAATTTTGAGGTATTAAGATAACATGTCCACATTACTGACGTGAGTAGTAATTATTTTAGCACATTATATGATGCGACGCACCGAGGCACCAGACCGTGGGTGCACAGATCTGAAAATACGTAAAATGCTGAGCTATTTCAGATGAACGTTTATAGATATGTTAGAAAGAATTTGCAGATGTTGGAGACGTGGCCTCCTGCCTGTGCTGCACATTGAGGTGAGAGGAACATGCATACAACATGAACATTTGTGGCTGGCGAAACTGACTATAGTTCTCTTTCAGAAAACCCTATCTCAACCCTCTGATAGGAACTTGAGGTTCAGATCTCACTCTGTAATACCTGCAGTGTGATCCCGAGAGACAAAAGCACTGGATTCAGTGCTAAAATGGTGCCACGGAAGTCAGTACTTAATTCATAAAATAAATAAATGCAGGGCCCCACAGATTTTCTTATGAGCTCATTGCCAGTGCTGACTAAGCCAGCGTTGCCAAATACAAAAGCTGCCTCGCCTTGATTCCACCTAATACCTATTTCTAATACATATTTCTTCCACTACCCTGCACTTCCAGCTAAATCTATCAGCAAGCAAAGCTAAGACGCCAAAGGGACACAAAGTTGCGCTAAGTGTTGATTAGCGGATTACTTTCCAGTGCAAAACTTTTTTGGAAGATGGAAAATTACTTATAGTAATGCACAGTTGTACGTTGCACTGCTTTGCACTACTCCGCATCAAGGTGCAAATAATAATCACAACTGTACACAATTTGTTAAACTTCAGGGGTTTTATGCACCTCTAGGATTTTTGCATTATGCCGTGTGTAGGTGGAACTGTTTTTGCAAGGAAACAATGAATTCTCTTTTGAACACCTATGATATGAAAACATACATCTTAGTTTTTGTTTAATTTTTAAAATAATTGTGGATAGAATGTTCTAGATAGGATGAACCGTGTAGTTTTTAAATTGCATCTGCTGTTTCTAAATAAAATATAAATACCATAAATCCTGATTGTGTTTCTTGCAGATGGTTTGGGCCCCAACCAACCGGATGGGCTGCGCGGTTCACACCTGCACTAACATGAACGTCTGGGGAAGCACGTGGCGCCGAGCTGTTTATTTAGTTTGCAACTATGCCATCAAGTAAGTTCACATTTGAATAAAGTATGGTATGGCAGTGTATACTACTTTAATTCCCCTGCCGAAGCCTCCAAGTCCCTGCTTGCTCTTTCGGGGGTTTGTTGTTAGAAGGGTGGTGGACAGAGTAAGACCTATGAGGGAGCTGTTGGCCGAGGTGCGTGAGGTTCAAAGACATGCTCCAAAGCTGTATAACTTCACTCTGTCTAGATCTCCCCATTTCCTTAGGTATTCTGTGTCTTCACAGATACCTTCTAAAATGACAATCATATGCAAAATGTAATGGAGAAACAGGTGACTAACGGACATGCATACATATTATGTATTTTTGTTTTACAACAGGTCCTAGACTAATGATGCCTTTCATTTATGCTTAAAAGTATGTAACATATTAACAAATGTTCTGTAGAAATAATGTATGTATCCTATTTACATTTGTATAGCTCCAAAGGACATCTATCTATAATTGTAAGCACCTCGAAAGCATCTTATATCTTGTCAACGGTTGCAAATACTGCCGTGTGCTTAGATGGTTTCCATTACCTGTCTGCCCATGCTTGGAGATTCATTTAGAACAGGACACCTTCAGCTCAGAAAGCAGTAAAAGAAAAATGTAATGACCACCAGTGGTCGGCACAACACCGCACTGACTTTTTCGAAACGTATGGACTGGCCCACAGGGGCACGCAGTCATTTTTGTGTTGGCCACATGGTTCAAAATTCGTTTTTAGGTCTCGGCCTGCACCAGCGCTTGCGCTGGTCTGGCCGAGAGTTTTAGTAAGTGGGTTTTGGAAGTGCAAACACTGGCTTTCGGCTGGCGACCAGCTTGAGTTCACGATGGCGTGCACGCGCAGCTGGCATCTGGGTTTCCTATCTCTTCCTCATTTCCTCGTCATGGCTCATTAACTCTCTGGACTCTGATGTTTCAATCGCAGCAGCAGCTCACATTACCAACTGAGGGCCCTGGACTACAGTCACATGAAAAACAACAGCGATTAGCATTGAAATGCAAGCTTTTTTTTGTCTAGTTAGAAATATTGCTTCGGTTGGTTGAATTCACCTTATATCGCTATTTGTTTTATATTGGGAGTCACAGCCTAATTACCAGTATTTTTGTCTCTCACTGTTTTTTTTTTATATTTATTCACGCAAAGCACAAAGCTATATTTAAGGTTACTTTTTCCGCGTCACTTCTTCACTCTATTTAAACTCCACCCCCCACTCTTATTGTCTCTCTCCTTCTCTCTCTCTCCCCTCTCTAATTCTCTCTCTACTTAATTAACTCTCCCTCTCTATCTTTTTAGCCTTTCATTCTCTCTCACCCCTTTATCTGTTTCTCTTTCAAACTCCTTCATTCACTCTCTCTCTCCCCTTCTTTCTCTCTCTCTCTATCCCGCTCCACTCTTTATTCTATGTACACCCTTTCTCTCTCTTTCTCTCTCACCACCCTCTCTAATTGGGCATTATATCTTCACTCTATCTCTCACTCGGCAACACCACAGCATCACTCAGCGAAACCACAGCATCAATCAGAGCCAGCACAGCATCAATCAGAGCCAGCACAGCATCACTCAGCACCAACACAACATGTCTCAACGCCAAAACAGCATCACTCAACGCCATCACAGCATCACTCAGTGCAACCACAGCATCACTCAGCACAACCACAGCATTACTCAGCACAACCACAGCATCACTTAGTGCCACAACAGCATCACTCAGCGCCACCACAACATCACTCCGCGCCACCACAGCATCACTCAGCACCACCATAGCTTTACTCAGCGACACCACATCATCACTCAGGGCCAACACTGCATCACTCAGCACCACCACAGGATGACTCAGCACCACCACAGGATGACTCAGCACCACCACAGCATCGCTCAGCACCACCACAGCATCGCTCAGCGCCACCACAGCATCGCTCAGCGCCACCACAGCATCGCTCAGCGCCACCACAGCATCGCTCAGCGCCACCACAGCATCGCTCAGCGCCAGTACAGCATCGCTCAGCACCACACCAGCATCACTCAGCGCCACCACAGCATCACTCAGCGCCACCACAGCATCACTCAGCGCCACCACAGCATCACTTAGCGCCACCACCGCATCACTCAGCGCCACCACAGCATCACTCAGTGCCACCACAGCATCGCTCAGCACCGCAACAGCATCGCTCAGCACCGCCACTGCATCGCTCACCACCACCACAGCATCACTCAGGGCCACCACAGCATCACTCAGCGCTGCCACAGCATCACTCAGCGCCGCAACAGCATCACTCAGCGCCGCCACAGCATCACTCAGCGCCGCCACAGCATCACTCAGCGCCAAGACAATATCACTCAGCACCACCACAGCATCACTCAGCGCCAAGACAATATCACTCAGCACCACCACAGCATCACTCAGCACCACAGCAGTATCACTCAGCAACACCTGAGTATCATTCAGCATCACCTCAGCATCATCTCCGCAACAGTCACCACCACCACCACTACCACCTCAGCATCACTCAGCACCACCTCAGCCTGCTTTCGGAATCTGGCATCTGTTGATTCTCCCCTAGCGTCTGGCCGCTGCTAGTGTTCTAATACAGGTACTAGTTCCCAACCTTCACCCTCCGATTGTTTATGCCCCTCAAAAAAAAAAGCTTTAACAAACAACCATTGCAATAGGCAGAAACAAGTTGCCAGCATTGCAAGAACAAAAGAAAAACTGAGGAAATTTTTTATTGTAAATACTTTTTTAATATGGTCGTTCAGTTTTACATAATGCCTTCTTGGTCATATATAAAGTAACAAAAATGCTTCTGACACTTTTTATTATAACTTTTCAGCATGCCGCACAGCAGCCACACTTCTCTACAGCACAGCTTGAAGACATTGGCAAAGTCAATAGCTCTGGCTAAACACTTATAAGGCCCCAAAGGCGAGACCTATTGGCTATGCCAATGCTTGTTTGTTTTCCTTCAGCTTGTGCAAGTGTCCTTGCAACCCAACTCCAGCACCAATGCAATTTAGTTAAGCTGGAGCTGCTTGTGAAACATTGCACCACTACATGGACAATAATCCTTCCTAAAAACAGTCATCACTAATGAATGACAACAAAATAAATTCAGGAAAACTAGCTAAGATTCGTAGTGCTTCAAGAATTAATCCTAGGAGTGTTCTTAAAGAACTAGCTAAGATTCGGAGTTCTTCAAGAATACATCCTAGGAGTGTTATTAAAGAACTAGCTAAGATTCGGAGTTCTTCAAGAATACATCCTAGGAGTGTTATTAAATAACTAGCTACGATTCGGAGTGCTTCAAGAATTAACCCTAGGAGTGTTATTAAATAACTAGCTACGATTCGGAGTGCTTCAAGAATTAATCCTAGGAGTGTTATTAAAGAACTAGCTAAGATTCGGAGTTCTTCAAGAATACATCCTAGGAGTGTTATTAAAGAACTAGCTAAGATTCGGAGTTCTTCAAGAATACATCCTAGGAGTGTTATTAAATAACTAGCTACGATTCGGAGTGCTTCAAGAATTAACCCTAGGAGTGTTATTAAACAACTAGCTACGATTCGGAGTGCTTCAAGAATTAATCCTAGGAGTGTTATTAAAGAACTAGCTAAGATTCGGAGTTCTTCAAGAATACATCCTAGGAGTGTTATTAAATAACTAGCTACGATTCGGAGTGCTTCAAGAATTAACCCTAGGAGTGTTATTATAGAACTAGATAAGATTTGGAGTTCTTCAAGAATACATCCTAGGAGTGTTATTAAAGAACTAGCTACGATTCGGAGTTCTTCAAGAATTAACCCTAGGAGTGTTATTATAGAACTAGATAAGATTCGGAGTTCTTCAAGAATACATCCTAGGAGTGTTATTAAAGAACTAGCTACGATTCGGAGTTCTTCAAGAATGAATCCTAGGAGTGTTATTAAAGAACTAGCTAAGATTCGGAGTTCTTCAAGAATACATCCTAGGAGTGTTATTAAAGAACTAGCTACGATTCGGAGTTCTTCAAGAATGAATCCTAGGAGTGTTATTATAGAACTAGATAAGATTCGGAGTTCTTCAAGAATACATCCTAGGAGTGTTATTATAGAAATAGATAAGATTCGGAGTACTTCAAGAATTAATCCTAGGAGTGTTATTAAAGAACTAGCTAAAATTCTGAGACTTTCAAAAATGAGTCCTAGGAGTCTTATTAAAGAACTAGCTAAAAGTCTGAGTCCTTCAAAAATAAGCCCTAGTGTTATTAAAGAACTAGCTAAGATTCTGTGGGCTCTCAGAATTGGCCTAGGAGTGGTATTAAAATGAATCTGTTTCTTAGTAGTCTAACCCCTTAAAAGTATGTTAGGTTCCCATAACATTAAAGTGCTGCTAATACAGAACTTCTCAGTTGGCAAATATGGTCTATGTTTACTGTGTGCACTGTAAGCTATATAAGCAGAGTACAGAAGAAGCAAGAAGACCCTCCTGTGGTTGCAAATGTACCAGGCTAATTGGCATGAGAGCCTTTCATTCTCGTACAGAAGCTTGATTCTTCTGCAACCTATTCTTGAAATTGCGATTCCCAGTGGTCAAGTGGGTACCCTGGGCCCTCATGGTCACTTCTGTACAGAGATAATCCAGCTCTTAATTGTAGTAGTGCATTTCTAGTGTTAATAATTTAGCTCCATGCAAATTACTCAAATGCCATGGCAGGCTGTGCTTCGATATGAAATGCCCAATTAGGAAAAGCAGATTTTAGACCACTCTGAAAGAGTTTAAAAACCTACATCCCAAGAGAGGACAATGCTAAAGTTTGAGCCTAGTTTCAGATGGGGCGCAACAGCACTCATTGTGGGGGACCAGCACTTATTTTTCCTCATTAGACTTTCACCCAAAACTAAGAGAGCCAAAATAACAAAAGGGGGGAAACAAGGAGGAAGAGAAAGACTGTAAAAAAGTGATAAAGGAGAAATCAGGAATGCGAAAGAATCTGAAAGAGTGAGCTGGAGCAGAGAAATGTTTACTCTATCTTTATACCTCACAAATGCATAACATAAACGTTTCCTGTGTGGCCTAACGACATTCACGTAAGATGTTACACTTGACATCATTATTGAAATGCATTCACTGTAGAATTAGAGAATCTATACATAGCACTGTGTGCCTTTACCATAATAAATGAGATATTCTTTGGAGACTTGATGAATAAACCATTCTCACATATTTAGAATGTGTTTACTCTAGAAACGGCAATGGATTTATGTAATGTGTGCACTAATGTTTCATGTATATTTCATATAAAATATAGTTCCTAGCCATTCTTACCCATGTTTATTAAAAGATTTACTGTATGACACATGCAATATGAATCTAGTTATATTCATTTATGTTTAAAGTGCACACGCATATTAAATGTGCACCATTGACTTAATATTCTAAAATTGCCCTTACTAGGCCTGTTTTCCATTCTGCATAAAATACTGTATTCCACTTTTGCTTGCATGCCTTTTCCCTTGCAGGTGCGTTCACTCACATTGTTAGTTTGAGAATAGATACAACAGGGTACTATCGATAGAGAGAGAAACTGAGAATGAGACCTTGGCAAAGGAACATGAAGAGCCAGAGCGTTAACTGAAGAGTTATATTCAGCATTTTCACAACATGACTTGGTTGAGCAAGGATGATGTTGTTCCCATGTTCAGTGTGGGACATTTCATAAATGTTGCAGCTTACAACGTGAGAATGGAAAAGGACAATGGAACCCCTGATGATGTGAACTGAGGGGTGGTACCTGAGTGATTTTAGTGTGAATAACTGGAGTCTACACTGTCTGATGTAGAGCCACTTTTCCTCGGACTTCGAGAGGTTTAGACCTCTATGCTTATTCCCTTTGACTCTTGCTGAGTATAGCTTAGTTTAAACACTCAAAATTCCCCTGACCCAAGAAGACTCTTGACCGAGCTTCTGCAATACTGACACCTTCTCTCACTTCCTGCACTTTCTGTATTTTCCAATTTTCTGTAGGTCCCTGAAATTTGAGATTCTTTGGGTTCCAAAACCATCCTCCTAGTTTTGATTTTAACTTAGATGATTCTAGATTTTACTTATGTTTAGAAGAGAGGACCAAAAACTCTCTCTGAGCATCAGATCTTATTATTGGTCTTTTGTATTGCTTTGACTGTACTTCTTGTTTGTCTAATACTGGTATGCTTAAACTTCTTAAGAAGGCTTAGTTTCCCAGTTGTTATTCTGTATCTTTATAGCATGATGCTGAGATATGTGTACCTTAACTTGATTGCAAAATTGTAATAAACCTTCTTAACTATAGTAACTGATTCCTGGTACTTATTAGGGTTACACTATTAATTGAAAATGATTGATTGATGTAATTTTAACTTCCATCACCTCTCAGTCAAGAAAGAAAAGGTTAATCTGAAGACGAATGGTAATAGGGTTGGCCCAAAGTGCTGCATCAGAGCTAAAGCGACAGGGAGTGTCTGGTGGTGAATGAAAAAGGCATGAAGTCAGATCACGACTATGCAGCCTTGAGATTCACAGCACTGGCAATGGGCTTCTAGGTGTTTGTACAAAGTATCATATCCAAAATTTCATGTGGACAAAATATTGTGTCAAAAATATCGAGGACAAGAATATTGTGAAGGTAAGTTTCCATAGGAAAGCAAAGATTTACTATACTTAACTCTACATATATGTACTTTGACTATATATATCTATATATATTTGATAGTAAATCTATACTTACCTATTTGCACTTACCATCTCGATATTTTGACACACTATTCTGTCCACACAATATTCTTGTCCTCGATTTCTGTCAGTGATCCGGGCTTTTAAGCAAACATTTGGGACCTGGCCCATCTAACCTCCCTCAGAAGTCAGCAGTTAGAAGTCTGCTTCAGAAAACTTCTAAAAACCTTTTCTGAAGAGTGGATTTTAGTTAACTGTTTCATCATGGTAGCTTGGTGGGGTTGTTTGCAACTAGAGCTGGGAGGCCCAGTCGGGTGCCATGCGCTATATAAAGACACAAGAATTTAATTGAATTGACCTTTTTTACAAATTAGGCACTGAGAGAGGGTATTTGAAGAGGCAGATAGAAGCGATCCCTGGTGAAGAATTTTGCTGCGGAAATGCAAAATGGTGCAAGAGGGAATGCTTGAATTCATCACTATTGGAAGCAGACGCCATGAATGCATTTCCCCAGGGGAACAAACGTATTCCAATTCTTGCACTGAATGAAATGACAAAGTTTGGACCGTTCTAATGCCAGCATATTTTAAGGAACTGGCGATGTACGTTTATAAGTCAGAGCCCTGAAGAAGTCCTTGTTGGACGAAACGCATTGGCTGCTGTGGCTATTATTCATTGGCGCTCTTTTTATAAGAAGAAAATAAATAAAGAACGACTGAACAAAGAAATTCTCTCCATATGCATTAATTACATGCTGGGTGCTAATTTGCCATGTACGTTGTTGTGAACAGAATGAAAATTTATGCTGAACCTTAAATGCATTTGACTCAACACAACCACTAATTTTGAGTCCTGAACCATCGATAATTAATTTGTCTTGGAAGCTGTTTTCCATTTGAAGTAGAGAGGGGCTGTACTTCAGGTTCGTTGCACCATTAGAAATATTTACACTCTACCCAATATTTTTTTGGCAAGTGCAGTATTTCATTGCATTAACCCCTCCTTCTCTTGCTTTATCTGAATGTTTCTAGCCACATTCTGCTCCTCATATGTTTGCTTTCTGTACCATTACAAAAAAGGACTAACCATGTGCATATGATTTTTGGCCTCGCCTTAAAAGAACAGCTCAGCTTGAGCTTTGAGATCCTACCCGCTCTAAACAAGAACACGCAACAAGGATCTAGACCAGGGTGCCACTGTGTCATTCAGCGTGTCTCAAATGGATTAATGCAAACAATACTCTATCGACTTTTGGAATATCTCAAAATACCTATGTCCCTTGTGTCAGGCCATGATTCCAGTGATGGGAAATTACAGGGGGCACTGGGCTCTTTTAAATTGTACATCAGAAATTAGGAGACCAAGATGTACATGAAAGGAAGGTGAGTTTATGTATGGTACAACACCATTTTTTAACCAAGAATAAAACATCACTGAACAGCCGAGCTTGTGTGTTCCCAATACTTTTAACATTATCCAAAGTCTGGGCATTTTAGTTTGATATGCTAATGTGCCATCTGCAATCACAGACTGGCTTTCAATTTTCTTGCTTGATCCAAAGTTGTGCCAACACAGAGTGGCCATCTTGGGCAACAAAGCACTAAGAAAGCAAATGGGTCTGCTCCAAGGTGTCCCTTATGAGATCTACTGGCATTGTCATTGCTTACTTTTTCCTAAACCTGCAGGCTACATTCATTTATTGATCTGTCAGTCAAATCGCATGCAATGAAAAATGAGGCCAGAAAGGGAATGATTTTTATTAAAGTATAAGAAAAAACATTCTAAGGTGTGCACACGGGATCAGCCATCTTTCAATGGCTTGAAACTATTAAGGCTGGCCGCAAACTGGTACATTGGAGGTGGCAGTTGGAGCAGAAAAAGATGGGGTCCAAGTGGGCAATTGGGTGGGGTTTACTTTTTAACTAAGAAAGTGGGGAAAAGAAGGGGGAGCATCAAGACACAGAAAGTGGTAGATAAAAATAGTCGCTGATGCACTGCACAATATGCTCCTGATATCAGTAGTTAAAGGATACAACTCATCTAATCAAAACACAAACACACAGATGCTCCTTAGACAGGTTAAACACAAACATAGGGAGGAAAGTCATTGATTCAGGAGCAGGGAATAGAGACAACTATATTGAATAAAGAAAAGTCTGTTGCCAATAGACAGATAAAGAAGGAGGCAAGACTATAAAACTGGCTTGTCCCGTGGAACCCGAATGCAACAGCACTTTATGTGACTACATAGAACTACTTTAGTGGAACACTGACCCTGTAGAGTGTATGCCTTTGCTTCGCTCTTTAGCACAACTTGTTTTTTATATGGTGCTAGCCATCCTCCATAATGGTATAAGGGTCCAAAACAGGGATTCATTTGGGAGCTGCAAACTCTATTTCAGTTATTTTGTAATCACTCAGCAGGAGTTGACACAAAGGGCACAAATAACATTACTTTTAGTATGTGGTAGGGCCACATAAATTCCCAAAAAGTGAATTTGTTGTTGGAAACCTGAAATCCTGGAGTCAGGATTTGCATATTTTGTGTACTCACATTTGAGTTACTATTAAGGAAAATGCACTAGTATTGCAGATTGTTCACAGTCAGAATTTAAAAACCTGTGGGCATATGTACAAAGAAGGGGCGGAGCGTGTTGTTAGCCTCCTTGGTATAATGACACGCTCTGCCACTTCTGAAACGCAGTGCTGCACTATATTTACAAGAATATGGTGCAGCCCTGCGTTTCCTCCTGTGCTGGTGCTAAGTGTAGCAGCTTAGCACCAACGCAGGCACCCTTGCACCATAGTGCAAGGGTGTCTGCATGCAGGGGAAGATTGTTTATGTACAGGAAGGTCGCCTTAGAAGGCCGTTTTGTAACTTCTATGTGTGCTGCTTTTGCACAATGCAGCACAGATGAAAACAGCAAAAACGAGGAGAAATTAAACATTTCTCCTCGCTTTGCCAGGTTAAGACCAGGTTTTCTCTGGTCTTAATTCTGGCGCTGCCTCCTATTTACGCCTCCCTTGTAAATAGGAAATTGTTGTTTTTGCATTTGTCACCCCGAGTGGGACGGGTATGCCCAGGCATGGATCCCGTGCTCTCCATGCCACTGGAGTCAAGCTATCCTGGCTGATGAGGGGTGAAACCCCGAAACCGGTCCTAGGATGCTTGTTTCCAGTCCAGGGAGGACCAGGCCTGGCAGTTCGGGCTGGATTCGCATATGGCTGGGTTCAAACTGGAATGGCATGGTGAGCAAAAAAACGATGGATTTAGGACCAGATCTCTGTATTCGGGGTGAATGTATGACATTGTTCTGCATTCTGTCCATCAATTGTTGTTTTTGCATTTGCCACCCCGAGTGGGACGGGTATGCCCAGACGTGGGTCCCCTGCTCTCCATGCCACTGGAAACAAGCTATCCTGGCTGATGAGGGGTGAAACCCCGAAACAGGTCCTAGGATGCTTGTTTCCAGTCCAGGGAGGACCTGGCCTGGCAGTTCGGGCTGGACTGTTCCCATTGGGCACAAGGTCAAGACTGATTTGCATATGGCTGGGTTCAAACTGGAATGGCATGGTAAGCAAAAAAACGATGGATTTAGGCCCAGATCTCTGTACTGGGGTGAATGTATGACATTGTTCTGCATTCTGTCCATCAATTGTTGTTTTTGCATTTGTCACCCCGAGTGGGACGGGTATGCCCAGACGTGGGTCCCGTGCTCTCCATGCCACTGGAGTCAAGCCATCCTGGCTGATGAGGGGTGGAACCCTGAAACCGGTCCTAGGATGCTTGTTTCCAGTCCAGGGAGGACCTGGCCTGGCAGTTCGGGCTGGACTGTTCACATTGGGCACAGGGTCAAGACTGATTTGCATATAGCTGGGTTCAAACTGGAATGGCATGGTGAGCAAAAAAACTATGGATGTAGGCCCAAATCTCTGTACTGGGGTGAATGTATGACATTGTTCTGCATTCTGTCCATCAATTGTTGTTTTTGCATTTGTCACCCCGAGTGGGACGGGTATGCCCAGACGTGGGTCCTGTGCTCTCCATGCCACTGGAGTCAAGCTATCCTGGCTGATGAGGGGTGAAACCCCGAAACCGGTCCTAGGATGCTTGTTTCCAGTCCAGGGAGGACCTGACCTGGCAGTTCGGGCTGGACTGTTCCCATTGGGCACAGGGTCAAGACTGATTTGCATATGGCTGGGTTCAAACTGGAATGGCATGGTGAGCAAAAAAACGATGGATTTAGGCCCAGATCTCTGTACTGGGTTGAATGTATGACATTGTTCTGCATTCTGCCCATCAATTGTTGTTTTTGCATTTGTCACCCCGAGTGGGACGGGTATGCCCAGACGTGGCTCCCGTGCTCTCCATGCCACTGGAGTCAAGCCATCCTGGCTGATGGGGGTGAAACCCCAAAACCGGTCCTAGGATGCTTGTTTCCAGTCCAGGGAGGACCTGGCCTGGCAGTTCGGGCTGAACTGTTCCCATTGGGCACAGGGTCAAGACTGATTTGCATATGGCTGGGTTCAAACTGGAATGGCATGGTGAGCAAAAAAACATTGGATTTAGGCCCAGATCTCTGTGCTGGGGTGAATGTATGACATTGTTCTGCATGCTGTCCATCAATTGTTATTTTTGCATTTGTTACCCCGAGTGGGACGGGTATGCCCAGACGTGGGTCCCGTGCTCTCCATGCCACTGGAGTCAAGCTATCCTGGCTGATGAGGGGTGAAACCCCGAAACCGGTCCTAGGATGCTTGTTTCCAGTCCAGGGAGGACCTGGCCTGGCAGTTCGGGCTGGACTGTTCCCATTGGGCACAGGGTCAAGACTGATTTGCATATGGCTGGGTTCAAACTGGAATGGCAGGGTGAGCAAAAAACGATGGATTTAGGCCCAGATCTCTGTACTGGGGGTGAATGTATGACATTGTTCTGCATTCTATCCATCAATTGTTGTTTTTGCATATGTCACCCGAGTGGGACGGGTATGCCCAGACGTGGGTCCCGTGCTCTCCATGCCACTGGAGTCAAGCTATCCTGGCTGATGAGGGGTGAAACCCCGAAACCGGTCCTAGGATGCTTGTTTCCAGTCCAGGGAGGACCTGGCCTGGCAGTTCGGGTTGGACTGCTCCCATTGGGCACAGGGTCAAGACTGATTTGCATATGGCTGGGTTCAAACTGGAATGGCATGGTGAACAAAAAAACGATGGATTTAGACCCATATCTCTGTACTGGGGTGAATGTATGCCATTGTTCTGCATTCTGTCCATCAATTGTTGTTTTTGCATTTGTCACCCCGAGTGGGACGGGTAGGCCCAGACGTGGGTCCCATGCTCTCCATGCCACTGGAGTCAAGCTATCCTGGCTGATGAGGGGTGAAACCCCGAAACCGTTCCTAGGGTGCTTGTTTCCAGTCCAGGGAGGACCTGGCCTGGTCGTTCAGGCTGGACTGTTCCCATTGGGTACAGGGTCAAGACTGATTTGTATATGGCTGGGTTCAAACTGGAATGGCATGGTGAGCAAAAAAACGATGGATTTAGGCCCAGATCTCTGTACTGGGGTGAATGTATGACATTGTTCTGCATTCTGTCCATCAATTGTTGTTTTTGCATTTGTCACCCCGAGTGGGACGGGTATGCCCAGACGTGGGTCCCGTGCTCTCCATGCCCCTGGAGTCAAGCTATCCTGGCTGATGAGGGGTGAAACCCCAAAACTGGTCCTAGGATGCTTGTTTCCAGTCCAGGGAGGACCTGGCCTGGCAGTTCGGGCTGGACTGTTCCCATTGGGCACAGGGTCAAGACTGATTTGCATATGGCTGGTTTCAAACTGGAATGGCATGGTGAGCAAAAAAACGATGGATTTAGGTCAGATCTCTGTACTGGGGTGCATGTATGACATTGTTCTGCATTCTGTCCATCAATTGTTGTTTTTGCATTTGCACAATGCAGCACACATGAAAACAGCAAAAATGAGGAGAAATTAAACATTTCTCCTCGCTTTGCCAGGTTAAGACCAGGTTTTCCCTGGTCTTAATTCTGGCGCTGCCTCCTATTTACACCTCCCTTGTAAATAGGAGGCAGCGTCAGAATCAATGGGTGTTGCGGTGGAATGCCCACCACAGCACCCATTGCCCTCCCCTTTCACGCTAAGCATAGAGTGAAAGGGGGCCTTATTTACAAGGCAGAGTTAAGTCACGTTAAATGGCTTAACGCTGCCTTGTAAATAAGGCGAAGCCCTTATAGCCACAGGAACGTCCTAAAAAGTGATGTTCCCGTGGCGATAGGGGATTGTACATATACCCCCTTTTGTTAAAGACACCCAAAAATCCTTAACTTAGAAGCGGGGTAGAGAAAGAGGATTTCTCCAGATGGGAAAATAGTTTTTAAGTAAAAAAGCAGAAGAAAATACTTCTGCAAATCCATATTTCTACTAAAAAGAAAGATGTTTGTGTATTGTCCACACTGTGAACACTGCTCAAGCGTAAGTGTGGGGGCAGTGTGGGACAGTTTGGATATGTCTTGCAATGTGGAAAAAATCTTCCATTTTTGTATGGCTAACCCTGATGTGTGCACCCTATTTTTGTCTGACATAAGAACTGCTGGCACTGTGACACTGCTACTCAATACCACAGTGCGTACACTCTGGCACTAAAATGGTGCTGATAAAATTAGTTTCACCCAATTGGTGGTCTATTTAGATATCCTGTAAGGCTGTGGCAGAAGGAGATGACACTGTACCCGTGGCGTGGAAGTTAAATATCATACGTGGACTGCAGTGTGTATTTACACCACCCGCATATATGACAAAAATGTATGGCTGCTTGGAGCACTGCTGTGCTCTGGCCGGGCAGAAGTCTGAAAACACTGCATTGTCACATGGAATGGAAAAGTGCCTTTGCCATATAAAAAACAATGGGGCAGATTTAACATTTTCCTTTGCCACAAAAAATGATGCAAACCTGCGCAAAGTGTTGATAAACTATGTACTTTCTAGCTCAAACCTTTATTTATGCTGGAAATTAGCAAGTAAATTAACAAACACAGTGCTTTGTGTGTGTGCTGCACTGTACAGCACACATCCAATGTGTGAAAATGTGTTTCAAGCTTTGCCTAGCTATAGCATTTCATATTGGAAGAGCACCCTTCAAACGCTAGGCTAGATATCACACACAGACATTTGCACTATGGTTTTAGGGTATGCGTGTGTGGTGCTAGGCAGTCTAATTTGGCACCAGCAATGGAGAAGTGATAAGCAGTGCCATATCTTAGTACATATTTTCGCTACAATGTTCTTTCCCCCCCAGCACAACATAGCACACCAACTTTGCTTGCTGTACTGCATTGCACAACCTTATAATAAATCAGCCCCAATATTTTTATACATTTTTTTTTGTTTATCTAATTATTGTGCAGTTTGACAGACATTTGTTTAAACATTTTTCATGTAAAATATACAACTGTACAATCAATTCTCTATAATGGTTATTATACAAGTCATTCCACATTGCCTGATGTCTCACCCCCTAGTCGAGCAGCAGGCTTTCTGAATGAGTCTTCTGTACGGCTGTCATAATGGGATTCTGGGAAGGGGTGGTACAGATTTATACCCTATGAGTGTTACACCCCCAAACCTGTTTCCATTTCTTTGGGCAACCTCTACTTTCGTAAACTGCTGAGGACAAATCTGGGCAACATGGGGTATAATGATCGCTAAACGAAACTTAGCCAAACACTGGGGGGACACAGAACACCCCAACACTCACGGAATGGAATAAAGACATGGACTGGGCCATGGTAGCTGAAAGAGCAGTTTACAGACCGCCATCTCCCTTGATTGATTTGATATTAGACCTAGCCTTCTGATTGGCGATCTGAGTTGCCAACACGCGCCCCACCCTTTCTCCATATTCGTATTGCAGGGTTTTATACTTATAATAGTTGGTGGCAACCTTATCCATTAGCCCTCTGTTAATTTTGGACCGAACTTTTAGAAGCCGAAGATATATTGACTGCGCCATTGGATCCCTTGCAACGATTGCTCTAGCATGTTGGTGTTCCAGGTCTAAATATTCAAGACGATCCTGTTCTGCCGCCTCAGCTGCATGCCTGTTTCGTGCTAGGACAAACTGAAGAGTTGCCCCCCTAATAAAGGCTTTCATACAGTCCTAAACTATTGAGATATTAGTAGTACCCAGATTGTTACTTAGATATTCCTTTAATGCTCTTCTAAGATTTACCTGATACTCAGGATTACTAAGTAAGTGTCTGGGAAATGAGAAAGCCCGAGGATCCTTTCTGACACCAAGTTGTTTCCACAGAGTTAACATTACTGGGTTATGGTCAGATATAATTTTGGGACAAACCTCAGCATGTGCGTTTTACAGCAATGCCCGCTTGATAAAAATCATATCGATACGGGAATAATGTTTGTGCGGTTGTGAGTAGTATGTATACCCAGGCAGCATTGGAAAAAGTATCCTCCAGGCATCATCAAGCTGATGTATATGCAATAATGCCAGCAAAGCTGCTCTGTTCTTGACCATTCTGACCCATGCTTTGCTATTGGTAGTATCTATTTGATTGTCCATAATGCAGTTGAAGTCACCCATGACGATCAGGTCCCCGGCCCACCCCAATAATTCGGAACTTAAATAATCAAAGACATCGGGACAATCCGCATTAGGACCATACACTACACAAATCGTGGCCTTACGCCCCGATATCAGCAGCTGAACTATCGCCCATCTACCCTTAATGTCAGCCATTGTGCGTAAAACAGTTGCTGCTAAATTCTTAGATTTCAGTATAGCAACCCCACGAATAGAGACTGCCTGTGAAGTGCATATTAGTATGTCATACCCAAGTTGTCTCAACAGTGATCTGTCCCTATATGCAAGGTTGCAGCCATTAAATTGAATGGCATGACATCTGCCCTATTCGCCGTTCAACGGGGGACACGGCAGGGCTGCCCATTGTCCCCCTTATTGTTCGCTCTGTACATCAAGCCTTTTGTAAGGCATTTGCAACAGAATAGAGGGATTTCCCTAGTATGTCTCAATGGTGTGGAACTTAAGGTCACTGCGTTTGCAGACGATATCGCAGTCTTTACTGGTAATCCTGGAGAGGCCATAGGTGACATTACGCGAGAGGCTGAGCTATTCGGCTCTTTTTCTGGCTGCAAGCTGAATTTAGCTAAGACCCAGACAATAGTCAACGTGCAATCTGAGACCCTGCCTCTCGCACTAGGGGTTACACAAACAGCCATTTATCTTAGTGTCTGTCTCAGCAGTCAGGTCAATGACATTGCTTTATTGAACTACGAACCTCTGCTCAAAACAGTCTCGGCTAAATTGCGTAGCTGGCACCGGCTCCCTCTCACTATATATGGGAGGTGTAATATCATTAGAATTAATATTCTGTTTAAATTTCTATACTTATATCGTTCGATACCTTTGCGGGTTCCTCGGTCCTTCTTTAAGCAATTAGACAGTGTTATAGGCAGTTTTATATGGGGGTACAAACGTGCCAGGAGGGCTCTCAGGCTTATGAAACTACCATATACACAAGGGGGTTTTAAGCTCCCAGACTTCAGGCTTTACTATTGGGCTGCCTTTGTTGGCCGGATCCGCGGCCTGCTCAGCGGGTTGGATGCTGGTCCGGCTTTATTGTCTTATCAGCTTGCTTGCGGCTCATCGGTTGGGTTCATGCTATATAAGACCTCTGATCCTAACTACTTTAAGCGTGTTAAGTTTAAGGTAAATAAAGATATCACCAGTGTTTGGCAGGATATCTGTTGGACTTGGCCTTTTTGCAGGGTCATCCCTAAACTTTTTGCCTTTCTCCTAGCCATTTTTCTGACATGGTGTTGGTGGTTTTAGGACTCTGGGCACTTTAGCACTGCCGTTCAGTGTAAAGTGCGTGTGCTCTCTGTGATAAATGTGGTAAGATTGGTCTACACCTGTGAGTCCCTTGTAAAGCGGTATCTCATATACCCAGGGCTGGTAAATTAAATGCTACTGGTGGGCTTGCAGCGCTAATTGCGCCACCCACCAAAGTAGCCTTTCAAACCTATCTCAGGCCTCTGCCATTGCAGGGCCTGTGTGCGCAGTGTTACTGCCGCTGTGACGTGGCACCTAAAGTGTGCGCATGTCCGTGACCCCCTTTACTACATGTCAGTCACCCTAAGGTAGGTCCCTAGCTAGCCCTATGGGCAGGGTGCATTGTAGATAAAAGATAGGACATGTACCTTAAGTGTGTGACATGTCCTGGTAGTGACAAACAGCCATTTTGGTTTCTCACTACTGTGGGGGCTGCCCTCCCATAGGAATGCATTGGGGATTCCCTGATAAGTGTTTCAGTGATAATTCCTGATATGAGAGGCGCAGCGTGGTCAAGTTTGAGTATATTTGGAATAGTGATAATAAATGCTGCACAATGGTGTGCACAGATTTATTATAACTATTTTAGAAATGCCACTTTTAGAAGTTGGCATTTCTGTGTGCTATGTGTCTGCCTGCCTGATGTGAATTGCATGTCTGGCTTTTGAGTGACAGGGGCTGGGAGGTGTGTGTGGCTCCAGGAGGGGCAGGGTGAGTCAGCGCTAGGCTGAATGGGACATCTACATTTTGAGTAGTGGGAGGTGAAGTCCCTGGTCCTTGAATAGGATTGTGCCTGCCCTAGTGAATGCTGGCTCCGCCCCCCTGTGGTGTGTCTGATCACATAGCCCCCACCAGACAAAGGGGAAGAGGAGCTTGGAAAACAAAGTGCTCCAAATCCCCCCTGAACCAGTTGCATCTGGTTCCCCTAGCCCTGTCCTGCAGACAAAGAGAAAATGGCATATAAATATAGGGGCTGTGACCCCATGAAAATGTTCAGTTCCTGTTCTGTGAGAGCTGTTCCTGACTTGCTGGGGGGCTGGCTGCTGCTGGGGCCCAGGAGGAACCGCCATGAGGGCTTGCCTCCCTGGGCCCAGCATTGCCCCCCTGGATTCCCAAGGACTTTTGATTCCCTGCCCAGCCTTGTCACCCTGATGACTCTGGGGATCCTTTTAGCGCCTCGTGAGTGCTACTGCTGGGAAGGAGGAGAGGAGTGCGTGCCTGCAGCGCTGTGCTGCAACGTCTTTCGAGGGAATCCCAACGTGGGGATTCCCCCCTATGCGCTCCTGATTAGAGCGGGTGCCCACCCCGCACTGATGAGCTACTAGACGAGCGGGTGCCCACCCCGCGGTTGAGGTCTGCTGCGGGTGCCCACCCCGCCTGGTTGCCGAGATCTGCACCGAGATCTCCACCGCGGCCCCGGAAGCCAGGCAGCCTTGCCTGGTTGGGGGCGGGGCCTCGTTGTGTCCGGAGGAAAGCAGGAAGAAGCAGTCCAGAGCATCGCAGGCGTTCCATGGAAGTCCCGGTCCCAGGAAGGGGGACCGGGCGAAGGGAGGCAGGCAGCACTGCACCTAAGGCGAAGCGGGGCTCCCGTGTGGTGAGGAGAGCCCCACGTGCAGTATAGAGCTGGCCAGAGCCTCGGGAGCATCTGAGTACCACCGTACCCTGCCAGGATACCACCAGAGAGCCCGGTGAGTGGTGGCGCGGCATGTGAGGCTGGGGGCGGTTCGAGGCACATTGTCGGTGCCTGTGAGGGAGGTGGAGGGCCTCCCCAGGCACAACGGTGCCCTGTTAAATTTCACAGCTGCGCCGCAGTTGCGGGCAGCTGCACCGAGGGGGTAATTTTGTTGCTAGAGTCCCAGTGGGGGACTCAGGGCACTCATAGTGCCAGTGCCTGTTTCTTTACACAGCTGCACCGCCCTGGCTATGGGCAGCTGCAACGTTTTGGGGGCACATGGAGAAGCACAGTGAGGCTGAAGAGGCACAGATGTGCCAGGGCCCCCATATTGCTTATTCACAGCTGCCCAGCAATTAGTGGGCAGCTGCTACGTTTAGGCCAGGGTGTAGTGAGGAGTCCCAGGAGAGGACCCAGGAGGCACCATGGGGCCAGTGCATTGCGCACTTTTTGCTTTAGCTGCAAGTGGCAGCTTAGCGCCCTGACTTTGCTGGACATAGGGCATTTGAGCCCTGCGAGAAGGCCAGTTGGCCTGGGGGTCATAGGTAGGATGGTGAAAGGGCGCAAGGCCCTAAGGTGATGTATGCACCTGGTAGTGGTGTTACTGCGGTGCACTACTGAGTTCCTGCCTGATATGTATTATGTGCCAAATGTGATTTATGCACCCTGGTTTGTGCCTCAAATGATATTTATGCCCATGAGGTTATCGCATAATGTGTTTATTCTGGTGAGGCCTAATGCGTAATGTGTTTAAGCTTAGGAGGGTGTCTATGCTAATGAGGTGTTGGCCTAATGTGGTTATGCCTAATGTCATGTTATGATGTCTTGGGGTAGTGCCTATTTGCGTAATGTGTTTATGCTTATGAGGTTATTGCATAACGTGTTTATGCTGGTGAGGCCCATTGCGTAATGTGTTTATGCTGATGAGGTTTGGATCTGATGTGGGTTTATGCTAATAGGATAATGCTTATGTCATTATTGTACCATTAGTTACTGGTTGTGTTTTATATTTGCATTTACTTACCTGTTCTGATGGTTCTGACCATGGCCCGATTGGCCTGGTCCTGTATATAATTCCCCTGTGAATATTGCCCGTGCCAGTTGGCACAGTGTAAATGTGTGATTCTGTTTCGAATGTGTTTATGACAATACAAAGGCTATTTTTTATATAACCTTGTGTGGAGTTCCTTTTGTGGTGTGCCTAGTTTGTTGCTGCTGTGTGTGTGTGTTGCGCAAACGCTTTAGAACATTGCCTCTGGGATAAGCCTGACTACTCGTGCCAAGCTACCAAGGGGGTGAGCAGGGGTTATCATCAGTGTGTAACTCCCTTGCCCTGACTAGAGTGGTGGTTTCTGCCTGGCTTTGGCGCAAGCCTTAGCCAACCAGAAATCCCAGTTCTAACAATATCTGTAAGCAATATTCTATACCTGCGTTTCATCACTATACAGTGTGGGGCAACCCTATGCTGCCCGATATATTTCTAGATTCTATCGGCAAAAGCTGGCAACGTAACGGCATTAATCAGATTGGACAATTGTATGATGCACGGGGGTTTCGCTCTTTTGTCTCATTAAAAGATGAGTTTGGTCTTTTACAGAGTACCTTTTTTAAGTATTTACAAATCAGGGACTTTTTTTTAAGAGTCCAAAAGTTACTGTCTGGAATATATAAGAGCTTAGGGCGTGGCGTAATCGGTGCAGTGTAAAAGAAGTTTCTTGCAGCAGCTAATGACGATAGTATACAGATAGCTACCAAACTAAGTTGGATTCTTAGGGTTGAAATAACGGCTGAGGGAATACAGGAGTCAATAAGAGTAATGGACCGAGTGGTAACTTCTGTCAATTTGAAATTACAACAGCATCGGACAGTATACATGTTACATTACACGCCGGCAATTATCTCTAAGTGGGCTGTATCTCGATCTTCAGCTAAGCTATTCTGTCCGAAATGTCAACTCTTTGCTGCAGACTTAACCCCTTCGATGCTCATGACGAGCTGGACTCTTCATGGCACACAGTGTTCGTGTGCTCATGACGAGTCCAGCTCGTCATGGGACCCAGCACAGGAAATCCCTCTGGTGCGGGCACCAGAGGGATTCCCTTTTCTTCCCTAAAGCCTCGGGAGCTGGGGAAGAGCTTCCCCAGCTCCCGAGGCCCCCCTGGTTTCCTGAAATGACGATCGGCGCGCACGTCGCGCTGATGTCATTTCAGTGAAACTGAAACTGAAATGAGCCAAGAGGCTCATTTCAGCTTCAGTTCTACGTGCTCAGGGGCTATCTCAGCCCCCTAAGCACGTAGAAACTCAGGAGAGGTATCGTTGGAAAGGGAGAATCTCCCTTTCCAATGGTACCCTTCCCTAGTGGATCCCTGCTTGGGGATCGCCCCAGGAGGGCGATCCTCAAGCAAGGATCCACCCACTAGGCACCAGGGAGGGGAGCGGCCCCTTGGGCAAGGGCCTTGCTCCCCCATAAAATCTTTGCCATGATTAGTCTTTCTGCCCCCCTGGGGGTAGATGGGGCAGTAGCCCCAATCTGCCCCCGGGGGTGTAGAAAGCCCACTAGACACCAGGGATTTTTATGGGATGTTTATTAGGGGTGGGGGCTGCCCAAAACGGGCATGCCGATGCCCCCACCCCCCTCGGCCACAAAACTAGTCTTTCTGCCCCTGGGGGCAGATGGGGCAGTAGCTCCCAATCTGCCTCCGGGGGCAGAAAGCCCACTAGATACCAGGGATTTAAAAAAAATTATAGTTAGGGGTGGGGGCTGCCCAATATGGGCATGCCAATGCCCCCACCCCACCCGCCGCAAAGGTACAGTCTTTCTGCCCCTCCTGGGGGCAGATGGGGGCAGTAGCCTCCAATCTGCCCCCCCGGGGGGGCAGAAAGCCCACTAGATACCATGGATTTTTTTAAAATTATAATTTGGGGTAGGGGCTGCCCAATTTGGGCATGCCAATGCCCCCACCCCCGATGCAAAGGTACAGTCTTTCTGCCCCTCCTGGGGGGCAGAAAGCCCACTAGACACCAAGGTTTTTTTTCCCCTCGATACATTTAGGGGTGGGGTTGCCCAAGATGGGCATGCCAATGCCCCCACCCCTCCCCCACGAAATTCCAGTCTTTCTGCCCCCGGGGGGCAGATGGTGGCAGTGGCCACCAATCTTCCCCCTCCGGGGTTCAGAAACACCCTAGATGCCAGGGATTATTTTTTTATAGGCCCGGGGTGGGGCTGCCCAGAATGGGCATGCAAATGCCCCCACCCTACCCCCAAAGAAAAAAAAGACTTTCTGCCCCCCAGGAAGCAGATGGGGGCAATAGCCACTGATCTGCCCCCCGGGAGGGGGCAGAAAGCCCACTAAGCGCCAGGGATTTTTTTTTATATAGGTAGGGGTGGGGGCTGCCCAGAATGGGCATGTCAATGCCCCCACCCCAAACAAAATGCTACAGTCTCTCTGCCCCCCCCTGGGAGGCAGATGGGGCAATAGCACCTTATCTGCCCCCCCGCGGGGGCAGAAAGCCCACTAGCCACCAGGGATTTTTTTTTACAAAGTTCGGGGTGGGGGCTGCCAAGAATGGACATGCCAATGCCCCCACCCACCCCAAAAAGATGTCACTGTCTTTCTGCCCCTCCCAGGAGGCAGATGGGGCAGTAGCCCCTGATCTGCCCCCGGGGGGCAGAAAGCCCACTATGTGCCAGCGATTATGCTGGCTTTTTTATACGCAGGGGTGGGGGCTGACCAGAATAGGCATCCCAATGCCCCGACCCCCAAAAGAATAGCCACAGTCTTTCTGCCCACCTCGGGGGCATATCGGGGCAATAGCCCCTGATTTCCCCCTCCCCAGGGCGGCAGAAAGCCCTCTAGGCACTGACTTTTTTTCGGAATGTGCCTACCTGTTGAATTTGGTTCCTAGCTCTGCCGGCACCCAGGGAAACCTAGCAAACCTATACATTTTTGAAAACTAGACACCCCGGGGAATCCAGGATGGGCTGACTTGACTGGCTCTCACCAGGTTCTGTTACCCAGAATCCCTTGCAAACCGAAACATTTGTAAAAAAAACACATTTTCCTCACATTTCTGTGGTGGAAAGTTCTGGAATCTGCGTGGATCCACAAATTTCCACCCATCCCGCGTTCCCCAAAGTCTTCCAAGAAAAATGGCACCTCACATGTGTGGGTAGGCCTAGTGCCCGCGACAGGAAACGGCCCAAACGCAACGTGGACACACCACATTTTCACAGTGAAAACGGACCCTTTTTTTGCAAAGTGCCTAGCTGTAGATTTTGAACCCTAACACTGCCAGCACCTAGGGAAACCTAGCAAACCTATACATTTTTGAAAACTAGACACCCAGGGGAATCCAGGATGGGGTGACTTGACTGGCTCTCACCAGGATCTGTTACCCAGAATCCCTTGCAAACCTAAAAATATGTCCAAAAAACACATTTTCCTCACATTTCTGTGGTGGAAAGTTCTGGAATCTGCGTGGATGTACAAAATTCCACCCACCCCGCGTCCCCCAAAGTCTTCCGTGAAAAATGGTACCTCACTTGTGTGGATGGGACAAGTACCCGCGACAGGCAAGGGCCCAAAACCTATTGAGGCGACATCAAAATTACCTATCACAAACCAACCTGGTTTTGCAAGGGGGGTCCCATGAGTTTTTGGCCCCGGGCTCAACGGCCATCTAGGGAAACCTACCCAACCCACACATTTCTGAAAACTAGACACCCGCAGGAGTCCAGCGAGGTATGGCTTGCGTGGGTCCTCCAAAATTTTCTTACCCAGAATACCCTGCAAACCTCAAATTTAGCTGAAAAAATCAAGTTTTTCTCCAATTTCTGTGTGGGAAAGTTCTGGAATCTACGTGGATCCACAAATTTCCTACCACCCAGCTTTCCCCCAGGTCTCCCGATAAAAATGATACCTCACACTCGTGGGTGGGTCAAGTACCCGCAACAGGCAAGGGCCCAGAACGTATTGAGGAGACATCAAAATTACCTATCACAAAACAACCTGGTTTTGCAAGGGGGGTCACCTGGGTTTTTGGCCCCGGGCTCAGCAGCCATCTTGGGAACCTACCAAACCCACACATTTCTGAAAACTAGACACCTGGGGGAGTCCAGCGAGGTATGGCTTGCATGGGTCCCCAAACGTTTTCCTACCCAGAATGCCCTGCAAACCTCAAATTTAGCAGAAAAAAATCACTTTTTACTCAAATTTCTGTGTGGGAAAGTTCTGGAATCTGCGTGGATCCACAAATTTCCTACCACCCAGGGCTCCCGATAAAAATGGTACCTCACTTGTGTGGGTAGGCATAGTGGCTGAAACAGGAAATGGCCCAAATCGTATTGTGGAGACTTTAAAACTACCTATAACAAAACTACCTGGTTTTGGGGGGGGGCACCTGGTTTTTTGGCCCCGGGCTCCCCGCCATCTAGGGAAACCTACCAATCCCACATGTTTCTGAAAACTAGACACCCTGGGAGTCCAATGAGGTATGGCTTGCGTGGATCCCCCAACGCTTCCCTACCCAGAATCCCCTGCAACCCTCAAATTTAGCTGAAAAACCATATTTTCCACATATTTTTGCGTGGAATCACCGTGCTGGCACAAATGTCCTACCACCCAGCGTTGCCCTTGTTCCCCGAGTAAAATGATACCTCACTTGTGTGGGTGTCCAAAGCAGAACTGACTAAAAACGTATTTTAAAAAAAATATAGCGCTTAGAATTCTCGGTGCTATACCCTAAATCCCTATGTTTTGGGCTCTTCCCAGTCACAGGCCTTTGGCCCACCCACACAAGTGAGGTATCATTTTACTCGGGAGAACAAGGGGAACGCTGGGTGGTAGGACATTTGTGCCGGCACGGTGATCCCACGCAAAAATGTATGGAAAAAGTGATTTTTTTCAGCTAAATTTGAGGTTTGCAGGGGATTCTGGGTAGGAAAACGTTGTGGGACCCACGCAAGCCATACCTCGCTGGACTCCCCCGGGTGTCTAGCTTTCAGAAATGTTTGGGTTTGGTAGTTTCCCAAGATGGCCACCGAGCCCGGGGACAAAAACCCAGGTGACCTCTCTTGCAAAACCAGGTTGTTTTGTGATAGGTAATTTGGTCCCTTTTCTGTCGCGGGTACTTGACCCACCCACGCGAGTGAGGTATCATTTTTATCAGGAGACCTGGGGGAACGCTGGGTGGGAGGAAATTTGTGGATCCACGTAGATTCCAGATCTTTCCCACACAGAAATGTGAGAAAAGTGATTTTTTCAGCTAAATTTGAGGTTTGCAGGGATTCTGGGTAGGAAAAGTTAGGGGACCCACGCAAGCCATACCTCACTGGACTCCCCAGGTGTCTAGTTTTCAGAAATGTGTGGGTTTGGTAGGTTTCCCTAGATGGTCACCGAGCCCAGGGCCAAAAACTCATGGGACCCCCTTGCAAAACCAGGTTGTTTTGTGATAGGTAATTTTGATGTCGCCTCAATAGGTTTTGGGCCCTTTCCTGTCGCGGTGTACTTGACCCACCCACGCGAGTGAGGTATCATTTTATCGGGAGACATGGGGGAACACTATGTGGTAGGAAATTTGTGGATCGACGTAGATTCCAGAACTTTCCCACACAGAAATTTGAGAAAAAGTGATTTTTTTCAGCTAAATTTGAGGTTTGCAGGGCATTCTGAGTAGGAAAACGTTGGGGGATCCACGCAAGCCATACCTCGCTGGACTCCCCGGGTGTCTAGTTTTCAGAAATGTGTGGGTTTGGTAGGTTTCCCAAGATGGCCGCCGAGCCCGGGGCCAAAAACCCAGGTGACTTCTGCAAAACCAGCTTGTTTTGTGATAGATCATTTTGATGTCTCCTCAATACGTTTTGGGCCCTTGCCTGTTGCGGGTACTTGAACCACCCACACCAGTGAGGTATTTGGCCCTGGGCTCGGCGGCCATATTAGGAAACCTACCAAACCCACACATTTCTGAAAAGTAGACACCCGGGGAATTCCAGGGAGGTATGGCTTGCGTGGATCCCCCAACGTTTTCTTACCCAGAATCCCCTGCAAACCTGATATTTTGCTGAAAAAAAATCACTTTTTTCACACATTTTTGTGTGGTAAAGTTGTGGCATCACGGGGCTGACACAAATTTCCTACCACCCAGCGTTCCCCCAGGTCTCCCAATAAAAATGGTGCCTCACTCGGGTGGGAGGCCCAAGTACCCGCGACAGGCAAGGGCCCACAACGTATTGAGGCGACCTCAAAATGGCCTATCACAAAACGACCTGGTTTTGCAAGGGGGTCCCATGCTGTTTTGGCCCGGGGCTCGGCGGCCACCTAGGAAACCTACCAAACCCACACATTTCTGAAAAGTAGACACCCGGGGGATTCCAGGGAGGTATGGCTTGCGTGGATCCCCCAACGTTTTCTTAGCCAGAATACCCTGCAAACCTGATATTTTGCTGAAAAAATCACTTTTTTCACACATTTTTGTGTGGTAAAGTTGTGGCATCCCAGGGCTGACACAAATTTCCTACCACCCAGCGTTCCCCCAGGTTTCCCGATAAAAATGGTGCCTCACTCGGGTGGGAGGCCCAAGTACCCGCGACAGGCAAGGGCCCACAACGTATTGAGGCGACCTCAAAATGGCCTATCACAAAACGACCTGGTTTTGCAAGGGGGGGTCCCATGATGTTTTGGCCCGGGGCTCGGCGGCCACCTAGGGAAACCTACCAAACCCACACATTTCTGAAAAGTAGACACCCGGGGGATTCCAGGGAGGTATGGCTTGCGTGGATCCCCCAATGTTTTCTTACCCACAATCCCTGCAAACCTGATATTTTGCTGAAAAAATCACTTTTTTCACACATTTTTGTGTGGTAAAGTTGTGGCGTCACGGGGCTGACACAAATTTCCTACCACCCAGCGTTCCCCCAGGTCTCCCAATAAAAATGGTGCCTCACTCGGGTGGGAGGCCCAAGTACCCGCGACAGGCAAGGGCCCACAACGTATTGAGGCGACCTCAAAATGGCCTATCACAAAACGACCTGGTTTTGCAAGGGGGGTCCCATGCTGTTTTGGCCCGGGGCTCGGCGGCCACCTAGGGAAACCTACCAAACCCACACATTTCTGAAAAGTAGACACCCGGGGGATTCCAGGGAGGTATGGCTTGCGTGGATCCCCCAACGTTTTCTTAGCCAGAATACCCTGCAAACCTGATATTTTGCTGAAAAAATCACTTTTTTCACACATTTTTGTGTGGTAAAGTTGTGGCATCCCAGGGCTGACACAAATTTCCTACCACCCAGCGTTCCCCCAGGTTTCCCGATAAAAATGGTGCCTCACTCGGGTGGGAGGCCCAAGTACCCGCGACAGGCAAGGGCCCACAACGTATTGAGGCTGACCTCAAAATGGCCTATCACAAAACGACCTGGTTTTGCAAGGGGGTCCCATGATGTCTTGGCCCGGGGCTCGGCGGCCACCTAGGAAACCTACCAAACCCACACATTTCTGAAAAGTAGACACCCGGGATTCCAGGGAGGTATGGCTTGCGTGGATCCCCCAATGTTTTCTTACCCAGAATCCCTGCAAACCTGATATTTTGCTGAAAAATCACTTTTTCACACATTTTTGCGTGGTAAAGTTGTGGCATCACGGGCTGACACAAATTTCCTACCACCAGCGTTCTCCCAGGTCTCCCGATAAAATGGTGCCTCACTCGGGTGGGAGGCCCAAGTACCACGACAGGCAGGGCCCACAACGTATTGAGGCGACCTCAAAATGGCCTATCACAAAACGACCTGGTTTGCAAGGGAGTCCCATGATGTTTTGGCCCGGGCCTCGGTGGCCACCTAGGGAAACCTACCAAACCCACACTTTCTGAAAAGTAGACACCGGGGATTCCAGGGAGGTATGGCTTGCGTGGATCCCCCAACGTTTTCTTACCCAGAATCCCCTGCAAACCTGAAATGTGGCTGAAGAAATCACTTTTTCACACATTTTTGTGTGGTAAAGTTATGGCGTCACGGGGCTGACACAAATTTCCTACCACCCAGCGTTCCCCAGGTCTCCCGATAAAATGGTGCCTCACTCGGGTGGGAGGCCCAAGTACCACGACAGGCAGGGCCCACAACGTATTGAGGCGACCTCAAAATGGCCTATCACAAAATGACCTGGTTTTGCAAGGGGTCCCATGATGTTTTGGTCCGGGGGCTGGCCACCTAGGAAACCTACCAAACCCACACATTTCTGAAAAGTAGACACCCGGGGATTCCAGGGAGGTATGGCTTGCGTGGATCCCCAACGTTTTCTTACCCAGAATCCCTGTAAACCTGATATTTTGCTGAAAAAATCACTTTTTCACACATTTTTGTGTGGTAAAGTTGTGGCATCACGGGGCTGACACAAATTTCCTACCACCCAGTGTTCCCCCAGGTTTCCCGATAAAAATGGTGCCTCACTCGGTGGGAGGCCCAAGTACCCAGCGACAGGCAAGGGCCCAAATCATTTTGTGATAGGCAATTTTGATGTCGCCTCAATACGTTGTGGGCCCTTGCCTGTCGCGGGTACTTGGGCCTCCCACCCGAGTGAGGCACCATTTTTATCGGGAGACCTGGGGAACGCTGGGTGGTAGGAAATTTGTGTCAGCCCCGTGATGCCACAACTTTACCACACAAAAATGTGTGAAAAAGGGATTTTTCAGCAAAATGTCAGGTTTGCAGGGATTCTGGGTAAGAAAACGTTGGGGGATCCACGCAAGCCATACCTCCCTGAATCCCCGGGTGTCTACTTTCAGAAATGTGTGGGTTTGGTAGGTTTCCCTAGGTGGCTGCCGAGCCCCGGGCCAAAACGTCATGGCCCTTGCAAAACCAGGTCGTTTTGTGATAGGCCATTTTGAGGTCACCTCAATACGTTGTGGGCCCTTGCCTGTCGCGGGTACTTGGGCCTCCCACCCGAGTGAGGCACCATTTTTATCGGGTGACCTAGGGGAATGCTGGGTGGTAGGAAATTTGTGTCAGCCCCGTGATGCCACAACTTTACCACACACAAATGTGTGAAAAAAGGGATTTTTTCAGCAAAATGTCAGGTTTGCAGGGGATTCTGGGTAAGAAAACTTTGGGGGATCCACGCAAGCCATACCTCCCTGGAATCCCCGGGTGTCTACTTTTCAGAAATGTGTGGGTTTGGTAGGTTTCCCTAGGTGGCCGCCAGCCCCGGGCCAAAACGTCATGGGACCCCCTTGCAAAACCAGGTCGTTTTGTGATAGGCCATTTTGAGGTCGCCTCAATACGGTGTGGGCCCTTGCCTGTCGCGGGTACTTGGGCCTCCCACCCGAGTGAGGCACCATTTTTATCGGGAGACCTGGGGGAACGCTGGGTGGTAGGAAATTTGTGTCAGCCCCATGATGCCACCACTTTAACACACAAAAATGTGTGAAAAAGGGATTTTTTCAGCAAAATGTCAGGTTTGCAGGGATTCTGGTAAGAAACGTTGGGGGATCCAGGCAAGCCATAACTCCCTGGAATCCCCGGGTGTCTACTTTTCAGAAATGTGTGGGTTTGGTAGGTTTCCTAGGTGGCCGCCGAGCCCCGGGCCAAAACGTCATGGGACCCCCCGTGCAAAACCAGGTTGTTTTGTGATAGGCCATTTTGAGGTCGCCTCAATACGTTGTGGGCCCTTGCCTGTCGCGGGTACTTGGGCCTCCCACCCGAGTGAGGCACCATTTTTTCCAGAAGACCTTGGGGAACGCGGGGTGGGTGGAATTTTGTGGATCCACGCAGATTCCAGAACTTTCCACCACAGAAAAGTGAGGAAAATGTGTTTTTTTTGCCAATTTTTTAGGTTTGCAAGGGATTCTGGGTAACTGAACCTGGCGAGAGCCAGTCAAGTCACCCCATCCTGGATTCCCTGGGTGTCTACTTTTCAAAAATGTATAGGTTTGCTAGGTTTCCCTAAGTGCCGGCAGAGCTAGGGTTCAAAAACTACAGCTAAGCACCTTGCAAAAAAAGGGTCATTTTTCACTGTGAAAATGTGGTGCGTCCACGTTGCGTTGTGCGCTGCTTCCTGTCGCGGGCACTAGGCCTACCCACACAAGTGAGGTACCATTTTTTTGGAAGACCTTGGGGAACGCGGGGTGGGTGGAATTTTGTGGATCCACGCAGATTCCAGAACTTTCCACCACAGAAAAGTGAGGAAAATTTGTTTTTTTGCCAATTTTTTAGGTTTGCAAGGGATTCTGGGTAACAGAACCTGGTGAGAGCCAGTCAAGTCACCCCATCCTGGATTCCCCTGGGTGTCTACTTTTCAAAAATGTATACGTTTGCTAGGTTTCCTAAGTGCCGGCAGAGCTAGGGTTCAAAAACTACAGCTAGGCACTTTGCAAAAAAAGGGTAATTTTTCACTGTGAAAATGTGGTGCGTCCACGTTGCGTTTTGCGCTGCTTCCTGTCGCGGGAACTAGGCCTACCCACACAAGTGAGGTACCATTTTTTTCGGAAGACCTTGGGAAACGCGGGGTGGGTGGAATTTTGTGGATCCACGCAGATTCCAGAACTTTCCACCACAGAAAAGTGAGGAAAATGTGTTTTTTTTTGCCAATTATTTAGGTTTGCAAGGGATTCTGGGTAACAGAACCTGATGAGAGCCAGTCAAGTCACCCCATCCTGGATTCCCCTGGGTGTCTACTTTTCAAAAATGTATAGGTTTGCTAGGTTTCCCTAAGTGCCGGCAGAGCTAGGGTTCAAAAACTACAGCTAGGCACTTTGCAAAAAAAGGGTCATTTTTCATTGTGAAAATGTGGTGCGTCCACGTTGCGTTTTGCGCTGCTTCCTGTCGCGGGCACCAGGCCTACCCACACAAGTGAGGTACCATTTTTTTCAGAAGACCTTGGGGAACGCGGGGTGGGTGGAATTTTGTGGATCCACACAGATTCCAGAACTTTCCACCACAGAAAAGTGAGGAAAATGCGTTTTTTTTGCCAATTTTTTAGGTTTGCAAGGGCTTCTGGGTAACAGAACCTGGTGAGAGCCAGTCAAGTCACCCCATCCTGGATTCCCCTGGGTGTCTACTTTTCAAAAATGTATAGTTTTGCTAGGTTTCCCTAAGTGCCGGCAGAGCTAGGGTTCAAAAACTACAGCTAGGCACTTTGCAAAAAAAGAGTCATTTTTCACAGTGAAAATGTGGTGCGTCCACGTTGCGTTTTGCGCTGCTTCCTGTCGCGGGCACTAGGCCTACCCACACAAGTGAGATACCATTGTTTTCGGAAGACCTTGGGGAACGCGTGGTGGGTGGAATTTGGTGGATCCACGCAGATTCCAGAACTTTCCACCACAGAAAAGTGAGGAAAATGTGTTTTTTTGCCAATTATTTAGGTTTGCAAGGGATTCTGGGTAACAGAACCTGGTGAGAGCCAGTCAAGTCACCCCATCCTGGATTCCCCTGGGTGTCTACTTTTCAAAAATGTATAGGTTTGCTATGTTTCCCTAAGTGCCGGCAGAGCTAGGGTTCAAAAACTACAGCTAGGCACTTTGCAAAAAAGGGTCATTTTCACTGTGAAAATGTGGTGCGTCCACGTTGCGCTTTGCGCTGCTTCCTGTCGCGGGCACTGGGCTGACCCACACAAGTGAGGTACCATTTTTTTCTGAAGACCTTGGGGAACGCGGGGTGGGTAGAATTTTGTGGATCCACGCAGATTCCAGAACTTTCCACCACAGAAAAGTGAGGAAAATGTGTTTTTTTTGCCAATTTTTTAGGTTTGCAAGGGATTCTGGGTAACAGAACCTGGTGAGAGCCGGTCAAGTCACCCCATCCTTGATTACCCTGGGTGTCTACTTTTCAAAAATGTATAGGTTTGCTAGGTTTCCCTAAGTGCCGGCAGAGCTAGGGTTCAAAAACTACAGCTAGGCACTTTGCAAAAAAAGGGTCATTTTTCACTGTGAAAATGTGGTGCGTCCACGTTGCGCTTTGCGCTGCTTCCTGTCGCGGGCACTAGGCCTACCCACACAAGTGAGGTACCATTTTTTTCGGAAGACCTTGGGGAACGCGGGGTGGGTGGAATTTTGTGGATCCACGCAGATTCCAGAACTTTCCACCACAGAAAAGTGCGGAAAATGTGTTTTTTTTGCCAATTGTTTAGGTTTGCAAGGGATTCTGGGTAACAGAACCTGGTGAGAGCCAGTCATGTCACCCCATCCTGGATTCCCCTCGGTGTCTACTTTTCAAAAATGTATAGGTTTGCTAGGTTTCCCTAAGTGCCGGCAGAGCTAGGGTTCAAAAACTACAGCTAGGCACTTTGCAAAAAAAGGGTCATTTTTCACTGTGAAAATGTGGTGCGTCCACGTTGCGTTTTGCGCTGCTTCCTGTCGCGGGCACTAGACCTACCCACACAAGTGAGGTACCATTTTTTTTGGAAGACCTTGGGGAACGCGGGGTGGGTGGAATTTTGTGGATCCACGCAGATTCCAGAACTTTCCACCACAGAAAAGTGAGGAAAATTTGTTTTGTTTGCCAATTTTTTAGGTTTGCAAGGGATTCTGGGTAACAGAACCTGGTGAGAGCCAGTCAAGTCACCCCATCCTGGATTTCCCTGGGTGTCTACTTTTCAAAAATGTATAGGTTTGCTAGGTTTCCCTCAGTGCCGGCAGAGCTAGGGTTCAAAAACTACAGCTAGGCACTTTGCAAAAAAGGGTCATTTTTCACTGTGAAAATGTGGTGCGTCCACGTTGCGCTTTGCGCTGCTTCCTGTCGCGGGCACTAGGCTGACCCACACAAGTGAGGTACCATTTTTTTGGAAGACCTTGGGGAACACGGGGTGGGTGGAATTTTGTGGATCCACGCAGATTCCAGAACTTTCCACCACAGAAAAGTGAGGAAAATGTGATTTTTTTTGCCAATTTTTTAGGTTTGCAAGGGATTCTGGGTAACAGAACCTGGTGAGAGCCAGTCAAGTCACCCCATCCTGGATTCCCCTGGGTATCTACTTTTCAAAAATGTATAGGTTTGCTAGGTTTCCCTAAGTGCCGGCAGAGCTAGGGTTCAAAAACTACAGCTAGGCACTTTGCAAAAATAGGGTCATTTTTCACTGTGAAAATGTGGTGCGTCCACGTTGCGTTTTGCGCTGCTTCCTGTCGCGGGCACTAGGCCTACCCACACAAGTGAGGTACCATTTTTTTCGGAAGACCTTGGGGAACGCGGGGTGGGTGAAATTTTGTGGATCCACGCAGATTCCAGAACTTTCCACCACAGAAAAGTGAGGAAAATGTGGGTTTTTTTGCCAATTTTTTAAGTTTGCAAGGGATTCTGGGTAACAGAACCTGGTGAGAGCCAGTCAAGTCACCCCATACTGAATTCCCCTGGGTGTCTAGTTTTCAAAAATGTATAGGTTTGCTAGGTTTCCCTAAGTGCCCGCAGAGCTAGGGTTCAAAAACTACAGCTAGGCACTTTGCAAAAAAGGGTAATTTTTCATTGTGAAAATGTGGTACGTCCACATTGCATTTTGAGCCATTTCCTGTTGTGGGCACAAGGCCTACCCACACAAGTGAGGTACCATTTTTATCGGGAGACTTAGGGTAACACAGAATTGTAGAGCAACTGTTATTACCTATTGACTTTCGATGCATTTCTGCCTTCCAAATGAAAGACAATGTGTAAAAAATAAGTCATTTTGAAAAATGACCTATAATTCTCATGCTAGTATGGGTACTCCCAATTTCGGAAATGTGCAAATATCTATTGTTTCTAAAATCTACATTTTGTTCCCATTTCAGAAATACATAGGTGTCTTTCATAACAATTTTTCCATGTATACATTTTCCCAAAATAATTGCTATATACCCGGTACATAATAAAAAACCATTGCAAGATGCTGCTCAGTTATTGGCTCTGGGTTCGTCGGGTTCTTGGTGAACCTACAAGTCCTATATATCCCCACAACCAGAAAGGTCCAGCGGATATAATGGTATATTGCCTTCAAATAGCTGTCATAATTAGAAGAAGTTACAGGTGAAAACGTTGACACAAATGGCTGTTTTTTTCAACTAATTTTCAATTTTTCCTTTATTTAACTGTTAGTTTCTATAAGGAAAACTTTAAGGATCTACACAAATGACCCCTTGCTGAATTCAGAATTTTGTCTACTTTTCAGAAATGTATGGCTTTCTAGGATCCATTATTGGTTTCATACCCATTTCTACCATTAACTGGAAGGAGGTTGAAAGCACAAAAATAGCAAAAATAGGCTATGTCCCAGAAAAATGCCAAAACTGTGTAAAAAATGTTGGTTTTCTGACAAAAGTCTGCTTGTCCCTGAAAGCTGGGAAGATGGTGATTTCAGCACCACAACCCCTTTTTGATGCCATTTGCAGGGAAAAAACAAGACGCTTTCATCTGTAGCCCTTTTTTCGCATTTTTCCCAAAAAAAACAAAATGTAGCTGTATTTTGGCTAATTTCTGGGTCCCCTCCAGGGGAATCCACAAACCCTGGGTACCTTTACAATCCCCATGATGTTAGAAAAAAAGGACGCAAATTTGGCATGGATACCTTATGTGGTCAAAAAGTTACAGGGGCTTAAGCGCGCACTACCCCAAATAGCCAAAAAAAGGCTTAGCACAGGGGGGAAAAGGCCTAGCAGCGAAGGGGTTAAGGCACATGTTTATTGATTGCCCTAGGCTTAAAAGATTTTGGAGTGAGGTTTCTAATATTCTCATCTCACTTCTCGGCCAAGACTTCCAGCTCACTGAAAAGGAAATTTTTTTGGGGATCAAATGTGAAGAAGCTAGTTATGTAAATCTGTTAGCTACTGTTATTATAGCATGTGCCCGACTATGTATCGCTAGAGTCTGGTTTAACAATGTCGGTCCAAACGTTAACGAAGTTTGGGTTCTGCTTAGACAAGTGTATGAGATGGAACTCGCTTTGGCTAAGGCCAGAGGGCCTCGCTCTTGGATTAAATTTAATCAGATTTGGGCTGGTGTCCAATGGGATTAAATGATGCACTGTCACTTTATCATATACGTTTTTTTTTTTTTTTTTTTAAACAAATTTTATTGTGTCAAGAGTCATATACATTGCAGAGCTCCTTGACCCAGGAAACATCTGCCATAGTAAACATTGCAAATCATTATCATTGACGATTGAGGTATACATTTTCCTTGTCATCAATATTGAAAAACAATCGAACATAAACACATTGAACCCCCCGTTGCACTAACTCACCACTGCGTCTCTTTTGCCACTGCATTCTCCAGCCCCACAAATCGAGTCCCTTACCGCCCCTCAGATCTCCTATCCCAAAGGCCCGCAGAGCACCACAGATGCCAATTAATCCACTGGGGGCACCGGGTCCAGATCTAGGCCTCGATAATCTGCCCATCTCTTCCAAATTTTGGGATGCTTTTGTGGGCAACCCCTAGCCTTGAAGATTGGGATCTCTATCCCCATACAGAAGTCTAGCCCAATCTTCCAGGCCGAGAGAGAAGGTGGAATTGTTGCTTTCCACATACTTGCGATATCCCTTTTGGCCAATGTCAGCCCCAGCATCAATAATGCCGCTTGTAAATGTTGCCTCCTACACCCTCCATAATGTGTAGGATTACCAGTCTGGGCGAGAAAGGGAGCTCCCACCCCAACACCTCCGCTAGACAGGCCATTACTCCCCTCCACAATTTCGTGAGTGCTGTACAGTGCCATATGGTATGTATCAGGGACCCCTCCTCCCGGCCACAGCGCAGGCATACCGGGGATGTAACAAGACCCACCCTCCATAGCCTGAGCCGGGTATAGTAAACCCGGTGAAGGTACTTAAATTGAATGAGGCGCAATCGCATTGCTATTGCTGCTTCCCTAGGAGAAGCCAGTGTGTCCGTCCAATCATCGCCATCTATTTGGCCAATGTCCCCAGCCCATGCTTCCCTGAGTTTATCCAAAGTGTTGGTGCTATGAGTCACCAGGGACTGATATATCTTTGATATTTTATGGTCCTGCAAATCGCCCATGAAGACCTTGGCTTCTATTGGACTGAATTCGGGGAGCGCTTCCAGCCCGAGACACTAGGGTAGATGGCATGCCGAAATTGGAGGTATTTATAAAACTGGGTTCTTGGCATCTGGTACTCTTGTTGCAGATCTTGAAACGACTTCAACGTCAGGCCGCGCATTACATCTCCTAACGTTGATATTCCTATATTATCCCACCCTCGAAACCCGGATAACGCAGCCAGCTGCGGAAAATGACCATTATGCCACAGTGGGGTTTCCCTGGAAAACTTATTCCACCACCCCATCCTGCGGAGAGATTGTTTCCATACTTAGAAGACCACCCGTGTAGCCGGCGGAAGAGAATTGCGCAACGTCGCCGAATACAAAATGGTATGCAGAGTGGATTCCCCCATACACTGTTGCTCCACTGCGTAAGCGGGGTCCTTCCTGTCTCCATACCACCAGTCATTCAGCACCAGGAGATGCGAAGCCATATAGTTCAATTGGACATCCGACGTGGCCAGCCCCCCGCAATATGTTGACTGGAAGCAAGTCCGCAGCGCCACCCGGGACGCCCCCCCTGCCCACAGGAATTGCCCTAATGCCGCATTAACCTGGCGAAACCACGTGGGAGACACTGGATATGGATGGTTCTGCAATTGGTAGAGCAGGCGTGGCAGTGATACCATTTTAAAAATAGTCGATCTGCCATAGATGGAGAGGGGCATGTGTGACCAGGTTTTCATCTCCTCGCGTACCCGTAGCCATACTGGTACTACATTTCTGTCCCACGCCACCTTGATGAATCCAATAGGAAGACTCCCAGGTATTTCACGCCCTCCATCGTCACCTTGACTGCCGAGGCCCAAGGCCCCAATCCCACAGTACCCCCCAGCACCCACAAGGTGGATTTACGCAGGTTCATGAACTGACCCGACGTTTCACCAAAAATTTGCATAATGCACACCAGCCTCGGTCCCGTCCTATTGATGTCCGTTAAAAAGAAGAGGACATTATCCGCATACAAAGCAATGCGGTCAGAAAGCCCCTGATCCCACTCAAAGCCCGCCACTTGCGCATCCATCCGCACCCACGCCGCTAAGGGCTCCATGGCTAGAGCACATAGATACAGTGACAATGGACACCCCTGACGGGTGCCCCTGCCAATTGGGAATGTAAAGGAGGTGGATCCGGCAACACACACTGACGCTGTAAGATCTGTATATAGCAGTTTAAGATAAGACAGGAAGCGCGGACCGATAATCAGTCGGTCCAATAGGGCGAACAGGTAGACCCAACTAAGGGAGTCAAACGCCCTATCCATGCCAGCAGAGGAGCGGCCCGCACTCCCCTTCCCTGAACAGCGGCTATGGCGGTGTGCGCTCGTCGGATATTATGGCGTGTAGCCCTCTGGGGCATGAATCCCGCCTGATCGGGATGAATCAAGATAGTTATATGAGATTGGAGGCGATTGGCCAACACCTTGGCCAGAATTTTGGCCTCAACATTTAGTAATGAGATGGGACGATACGAGGCGTGCTGGTCAGGGGGTCGGCCTGGTTTATGAAACACCACCACTTCCGCATGCCTCCAGTCTCGTGGTAGGCACCCCCGGTCCCTAGCTTCCTCGACAACTTGGAGATAGTGAGGCCCTAATTTGGAAGAATATTTCTTGAAGAATTCACATGGGAACCCATTTGGACCCGGCACCTTTCCAGAGTTCAGGTCTCCTAGTGCCGCACTAATCTCCTCGTCAGTGAATGGAACTTCAAGGTCTGCTCTTGCCTCGTCTGAGAGAGCGCAGGGCGGTAAGTCGGCTAGAAAGCGATGTATCACAGTTTCCTGCAGGAGTTTCCATGGGGTGTATAGCTCTGCAAAGTAATGTGCAAAACTCCCTGCAATAAGGGATGGGTCACTCATGATCTGTCCATCAGGACCCGGTATGTTTGGAAGGACCTGAGGCTGCATAGCCCCTTCACACAGTCTATGCAGTAATTTACCAGATTTGTCACCCCATTGATAAATTCTGCTGCGGGATGCTACCCACGCGAGTTGGGCCTCATCCATCAGGGTATCAGCATGGGATTGTCGCTCTAACGCCAGCTGTCGGCGAACAAACGTCCTCCCTCCCCTCTACTATTCTGCTCTAGTTCTAATAAGCGGGCCTCCGACCGTAGAAGCGCTTCCCGCCGGACTCGACGTGCCGCTGCGCAAAATGAAATGTCCACCCCCCCGCCGGGTGGGCTTCATGGCCTCCCATAATGTTGCTGTCTCGGCTACGGTTCCTATATTTGTATCCAAATACTGCTCAATCGCCTGCCCCATATGCTCCCGATACTTTTCATCCTGCAGATGCCAGGGGGATAAACGCCACCGAAAAGGCTGCTTCTCGGGACCCAGTTGCACCGTTAAAAGCACCGGGGAGTGGTCGGACAAACCCCGTGGAAGAAGCTCTACTGCCCTCACCCGTCCTACAGCACCCATCGGTACAAATATATAGTCAAGGCGGGAATAAGAATCACGGGTTGTCGAAAGGTACGTATATCCCAGTTCCTCGCGATGCAGTCGCCTTCATGTATCCCCCCATCCCAATCCCATCATATACGTTTTTTGTCATGGCTCCACCCTTGTCATTTTGTTTCATAATATACATATGTTTCTGATGGTTTTTTTCCTATACCTGGTTTACTTCTCTTACTGCTCTAGCTATAATAGAGTTAGCTACGGAATGGAATTATGTGATGTTAACATTTCCAATGTCAGTGTACAATCTATGTTTTACTTACTTTTTACTTCCTCGTTCTTTTTGATTGTACTGTACAGTGCTATACTTATGGCTAAATAAAAAAAAGGGGGAAAAAAAGAAAGAAATCAAGCAGATACAGAAGGCGATTACTGAGAGAAAAGGCAGGTCTCAAGCTTTTTCTTAAAACCGGCCTCAGCCTTTGTTTGATGCAGGTCAAATAGGAGCTTGTTCCACCGTACGGAGCCCAGGAAGGAAAAAGAGAGACCGCCCGCAATGGACAGATGAACCTTAGGGACCTTGCACAGATGATTTCCAGATGAGCATAAAGCTCTCGCAGGGCTATAGAAAGCAGTCCTAGCCGAAAGATAGTCAGGTCCAGAATGATGTAGAGCCCTATGCATTAAGAGTGCTACTTTAAAAATAATCTGTTTTTCAATGGGAAGCCAGTGCAAATTACACAGATGACAGGAAATATGTTCCCGTCCTGGCAAACCCAAAACCAGTCTTGCTGCTGCATTCTGAACGACCTGGAGTCAATTCAGGAGGTATTTTGGCATATAATGTGTTGGCATAGTCCAATCTGGACATCACCAGGGCCTATATCACAGTAATCTTTGTTGAGAATTACTCTGATATAGCCTGATAGCCAGGCCTTTGGACCTACGAAGACAGGGAGTTGTCAACAACTTACCTCTTTGCATGTATTAGTTAGTGGGGGTGTCAGGAGCAGATGGCAGAACAAAGTAAGCTGTCTCACTACCTCTTTTGACTTGTAGACGACAAATGTGGTTGCTCCTATTCGTTCACAGTGCCCTCCTAGACCCTTGCTATCAGCCCAGCAGGAAGGAGAGCCAATTTGGACCATACCATTAGAGAGTATGACCTCCTTATTGTCTGCTCCAGGGACACAAAAGTGAATGGACTCGACTCCAACAAGGCCCAGCTGAACACAGAGTACTGGACACTGCAGGGACCCTGGCTGGAGAGAGACCTAATACCAGTGGCGGTTGGTGGAATTTGAAAGTGGTGAGCACCTTTTGTATGCTAGTCAAATGCCCGCAATTCTTCACTGGCTGCAAGTAACACCCTTTCCCAAAACGTCACAGGTGATGAGTTGGGAAAGGGTGTTGCTTGCAGCCTCTGAAAGTGATTGACATGCAATCTCGGGAATACAGGGCTTCTGCCCTAAGATGCCTGGGACTGCTTGTAAATATGACACGGCTGCGTGTCATAAATGAGAGGTCTCTTCAATCCCCAAAAATTGCAGCCATTAGCCTGCTTAGGAATTAAAAAACATAAAATGCTTGGGGACACATGCTCAGTAGAGCATGTATCCCTTGCAAAGTGCCTAGCTGCCTGACTCTCATTACAGCAAGTGTGAGAGACAGCCAGGCACTGAGGCAGCACCTGGCAGGTTAAAAAACCTTATGTGGATGGTAATTGCTCTTGGCAATTACCATCCGCATAACTTGAAAATTAACGTGGGCGGCGCCCTAGCACCTCTGGTGGCAGCCAATGCTGCCTGGTATATAGAAGTCTGCCCTGAGCACCTGGGAGACTCTGGGAGTGGCCAGAAGTAAACTTCCCAGCAGTTGGAGAAAGTGGAACTTAGAATTTTTTGAACTCTGTGGAACTGGCATAAGTTTCCAAGGTATGCCCAGGAGGTAACACACTAAGCAGCAAAACGAAACAGGTTCGACCCACTCAGAGCTTTATGTCGCTCTGAAAATAGGTTTCGTGGTAGCTCACTTTGAAAGTTTTTATCCTTGTGGAGCCCTGTCCAACTACAGCTTTCAGCCTTGGGATACTGAGGACCAAAAAAGTGGCTCAGTCCAAAGGTAAAACCTTGCACTATAGCAAGGTGGCAAATTGTTCTGAATGACAAAGATACCTCAGTGGCTACAAAATCCAGCTTCTTCCCATTTGGAGCTTTTGACCCCAAAACCAAAAGCCTCACTGGGAGCTCAAATGCGAGAAATCTGATATTGAGACACCCCCACCGATCTCAGTCTTGGACCTGCCCTCCTGAAGAAGTTTTGACTTCTATTTCAGAGGTTAAGTACCTTCTTTCTGCAAGTTAAAATCTTTGGCCTGGACAACACACTAAGGGGTATCTGACCTTTGATCAATTGCAGCCAGTCTGATATCACACGTAGGTCCCAGTCAACCGTGAAGTGTTATTCTATGGTGCTTTATTTTTTCTTGCTGCTTTTTGCCTTAAAAATGTAACATCTTTACTTCCCCTTATTCATTTTTTATAATTTTGTTGTCTTTTTGCTCATCACATGGTTCTGTAGCTTTCTAAATTGAACAGGGATTATTATTGTGTTGTGTTCTTTACTTAATAATTGTTGATACTAATTGAACTTAAGCTGCATTTCTCTGAGGAATTGCCTGATGCTAGTGCAGCAGCTGCTAGGGGCTAAGAAGAGTTTTTCTGAGACTTGAGTTGAGACACATTCAGGGTGTGTTTATTGAGTTGGTAAGGGCCACCGATTCCCAAATAAATACCTCATTTTCTGATATTGTGTAACAAAATCATGCGCTGTCCAGGGAATGCTTGTGAATTCGCAATTATGTGAAAATCTACACATATCAAAGATGTGCATCTTTGATTCGCAGATCTATGCAAACATCTGTGAATCCAGACCATGGACTTTAGGTGTCTATTTCAGAGCACCCCACCATATGTTGGCTGTGACAAATGCAATTTGACCTCCATGAGGGGTGAACAGAGGGTCTGTTGGAAACAACTGAGTTAACATTTTTGGCTACCACGTGGTCTAAAAATCACTATCTTTGGTACAGTGTGAGTGCCCTAACTTACAGTCTGCAATATCGAAGGAACTAGTGGCTTTTGCAGAGGCTCATTAGCAGGAAGGTATGCACCGGAACAAAGAATACATACTTCTAGAGCAAATGTTCTGACATACTCTGGCAGTTTCTTCTGCAATACTAACATGCACAGGCAGCAAACAAATTGATGTTTTTGAATTAATAAATCATCATAGCTGAAAGATTAAAAACTCTCCTCAAAGCATTATTATTTAGCAGCACCGCTAACTATGTACCCATTTCTGTATTTTTCAGAGGCAATTGGATAGGAGAAGCCCCATATAAGATGGGAAGACCTTGCTCAGCCTGCCCTCCGAGTTATGGTGGTGTTTGCAGCAACAACCTTTGCTTCTCAGGAGCGAAATCCAACAAAGTGAACTGGTTTTAGTAGCTTAATTATGTTTTTGACTTATGAAAAATTAACATGTATTCAAGTGTAGCACAATTTTTTAAGTATTGTGAATTTTCATGAATTTATATGAAATAGCATTTTATAAATTTGAACTCATGCACATTTCAAATTAACAGTTAATTTAAAGACACTGGTGACCGCAAAAGAACCATACACACACCAGTTTCTTCTTTGTGTTTTGGGGCAATCAATGTATTTGTATTGTTCCATGATCTAGTTTCTCTTTGAGAGAATTTAAATGTTACCCTATATATAGATATCAGTATTACACTGATTTTGAGTAATGCACGAAGAAGTAATTACAGTATTTACCATGTATAATACCTGTAAAAGCTAGGAAATATTTATATAAGATGATTCATTTATTTTTCATTTGTGTAAAAAGGAATTATGCTTTAATGTCAAAATGTGGAGTCAGTTCGTAGAAGCTGTAAAAAGACTGACTTGCACTGAGTTCTTATGTTTTTTTGTAGTTTTAGTATCACATAGAGGTAGGCATACATAGGGTGCCATTTGAGATAGTGTCACAGAGGGGTGGATATAAAAACAGTGCTTTGGAAAGGGTATTATTTTTGTATCTAATTTATATTATTAAGATGGAGAATAATTTCAATTCTAGAATTATGAAGGGGCAAATATAAAATGATGCATGGTGACTATACCCCATCGTCAATGCATTTCCCACCTCACTGTGGAGAAGGTAGAAAATCCATTTGATATAAAAACTGTGGCAGTAATGCAGTAAATCTACTGCCATAATCACAGGTTTGCCCACTGGCTGTCAATCGACAGGTAGACGTTTGAGAATGCTCAAAATTCACCTGCAAGGCCGGGCACCTGAAATTTACTTCCTATGACCAGCTACATTGTGAGTACCCACATGCCTCATCCCATGAACACACAGGCCTGTCTCATCATGCCTACATTTGAATACAATTTTCACAACTTTTCAATGAAGCGCTTTTCATAACACAATTCTTTTTATATCCCGAACAGTGTTCGCCTCAGTGTATGTCAGATTTACCTTATCCATTTTAACAGCTTTCCCTCTGCTCACATTAGAAGAATTGTTGGTCGTAGAAGAACCATCACAGTAATATTTATTCTGACCAGACAAACTCTTTATTGGTGGATTTACCATTTCTGGCAAATTCATTGCATCTGCCACTTTGTATGTATTTTCCATTATTGCTCGGCTCTGAATGAGTCTGCCAGACAGAGAGGCTCATTTCTAGTGGTGAACTATCCAAATATTGTCAGCTGCTGCATTATGCAGTCCAACTTACTGGGTAACATTCACTATATGACATCACATTTAAGACTCATTCCAACTCCTTGCAAATCCCAATTTGGGTACAAATTCCCTTTTATGATCAAATCACGTTTCTAAACAATGTACTCAATTTATTGCTTATTTCAGATAAAATCCTTAAACCACAGCAAAATGAATAATATAAATATAAAAAAACAGACATTTCATTTGGCAATAAAACTATAAAAGCGAATTTCTCAAAGCACATCGAGATCAAGGGCTTGCCAATACTTAATAATAGAACAAACATAGAACCAATGGAGCCATGTAAGAAAATGGAGTAAAGAAGAAGACTTAAGTTATCAATGGCTTGTGCAAAGTTTCTTCCGCATTATCCACACAGTGGTGAAAAATTTGGCCACGCTGTGGACTATAAATCTGTGCATGTTCTAAGAAATTTAAGTGCTGCCTGACTCCTTGCTGATGGCAAATTGGTAAGATCTATTTTCTATGCAGAGTATTATAGACTTTGCAGAAGAAAACCAGATGCAGCACCATTTCAGAAGCTTTCCCACATGTTGGCCAGCAATCACTCCCGGTATTTGCCCTGTCCCAATTCAATTCACACCATTGATGGCAAAATTCCAAGCCTAAATTTGACATTAAGCTGCTTGGACACAAAAGATGATATATTATCTAGAAAAGGCTCAAAAGAAGGGTAACACTTGTGGTTCAGATATTTGTCTGTTGTTGAACCATGTTTAATTTGTTAAGTTCATCTTCCCATAGAAAGCAATAAAATCTTTATTTGGGAACAAATGTTGTTACCCAAGTTGCCTGAGTCAAAGCCTTTTAAAGCTCTACCAGCCCTACTTGATGCAGAGAATCTTTTATGTGCACAAGCCAAGGAATGGTCTGGTAGTTGCTGAGATAATTGAGATCCTCCAATGATGTTTTAATGGGGCTAGTTCAGGTGTGTGAAGTAATCTGCACCAATATAGCATGGATCTCAATTTTAAGACGTGTGCAAGAGGGCGATGACCAAGATCAATAAAAAACAGTATAAGAGGTGCGCTCTGAGGGAGATTCATAAGAGACTATAGAAATGTATTTTCCATTACTGACACCCTATTGGCCTTCTCATTCTCCCACAGCTCTACCCCGTAAAGGGTGGCCCCCAGCGGTTTTGACTTATGAATTACCAGAACCGGGTTCACAGTTCAATTTTTTGTTTTTCTTAAAGATTTTTGGGATAGCTGCCGATTCATGCTGTAGTAACCCTGGGCGGTGAACTCCGCTTCGTTCGCGGAGTTTTCAGAGTTTTCAGCACACTGAGCTTGCGAAGTGCAGAAAACTCCGCTCCGCTGCGGAGCAGAGTTTTTTCCCCGCTTGCGATTGCCAACGGTAAGTTGGCGAGCGAGAGCTGCCGCTCGGGTAGAATTTCTACCCGAACGGCAGGAAGATCAGCTTCCCAACTCACGGTCGCCAATGGTAAGTTGGTGAGCACGAACTGCCACTTGGGAAGAATTTCTACCCGAGCAGCAGGAAGATCAGCGCGAACAGCAGTTCGCGCTGCACTCCACCGCTTGCGGAACTCCGCAGAGTTTTTTTGTCACTTTGCGGAGTTCCGCATAGCGAACCATATTGAAATGGGTATGAAATTACTGATTTTAATGTGCAGAACTCCTTGCAGAAAACTTTCTAATGGACATGTAGTAATCAAAGTATTTCAGAGAATTATGTTCAAGAGAAAAGCTTCAAACATCCCTAAAGTAGCAATATTGATAGGTATCAGATATATTTATGTATGCCCTGGCCTAACAACTCCTGTTATTTAGAGCAACTGTACTAATAAAAACACATTCGCGCATTTATTTCAACAGTGCAGAAATCAAATTACAGTTTAGTACCACAGCAGCCTAAAATACAGATGATAAAAACCATTGTTCACTGCTTCAAAGATTGTGTGTTACAAATACTTAACATTAAGAAATGCTCTTCTAATAGCCACAATGTGACAATGTGACAGTGCGGTTTTTCCTCACTGCACAAATGTAACCTCCTGCATCTTGGTTTTGTTTAAATCCATTTTGTTAAAACAAGTAAACATGAAAAAATGCCATGGCATAAACCATATATGCAGATATGCAGAGTATAAGAAGCTATTACCATTGTTTAGGGAGGGGAGGGGCATCGTGACCCACATGAAACTTCACCCCTAGTGAGTAATGGCCACTTCCCTACACTCTGCGCCTTTCAGTATATATATATGAATATATATATATATATATATATATGTATATATATATATATATATACCAGTGAAAATAAATGTGCCCCCATAAACCATGTAATTAAGAGCAGAATTTATTACCACAGTGGAAAGGTCTTTTGCCATGTTATACCTATAGTCTGGCCTGAGTAACTTCAAAACTCACTGAAGTGCAATGTGCCTAACACCTTATATCAAAGCCATCAATCAAAGCTAATCATCCATTAGATAACTGTCAATTAGTCATGAATCTTCCTGGAGGACTGCCAGTATCTGGTTTTGCAAAGTCTGTAGCTTACAGAACTACTAATAGCAACAGAAAGCAAAATGAATTAATTTGAGGGGAAATACAAGAGTTGCTTGATTTATTTTACTTATATACCAGATTTATGGGCAAAAATAAGGAGAGTATTTAGATCATAGAGCCAAAAGAAGACCTCACTTCATTTAATGGACGCCCTTTCAGAATATTACAGTGCCCTGTAAGTGAAACTAAAGTCAAGCAAGTCCTTAATAAAAACATAAATACAATTTTATAAGCAAACATGGATGTTCCAAATATTCACATTTCTCTTGAAGAGAGGCACAGTGTATTAAATGACCTCTATAAACTACTCCCAAAACTATTAACTTACTATCCTTGACTGTTCTTTATTCATTCAGCAGTAAAGACATGCAGGGGCATATTTCCATTCCATTCCATTCCATAACTTTATTTCGGTCTCATGGACCATAAAAGTACATAATCATAAATTTTTTTGAAAGGAGATATACACAAATGGATCATAAATAATACATAACCATACGGTTAATTCATATAAAAGACAATAAAGTAAGAAAAAATCTACCTATAAAAGAAGCTGTGCAGTTGGAAGCTTTTAGCACTAGTAAAGTACATTTTATATTTTTCCAAGTCATGAACCTAGGCATATGATTTAATACAATACAATCACAGGATTAAAAAGGATAGTTCATCAGGAGATATTATCGATAAAACTGTTAAAATTGAGGAAATAAATACGAGAATAAAAAGAATAGCAGCAGATATAAGTTTCTAGGGCCATGGTTACTAATTTAAAAAGGTCCAGCGTACAGGCCACATTAAGGTTAGAATTTGTATTTGCCTTTGATTTTTAAAAATGTGGCTGTCAAACGGCCGGAGGACGAGCTTCCCTGGATGTCGGCAAATTTATACCTCCTGAAGGATTTTACCAGTTCCAACCGCGAGATTAGAGGGCACGATTCTTCAGGAGTGCTCCATAAGCCTGTTTTACCCAGCCTGTTACAGACAGCCTATATGTACACAAACCAAGGTATTTTGCTGGTGCCCGGGAGACTCAACAGCTCTTTAAGCTCAGATCGATAGGTGGCCAGTTCCGGGGTCACCCACAATCTACGCCAAAAAGTTACGGGTCTAAGGGCGATTTCTTCACTAATGGGCCTAATGCCCAGATCCAGTCGTAGAGGGTTGAGGGGGGTACTGGGGGGGGAGACCTAACAACTGCCTCATAAAATTATTCTCTACCTTGTTCAAACTGGTAGTGGAGCAGTGACCCCATAGTTCTGCCCCGTATAATGTAGCACCCCTTGCTTGTGTTTTGTAGATTTCAACTATTGGCCCGGCTGGTTTGTATATAGAGGTTCTGTATATTTTTACAAGTCTTCCTACCGTCTGGGCAAGCTTAAGGCTTGCTTTGGTCATTTGCGGCCCCCATTCCAGGTTTTCTGTCACGGTAACACCTAGAAAGTCAAAGACCGACACTCTTTCAAGAATGGTGCCATTCAGACAGGGGTTAGGGCGAGATTTGTTAGCAGGATTGAAGACCATAAATTTGGTCTTTGATGTATTGATCTCCAGCCCTCTGGTTTTACAGAATGCAACAAAGCTATTGAGAACCCGCTGGATTCCCATAGGCGATTTTGAGAGTAAAAGGGTGTCGTCAGCAAACATCATTGCTGGAACCTTAACTGACACTAACCTAGGGGCATCATTATCTTTGACCTTTCTGAGTTGATCAACTAGTGCATTAATGAATAGACAGAATAGAGTAGGTGCAAGGACGCACCCCTGCCGTACCCCTTTATTGACCGGAAAGCAGGGGGTTAGTTCACCATGTTTTCCATACCTCACTTGGGCAAAGTTACCTACATGGAGCCTCATCAGAATACTAAGGAGGTAGGGGGGAATCCCCAGTTCTCTGAGTACATCCCATAATTTATCCCTTGGTACTAGATCAAAAGCCGACTTCAGATCCACGAATATTAGATAGAGACTGCCACCCTCTATTGTTTTCCAGAAAATAAGTTGAAATCTAAATATCTGGTCAACGGTGGAGGTGTTTTTTCTGAATCCGGCTTGATATGGGCTCAGGATATCTTTTTCATCCATCCATACCTGGAGGCGGTCAAGTAGTACCCGTGCGAAGAGTTTCTGGGTGACCTCGATCAGACTGATCGGCCTATAATTAGTAGGTAGAAGAGGTGAGCCCTTTTTAAGGACTGGGACAATTTCTGCCCCAAGCCAGGTATCCGGGGGATCCATGCCATTCATAATGGCATTGAATAAGGCCCATAAATACGGCCCCCAAATTTTTGGTTCTCCCCGAAAGAGGTCCCCCGGTAGTTTGTCCAATCCTGGCGCTTTGTTGAAGGGGAGCTTGTTGATTGCATTTAGCACTTCGCGCATGGTAATCCCTGTGGCTGCCTCCTGGGGGAACTCAGTGAGGATTGTGAAAGATTCATCAGTTTGGGCCACAGCTTCCTTAGTAGTATATAGGGCCTGGAAATGATTTTCCCATGCTTCATATGCTATGTTCGGCTCAAGGGCTAGCTTCCCTTCGGCATCACCTGAACTAACTATAGTCCAGAAAGTCCTCATGTCTTTATTAGATAAAGCAGATTTAAGGGTCTCCCATCTGTCCATTTTCCAGTTCTTTTTTGCTTGCTGGATGCTGTCTTTATACAGCACCCGGTTCATTTTGGTTTGGTGCTTATCCTTTGCTTTAATGGCTTCCAGCTGAGCCCATTTTGCTATTCGGCATTTAGTATTAAACCAGGATCGTTTAGGCCGTCTTTTCGCCCTATGGGGTACCACTGGGTAGAATATATCTACCAATTTAGATGTTAGCTCTGTGTGTAGTTTTGCAACCCTCTCAGAGGTTGATGGAGTACCCTCTGCAATTGTGGCTTCCCACATTTTTATTAGTATTGGGATTACTGAATGATAAACTGTGGACATCTTGTGAGGTGACTGTTGGATTTGCCCCCATCTAATTTTCCTTCTATTGTTTGAGAGTATCAGGCCACTATCCTGGGGTGTGCAGTTGGCCTTGGAATTAATGTGGCCCAGAATCGGCATCTCCAGATCCATGGTCAAGGCATTGTGATCACTGTCCAGCCGTGTTATGACAGCAAAATCACGAACCCTTTGCCATAGTCTGGTCTCCACTAAAATGTAATCCAACAGGGACGAATGACCCGCTCTATTGAATGTTAGCTGCCCCGAGGTATCTGATTTTGTACTGCCATTACATGCTCTTAGGGAGTGAGTTAATGTAATTGCATTAATCTGGAGTGCCAACGGGGACCAAGCTTTAATGGGTTGAATTTGTGGATCTGGGATTAGCCATTGGAGGTCTTCCTCGCTGGGGGTGGAATTACGTGGATCAAGAAGGGGTTCAAATTGGCAGTTAAAATCACCCCCTACGATCAACCATATGCTTGGATCAACAATGGGAATAAAGAGGCTCAGTTGTTCCAAGGTGACGGATTGCTGGCTAAGGGCAACAGGCCGAGAGTATACATTGATAAAAGCAATTTTAGTCTTTGGAGGGAATGTAAGTAAAACACACTGGATGTCATTTGAAGGGGTAGTCAGTTGTTCGGCTCTGCAGCCCAAATAAGAACCTACCCAAATGGTTAACCCCCCTGATGGTCTACCCCTCCCCCCGAGGGTTATTAAATGCAGCAAAACCGGCCCTCAGATGGTCTTCCCGAGCCCAGGTTTCCTGGAACATGCATACATCATGTTTGTCCACAAAAAGCCCCCAGTCTGGGCAAGACAGTTTACTTTTGAGGCCAGCAAGATTCCAGGATAAAATCCTCATTGTGTTAGCTTGCACACTCTTCCCATAGGTGCACTCAAGTGCGCTGGTGTTAGAGATTTGGGCAACTCGCGTTTGCATAGTGGAGTGGTTATCTAATAGCCTCGAGGACAGACCTTCTCTAGGTGTTTTACTCGAGGGGGCAGGTAATGGGGGAGAGAGTGCTCCTATCAATTGTGTCCCAACTCCTGCTGGTCCAATGGTCTGAAATATGTCTGAATACTGATCCTTGCTTGTTGCCCCCAGCCCTGAACATATTGTCTGTGTAAGATGATCCCCACTACGCCCATCTAGTCCCATGTCCGGTTCCCCGTCTGGGGTCGGAGTCACCACTTGTCAATCTACCTCCTCCAGAACCCCAAATCTATTATTTACAGGTATGTTGAACAATAAGGGTCTGGAGGGGGCATACCATCTGCCCTCAGTTGGTGTGCTCAATGGCCATCTAGATGCGTCTGAGGTAGTATGGGCCCTAGGTGGCATTTGGCATTGAGTATAAGAGAAATCCAGTGAAAAAGGCCTGATTCCTGTGAGTGGGTCCTGATGACGTGTTTTCTGATTGAGTATACTACTCACAATTTGGGGATTTTTAAAATTTATGACTACACAATCCCCATGCACTGATTTTTGTTCGTTTCCCACCCAGCCAACTCTACGGACCATTAGGATTTCCCCTGCCCTGCCATAGTCAAACTGCCTGTGCCTCGCTAACCAGAACAGGCATTTGTTCCTAAGGTCAAGTTGTGTTTCCCTCTGGTCATTTTTGATTACAGGGATTCCTGCCAATATAACCGCATACGGGGAACAGGCAGGGGGTAAGTTTATGGTCGGTAAGTTCGCTACTTCAGGGCTAGCAACGGTACATTCGTCCCTCCCCAACCCACTTGCAATCTCCATGGGTCCATGTAGAGGGGGGCTGTTTTTGTCTATGCCCCTCTTTGGGGGTGCTGCATTTTTACTCCCAGGCTCACAATTGATGCTCGTGCCAGGCTGATGATTATTGACATTTGCATACCTTATCTCTTGAGTTGCGGTGGGATCTGGATTGATCTGCACACCCAACCCTTCCGGAGATATCAGGTTTAGAGTGTCCACCTGGCAGCCAGAATCAATCCCCCTTGTTGCTACATGGGTGGTATTTGTATTGGAATTTACTTGCCTACTTTCCCCTGTTGTTGCCAGTATAGCTAGGCGATTAAGTAGGGGGGCCAGTTCTTCCCTTACAATAGCTCTTAGTTGGTTCTGTAGATCAGTCAACAGGTTCAGTACCCAGGTAGGATAATCAGTGTCTAGTCTAGTGTGCGAGGGACAACTTGTATTTAGGTCAGACTTGTCACCCTCCTCTGGACTAAGTAATCGGTCCTCACATATTTTCTTTCTTTTGGCTCCCACCCCAGATACCTGTTTCTTTGGAATGCTAACGGTATTTTTCCCTCTGCGTGTTAGTCTTTTGGGTGGAGCTTCTAGGAGTGATGATGAGGGTGGTTCAGTTAGAGGGGCTTGGATGGCAGTTTGCAGAGTACATAGGTCAGACACTGGAATACACAAGTCAGGAGTGAGTGACATCCGCCTCTCCGTTAGCTCTATTTCTGTGTTAACCACCCCTATAGCCCTCTGTAACATTCTATCAATTGAAGTTGGTGGCAGTGAGGGTAAGGCGGTAGCCTTGGGCTTCGGCGGGCAAGTACGCTTCCCCATTGTTCAGCCTAAGTCGTCCTAAACCATGACCACCCCAATTGAAGCACCCTAGAGCAGGCCCAAATTAAAATATAATATGTACAATCAAATTTGAAGAGATAATTAAGAATGGTTCAAATGATAAAAGAGGACAAGGAGGAGAACAGAATAAATTTTAATAGCCAACAGGCACGTGGCTATACTGCGCTCAGCACCTTGATAGGGTTTACGTAATAGTCCAATTAAAGACAAACAGTTAGGTAATTAAAAACTGCAGTGTCCTTGTAAGGAATAAATGTCACAGGTAAAACAGATGATCCCACGATGAATATTCCCCATTTTGGCCCGGTGCTATCGAGAGCAGGTAATAGCGGGTGACTAGCTTGGATTCATCAAAGTACATAGATAGATGTCAATTCCAAGGAAAATGTCATTGAGGGGTTTTTAATTCGGAAAAGTCTACCCGCAAGCCAACACAGAGAGATGAAGCCAAGGGGGGTGGCCCTGCCCTGCCTCTTCCTGTCGCTGACAGGCGCAGACGGGCCCGCCCTTGGCCCGGGCATGCCCGCACACGCGTCCCGCGCTGCGGGCCCGTGCGCAGATTATAAGCACCTCCGGGTGCTTGCAAGACGCGGCAACGGCCGCGAAGACTGCATGGGCTGCTGGGGTTTGCAGTCTGCCCCCCTCCTAGGTTCCTGGAAAAATGGGGCATATTTCCAAGGAGTTAACACCACCAGAACGTCACTTTTTCCGATGTTCTGGTGGCGATAAGTCCTTTACCTTATTAACATGGCTTAACGCTGCCTTGTAAATAATGCCCCTATTCACGCAGCACTTAGCATGAAAGGGACATGCAATGGGTGTTGCCCTGGGCGTTCTGCCCAACACCCATTGCTTTTTGACAGTGCCCCATATTTATGGTATGGAGCAGCACCAAAAATATTGCCAGGGAATACCTGGTCTTAAGCAGGAGATACAAGGAGAAATGTTTAATTTCTCCTCGTATTTTGCTCTTTCCATGTGTGCTGCATTCTGCAGCACACATAGAAACAGGAACTCACCTGTAAAGATTGTTTATGTGAAGGAAGGTGTTCCCCTGCAGCGTAGGCACCCTTGCAACAGGATGCAAGGGTGCCTGCCCTGGCGCTAGGCAGCTTCTTTAGTTCCAGAGATAGGGGAAATGCAGGGATGTGCCACATTCTTGTAAATACGGCGCACACCTGCGTTTTAAAATTGACGGTAGCACGGTGTTACCAATTTTGCGGTAACACCGCGCTCCACCTGTTTCTAGTAAATATGCCCTGCAGTTTCTTATTAACTTCTTAGAGTGAAGTACTTTTCTCAGAGTTGAGCAAGTCTCCCCAAAAAAACAATGTCTTTTAGCCTATAGATCTGCAATTTCTGATTATGGTAAATATTGTTTTTGTAACTCCTGTACATGTAAGCTAACAATATGGCATAAACCATACCAGTAGATGCACAGAAAGTTTTCAATGTTGAGGGCGGGAATTGGCATCATGATTTACTTGAGGCTTCGCCTCTCGTAAGTCATGGCCCATCCCCACACTGATAGATTTGACATCTATCTATCTATCTATCTATCTATCTATCCATCCATCTATCACATATACAGTTTCTCACTTTATATTAGCTTATTGGTCGGAAAATGGTATGCTTCGAATACAATGGTACTATAAAATGTTGATGTCCTCGATAGGTGCATAGTTGAACAGATGTCATCCACTGTATATTTTAGTGATTTTTATTGTGACCATAAACTCAGTGACATGTACTGAATGTAATGGAAAAATTCAGCAATGATGGTGTTCACTGAATTTAGTATTAATTATAAGGCTAATATGACAATAAGCTCAGTGACTAAAAAACACTGGATGGAATAAGACTGTGAGAGGATACATTGCACTCCGCTGCATATATTGATGTGTGTAATAAAATGTGTTATGTATTTGTTAAATAAACAATAAATCTAAAAAAAAACTTTGAGTTATTGCCTGGGCTCTGATGATTGCTATTACCGAATGTTGAGCAATATGTAGCGAAGCACATGAAATAAATGAAAACTCTCTGATCAAAGAATGGTGGCAACTTACTGCTGCTGAAGGTTAAGTCTTTAGGTCTGAGACACAGAAATGCAATATGAGAGAAAGCAATTCTACAATGTACTTGTTAATTCAGCCTATATGTTAACAGTAAACACTGTCTCTGATTTCCACCACCAGAAAGTACAAGGAGTGGGGAAGCTAATAAGTCTGCCTTTTTAAAAAAAAATTGAAAGTGCTTCTTAATGATAGGGGGGGGGGGGGGTGTTTCTGTATGTTTGTGTGTGTGTCTGTAAGGATGTGTGTGTTTGTGGCTGCATGCTATAAGGGCAGAGTGATGGGGTAACACAAGTGTGTGGGGCAAGGGCAGTGTATTGGGCATGGGCTGTGTGGCCACCAATCTGTTAGGGAGGGGCAGTGTGTAGTGAATGGGGCAGCGTATGGGGTACAGAGAGCAAAGGGGACACTCGAGGCTTGCACTGCAAGCCTGGTACCTCACAGCTCTCTCCCCAGGGGTAACGAGCATGCCATGGAAAGGTGCCTTTGCATCCATCACAACGTTATGGTATCTGTATTATATATTACTCTAGTGTAGACAAAATGACAAGCAATTTTGGTGATGATTATTAGAGAATTAGCACAGGTAAGTAAGAAAAAAGAGAATGAGGCGAAGATACCAACAGTCGATAAAACAGTCTAACTGAATCTTGTCTTATTTTTCCCTTGTGTGGGGAAATGTTACCAGCCTTACATAATTGTTCCTGTGCTGCCTGCTGTGAGCTTAGCTCTCACCCTTGTTCAAAGTTCAAGTCATGAACAAGGGGAATACGTGTTCGTCATTTCGAGTGCATCCCAACATAGCAATTTCAATTGTACAAATCTCATCTCTCTACCAGCTAAATTTGTAAGCTTATTATACTGTGCCACACTGAATAGAAAACATGTGAAAAGGTAATAGCTGTGCCCCATCGCAAACTTGACAGCTACCCCACCCGTATTATTACTAGCGTCATAGGGTAAATGCAGTGCACCGGCACTTAATCATCAACACCAGTGCTTTTCATGAGCACCAGTTAAGGACACATTAATTTTTCGGGGAAATAAGTGATTTGCTCAGAATCACAGAATGTTGAGACTTGAACCTGGTACCCCAACTCCGAAATCTGCAGCTCTGGCCATCACGCCACATTCTCTACCCACTTTCATGGTCAGCAGTTGTTTGTTTTTTAACAGAATTTTATATAGCGCGAACTAGACCCGAAGATATCAGGTATCAGAGCACTTTACATGAGCACCAGATTAGTTAAAGACGGACACATTCATTTTTTTTTTTTTTTTTTTTTGGTTCTGTTTTAGGCTGCGCTAACAGGAGAAATGGGCTGGTGAAGGCTGCCTCCTGACAAGAGCCCCAGCACTTATTTTTTTTTACAAATTAACCACTGGATATATGGCACCATCCTTCATGTTCTTTAACAGAGTAACTCATCCGTCGAACTCTAATCAGGCCTGATTTAGAGTTCGGCAGAGGGGCTCCTACATCACAAATGTGACAGATATCCCGTCCGCATTATTGCAAGTCCCATAGGATCTAATGCATTTGTAATAAGGCTGAGGAGATATCAGTCATGTTTGTAATGGAGTAACTTGTCTGCTACACTGTAAATCAGCACTAACTCAAGCTCTGTCACCTCATCTGCCCAATGAGTAAGGCCATTGGCCACCAAAGGAAGGGTGAAGCTATTTTGAGAGAGGCAGAAAGCTAGATCTTCTGACGCTTACCCTTTTATTTTTAGTGAAGCAATAAACTGCCAAAGATGAGCAGTGTGACCCAAAACGTAATACAGTTACCAATGTTTCAGCTGCATCTAAGTATGGAATGCAAAGCCACGTAGGACAACACCCAGGTATGCTGGGGTCTTAATAGAAACATTCTGGAATTGAACTTTAATCAAGGTAACACACACTTTTCATGCACTAGATTAGAGTTAAAGCCTCCATCCACAATGGTAATATTCCTGTCCTACCCAGCCAGGCAAATAACAGCTCTAATTGGTCAGCATTGGTACCCTAAGCTGGAAACTAACTGTAACCATTATGTGCTATTCTCTTGAGAGCCTCTTGACAAGCAGCATGTTAAAAATGCTGTATCTGCAGTACCTTCTGTTACGTCACATACTGGAATTAAAGGTTTTCTGGTTAAACTTGCTGAAGTTAACCTAGGGAAAAATACTCGGTAATTACTTGAACACGTGGATTTTGCTGCACTAAGCAGCAAACCCTGCATGTTATTCCCCCAAAATAATTAGCACACCCGATCCCAAGACTATTGTAATGAGGGACTATAAGACAATTTAATACTGCCAGTCAAATAAATATTGTGTTTGTACAGTAAATAGTTGCACTAGAGGTGATTTTGGGTCAGGCACAGTTTTAACACTTTATCAGGGAGAGTCAGTAGAATATTAGAATATTCAGACCCCAAGAAACATGCAATGAAAGTGTGGAATTAAGAACTTGTTTTGCAATTATAGCTAAGGCACTCACTGCTTACTTTAACTCCGCATTGGTAAACTTATTATTGACCGACTGTTTATGCTCTTTCATAACACATTTTCCACTACGTATTTAGAATTGAGAAGATGTATTTCAAGGATTTAAATTTTGTATCGAATTTGATTCATCTTTACATTGATATTGCATACAGTAAAAAATTTTAAGTGCATTTTTAAAACGAGTCAATGTGTGATGCATGGGTGACTATATGTTTTTGGATTAGCTACGGTGCCCTCAACACTATATAAAAAAACATATTAGTCAAAAGCAAAAATATGTTTTTGGTTTAAAAAAACAGACATTGCCATACTAGAAATAGCATAACGCCATTAATGATTGTTTATGTGCAGGAAGGTGTCCCTTCCTGCCCATAAACAATCATTAAATAATGACGATCTGCTACTTCTATGTGTGCTGCAGAATGCAGCACCCATAGAAGCAACAAATCTCCATCATTTATTGCTTATGTGCAAAAAGGGACACCTTCCTGCACATAAACAATCATTCCCTGTAAGGCAGGCATTCTTGCACTATGGTGCAGGGGTGTCTGTGTTGGTGCTAGGCAGCTATTTATAGCGCCAGCTCTAGGGAAAACACACGGGTGCACTGTATTGTTGTAAATACGGTGCATCCCCGCATTTTGGAAATGGTGGAGTTCACCATTTCCTTGTAAATATGCCCCCTAGTGTGTAGCTGTGCTCCTTGTGAAAGGACAGAATTCAGTAACTTACAGTAAAGTTAGCTAATTGCTGTAGTGGCTGACCCGTTGTCCCATGCTGCTTGCTGTAGTGATCTGAAATAAAATGTGAATGAATCAATAACAGGCCAATAGAAGAAAAGGACTGGTTGAAAACCCCCATATGTAAGTATATTATACACATATTTGTAGCAAAAATCAAAAGGTCTTGGCTTACATCAGACTTAAAAATTGGTATTCAGTACTTCCTGCCCTCAGGATCCTATCCCTAGCTTTGAGATAGGTTAAGGTCATGCTTTCTGTTTCTTACTCAGAAGATAATATCGAAAACAGTACAACTGAGCGCTCCTGCACAACCCACATGGAGATAACCCCAAAAAAAGTGATAGAAACTTGATAGAAAAAAATACCTCTGAAAATGATTTAATAAATTGAATATGCAGATTTTTTATTCTTCTTTTTGCTTTCTGAAACACTGATTTCAATTGTCCTGAATGGGATTGAGGTCCAATATCTTACTCAAATAACTATTTCAAATAAATATAAACACAAACGCTCTCATTGGCCCAAAAAATCACTCACCTCACATACCTGATAAGTAAATTAGACTTTACACGCTTTCTTTAAAGTTTTAAAAAACATAACTTTATTTTCTTAAGTTAAAAATATTTAAACTCAATAGACTGCTGGACCCCAGGGAGGAGGTCACGGGGGAAAGAGAGTGGTGCAGGACAGAGTCTGAGGAAAAGTGATGAGTGAGAGCATAGGGGAGGGGCAGATTGGGTGGAGAACACTGGCAAAGAGAAAGTGTGTGTGGGTGGGGGGGAAGCAGGTAATGGGAACAGTAGGAACATCATGACTAAAGAGCTGGTGTTGAGATCACTGGCAAAGAGGGAGCAGCAGGGAGGAGGATGTGGGGTAGAGAGCATGGGGAAGGGAGGAAGGTGGAGGAGAGCAGGGTAGAGAGGGGAAGCAGGGAAAGCACTTGGGATGACAAGGCGGGTTAGGATGAGCGAGGTAGCAGGGCTGATGTAATGGTACACAACAGTACACAGACAACTAATGGATAGAGGATAGGACATTGAGTACTAGAAAAATTCTGTAGAAGCATCCAAATTAAAAGAGTTTTCTGACATGAGAAATGGAAGGGTACAAATCATTCAACCAGAACTGAGGTACACCAAAAATACTCCCAAAGGGCCCCTCAAACACAAGAATAGGGAGTAAAGCCACCCACTCAAAAGTATGAATCTAAAACGGACAAAATAGCTATTGAATTATGAGCAAGGGGCAGACCTAAAGGTAACTCTCAGAATATATTAAAGTATTGGTTACAATATGACTTCTATGACAGAAATTGGAGAATCAATCAATCAATCAGGGATTTATAGAGCACACTACTCACCCGTGAGGGTCTCAAGGCGCTGGGGGGGTTCAGGCAACTCCTGGTCATCCGAAAAGCCAGGTCTAGAGGCTCTTCCTGAATGCTTGCAGTGTGGGGCTTCGTCTGATGCTGAGGGGGAGTTCGTTCCAGGTCTTTGCAGCAATGTAGGAGAAGGATCTGCCTCCCGTTCTGGCTCTGTGGATGCGGGGGATTTCGGCCAAGGCTAGGTCAGCGGAGTGGAGGTTTCTCTTGGGGGCATAGAAGGAGACTGACAAAAATATATATACAAGCACACTCACTGATCAAGCAGGGACCAGAGGACACTTTGCTCTCCGATTCAGAAAAAAATGGTTGAACAGAATTTTCACCAAATGTGGCAAAAGTTAGAACTTTGCCCAGAAAGTGTGTTTTTTGTAATTTGGTGTATATTCGTTCAACTATTCTAAAGAAATTAGCATTTAAAGAGGGCCTCACACTGGTCTTTAAAGAGTTAAAACGTTAGGTATATCAGCACTGTTGGTGGCCAGATATGCTCTGGTTGGCAAGGTTAAAGGGGGGCTAGTCCATCCTGATTGGCTGACCATAACAGGCTCAATCAGGTGGGGCTGACTTTACAGGACTCTGGGACATGGTCCCTGCAGCCTAAAAAATAAATTAAAAAAAATATAAGGGGGCAGGATGGTCACACTCTCACCTAAGGGTATGTGGAGAGGTCCTAAATGGACACCCCCATGACAACGTGTACAGCATTTAGTGGGAGCCATGACGGGACTTGGGGATAGGACCCCATTGAAATACATTTTAGTAGATGCCAGGTTTTGAGGGTCACAAAGAGGACATATAAAGGGTGACAACAGATTTATTTCACAATATAAATTATTTGCTTGTGATGTTATACTAATTTGAGGAATTCTATTGTGTACTCAAGGTGTTTTACCCTGTGAAAAATTCTGAACCCTCTGGTGGGATTTGATGAACCATGTTTGAGAGAAAACTGTTTTCTCTCATGATCTCAGCGAGGTTATGGAATTTGATGCAGAAACTAAAATCAGAGCATATTCTCACACTAACTTACTCAGTCATGTGAGAACCAATTTTGATATACTGATAAAAGTATGTGCTTCCAACAGCAGCAGAAGCCTGTTTGTTGATTCCCCAGAATGTTACTGCAGCTTCACCACAGTTTTCTAATGAACTAGTAGAGTGCTAACATTCTCCATTTATGACAAAGGCTGGGCACACCTGAACACCATCTTGAAAATTGTAAACCTTAAAGCATTTACTTCAAAAAATGAACAAATCGAGGGGCTTCATATCGTCACAGAAATTATGGTTTGTGCTCTAGGAAGTTAAAATGAGGACATATGTTCTGTGAGTTTCCAAGTACCTTCCTCATTCATGTCAGTAAAACATTCTGACATGAAGACTGAAATATGGACTTTCACACCAGCAGCTGTCTGTCAGTTAACTCCCTTGTGATCAACTACTGTGTCACCACAGAGTTATAATGATCAACTAGAGCGCTAACATTTTGTATTCAAGACAAACGTGAAGCACTCAAGAACACCATTTTTTGGGAATAGGAGCTGTTGAGTTTAAGTTCTTTTCTGAAGAGCAACCTTAAGTAAATGAGTTGTTAATGCAGGATGAATCCAGCAAGTTAAAAACGTGAGGTGAGGTAAGCTTTTTTTAAACTAATTTGAGGCATAGCCATCTCTTTTCCACATCTGTACATCGGTTTAGCACAGTCCCCTAATTTTGAAATAACATTTTGGTAGACAGAGAAACCCCAGCAATGAAATGGTTAAAACAATTGTTAAAGTGAATGTTAGAATAAGACAGCAGCTAAAATAAATTTTTAAAAAACAATTGGAGTATGGCAATTATATTTTTTGAACTATCTATAACTTTGCTGCCCCATCATGCACTGCTTATGACCTCAGATATTACATCACTCCACTCTGAATGCTGTGGGAATAGCAACCTGGAATTGCCATAATCTCGTTAGGATAGTTTTTGGTGTGCATTACTGAGGCATTCGCCCTGCGCAATTTATAATGAGGGCCTTGCTGTCTTTGCAAGTGTCACTGTAATTGCAACTTGGACTGAAACCTGAGTGTCTGCTGAATCAGAATTACAAGATGTGCAGGAAAGCCACACCTACATATTTTACCCGATGCTCAACTCACCAGTAAAACCTTGGAAAAATGGCACAGGGTCTGGAAAAGGAGAAAAACCTGCATGTAATTGTTCATAAACACGAATTCCCGTTGTAATTCCTCATCCTTGAAGGAAAAATGTGCAATATTGCAGAGGTCCAGAACCCAGGAATTACCGGCGTACCATCGGTCTTCATAAAAGCAGATGCAGAATTACCAATGCGGGTTCCTTCTTCATAATGAGGACCTCAGGATTATAAATTGAATGCAATAGACAATATTGAAGGATCTAACGTCTAGTCACAAAGTTTAAACAAATTAAACGAGTCATGATGGGTAAATTTTCAAAACTGAGGATTGGTACATAGGTTTAAAGTACTTAAGTAATTGAAACTAGAGACAGGGGAGGCTTGAAGCTTCGATAACTAATATCATAATGCTTAATTATAATGATGTTTCATTTTCACATATAGTTTAGATACACAACGATTCTTTAATGTAGTTGTCAATGTTAACATTGGTGCAATTTAAAGTTATAAATAATTCGTGTGCATTACTTATGTTGGGGAAATCTGCCACCTAGTGGAAATTTGGTCAATTTTCATCTTGGCCAAATTGAAGTCAATACTTTGAAAATAATTTTGTGAAAAACTGTTTATGGCTTTAGTAAGAGGTAATGATTTACAAGCAATATTAGACAAACTTTACTATTGAGCAAACCAACAAATTCATTTCGCTCTACTGAATAAGACGGTAGAGTTCAAACATATATTGCTTCATTCCATATTGCATAAGTTTTTTTGTGCTGGGGTTAAAATTAAAAAATGCATATTGTTTAAGTTACACGAAATACATTTTGCTTGTTGAACGTTTTATGACACATAAACATCTGACCTATGAACAACTTTTCTTAAGAAAATAAATCAATTCGATTTTGAAATGATTATGCTGCTTGGGTGATAAGAAATGGGAAAACTGGTTTTGCCCAAATTTAGTTCCATTTATCACATTTTAAGTGGGGGAAAATATATTCGTTCTAGTGCTACTGATGGAAACACAGTAAAAATATAGCAAATTCAATTTGTTCCATTTTTTGGCTTGGTGCAAAATCTTTAGGGGATGTAGAGTAGAGCTTCGCTCTCCATTACATAAAAAAGTGCAAAAGAACATTTGCTCCATGTTTGCTTTAGCTCAGAGTGCATATAATATTTCTCAACAATCATCACAAATTCAATTCAATTCATCTTTATTCGATTTCAAAGACATCATTAAAGAAAGCAGTCGAATACATACTAAAACACAAAAGCTTAAAAGACATAAAAAAAATACTTGAAAAATATCTAAAAGATGCAATTGACAGTACATTAGAACCTTTACACTTTTAGCAACAAATTCATTCACTGGCTGATGAGAATAATGGAGGTTAGTCTGCTATGAAAGTCTTGGAAGAGTGATAATACAATGAGAGAGGCCTGACCCTAGCATGTGTTGGACAGGATCACCTTTAACTTCGTTGCAGGTGCAGCCATATTTTATTAAGGCCTTTTTTAAAATGCTTACATGTGACGATCAAATACCTTATTGTCCCAAGGGACCACCGGCGAGATGTACTATTATTTGGGCCCACTTCCTCAACACATCTGGTAAAAAGATGGAAGAGGGAAGTCTGTCTTCCTCGACCTTGTAAGGGATATAACGGCAGCTGCTCTACCTGTTGCCTATTTGGCGACATGGTTAGGTTTGTGCCGGGAGCACATCCCCTGGAGGGAAGGGATTGTGCCATTTCTCCCATACAGAGCAGCCTGGAAGAAGACAGAAGAGAACACAGGGATGCTGGCTGGTCACTGAGGGGCATATTTACGAGGGCCTTGCATCATGCTTGCACCACGCAACATGGTACATGCACAACGCAAACCTCTCAGTCATATTTATGAAGCCACGCAGAATATCTTCACAAATATGGAGTAATGCAACGCATTGCGAAATGCTGCGTTGCCTTAATCTGCATAAGGAAGGCATTCCATGGGCATTGTGAAGGGTGTTCTCACACAACTCCCATGGTTTTTGACACATTCCCAGATTTACAGGGACTTGTAAACCTGGGAATGTGTTAAAATGTTACATCTCTGCAGGTGAGGCGTAACGAGGAGAAATATGTTTATTTCTCCTCGTTTTTTTCTCTTTCTACGTGTGCTGCATTCTGCAGCACACGTAGGAAGAGGAAAATTACTGTATGGATTGTTAATGTGCAGGAATGTGCCCCTTCTGGCACAAAAACTATCCTGCTTGTAATACAGGCACCAGGCACCATGCACCATGGCGCAAGGGGGCCTGCGTTGTTGCTAGGCTGCCAAAACGCCACCAGCACAGGGGGAAAGTACAGTAATGCACCGTATTGGATGAATACAGTGCATTCCGGCCCTTTCCCTGTGACGCACTGCTGTGCTGCCCTGTGCCACAATTCCAGTAAATATGCACCTGAGTAAGTAGAGCTGCATTTCCTTATGGTTGGTGGAAATCCACAGGAGTCCTTGGCGCACCCATTGCCTATGGTAGTAATTATTTTCTTTAATAAAGGTGGACGAGGTAGCATAATATTTGGGAGTGCAAAGCCGATGGTCGTGCTTGGTTCTAAGAGTCAAAGCACAAGCTGAGTCTGAATTATCTTCATGTAATGAAGCAACAGAGGGCAAAACAGACACTGCAAGAGTTTCACAGTTCTTAGAATTTTTCCGCCCATCTGTTGCCTTTTATATTGTTCCATATTCTTCTTTTCCTCTATAATGTCTTTTTCATGACATTACTCTATGTTTGCTAAAGATTCTTTTCACTGTGTTTGACTTCGTTTTGTACCAACTTGGAATATACAGCGCTCTGAAGTCCTTAAATAGTGCCTGTGTAGTGCACGCTGCTCCAGACAAAGCCGTCCCTTACCCTAATGCCAGTACTTGACTACTGTATAGAGCAGCTATCTGCGGATATTTAAACCACCGAGCACTCAGAAGTGGCGGCAGGTATAGAAACAGTTACAGAAAAGGAAGTGTTCAGCGTGATAGAGGGATGGGGTAAGGTACCCAGGCAGGGGCATCGACAACCCCCCTCTCCCGCTTTAGCAGTTACAGCGGGATGGTGCGCTAGATGGGCCTCTTCTTTCTTTCGTCAAACAAAGGCTCATAAATAAAATGAACGGGTGAGTTAGTGAAAGGATGGAAGTGCAAGGGTGGATGAATGAATAGCTTGTGCTTTGAGAAGGATGCATAGGTGCGGATATGGATGCGCGGATCGCGGAATGGTGAAAGATTAAATGATAGAATGAATGAATGACAGGTTTTAAAGGTGAAAATGTGGATTTCAGCAGGTGGATGGAAGGATGAACGGATGAATGGATAGATGCCTGGATGGAAGAGACATGCAAGCTCTTCTGGGGAGGGTTGTGAGGACTTGCTTCATTTGCTTAGTACCATGGGAGCTTTGGTTTGAAGTGGGGGGGTATTGTAATTGTCTAACTACTCCCTTGCACCCAGGGCTGCATTGTTCAGTGCCCTCCTAGCAGTAAGGAGAAAGAGAGGATGAATCTACCTGCACACTCTTGACACTGGAGGCTAAACAGCGCTCATTCCTGATGGTCAGTCCAACCACCGCCTCTCAAACTTCTCTTTTTCTTCTTTTTTTAAGCACCTTTTAGGACATTAGAATTTAGTTACTGAGACTAGTGCAAGGGGTCGCTTTACTTAGGGGCAAGCCGTTAAACTGTGCAAACACGGCTAAACGTGAAGCATTCTGGGGCTAACAACGTCTTTCGCGTGCTCGGTGAGTGTGTGCTGCTGCATGTGATGTGCAGTGTGCATGCAAGAACACCTGATCACCAGCAGGAGCAGTTAAGGCCATCATTAGTTGGAATACTGAATTTGTGCGCACACACTGACAGTATTCAAAGAAGCAAGGCACCAACATTAATTTTATTCAGGTTTCTTTGGCTAGACGTGACCTGAAATTGTGAGTTATTTTTACTTACAGAGCTTGGGGGTAGATTTATCATTCTTTCACGCAGTGCAACGCAGCAAGCCACCTTTCTGCGTTGTGCTGCATGAAAGGTAAATGGCGGAAATGCGCTGCATTTACCAGTATATGGTGCATTCCTGCCCTTTCCTAGCGCTGGTGCACTTTTGGCTGCCTAACCAGTGGTGGCTGGCAGGGAACGGGGGTGGCGAGGCAGGGGGTGGGAGTTTGGGAAAAACCGAAAACGTACCTTTCAAACGGCCGCCGCCTCTCTGTCGCGTTGCCGCTCTTCTCGGCAAGGTCCAAACCAGAAAGCACCCAGGCTCCCCATAGTCAATCACAACACTGCAATGCAGCATTGTTATTGGTCTGAGCGCCGTGGTTCGATGCTCAGACTCGGACAGGGAGCCTGTGCATGTTCCTCACCAGGCTGTGCCTAACAACCTGGTGGGAAAGAGGCAAAGTGCACATGACTCTTTGGCCAGCCCATGACAGCCGGCCAAACAGTCATGCCCACTTGGAGGGTGCAAACCACTCTTCCCCCTGTGACCCCAGCCCCACCCGCCCTAACCCAGCCTGGTAGCAAAAAAAAGAAAATGATAATCACTGAGGATGGCTTCGTTCATAAATGAAAGGGAGGCTTCCATTGCATCGAGGCCTTTGGAGCATTTTGGGGTTGCTATTGGAACGCCATTAAGGAAATGTCAGGCTTGTGCGTGAGGCCTGAGGAAATGAGGACCTGTAGGCCTGGTGATTGGAATACATCCCATTAGAATTTGGCTGCAGGAACTGGGAACCAGGTTTCTTTTTTTTTCTCCGCCCCCTCGTCAATCAGCCCTGTCCCTGGGGGTCACCAGCAAACCCTTCCCTGGGGGATCAGAAGCAGATTGGGGCCTGGTTTCTGTAAGTGATTTAGGCAACCTGATTATTCTGTTCTTCCACAAACTCATTATCAATGCCCAACCTAATGTGGACACCTGTTGACACAGCCCACAGCAGCCCTGAATTCCTGGAAGTAAGTCAAAACCTTTTGAGCCTCCAATGCTGTTTGTAGCCCTTTCTCTTTGGAAAAAGGGGGAAGGGGAATGCTGTTTATCTTTACTATTGGAGGTGAACTAATGGGGGCTAGGTCGTTGGTATTATTATTATTTCCTGTCTTTATTTACTATGGGGACCTATTTGACCCTGTATTTTGGCTCAGTGATTGCATGTAGGTGATACCGCCCCACACTGTCATTCCTGCCTGCTAGGGTGGGGGCCCCATTCCCTTTTACACTGGTTTCCTGTCTGTGGCTGCTTCTGCCACATGCTCGCCCAGTTGCTGGATCCCTGCTGCAGTTGTGTGGCAACCAGCGGACCTCCCTGCGACTTTGCGTATGGTATGCTCTGATTACCCTGTGCTTGGGACTGAGGAGGGACACTCATCGGGGGTTGTGATGGCTGACCCTGGTTCACTAACCTCTGCTGCATTTGTTGCTCCTGATGTGCCTTTATTCAGCACCTCTCTACCAGGTGATCCTACCTTTGGCAATAGTAGCATTCTCTAGGGCCTGGCTGCAACCAGCCTTCCTGGCCTCCACTAACATAACCTGGTCATGCTCCTGGACTGCCTGTTTGGAACCCTCTAAAGTTTTGCAGTGGAGCCCATATTGTGACTAGTGTCAACTGAATGGTTGAGGCCATTGCTGCCCCCTCAACTGCAGTCTTTTTCAACTTGTGTTGAACTAGTTTTGCTTTGTCTCTTTGGGCCTGCTCCTGCTTCTCTCTATCTTTTTCTCACTTTTTCTTATGGTAGTGGAGTTTATGAGTGTGTATCTCCTGCCAGAGTTTGGTATCTAAACCAATTACACTAGGCAGCCCACTCTGTATCTCAGTGGGTAACCCTTTCTTAAGAATTTTGTAGAAAAATGTGACTTGCGAGCCCGTATTGGTCCACGGCTGTCCGGTTTCATTTCCCCATCTTTCCCTCATTCTTTTTAGGAAATCGTTTATGCTTTCCTCTGGCTTCATGGTCTCTGCCCTTATCCCTCCTACATCTGGGCAGTCAGGAAATATTTCTCTCAGGGCCATCGAGATTTGGTGTATGTGCATATTAAATACGGCCCTGTCATGCTGGGTATCTGTTAGCGTGAGTTATGGAATGTGAGCTTGGGCGAACATTGTGTTAGTCTGCTCCCCAATTAGACTGCTTAGCAAACTCCTAATGTCTCCTATCGCTAGATTGATACCTGTGGTGTTTTTCTTGAAACATGTAATCCATTTCCCTGCCCCATTCAGCAATGGCGGTAACTTTGTCCTCAACCCCTCTTTATCCATCTGGGCCCATGGCACGTACATAATCCCCGCCCTTCTGTAGTCAAGGGCACACTTTCACGCTAGGTGACTCTACGGGTTTCCCTTCAACATAGCATTCCCATCTCGCAAGGCATCGCTGCATGTAGACAAAGTCCCACTTAGGGTTTCCTCCTTCATGCCTGATGCAGTCCTCTGCTACTGCCATGTCCTCTCGCTCAAACGATCCTCCCTTGGCCAAGACCTGTCATATTGGTCCCTCTCCTCAGTCCAATCCGCTAGTAGGTCCCAAAAAAGGAACACAAAGGTCTTGTCTTCCTTTTTAGCTATTATCACCCTTTGTCTATCTTTGTCGTGCACTCATGAGGAGCAACGTGTACCCTCGTCGCTGCTTCCCTCGTGTGCACGCACTGGAGCCATTTTGATTTTCCTGCGTCAGGATGGGTAAGTACCTGGTGCCCTTGCCCCTTTATCTCTTGGTCAGCCCCTCTCCTATGTTGACCGAACGATGTGGCTCTGAGCCCTACTAGTAGCCTTTCATTGACCTCTGATTCTTCCCAAGGCCGCGCCCTGTGCCTGGCTTCGCTTTCTTCATGAGGAGAGTGTGCTGTCCTATACTCTCGTTCTAACTCCCGGTAGCACGCCCTCTCTCTCTTGCGCCTCCATTCATGCCTCTCTTCCTCACACTGTCTGGCCTGTCCCTTTTGCTCAGAGCTATGCACTGCTTTAGTTAGCCTGGTTTCACCCTCAAATTCGTTCTCCTTCTCAGCTACGTGGGTAAACGCTGTAGCCCCACCCTCGTCATCGGTTCCCAGGAGATTGAAGCTCCCTTCATCTCCTGAGGTCCCTGTGTCACTACTGAGAACTGCCACAAACCTTCCTGACACACGTTTGTGCTTGCCTGACCCAGTGGCAATGTGTATTTTACCCGCCTTTGAGGTGTCACATGTCGAGTTTGGTGGACGGGGAGTCGAGCTTTTGGGACCTTCCCTAGGAAGAAGCTGTACTAATGGCGTCTGTGCTAGCTTGCTTTTAGATTTCTTGGGCTGAGACCAAACTGACCTTCTTTCGGTGAGGGCTCATCTGCTCCTACTATTATTGGGTTCTAATATCCTAATGCAGGGGGAGCTGGTCTGAGTACATCCATCCCATATGGTGGGGCAAGTGCCAATGCCTCGCTCGCTATTGGCATTGTGCGGTTATCAGATTGAACCTCTTCAAAGATAGCTCACAATTCTAACACTGACTCCCCTTTGTCTCTCTTCTGTCCTGTATATCATGGTCTCATTTATGAAAAGTGTCATATCCCTGCGGGAAAACAGCGATGCAACACTTTTCATAGCGCCATCCTTGCGACACCATGGATGCGCCGTATTTACTGTACGGTGCTCCATGTCGCAAGGATTTACAGATACGTCAGTATCCCTGACGTATCTGTAGGCGCAAAATTGGTGCATTGCTGGAGTGTGTCGTAAAACAGACGCAACTCTAGCAATGTGTCTTTTCATATGGGGAAAGCCCCATGTAAAAAGCCCTGCGTCACCCCTTACGCCTGCTTCAAGCAGGCGTTAGGATTTGACATAGTAACGCCCTAAAAGTGGTGCAGTGAAATCTCATTGATTTCATTGAGTCACTTCTACGTGGTTTTGCTGCGACAGAACACCCACCCTGCATATATTATACCTGTTGCAGGTATAATGTAGCGCAGGGGTTTACAAAGTGACGCATCTGCCTAGATCCGTCACTTTGTAAATATGGCGCAGTGTGGCGCATTTTTTACGCCACCGCAGCATCACAAAAAGTGATGCAACAGCGGCGTAAGAGCCTCATAAATAAGGCCCCTGGTTTTTATGTGTTTTAGTGTGCTCAATTATATTTGTGCCAAATGTCCCAGGGAAATTTTTGTGCCTTTGTGTGTAAATGCCACTCTATGGAAAACTTTATATGTTTTTTATCTGTTTGGGGAACTTAGTCTCCATGTGCTTTCGTGGGGTATCCATGGCAATTTTTAGTAATTTGGATTATACAGTTCAAATGACATTTTCCTAGTTTAATTTGTCGAATCGTAGGGCAATTCGTACGTGGTGCACTCTTACAAATTAGGTATTATGAGCTCAGCACTTAAAAGTTTTACATCAAACAGTTCAAACCCGCATTTCAATAAAATAAGATAAGACTGCATATGTTGTATTACAACACAGGGCAAATATGCGATATGTTAGAATAGAATCTGCACGATTTCAAATTTTCACACAATACAGTTTTCAAAGACAGTCAATGCAATATCATAGCATACAATATTACATTTCAATAATGGTTGAAAGAAATTTCTTTGCCAAAAAATTAGGACCTTCATCACATATTATCCTCTAGCGTGGAACACGTTCCTAAGTGAACTGTATAGTCTGCCACTACCCACTCCTAGACAAAGGTGGTAATCATAGAAACCATTTAGTAATAACTCTGGAATCACTAGCCCCCTCTTGGCTACACACGAGTTACGTCCAGTCTCCTGGGTCCAAGTTTTCCCTATACGAATTCCACCCTGTAACGCCCAGTGTCAAGCTAGATGCACCTCCCACACTCCTTCCAGATAAAGAGCTATCAGACTGAGGTGTCAACTCCACCCAATCAGGATAGCTATGTCACAAAAAATCAGTATCTTGTTTATCAAGGGCTATACACATTATTACACTATATTCACTCAGCTATCAAATAAAGGTGACTTCCGTGGTAATGCCTCTGAGGCCGCCTTACCAATGATACAGTTAGGACATATAAATAGGTAATGGCCAGACCCTGTCAGTGGCAGGGCGCACAGGTTATATTTTTATGCTTCTCCCTAGTTTACATACGTCAAATGCTTTAGACTATTTTTTAGGTTCAGACATAGTCTCTTACCCTCTGTGACGGCTGCTTCAGGATGGCACTCCGCCACGGGGGTTTAGCAGAACTTCCAATCAATTGCGGTGTCTGCCCACCTTTCTCTTTGCACAACATTGCAATATCTCTGTGCCTATCTGTGGGATTGATCAAGAGTTTCCTGCCCTTGTGTTTGCCTGCCAGCTATGCACCCTCCCACCTATGACCTATCAATCAGCAATTCCTGGGCCTAGGTCACAGGGCCTGCCTAACTGCATATTTGCAAGTCGAGGTTGATGTAGATGTAGAGTTCACAATGGGCAAATCTGTTAATAAAGATGATATTTCATTTCCATCGATGTATGACTCGTTTTCCTTATTAACAGCAGAACTGTCTGAATCATTGCAAACCGGGGAAAAGCAAAAGCTAGATTTCCCAACCAGCTCTGTTGGAATGGATCCACTGCTGCTGCATCTGGATTTTAAATCCAACTGTATTTGTTTTCTATGTGAAAAGTTAACCTGCTCCCAAAAATATCCACTTCCAGAGGACCCCACTCCATGTCTATCCTCTAAAAACATTTCTGATTTACCTTCCAATCACTGAAATCTCTCAAATAGCTTGAAGTCCAGTCAGTGATAACATTCTCCTGTCCTAGAAAGTACTCCCCTTTCAGATTTATCTTGTACTCTAAACCTAATACCCAAAGATCCTTTGCCAAATCCGATAAACAACAGAACCTACTCCACCCTAATCGATTTATATGTGCAACTACAGACACGTCAACTTTCATCTAACTGCACTTCCCTTTTTACATTCTTGAAACTTTTCAATACATTCAATCCTGCTGTTGACTCCAAACAATTATGGAGATTAATTCAAGCATTCTATCCATCACTTTTTGTATACTTTAGTGCATCGCCCAAAGTGGGGCTGGTATGCCCAGACATAGGTCCTGTGTACACTATGTCACTGGAGTGAAGCTACACTTGGATGATGAACCCAACTAGGGCAAAACTGGTCCTTGATTGCTTGTGTTCCAGTTCAGGGAGGGCCTGGCGTGGCAGTTGGGTCTGGACTCATCCCATTGGAGCAGGGTCAAGAATGATTTGCATACCTGAAGTGACATGGTGTGCAAAATAACAATGAACTTGAATGTGCACCGAGTAATTACCAGTGGCTTAGATTGATCCAAGCATTCCATCCATCATTTTTTGTATACTTTAGTCTGATCTAGATTTTGGCAGACTATACTCCACCCATCAAGGTGGCAGAGGACATTACATCTTCCACCCTGACGGACTATCATTCACCAAATTTAAAGATCACCGCTGACCCAAGGTGACCTATGTTTCTTGACATCAACCAATGTCAAGCCAATTCCTGTCTGGACTCTGCCATCTGCCAAGTAGTGCCACCACAGTCCTGAACCCTTGGAATTGGGCCTAAGGTGATCTGCCAGCCTCTGTGGACCCAGCGTAACCAACGCATCTCCTCTGCTGCTCGGCGCAACCCCAAGCAAAACCAATGCATCGTTGCTACTGCGTGGCATCTTCAGGACTGCTGCTTCACATGCATCCTCAGCACAGGCCCTCGCATCCTCATCAACAGCAGCCCCGATTACGACACAGGACGCCGCATCGGTGCCTCACTGCTTCACCAAACCGACGCAACGCCCAGACTGTGCAATGCATCCTTGACCCTAGACCTCACATCCCAAGCCACTGTCAATGGAATCCTTGACGACAACGCAGGGCCAACATCACAGCCTTGCTGCACCTCGGAACTGACACATCACTTCGGCTGCGCAACGCAAATCCGACACGGATCCTTGCAATGCTCTGCAAACCAGGATTCAAGGTACATTGTTAAGCAGGTCTAACTGGGTCATCTGTGCTCCATCGCTGTCATTCTGAACTTATGACTTTGTCCTGGTCCGGCACGACAAGATATCCACATTTGTCTCTTTTTGCTTTTTGGGTGCTATTTTAACTAAAACATTCAAAAGTGCATATTTCTAGTCTACTGATTGGATTTTTGTCATTTTTTTCTTGCTTTATTTATTAAAAATTGCTCTAATTTTCTAAATCTGTTGTAGTATCCTTTTGTGGAGTGTTTTCACTGTGTTACTGTTGAAGTGTTTACTTTACACATTGCCAATGATTTAAGCCTGACTGCTCTCTGCCAAGCTACCTGAGGAATGAGCAAAGGTTCATTTAGGGTTTGCTGTGTCCTCGCCCTGAGAACAATTGGGGTCACTGCTTGAGAAGGGTTCCACCCCTCTCAACCAGTAACCCAATTTCTTACAATGGCCAAAGCCAGGGGGCCTGGGGAGTCGGGCTGGGAAGGTGCTCTACTTGTTGGCTGCAGAAGGGCTGTACAAGATGCCCTCAAAAGCAGGAGAGATCACCAGGAGCCAGGCAGAGGACAGGTCTGGTGCAGGGAGCCATTAATCCATGCACCCCACAAAATATGCCCCTTCAAAGTCCAGAAGGCCTAAAGAAATAAGCCCAATATTAGACCTCTCAGCCTTAGGGTGGTCTTCCCCCAAACATTTTGCCTTCACCCTTCTGAATTAGCTTTTCTTGGTCTTGTGGTCTTGGAACTCTGTGCACTTTACCACTGCCAACCAGTGCTAAAGTACTTGTGCTCAGTCCCTAAAATATGGTACAATTGGCTTACACCTGATTCACATATTTAATTTATTTATAAGTTCCTAGTAAAGTGGTATACCATATACCCAGGGATGATAAATTAAATGCTACTAGTGGGCTTGCAGCCTGTTAGAAGTTTTAAACTGCAAATTCGACTTGGCAATATAACCCCCTTGACAAGCCTTAAACTCCCTCTTTATTTCATATGTCACCCCTAAGGTAGGACTTAGACAGCCAATAGGGAAGGGTTGATTGTAATTAAAAAGTTGGACATGCACTTTTAAGTTTTACATGTCCTGGTATTGAAAAACTCAGAAAGGTATTTCTCACTACTGTGAGGCCTACCTGTCCCATAGGATAACATTGGGTTACCATATTACATTTAATAAGTGGCAACTATTGATTGGGAGTAGGTAGGAGAGTCATGTTTGGTGTCTGAGGAATTGCAATTTAAAATCCTCTTTAATTATAAAGTCAGATTTTAATTCACAATTTAGAAAATGGCACTTTTAGAAAGTTGGCTTTTTCCTGCCCTATTTGGTGCCTGCAGCCTGTTCCCAGGTCACATGACTAGGTGTAGATGGCAATTGGCTTTTGTATATTTCTCCCTAGTAGCCATACAATAGAGGGATTAGGTGTGCCTAGATGGGCCATGTCAGGCAGGATGGGGGGGATTCAGCTGGGCACAGCCCCACTTGCAAGTCAATAGGGTATGCCCTGCCTTCACACAAAGTACCTCATACTAGCGTTTTACAAAGAACTTTACACTAGTGTTTTGTTCCTGTAGGCATACAGGGACCAGGGCAGGAAGGCAAGAAATACCAAACACTTTTGGAAGAGAAACCTCTATAAACTTCTCTTACTTCAAAGGAGGCACCAGTTGTATGAATACAGGACCTTCATTTACACTCTTTAGATCGCTTCTGGATCTGCCGAAGACTCAAAAGAAGGACTGATCCGCTTCTTTGCTGCAAGAAGGACTGCCCTGCTGCTGTGCTGCACTGTTGCCTGAGTAAGAAGGACTGGTCCTGCACCTTGAACCCAGGACCACCAAATTGACTCCAAGGACTAGTGGGCTGGCCTCCTGATCAGAGCCATGGGGACAGAAAAGGTTTCATCCATCTTGAACTTTGCACCTGGACTCTGCCTACTATGAGTCCTGACCCCCAAGTGGTGCCTCACCATTCCTGGACCCTTGGAAGTGGGACTAAGGGTGCTCTGCGAGCCCAGCTGTGGTCCTGTGGTCAGAACCTATGCAGCGCGACGCAAACCCATACAGGACCTTGTATCACAGCCCTCGCAGCTCCTCCTCATCACTCACGCAGTGCGACGTAACTCGGTGTGGACCTCGCTTCGCAGTCCTAGCAGCTCCTCATCGGAACCAGTGCGACGGGACTCGATGCAGAACCTCTCATCACACCTCAGAACAGTCAATGCTCTGGAGGGCCCCCCACAAAGGAGATAGGGTACAATTCTCAGCTGGCCTAAATCTCAGGACTCCGCAAGTGACCTCTCTGCTGTTCACCCCTAGGGACACCAGGTGGCCGTTGCAGCCTGGTCTTCGCATCTCATTGCGCCTCCTTTGCCGGCATTACTACTCACCATAGATCACAAGTAAAGTACCTCAGGCCATACTATCTTCCAAGTGTTCAGTATTTCTCCTTGGGCCGCTACATCACATATTGCTGGCCTTGGACCTTTAATCCCATATTGCAACAGCTTTTTGTTTAGGGAAGATATAACGGTGGTAGAAGATGGCAGGTATAAACCCCAACCCATGTTGTGTCAGAGGGTGTGCTTAGTAGACTGTTCACCTGTTAGAAATGAAGGTCTCTAGTTGGCAGAGGTTTTCACCCTGTCCAAGTAGGGACCCTTATTCTAGTCCGGGTAAGGGAGTTACATAGCTAAGATAACCCCTGCTCACCCCCTTGGTAGCTTGGCACGAGTAGTCAGGCTTATCTCAGAGGCAAAGTGTAAAGCATTAGCTCTATTAGCAAGCGGGGCGGAGGCAGCCCGGTTTCATTGTCCAAAAGAACCACAGAAGTATAAAGAATTGGCACCCAGACCAATATTTGGACATTGTGCACCAAGTGCCCAGCTCTGTTAGTGCCGTATGCGACATAATGCACTAACAAATGATTAATCACATTGGAAGCTGTACCCATGAGCATTAAAACAAACCCATAAGCGCACATAGACGCTAGTGGCACCACTGAGAGAGCCACACTCGCAATAGAGTAGAAGGCCCCAGATGTGCCTATATTTCCGGCATACGTGCTTTTACCTTTGAGTATAAAGCCAACTTGAATCACTGATTCCCCATCTTACCTCCGCTACACAAATTAATGAAAATATGCGGTCCTGAAGAAGGTGGATTTAAGTATTCCAGATCCACTGAAACGTACGTCGGCCTGTCGGACTTCCAGCTGGCAGCATAACCATGGACATTTGTGAAGGGCTCTTGCCATGAGTTTTTTGGCATGCCAACCATAGCTGGACTAGCAATGTATTTGATGTGTGAATGTGTGTGTTTGGTATGTTAGGATGAGATGGAATGTGAGGTGTGATGTGTTGTGATGATGGCTTGTATCACAATATGGGGACATGCAAAATTAGGTTTTTTTTAATTACAGGAAAGATTTATATTATGTTGAATCAATCATGAATCATTTATGAATTGCACTGTATATATGAACACTTAAGTTGTTTCTTCATGTTTTAAAATATAAAAATATATGACAATTTCAAAAAAATGTTTTATGCTTTAAAAAAAAGGATTTGCAATAAATAAAGAGATAAATAAATGCATTACTGTTGAATCAAATGATTACTTTAGCAAGGGAAAGCCCAACGAGCTAGATTTAGCCACTGTTGAATTGGTGGAGGTCGAGTGGGAGGTTTCTCATATATATTTCTGTTTCCCCCTTTCTCCCAGACCTCATAATTAACCACAGGGGGTACATTTGATCGTTGTATAAAGCATTAGTCCAAACACACACAGTAACACAGTGAAAATACTACAAATGGAGTCCACACCAGCTTAGAAAAATAGCCAATATTTATCTTAATAAAACAAGACCAAAACGATAAAAATCCAACATACACAAGTCAAGATGTGAATTTTGCAAGAATAAGCAAAAAATACAGTTCCTTGAAATCGCTATCACGGCATCGTGAGCAACACAAATCCAACAGTTCAGTGGTGTGGTGTCAGGAGGACCCGCAAAAGAGCCCCTTTGGAAATTAAGAGGCCTCGGGGACCTTGCGATGAACTCTGAAAATAAGGCATCGCTGACATCAGCGGGCATCAGTTCCGAAAGTCAGGCAAAAGTTGTTGAGGCCTTGGCGTCATACGCGCTGTAGGTCGATCTCCACGATGTCGAGTTTAGGAACACTGGCATCGGCTGGGCTGCGATGTCGCGGTCGATGCATTGTACTCTTCACGAGCGGTGACCACAGCTTCGGTGTAGGCAGAGGCGCGGTGTCGGTGTTGAAGCGATGTCATAGGCAGACCCGTGGCTGCAATGTGAGATGGTGCGATGCGCCGTGCTCTTCACGAGTGTAGACCTCAGCCATGGTTCAGGCAGCGGCATTGGAGATGAAGTCAGAGTCGATGGTGCTTTCGTCAGAACACCAGAGGCTGCGATGTCGTCGGAGCAGTGCATCGTGCTCTTCACGAGCGGTGAGCTCAGCTTCTGTGCAGGCAGTGCATTCAATGACGGCATGAAGTGATGTCATCAGTGAGGCCTGGGCTGCGATGTCAATGTGGTCGATGCATCGCGTTCTTGGCGAGCAGGAACCACAGCTTTGGTGCAGGCAGCGGTGTTGGTGACAGCGTCGGAGTGGTTTCTCTTGGTTTTCAGCACAGCACTCAGTTCCAAGGGCCCAGAACTGGATTTGGCACCTCTTGGCAACACAGGACTCTCAACAGAGGAGCCCTTAGTACTGGAAATAAGGTGTAGATGAAGTCTTTTCTAGCCCTGCAGCTTCCAACAGGAGGCAAGCACACATAAGCCCTTGGAGAAACTTAGGATTGCAGGATGTAGAAAGTAAAGTCCAGTCCTTTTACTGCTCAAGATAGAAGCAGCAAGCATCAGGCCAAAACAGCAAAGCAAAACAGTAAAGTGACAGTCCCTCCTCACAGCTTATCCAGCTCTTCTTCTTAGCAGAATGTCCTTCAAGTTCAGAAGTGTACTGACGTTATTGTGTCATATCTCCAGTACTTATACCAGTTCCTGCCATTGAAGTAGGCAAACTTCAAAGAAAAATCTCTGTAGGCACAAGACTCTGCTTTTCCCTGAACTTGCTCCAGACACACTACAGGAGTGTGGAGACAGCTTTGTGTGAGGACAGGCACAGCCCTATTCAGGTGTCAGTGACAACTCCTCCCACCACTCTAGCTCAGGAAGACCCATCAGCCTGGTGATGGGCCAGTAGGATATGCAAGGCACACCTCATCTCCCTTTGTGTGACTGTCTAGAGTGAATGCACAAACGTCCCAAATGTCAATCAAACCCAGACGTGGATTCCACAGGCAGGCAGAGACACAGAATGGTAGAGCAAGAAAATGCCTACTTTCTAAAAGTGACATGTTCAAACTCACAATTTAAAAACCAACTTCACCAAAAGATGTTTTTAAATTGTGAGTTCAAGACTCACAAACTCCAAGTCTCTATCTGTTCCCGATTGGAAGTTACAATCATAAGATGTTACAAGGCAGCTCCAATCATGACCTATGGGAGAGATAGTCCTTGCAATAGTGAAAAACTAAATTAGCAATATTTCACTATCAGGACATGTAAAACATACCAGTACATGTCCTACCTTTCAACCACATTGCACCCTGCCTATATGGCTACCCTGGGCCTATCTTAGGGGTGACTTACATGTAGTAAAAGGTTAGGTTTGGGCCTGGCAAGTGGGTGCACTTGCCAGGTCGACAGGGCAGTTTAAAACTGCACTCACAGACACTGCAGTGGCAAGTCTGAGACATGTTTTCAGGCCTACTCAAGTGGGTGGCACAATCAGTGCTGCACGCCCACTAGTAGCATTTGATTTACAGGCCCTGAGCACACCTGTTGCACTTTACTAGGGACTCACTGATAAATCAAATGTGCCAATCATGGATAAACCAATTATAGATATATTTTACATAGAGAGCATATGCACTTTAGCACTGGTTAGCAGTGGTAAAGTGTCCAGAGTCCTAAAGCCAACAAAAACAGGTCAGACAAAATAGGAGGAAAAGGCAAACCATTTGGGAATAACCATGCAAAAAGGGCCAGGTCCAACATCACCTTATGTATGCCTTCACACTATTAAGCACGATGGCTTAACTCCTTATCCCAGACTTTTAGAGTCACTCCCAGTGATGGCGAGGCTCAGGCACACGTTTGACTGCTACCGGCTGAACTATCACAAGACTTCCTGTCTCAGTTGCCATCTTTACTCCTCAGGCTATTAATACCTGAGTTCTCGAACTCTTGATGCTTTGCATAAAGAAACCCTTGGACAATGGACTGGCTTGTGGAGCTCTCCTGGAAATGTTTCCTGACGCCATCTCTGGAGGCCTCCAAGGACTATTGTATTAAGTACCAACCTAATATTTGATTCTCAGGCACTGCACTGATTCTACTCCTACTAGCTAGCTCTATGTACAAATCTTGCTGACTCTGCCCTACAAACTTTAGACTAGTGAGATGGGGGGCATTGTTGTAGGGTGTTTCAAGACTATTGCCTCCACTCTCCCTAAGGAATCGAGTGGATATTCTTAGATACAACAACAGGTTGAAGGATGCTCAACTTTGTATTGTTTCATACTAACCTGTGTTTACGATACAACTACATGTTAATTGTGTGATTTAGCGAATAAAGTATGAATGACTACTATGCAAGTGCGTGCTATGGAGATGACGCATCTATTAGAAATGCATGATATATAATGCATGTTATGTTTTACTGTGCCATGCCATTATGCCACTGTACAGCCCAGATGTGTGTGACTTAATAACACAAGAATGTCCTTTTTCCATGTGCCATAACCTGGTGCTGCCTATTTCAGAGAAGTTGCTGTCCACTACAGTAAGGTAGCAAGTAACTGTGTCCGACTTGGGTAATACACTGCCTTGCCGTCTGTAGTAATTTAGAAGCTTGCAACTCATGATTTAGGTTTCTTAGGGACCCTTTTGAAGTCCCTTCACCAGCTCAAATATTTTAATTAGTTGTTTTAGTTTCTTATCTTAGCCATTTGTTTTAGTTTATGGATTGTTCCTCACCCCTTCCCTTTGTGTTCATTCCGACACCATCGTGTTTAATCACATCCGGTGGTGGCGGATTGGGTGCAAGGGAGAGTCGGTACATCCGCCCCAGCAACAGCTAGGTCTCGGACCTCGTTGGATGGTGGCAACATGCTCTCACACTATACTGTTCCATTGTACCTGCCCTTTCCTACTTGCAGAATCCAAGAAGTGAGGAGGAGGCTCTTATGTGTAGTGGGAGGTCATTCTACGTTTTAGGAGCGATGTAGGAGAAACATCGACTGCTGGATCTGATTTTCCAAACAAAAAAACAAGGGTCCCTATTCACTATATACACTAGTTTGGATCATGGGCATTACACAGTGTTGTGACTAATAATCACAAAGGTAAATACATAAAAGTATACAGTATTCAAACAAAAGAGTCAGTATCACATGAAAAAACCAATAACAAGCTAAATGGGACATATGAAATTTATTCCATAAAAAAGCACAAATAAAGTTAAAAACATTTCATATTATAATACAATAGTGCACTAATATACATCACAAGAAAACAAAAGGTCGACGCTGCGTTTCGGTGAGTTGGTTATAAATCACCTTCTTCAGGACAGTTTTCTATATAATAAAAACAATCAATTAATAACAATCTCATATATTTTGTCACCATATCACTTGAACCTACAATACTACATGTTAAAATTTGTGCAACTGACTCTAAAAAAACACAATACGTGCACTAATCAATTCTAAAAGCTATTGAATATCACCACTAAATAAAAAGTGAGCATAGCCCCTAGAGGCAATATTCTATGTGATCTACCAAAAGTATAATTTCACCTAATAATTTAGTCACTACCCATGATCCATGTTAATTTAAACAAATTTAAAATATAACAATTCAAACCTACCAAGGTAGGAAAGTGCTCAAATTTAAAATTCACTGGGCACTTATAGAAGCAACGTGCTTGAGTTGAAAATGGGGTTTGAAGATATCCCGCCTCGTATTATGGAGGTTACTGTTACACTCCTAAAGTAAAAGAAAAGAGTAAGGGGACAGAACGATGTTCTCAATGGTATTTCCAAAGACATAATTCCCAATATTGGCAATCGTACACGTACCTTAATTTAAAAGCCAATAAGCATTTGTTAGGTTCGTTGGTGCCACCAATATATATTTTATTAAAGAAAATAAGGTCTAGGGAAAAACAAGAAGAAAGAATTTACAGAGAGAATATCTCAATCAAAACAACGAAAAACGATAAATGCCAAAGGTACTAACGGGCTTACTCAAAAATGTATGGACTAATCCAAATACACCAATAATGGATGAGCCGTGATTGAAGACAACAAAATTTAGCAATCTCCCGCAGGTTTCACATCTAAGGACCAAAAGACAATTTTAAAGGAGAGAAAGAAAGTGACAGAAAAAACGTCACTCTATGTTGCAGTTATGAGTGCACCTACTAAATTAAAAGGCTACTCAAGTTTTACCTGATCTGGTTGCTGTAATATTCATGCAGCCGTCTAAAATTAAACCTATAATAAAAATGCACCGAATAACTTATTTATATTGTGCACGGTACAAATAATACAATCAATCCATTATTTTAGAATAATACGTGTTATTTCTCATATACCCTATAAGGCTATTTAACATAAAGGGCTTATATTGGTTCCAAGGTTGGAAATTAGAGCGTATATATTTGTAATCAAGATTTATAAAAGCCTACAAAAATATCTCTTATGTTCCTGATTCTGACGGTAATAATCCATCATTTTCCAAATGCATAGGATGTGTGCAAGTAGGAGTCCAGATGAATGGAGGAGACTGGAAGGTCTGTGAAAGTAGATGCGATTGTTGAGGTATGCTGGGGTAGTGTTATGTAGTGCCTTGAAAGTGTAGGTCAGGAGTTTGAATTGTTGTCATTTGTGTATGGGGAGCCAGTGGAGCTCCTTCAGGTTTGGTGTGAGTACAATATGGGAGGTTGAAAGTTATTTTTTTCGCTGTGTTCCGAAAGGTCTGCAGAGTTTTTTGTTGATCTCGGCATAGCGGGTGTCCAGCTTGCTTGTGACTAGGGCATGTGTGACGGTTTTCCTGGTTCTGATAGGGTGCCAGGTGAAAATCTTCCTCAGTATCTTTAGGGTATGGAAGCATGAGGCAGTGACAGTTTTGACTTGTGTGGTCATGTTGAGTTTGCTGTCAATGACAATGTCAAGGTTATTGGCGTGGGTGGTGGCGGTGTGTGTCTATCCTAGCTGTGTTGGCTACCAGTTGGAGTCCCACGGAGATGTGCTCTTACTGAAGATCACAATTTCGGTCTTGTCAGTATTCAGCTTTAGATGGTTGGTCTTCATCCAGGGGCGATTTCAGTCATACAGGAATTGAACTTGATCTGGGTACTCTGGGGTATATTTACAATGAAATGGCACAGCGTGGCTCTGCAAGCAAATCTGCTGCGCTGAGCTGCATCATTTAAAAAAAGCAGGGATGCACCGGATTTACAAGAAAATGACGCCCCCCCGTGTTTTCCCTTGGGCTGGTGCTAAAAATAGCTGCCTGTCGCCAACACAGACACCCATGCGCCATAGTGCAAGGATGCCTGTGTTGCAGGGATGATTTTCTGCAACACAGGCACCCTTGCATCATAGTGCAAGGATGCCTGCATTGCAGGGAATCATCCCTGCAATGCAGGCACACTTGAACTATTGTGCAAGGGTGCCTGTGTTGCAGGGAATGATTGTTTATGTGTAGGAAGGGACACCTTCCTGCACATAAACAATCCTTGAAGGCCATTTGCTCTTTCTATGTGTGCTGCATAATCTAACACCTGCTTTTGAACAGCACTAGTATTTTGCGCTGGTTCAGATTTACACATCCTTGTAAATCTGGGACACTGTCAAAAAGCAATGGGTGTTGTGGTGGAACGCCCACAGAAACACCCATTTCACACCCCTTTCATGAAGATACTGCACAAAAGTTGGGGCGCTAGGTGGCGCACGAGCAAGATGGCCACACTGCTGTGAGGCTCCTGCAGCTCGGGCCATTAATCCGCGCATTTATCCTGCCCAGGAGATCCTAAGAAGAGATCCATAGCACCGGGGTGAGGTACTTGACCCAGTGGCGTTGTGGTGCTGTCGTGGGGGCTCCTGACCGCTGCTGTCCGGTACAGAGGCTCCCCTGAAGATACGCCGGTGGCGCAGCCTGGCGCACCTGGTAACGGAGAGGGCAGAATGAAATACGTGAGCGCCGCGATGCCTACGTGGAAGCTAGGCCGCACGCCTGATCTGGCTGAAACTCGCGGTGTTGCAGAGAGGTGGCGGTGAGTGCGCATACCATCTACCTCCATGAGTGACTAGCGCCTCCCGCGCACACCCATACTATAGACTGGTGGCCTGGAGTGTCTTTTGTCCCCCGCTGAACCTCCCATCCTGTGACCGCAGGGAACAGCGGGTTAACTGATTATATGCTGCTTGGCTGGTTAGTCGATCGAGCGCGGCCCCTTTGATGCCCTTGGGGCCTGCTCGGAATATACTTTGATGTGCATACTGACACCTCGCGCACGACCCACGCAACCCTTCCTTGTGGGTTTGGAGAACACAGGGACAGGATTACTGCGGCGGGACCGCATCTGCGCTATCAGCGCGTTACGTCCTGGCAGGGGAGAGCACATCAAGCATTTTTTGAAGTGCGTATGCTACATGGGAAACTGCCGACTCCTGCGCACTGCCCAAGGATAAACTGCCGGCCAGAAGTGACTTGGGTACCCTGTTGATCCCCCCGTCCTGCACCAGCAAGGAACTGCAGAATACCTGAACAGGCCGCTTGCTGGTGGGCCTCTTAAGTGCAGCCTCTTCGTTCCCCTGACGCCTGCGCAGCATATTCCTTGGCGGCCCCACAGGCACTATATGTAACGTCTACGCATACCCTCCTTGCAGGCTAGGGGAGCTCGGGGAAAGAATTTCTGCCGCAAAGCTGTCCCTGGCTAGCGGGCTACCTCAGAATGGTTTGGACAGAGTAAGAGGAGTGCATCGAGTGTTGTGGAAACAAATTTGCCCTGACTGTGCACATGATATTATGTACGCACGATTGCATACTTTGCACCAATAAAAAGTGACAGTGATTTACTTGCTTTATTAGCCTTCTCTGTGCTCGGTTGACCTGTGGCCGGGGAAAAAGGCACCGCTGGCAATCTCAGAAGCAACATCTCTAGAGGCCCCTTTAGGTGCCCAGTGTGGAAGCACTCCTCTTTAATATTGGACATACGGAGGTAGCTGACTGTCAACTCCAGAACAGTTGCTGACGAAGTAGAATACAATTCATAGAATGGGGAAGGCTGACGCGAAGCAAACTCGGCTGCCATTTGAGGCTAAAAAAGGTACCCGCTCACAACAGGAGGATCCTGACCACACTAGTGAAGAACAAACACAGGGGCCGGCACTACTGCAAGAAGAAGACATGAAAGAACTACTACTGGCAATGAAACAAAGCCTCGCCTCCATAGAATGTAAAATGGACACAATGAACACTCGCATGGACGCCATTGTCCATAAGTTGGACAAACATGATGAGCGTATAAAAGAGAACGAACGTCGCATCTCCGACACAGAAGATAACTCGTCAAAAATGCAAAAACAAATGGCACAGATGGACAAATTACTTAGAGTCATCGCTGCCAAGAATGAAGACCTCGAAGCGTGCAGCAGACGAAACAATATCTGCGTTATTGGTATTCCGGAGAGCACCAATACAGGCCTGATGGAAGAATTTATAGAGAGGCTGCTGCGCGACACAATTGGCGCCGAAGCTCTATCCTCATAATTCATAGTTGAAAGGGCGCATCGCTCCCTGGGCCCCAAACCACCACTAGGAAGCACGCCTCGTCCAATCATCGCGAGGCTGCTCAATTACCGCGACTGCGATGTGGCACTCAAAACAGCGCTGGAGAAAAGGCAACTCAAGTTTGAGGGGAATGCTTTCACCCTTTACCCCGCCTTCACGGCCACCGTCCAGGAAGAGCGGCGGAAATTCATTCCAGCCAAGCAAAAACTCCGCCAGACGCAAATCGATTATGCACTGGTGTATCCAGCTAGAGTGCGAGTGACACACCAAGGCAAACAACACTTTTTCACTACTACGCAGCAAATAGACGACTTCTTGAAGCGCATCAAGCGGCCAAATAATTCCCGCACCGCGCAGGAACTGTCACCGAGATCGTCGTCCCGGTCATGGACTAGTACGAACTTCATCTTGATCACTGTTTGCTTCATGTGACCGGTACAATGCTTCACCTTCTTCTTTCCATCCGGCCGCGGACTACACCTCCTGCCTTATGTAGATACAGTAGAAAACTGACGAGCAGTCTCGGCGGGGGGCAGCGGCTGGAGCATCATGAACAGATAAGTGCCTTCCTGGGAATGTACGACATGTAGCACCGGGCACCTCTATCCTTGACAGGGGCTGTTTATCAACTACCCTGCAACTTGGAGGGGAGGGTGTAATCGTGCATGTACCTAGGAGCCCCCCTAAGGGCTATCCCCCTTACTGCAGATTAAAATGCAGGTCGTTTTTGTTGTTTTGGGCAATGTGGGTGGGGGAGGGAATTTTTATTCTGGCATGTTTGGGATGCTACAGTGGGTGGGGGTGGGACGGGGTCTGTTACTGGGGAATGAAACAAAAGAGAGCAAGGTACAGACGGAATGTTTATTGCATATATTGTACCAGATTTGCAGATGTAGATCTCACACCACTTTATACATTAGACTGCAATCTCTTACAGGGCTCGTTCGGAAACTACTAAGAAATTACATTTTCTAACGTGGAATGTCAGAGGATTAGGCGACCCGCGCAAATGTAGACAGGTCCTGGCATACCTAGACCGCCATCATGTCCAGGTCGCAATGCTTCAGGAAACTCACTTGGACCCCCGCCATTCCCCTTCATTTGCCAGTAAGTGGGCAGGTCACAGGGTATTCTCCTCATATTCCTCATACTCCACAGGGACAGCAATACTTATAAAAAGCACACCCCATTTACCCCTACCGGCGCGGTGCAAGATCAACAAGGGCCCTACTGCATGGTTTGGGGCAGGTTGGGTTCCGTATCCGCCACATTGGTCTGCTGCTACGGACCCAACGTGGATGATCCCGACTTCTTTGCCACACTATGGGGGAAAATCCTGGAAATAGGCTCTACTCATATAGTATGGGGGGGATTTTAATACTACTCTAAATCCAGCGATGGGCAGATCTAACCCAGCACCGCATCACTACACTAGATCACATAAGCTGTTATGGGATCAAGTGGCTGACAATGGGTTGTTAGACGCATGGCGACATATCCACCCACATGCAACTGAAGGCACACATTACACAGCACTGCACGCATCTTGGGCTAGATTGGATTATTGCTGGTATCTCGCGGCCTGGGCCCATCTATCGCCTCAGTAGAGCATTTGGCAAAAACATACTCTGATCACTCTCCTGTTCGACTGTCGCTGACCCCTCCAGGTTTAAATGCATTCCCTCGAAGCTGGAGACTAACACCTCTCACTCTGCTGGATACAGCGTTTCGCAGGGCAGGAAATCACAGATTTCTTTCAGAGAAATTTGGGATCCGTTGACAGTGTTGAGGCGGTTTGGGAGGCCTTTAAGGTCACAATTCATGGCTTTTGCATTTCTAAAAGCTCTGGAGTCCTGCGCGACATTCAGGGTACCTTGAAGAAACTGGAAGGTGAACTCAAGTGACTGGAGACCCTACTTGCTATTGGCGCAGATGGGGTGACCCAACGTGACTTCCGGGAGAAACTCTCGGAATATAAGGAGACAGCAGAATGTGAGGTTTGATTTAGGAGCAAATACTGGGTGACCCGCAGATTATGGAGAGGGAGAGCGTCCGGGCAGAGCCCTAGCGGAAGCGATGCGTAAACCTCGCTTCTCTAATTACATATTAGAACTTACGGGTCCTGACGGTGCTCAGTGCAGGGATAATGCTGATATACTTGCCGCGTTCACCACCCATTATTCTACGCTGTACTCTACTAGTAGGCGAGGCCCACTTGATCTGGTCAGCTACCTGGATGATGTGGCCATAGGGTGGCTGGGAAACTCACAGAGGGAATTCCTGGATGCCCCCTTTGAGGTGGACGAGATACGCAAGGCTATCATGCATATGGAATCCGGTAAAGCCCCAGGTTTAGATGGTCTCCCCATAGACTTTTATAAAGCATATATTGATCAATTAGTTCCCATCCTGAAAACTGTTTACGAAGAAGCCCACACGAATGGTATCCTCCCACCCTAGATGAGATAGGCGCTCATTACCTCCCTATTAAAGCCAGGAAAATCTGCAGATCAATGCAATTCTTATAGGCCGCTCTCCCTTATTAATAATGACGCGAAGGTTTTGGCTAAGATACTGGCCAATAGGTTAAATTTGTTGATGGAAAAACTGGTCCTCCCCGACCAGGCGGGGTTTATTCCGGGGCGAGCGGCCTCCCACAACCTCCGTACCTTCTTTTCCGTATTACAAAATGTAGATCCTGATTTGGCACTTGTGGCAGTCTTCCTAGACACCACAAAAGCGTTCGACTCAGTAGAATGGGACTACTTACTGGGAATACTGCAACGCATGGGAATGCCTATAGAGTTCTTGTTATGGATAGGCCTGCTATATAAATCTCTAACTGCCAAAGTTTTAATTAATGGACGGATGTCTCCGGCCTTCCCCATCACCAGAGGTACTAGGCAGGGGTGCCCGCTATCCCCCTTACTTTTTGCGCTGGCAATTGAGCCTCTTGCATCTAAACTGCGGCAGCATCATCAGGATAAAGCACTACGGTGTCCCATGCGCCATGTACTTATCTCTCTCTATGCAGATGACATCACCCTGTATATTAGAGACCTGCAACAAAACCTAAATCCTATCTTGAGGGAATTCATTATTTTTTGAAGTCTCTCGGGGATCCACATAAACTGGGGGAAGTCGCAAATATTCCCTCTCACCACTGCGGCCACAAGGTTCCGAATGAACTTTCCAATAGAGGGGTGTAACTCTGAAGTAAAGTATCTGGGTATCCGTATCACCAGGGATAGGGACGAGTTAATGCGCCTTATTACGGCAGGGCATTAGAACACATCACGAGCTGTGTCACACGATGGATCTCTCTGCCGCTATCTATAGCGGGATGCACCTCATTAATCAAAATGGTGGTTCTCCCACAGTTATTATTAGCCCCGGGCGGAGAGCTTCGCTCCGTCCGCGGAGTATGCGGAGATTTGCCTACTCCGCGTTCTGCGGAGAACGCGGAGTAGGCAAATCTCCGCACACTCCGCGGCGGAGCGGAGTTGACCAACCCCCGCCTCCACCCCCCCCTAGTAAGAATTAAATAAAAAGACATTAAAGGTAAAATAATAAAGACTTACCTTGACTGCGGCGTCCCCGGGCTGCCGTCCTCCTCTTTCTTGCCTTTTCACGGTGATCTGCGCATGCGCGCGCGTCCGCGCATGCGCATTCCTTGCGAGAAATGCGCATGCGCAGGTGCGCGCGCAGATCACCGTGAGACGGCGAGGAAGAGGAGGATGGCAGCCTGGGGACGCCGCAGTCAAGGTAAGTCTTTATTATTTTACCTTCAATGTCTTTTCATTTAATTCTTGCCGGGGGGGGTGGAGGCGGGCAGCGGAGCGGAGCGGAGCGGAGCGGAGTTCCACAGAGTTGGTTCCCAACTCCGTGGACCTCCGCATAGTCCCGCTCCGCCAGCTCCGCCCAGGGTAAGTTATTATACTTATTCATGAACATACCGTACTACCCAGGTAGGCACTTCTTCACTGCTTTACGTTCTGAAATGATCAGATTGACATGGGGAGGCAAGCAACCAAGACTACAATGGGACATAATTACCAGATTATATTCTCATGGTGGGTTTGATGTCCCAAACCTTGAATTATACTACATATGCGCCCAAGCACACTATGCTTACTACTGGTTTCACCCACCCAGATACATGCCACAGATAGCAGTGGAGCAATGGCTCGCAGATCCTATCCCTTTGGCAGGCATAATATGCAGCGTCCCCCAGCCTCGCGACAAAGACACCACGACGATCACTTGTACGTGACCACCTGGAGACGTATTATGAAACTGCTACAGACCCCTATGCTTTACTCTCCATTGCTTCCACTGATGTTTCACCCATGCATACAGCTGTTACAAGAGACAGGGTTCAGGAAAGTCATGGCGAAGACGAACATAACATGCTGGAGGCACTTATATCATAATGGGAAGTTCCGCACCTTAGAGCAAATATTTCAAAATACACCGTCCTCGCCATTAGACGTGTTTCTATACGTGAGACTTAGGCAGGGCGTCCGCGACACTACCCCGGCATACCCGCTAGAGCCCCCAACACTAGCCCCACTTCATATGATGCTTCAAGCCACATCACCGGAGCATGCTGTTTCGACACTATACCATGCGATACACACGCAACAGGTGGTAGAACAATGCCCCACCCGCACACATTGGGACATCGAACTGGGATGTGAGATTTCGGATAAGCAGTGGTCGTACTGCGGCCTGCAAACGGAACAGGTGTCAGCAAGTAGCAGATTGCGTATTATACATTTTAAATTCTTACACCGTCTATATTATACGCCAGCCAAAATGTACAAATATAAACTACGAGACAACAATAGATGTGATAGATGTGGCATGGAAGGTGCCGATTTTCTCCATTTAGCGTGGAACTGCCCCAGTGTATTTGAGTATTGGCGACAGATCTTTGAAGCTCTGGAACAGATGACATCATTGACATTGGCAAAGTCTCCAATATTGGCGTTACTGGGATATACTGAACTCATAGACAAACCCTCTCGCAGATACGTCGCCCTGGCCCTATTGATGGCCAAACGTAGGATTGCATGTAGATGGGGGCGAGGAAGGGCTCCCAAGTTCAAAGGCTGGATCAAAGACTTAATATTCTGTCAAGAACAGCTGCTTAATTATGCCGAACTGCTCCCTATGACATCACGTCCCAAAGATATTTGGTGTCCTTTGAAAACCTACCTACTATCTCATCCAGTAGACATGGCAGCTGAAAATGGGAGATAGAGGCAATGACGGTACTACTGTTTCAGGCCACAAATGCTTTGGAATGGTTATGCACTTCATGATACCTGCCAGCCTTCGTGAGAACAGGTTTACAACTGAGCCATGATCAGATGTTGCCCTGGTAAACTGTTGAAAGTTTAAATATCTGCTGTATACTGAAACCTGTAATGTGGATACCTGTTAACGTTTAAGACATGATGTACATTCCACTCTATCAACATTCTTCGGTATAATGTTCATATATGGATGTTAACTAAGTAATGATCTACACTGCACTGATTACGACACATTTGTGAAGGATGTAAATACCACTAGAGGGTGCATATATACGTCTGTAATGATTGTACGCTTTGTTTGTTGCTTCTCATAAAAAGCTCAATAAAAAAATGTAAAAAAAAAAAAAAGATATCTGCACAAAAGTTACCATATTTAAAAAGCGGCGTCAAGCAGTGCAAAGTGGCTTTACGCCACTTTGAAAATATGGAGCAGGGCATTGCGCAACCAGAACTTCAGAAAAAGTGACGTTCCGGTGACACAATCCCCTTGTAAATATGCCCCTCTGTGTCTTGTCTGCGAGGGAGAGAGTCAGTGCAGCACATGCACAGTGAGCAGGCTGGTGCCACAAGTGCATTGAGGCTCCACCGTTGAGCCTTCAGTACATTGCCAGACCAGGTGCTCGAATGGGTATGGAGATCCGGGTAGTGATCAGTGCAGCTCAAGGCTGCAGATTAATTGAAAAGCATGCAGTAAGGCTGAAAAGTTAAAAAGAACAGCCTACCTGAAAGTGACGAAGCAGCTTATCAGCCATTCATGCCTCAAGGCCTTAGGAGCACCCTATAAGCCCCGGCTAGGTCTTTCGCATTTGCATAATGATTTTTGTGGTGCTGAAACGAGGGGCAGGGGAACCATAAACATTTGTACAGAGTTTTTTGAGGACCTGCAGAAGGGCAGCAGCCCCTCAGAAATGTTTCTCAATTAAGCTCACTCTAACTCACCCATGGTGTTATATTTATGCCACTGGAAGAGGTTTTTGCTCATTTGGAGGTTCTATCTGAGCCTGTGCTTTTGTGCATAGGCTTGGGAGCGCAGGGACCATGGGGCATATTAGCAAGACCGGCGATAAAATTATCGCCGGGCTTGCTAATATGCGTTATAGAATTCCAATCGAAGCCCAGGTTAGATGTGCAGGATATCTAACCTGGGCTTCTATTGGAATTCTATAACGCATATTAGCAAGCCCATTATCGCCGTTTTAGCAGCGATAATTTTATCGCCGGTCTTGCTAATATGCCCCTAAATTTGGTGGGTTCTGGGGTGGCATTTAAAGAAAAATAAACATTCAAAAATGGCCCTGGGATACACAGTATTCTAATCAATGCAATAATGACAATGTTGATGACTGACAATATAAAGTCTAACAATATCATGAATGGTATTGAATGTTGTCATCACGTTCATTGATTTCAGTAGTGGATTATAACATACATCGAATTTTGGTACTGTCCCTATTAATATGAATGGTGGTGCAAAGGTGAAGTATAACATGTTGCTACTTTTACTAATGTGTTGACATCCTGATAAAGCCAGCAGTCCTATCTTATTTATAATGACATCCCCTTATAAATTGATGTTTCATCTAGTATAGGTGGGGGGTATTGTGGTTAGAGGGTTCAGGTTTCACTAGGGGGGTAACAAGAAATGAGGGCATCACAAAAGGTGCTTCCATCTATCTGATTGTATGTATTTGTAATTTAAGGCATAATAATTAGTAGTGTATGTAGTAAAAGTACTTTTGCTTTTTAAAAGAAAAAGCACTGGCTAAACAATGATTTATTTAGTGTTGCTGTTGCGTGCCAGCAAAATGATGTTACTAGCCCACATCACCTTCCCTGAGTAGGCCTAGGACTGCCCTGCTTCGCTATCCTGAGAGAGTCAAGTGCTACAGTGGGGTACGTGATTCCAAGTAAAAAGACAATTGCAAACCTATTGCTTGTGAAGGACTCATATCATTGGCAAATAATAACACACTTTCTTACACCATGTAACAAAATCCCTTCCTGCAGCTTTTCATACAGAGTAACCCTCAAACGGATTGATGTTAATATATGCTTTTCACAATAAATACTTCAGGCCTACTGCCTTGATCATAACATTTCATTATAAACAAATCAGGCCTTTAGCTGTGTTCATGTGCGTGCCACAATTATCCACCCCAGTACTGCGGTATTGAGTGTAAGCTTTGCCACAAGCCAAACTGTCTAATACAAGTTTTTTCAGTGGAAGCAGGCAACGTCGGCCCTATCATATCCTGTACTCTGGGGAACCCACATGTGGTTGGAGCCTAACCCCTTCCAATTGTACTTTGAATGCTCTTTTTTGTTGATGGCATAAGGTCTAGTGACAGCTGCGCTGTCAAGCCAGCCATAAACGTAAGTGTAGATTAGGCATCCTATAGGACTCCTAGGCATCCCATGCTGCTCCCAAACACACCACTGCACTCTAAAGTCTAAGGTTAGTGATGGAAAGGGAAGGAGAGGATGCTATGACTGAAAAGCAACAACCTTACATTGCTCACGACTACCCTTCTCCCATCTGTGCAGCTTCCCAAGAAAATCAAATACCGTAAATCATCTACTTATCTAAGACATTTAAACAGCATTACAGTGCCATGTGTGTGCCTCTAAAAGGAGGTGAAGCTCTATAAATATTTAAGTTTGATACTTTATGTGTGGTAGTGAGCCTTCACTAGTGAGCTAAACTCCTGCCTGCTCATGCATTGGCTGTCCTGTTTTCAGTGTTTATTTTTTGTGGATTTCAGTGGTGTTTTCTGAACCTTTTGAAATTAGTGCTTATCAATGTTTATTCAGCTGCACTAACCCCCAAAATAGACAAAAAATGTGTTTTGCCAGTATTTACAAAATATGTTGTTTGTTTGTAGTGTTTGTAATAAAGCACATATTTAATTTAAAAGACAAGTAGTGCAGGGTATGTAATGTTTTCCCATTGGATCCAATGGACTTATGTAAGGCTGTTTAAAGCATAACAAATCTACGTTTTCCACTCTCACTCACATGTTCATTATCCTCTATCACATCTCATTATCTTTCACACTCAGTCTGTCAGGACTCCGTCTGGTTTACAGTACTAGGATTAAAAAATAAGGGCGCTTTATTCAAATGTTTTAATAAACAAATTCTTGGTCACGTTTGGGGGTCATTAACATACTCCTTGCTCAATATTATGGCATTGTATGGCCAACCCTGCCAACAACACAGTACCTTGTAAAACCTCTACAATTTTGAATTACACCGGATTCATTTGTAACCCTTCATTCTAAGGCACTTGAAATTTGATGTTTTAAGTATGCTCGCCATTGCTTTTCTGCACTCTCTGCCTGACTACATTAAGGTAGTTTTGCTGTTGTGTCGACATTTATAGCTACCAAGTGTCCATGTGACAAATGTCTCACTTTAAGTCAGTCCTGGCCTTTTAACAGACATCACATTGTATTCTGCGATTTGAAATTTGCCTGTTAACATTGTAGCTGTGGGCTCATACACCCAACTGTAAAGTGCAGTTAGGTAATGTCATGACCCTGGGTCCCAACCCCTCCTGCGCCCTCTGTATCATGGGCTGGATGACCAGAGCATGTATCCTTGTGCCCCCATGGCATCTGTTGGCCCATTGTTCAATTAACCCTCTTGAGAACCCCCAGGGCCCACAGGCCACTTGGTTATATTGCAAGGCATCCCCAGGGCCCCTAGGCCACCTTATCAGACTGACAAGGTATCCCCTGGGGCCCTTATCAGACTCACAATGCTCCACAGGCCGGCTCCGCTAATTAGGTTTACACTTTGGTATTAACATGACATGTACAGGGGAACAGGGCTAAAACACGTGGCTCCTCCAAGGCCCGGCGGTTGCAACTGTTCCCACCATGTGTTTTCGGAGTGCACATGTTAGGCAGCCATTGTGGGCTTGGGCACGGTATAAATATCACACCCAGCCACAAGGCAGTGCTTGGCCTAAGCACCTGCAGCTGAAGAGGAGGTCTCTCTTCAGCTTCCATTCCCGCTCAGTTGGAAGTCACCGGCCAGCTCTAGAACATTGCACAGAAATAGAACCAACTTACCTGTAGTTCCTGTAGGCTCCGATTCCCGGCATCCAGCCTCCACATGCTTCTGTGCAGCATTCCCTCTTCCATCCTTGGCACTGGATACCTGAAAGACAAAACAGCATTGTTAAGTACCACATACAAGGTTAGTGCACTAACAAGAGACAGACTGAGAATTAAAACCGTGAAAGATTGGTGCAATTCCTGACATTGTTGATTTTGGATCTCTGGTGCATCTCTTACCATTGTTACTACTAACAGTGTTTCAGGGCACTTTTAGACATTGTTCACTGCCACACTCTGGTACATTACGGACCGCGTTTATGAACACATTGTGTGAACTACTACTCATGGTTTGGTGCTCTCTGAAGAAAGAGACATTATCTGATAGTCCATGTGTTACTTATGTAAAGACTTTTTACCCACAGTCCTTCTGTACCTGCTATTACTATGTAAAGGGTATCGCTGGGCATTCCTGGAGTGCAGTAACTCCATAATGCACAACTGATATGTAACAACTTCTAATGCTGTAATAGTTCTAATGTAAGTTGTCTTTTGTGATCGAACAGGCATTGGTAGGGTTGTTAGGTTGTCATGCACTTGGAGTATAACACTTTCTTATTTACATTTGCAGTAACACTTCATCTCCACATAATCCAGAAGACCCCGATGCTGAACAGCTCGTACGGCAAACTCCTGTGGAAGCCTATAGAAGTCCAGGCAACGCAAGCATTCAGTTTATTATTTTATCCCAAACCTCTTCCCTTCTGGGGCAGTGTTTGATACAAGGTTGTAGCTCCTTGATCAGGAGCCACCCTAGAAGAGATAGATGGTCCAGCATCGTCTCCACGGACAGGAACCAGGTGAGTGGTATGACAGGTAAAAACTAAAAAAGCCGGGATTAGCTGAAGTTATCACACATAACAATGGAACACATTGCAGATGTATTTTTGTCATTTATGTGCAAAGCCTTGATAACGCCGGATTCTTATCTTACCATAGATCTATCTAAGAATCCTAGGCCGACTGGACCTTTGTTACCTGCTGAAAAGTGTAAAGGGGAGAAACCAATTTAGTTACGATCCATTCCAATTTAACAAGTCTAGACTCTCGAAAGGATCACTGAGTCCGAATTCAAATTTAGGGGTTTTATTACCAAGCCAAAAATAACTGAACATACAAGCACCTCATGACGAGGTTAAAGAAATACATGGGCACTAATACAAAATTCATCCTACGCACCAATCTAATTCGGTGAAGCATAAAGAGAATAAGTATCTCCAAAAATATTAAACACGCAATAACTGATCCAATATCTAAATTAGTCTTCATTAGTTTCTGCCGAAAAATTCATTAATCTGTCCCTACACTATTACTACTGTGACATCCCTACTTAGCATTTCCCAGGCAAGATCCAGAAAAGGTGTCAGCTCGTGAAGACATCCTAAGAAGCACACTCACGTTGCAAGGGTCAGTAGCCAAAGCTACCAATTTCACTCTAAGTCTCCCTTCTCCAGATCGATTCCTTCTTCTACCCTCTAACCTCTCTCTCTGCTCTCATCTCCTTCTCTCCTCTGCCTCTTCCCTCGGGGCACTGTCCCTAATACAAAACCCAAATTCAATAGAACACGCCTCTGAAAGGCCTCTTCTGGCTAGGCACCTTCCAAAGGTAGTCTTCCACTGAAACCTGTATTCTTCCATCGACCGTTGAGATGTCCTTGGGTCCCAGGCTTTCTCCAATTATCCACATTCCACGCTACATTGTATCCACGCTCCTCCATACCTAACTCCTAAAACAAAAGGCGTCAGTCTAACTAACGAAGTCGATGTCCTTGCACCTGCAACAGAAACATGAGAACTGAATAACCTTGCACGCACACAATTTCGCTGACTGCCTCTAAATGAGAGCTCAACCAGGAATACATTTCAGCCTACAATTCCAGCTAACATAAGAAATACGAGTAGGCCTTTCATAGCAAACGTAAATGAGGCCTTTACACATCAATGTTACCTTAATAAACATTACATTGCAAGCACTATACTTTATCACAATTAAACACAATTAATAATTTCTACATATGCGACTTTAATATGATGCACGGTTAAGTCTAATATATTATTTTCACACGAACTAAATCATTAGCAATTGCAATAAAAATAACATTACATTACCACATTTTAAATGCCATGTTACCCTTCACGACACAATTTTCTAACATTACATTTGCACTTTTCGTTATTACTCACAATTCTTATAATCAGTTTTTAATACAACGCAACATATAGGTGCATATATATACGGGTGTGGACTAACCATGATTATGATGCACCCCTAAAATTTTCAGAACATCATGATGCTCTATCAGTTCCCCCCTTTGATGACTAGTGTCATCACCAAAATCACAATTTTCTGGAGAAAGAACCGACCTAAACAGAGCTCGTAGCCATCCTTCCCTGTCGGAACTTCTCTAGATTCTTGATATTCTCATAGTGACTGTCCTGCAGTCTAGCCATCCTTATCGCTTGTTCCCTAAGGGACCTTTCAACTTGGTTCGCTTTATACCACTGATAAGCTCTAGCAAATCCCCACAAGCAAACCACACAAACCACAATGATAATGATGGGCTTCAGAATATAACCAAGAATACCCTTTCCCAAATTCGCAAACCAATTAACCACTCTGCCAAATCCTTTACCAACTTTTTCCCAAACTCCTTCTTCAGTCAGATCCTGGATCTCATGATGGATCACAGTGATGTTACTTATATATTTCTCCAGATCTTTACTGTTATCTGGTATATAAGTACAGCACTCTTGAACCTTCAACATTTTACAGACTCCGCCCTCTTTTGCCAATAAGACATCTAAATCAAGATGGTTCTGCATCACCATTGTCCTTATCGACAACATCTCTCCATCAACAAGTATTAGCGACTTAGCTGTATTCGTACACAACTTATCCACGACAGTCGCCAGCTTCCTAATCTTCACATCATTCAAAATCACTCCCAAACTTGGTATTGCTGCTCCAAAAATATCTCCAATCACTGCTCCTGCACTTGCATCTCTCCTTGCTCTAGAATGCTTTTCACCTTCCAAAAGTTCTAATTCTTCTGCGTGGTAAATCTTTGGAAAAATAATCCCCAAATAACAAGTACCATACCAATTCGCAGGCAATCTCACATAAGCATTCTTTCCACACACGTAATATACGGTTGGCACCACTTGTAGCGAACCTTGCAAAAAGTTTTTTGCTGACTCTTCCATCATAAAAACATGATCACACGCACTCTGTCCCACGTAGACCTTATCATAATAGGTCTGGACACGTTTCACACACAACTTCCCCTTCTGCACAAGGTCCTATGCTATAGGACCATAGCTCCCCTTGGCTCTGTGTGTTCTCTCCTCCTCCGTCCAATCTACTGGACTTTCTCCCGTGTGACATGTTTGTGTTAACTGTCTATATCTATCTTCTACCTGATCTACAAATTGCTTCTCTACACCTGTTAGTGAGCATGTTAAATTATGCCTATGGGCATATGCAATATCTAACGTTGCAGTCGGTATGAAATACTTCCCAATCCTATCTTCTCGTTTGTAATAGTCATACTTATTCAGGTGCTTGTAAGCTGGTACCTCTGAAAGCACCGCATCATAATTGGAAAAGAAATACTCATAATGACCTCTTCCATAAAACATACTAAGCAACAAACTACATGTAATTCCATACGTCAGTGGAAGATGGTGATACTTAATACCCTCGTCCACTGAAGCAGGTAACTGCATACACACATAACAATCTTTCGCATCCATCGCCTCCACATATTCATATAGCAGCTTGGCATACACATTAAGCTTAAAATCACCCCTAGACAAATCTACATGCAATCTACGACTATTTTTCTCTAGCATAGCTCTTTCAGCTCCTATGTATCCTCTTTCTTGACAGAAGTACTAGGTGTAGGTGTCCCTTTCACCCCTACGACTTCTACCTCATGTGGAACAGAAAATTATACTATAATAACTATGAATATAGAAACTATTACTCCTACTATAAATGTGCCTATTATCCATTTGGATCTACGGTTCGGACTTCCAGCCTCCATTCTCGTTGTCGGGTTTGTTTTCAGCAAAGGAACAGTCAGAGTCCTTTCTCCACCACATAGCCTGAAACCCGTCCTAGGATGCTTGATTCCGGTCCAGGGAAGACATGGCTTGGCAGTTCGGTCTGGACTGTTCCCATGAGGCACAGGGTCAAGACTGATTTGCATATGGCTATGTCTGAACTGGGGTGGCGTGGTGAAGCAAAATAACAATGGATTAAACCCAGATCTGTGACTGGGGGTGAATGTTTGCCAATGTGCAGCATTCCGTCCATCATCTTGTGTGTTTTGCATTTCGCCCTATGTGGGAAGGGTATGCCCAGACGTGGGTCCCGTGCTCACTACGCCACTGGAGTCAAGCTATCCTGGCTGATGAAGGCTGATAGCCTGAAACCGGTCCTAGGATGCTTGATTCCGGTCCAGGGAAGACATGGCTTGGCAGTTCGGTCTGGACTGTTCCCATGAGGCACAGGGTCAAGACTGATTTGCATATGGCTATGTCTGAACTGTGGTGGCGTGGTGAAGCAAAATAACGATGGATTAAACCCAGATCTGTGACTGGGGGTGAATGTTTGCCAATGTGCAGCATTCCGTCCATCATCTTGTGTGTTTTGCATTTCGCCCTATGTGGGAAGGGTATGCCCAGACGTGGGTCCCGTGCTCACTACGCCACTGGAGTCAAGCTATCCTGGCTGATGAAGGCTGATAGCCTGAAACCGGTCCTAGGATGCTTGATTCCGGTCCAGGGAAGACATGGCTTGGTAGTTTGGTCTGGACTGATCCCATGAGGCACAGGGTCAAGACTGATTTGCATATGGCTATGTCTGAACTGGGGTGGCGTGGTGAAGCAAAATAACGATGGATTAAACCCAGATCTGTGACTGGGGGTGAATGTTTGCCAATGTGCAGCATTCCGTCCATCATCTTGTGTGTTTTGCATTTCGCCCTATGTGGGAAGGGTATGCCCAGACGTGGGTCCCGTGCTCACTACGCCACTGGAGTCAAGCTATCCTGGCTGATGAAGGCTGATAGCCTGAAACCGGTCCTAGGATGCTTGATTCCGGTCCAGGAAGACATGGCTTGGCAGTTCGGTCTGGACTGTTCCCATGAGGCACAGGGTCAAGACTGATTTGCATATGGCTATGTCTGAACTGGGGTGGCGTGGTGAAGCAAAATAACGATGGATTAAACCCAGATCTGTGACTGGGGGTGAATGTTTGCCAATGTGCAGCATTCCGTCCATCATCTTGTGTGTTTTGCATTTCGCCCTATATGGGAAGGGTATGCCCAGACGTGGGTCCCGTGCTCACTACGCCACTGGAGTCAAGCTATCCTGGCTGATGAAGGCTGATAGCCTGAAACCGGTCCTAGGATGCTTGATTCTGGTCCAGGGAAGACATGGCTTGGCAGTTCGGTCTGGACTGTTCCCATGAGGCACAGGGTCAAGACTGATTTGCATATGGCTATGTCTGAACTGGGGTGGCGTGGTGAAGCAAAATAACGATGGATTAAACCCAGATCTGTGACTGGGGGTGAATGTTTGCCAATGTGCAGCATTCCGTCCATCATCTTGTGTGTTTTGCATTTCGCCCTATATGGGAAGGGTATGCCCAGACGTGGGTCCCGTGCTCACTACGCCACTGGAGTCAAGCTATCCTGGCTGATGAAGGCTGATAGCCTGAAACCGGTCCTAGGATGCTTGATTCCGGTCCAGGGAAGACATGGCTTGGCAGTTCGGTCTGGACTGTTCCCATGAGGCACAGGGTCAAGATTGATTTGCATATGGCTATGTCTGAACTGGGGTGGCGTGGTGAAGCAAAATAACGATGGATTAAACCCAGATCTGTGACTGGGGGTGAATGTTTGCCAATGTGCAGCATTCCGTCCATCATCTTGTGTGTTTTGCATTTCGCCCTATGTGGGAAGGGTATGCCCAGACGTGGGTCCCGTGCTCACTACGCCACTGGAGTCAAGCTATCCTGGCTGATGAAGGCTGATAGCCTGAAACCGGTCCTAGGATGCTTGATTCCGGTCCAGGGAAGACATGGCTTGGCAGTTCGGTCTGGACTGTTCCCATGAGGCACAGGGTCAAGACTGATTTGCATATGGCTATGTCTGAACTGGGGTGGCGTGGTGAAGCAAAATAACGATGGATTAAACCCAGATCTGTGACTGGGGGTGAATGTTTGCCAATGTGCAGCATTCCGTCCATCATCTTGTGTGTTTTGCATTTCGCCCTATATGGGAAGGGTATGCCCAGACGTGGGTCCCGTGCTCACTACGCCACTGGAGTCAAGCTATCCTGGCTGATGAAGGCTGATAGCCTGAAACCGGTCCTAGGATGCTTGATTCTGGTCCAGGGAAGACATGGCTTGGCAGTTCGGTCTGGACTGTTCCCATGAGGCACAGGGTCAAGACTGATTTGCATATGGCTATGTCTGAACTGGGGTGGCGTGGTGAAGCAAAATAACGATGGATTAAACCCAGATCTGTGACTGGGGGTGAATGTTTGCCAATGTGCAGCATTCCGTCCATCATCTTGTGTGTTTTGCATTTCGCCCTATATGGGAAGGGTATGCCCAGACGTGGGTCCCGTGCTCACTACGCCACTGGAGTCAAGCTATCCTGGCTGATGAAGGCTGATAGCCTGAAACCGGTCCTAGGATGCTTGATTCCGGTCCAGGGAAGACATGGCTTGGCAGTTCGGTCTGGACTGTTCCCATGAGGCACAGGGTCAAGATTGATTTGCATATGGCTATGTCTGAACTGGGGTGGCGTGGTGAAGCAAAATAACGATGGATTAAACCCAGATCTGTGACTGGGGGTGAATGTTTGCCAATGTGCAGCATTCCGTCCATCATCTTGTGTGTTTTGCATTTCGCCCTATGTGGGAAGGGTATGCCCAGACGTGGGTCCCGTGCTCACTACGCCACTGGAGTCAAGCTATCCTGGCTGATGAAGGCTGATAGCCTGAAACCGGTCCTAGGATGCTTGATTCCGGTCCAGGGAAGACATGGCTTGGCAGTTCGGTCTGGACTGTTCCCATGAGGCACAGGGTCAAGACTGATTTGCATATGGCTATGTCTGAACTGGGGTGGCGTGGTGAAGCAAACTAACGATGGATTAAACCCAGATCTGTGACTGGGGGTGAATGTTTGCCAATGTGCAGCATTCCTTCCATCATCTTGTGTGTTTTGTATATCTATCTTCTACCTGATCTACAAATTGCTTCTCTACACCTGTTAGTGAGCATGTTAAATTATGCCTATGGGCATAGGCAATATCTAACGTTGCAGTCGGTATGAAATACTTCCCAATCCTATCTTCTCGTTTGTAATAGTCATACTTATTCAGGTGCTTGTAAGCTGGTACCTCTGAAAGCACCGCATCATAATTGGAAAAGAAATACTCATAATGACCTCTTCCATAAAACATACTAAGCAACAAACTACATGTAATTCCATACGTCAGTGGAAGATGGTGATACTTAATACCCTCGTCCACTGAAGCAGGTAACTGCATACACACATAACAATCTTTCGCATCCATCGCCTCCACATATTCATATAGCAGCTTGGCATACGCATTAAGCTTAAAATCACCCCTAGACAAATCTACATGCAATCTACGACTATTTTCCTCTAGCATAGCTCTTTCAGCTCCTATGTATCCTCTTTCTTGACAGAAGTACTAGGTGTAGGTGTCCCTTTCACCCCTACGACTTCTACCTCATGTGGAACAGAAAATGATACTATAATAACTATGAATATAGAAACTATTACTCCTACTATAAATGTGCCTATTATCCATTTGGATCTACGGTTCGGACTTCCAGCCTCCATTCTAGTTGTCGGGTTTGTTTTCAGCAAACGAACAGTCAGAGTCCTTTCTCCACCACAGATGCTGTTTACCAGTTCAATCACCACTCCTGAAGCTGGAAATTCCCTTTACAGTACTTTCAGTTCTTTATTTACACAGTCCAAAAAAAGAAAAAGACTTCCTTAGCCCTCTTTCTTCTTCTACGGAAAGTCCCTAAATTTCTTCTTCTTCTTCTCGGACCTAGGTTATCTTCTTTTAAAGTGCTTATTTACAGGTTACAGTTCATTCACAATCAACATAAGTTCTGATCCAATCGCAGCTAGAACATGATGCAATATTTCAAGATGAACATCCACCAATTGATGAGATGGCGGTTCAAATCCAAACGTCGGAAAAACCAATTTGTGCAGTATCAAGATTTGCACCTTGCTTAAGACTGGAGGTTTCAGAACCGTGATTGTCAACACCCCTTCGATCTCAAGTCCTGGAACTAACAGTCCCACATTGATTTTCAGTAGAGGATTCCTGCTGATCACCTTCACGGACCTCAGTCTCCTGGAACTCACTACTCCCGGCATCAGTTACTGTGTAAATCCACTCCGGGGCAGCGTATCTCTGGCAAAGCACTCTTGTCCTCGATCTCCTCAGGCCTTCCTGAGCTTGCTCTCCTTCACTCGTTTCCGACTCCGAAGCCTCGGATACAGGGGCAAGATCTCTCTCAGGAGCCAGTCTTAGATTCAGCCTTCTCTGTCTTTTGGGCCACGCTTCTCCTGCTCGTCTAGCCCTTCTGCTTTCCTCTTGATCACTCTGCACACCACTTCCTTCCACTGAGTCTGACTCTGCACCACTCACAACATGACCTTCCTCCTCAGAGTCAATATCTGAGTTGTGTGTATCGTAACCCTCCTCAGCTTGGTCTGGTGAGCAACCAGCTTCGCTAGCAACCCTTACAGCTTGACTTGTCCCCTCTCATGTCTCTGCCGCCACAGCTGGATTTTCATTCGTGAGAGGAGCTGTTTCTTCCGATGGTGCTAAAACTCTGCGGGTGTGGGAGGCATGCACCGAGTTTGGCAATCCTCCGCACTTCACTGCTGTGTTCGTTACCAGTATTACTTGATATGGGCCTCGCCAACGAGCATCCAGGCAGCTCTTCCTCACGTGCTTGCGGACAAGCACCCAATCACCTGGGCATAGGTCGTGGCACAGATCACTTGAAGCCGGAACAGCGGCAGCTTGCACCTGCTGAGACACAGAACGGACCACATCAGCTAGTCCTTTGCAGTAATCAAGGATTAAGTCATCAGTGATGTTTATCAAAGCAGTGGCTGGTACTGCTGGTAACCGCATCGCCCTCCCCATAAGTATCTCGTGCGGTGATAACCCAGTCCTCCTGTCTGGGACATTGCGAACACTCATCAACACTAAGGGCAATACATCAGGCCACTTCAGAGATGTCGATGAACACACTTTTGCCATCCGTGCTTTCAAAGTCCCATTAATCTGCTCCACTATCCCAAAAGCCTCTGGTCAATAGCTACAATGGAGTCTCTGATGAACATTCAAAGCAGTGCAAAGCAACTTCATGATCTCGCTGTGAAAGTGTGTTCCTCTATCCGACTCCAACGAGGTTGGAAAACCGAACCTGGGAATCAACTCCCTCAATAGCAGCTTTGCTACTGTGAGGGTGTCACATCTTCTTGTTGGATACGCTTCCACCCACCGTGAAAAAACACACACTACCACTAAAATGTACCTCAAACCATTGCACCTAGGTATCTCAATAAAATTTAACTGCATCCTATTGAAAGGTCCTCCCGACCTCCCAATGTGACTCAATGTAACCACAGTTTTCTTTCCAGCATTCATCTGTTGACACGTAACACACCTCTGACACACTGCTTCAGCAATAGCACGAAACCGTGGGTTGTACCACGTCTGTCTGAACACTCGCACCATCGCATCCCTTCCAAGATGCACTGCACCATGAATTTGTCTAGCCATCGGGCTCAATAGGTCCTCTGGTAACACCGCTGGACCATCACTCGAAACCCAAATGTCATTTTCCCCTTTCTCACATCCTGACTTGATCCATATCTCCTTTTCCTGCTCTGAAACCTCTCCCTGCAAGCGCTTGAGTTCCTCCCAAGTGTCTGCCATGGCTAACATCATGCTGAGCTCGGTTCTTTCTTGGCTCTCTCCTGTGTAATCTCCAGTAAAAATGCATCCTTGTTCAGCACAGAAACATGCAACTTCATCGGCATATTTATTACCAAGAGAAACAAAATCAGTTCCCCTCCCATGGGCTGCACATTTCACTACAGCAATCTCCTTAGGACACTGCAAAGCTTTCAATAATTGTCTCACGTATTCTCCATTTCTAATGGGTGAACCAGATGATGTCATGTAACCTCTCTGAGACCATAGCTGTCCGAAATCATGAACCACACCGAACCCATACTGGCTGTCGGTGTAGATAGTGATTCGGATCTGATCAGCCGCCAAACAGGCACGAGTCAGGGCAATTATTTCGGCCACTTGTGCAGAGTATACTCCTTCTAAGCAAGCAGCTTCAACCACTCCAGTGATAGTACATACAGCAAACGCTGCTCTCAAATGACCCACATTGTCTCTTAAGCATGAACCATCGACAAAGAAAATTTCATCAGGGTCAGACAGAGGTTCATCAACAATGTCAGGTCTCGGTTTGGTGCAAAGTTCAGTCACATCAAGACAGTCATGGTCTTCACAATCTTCATCATCTGCATTTGGTAATGGCATCAATGTAGCTGGATTTAAAACAGAACACCTTTTCAGAGTCACATTCTCCGCTGCAAGTATGACTTGCTCGTAGCGTGTGAGTCTATTGTTTGTCAGGTGCTGTGTTTTAGTCCTTGTCATCAACAGTTCAACAGAATGAGGAACATGAACTATCCCATGACAATGCTTTCACATCTTTCAATGCTGACACCGGTTGCAGCAACGGATTTGAGACATCCGGGCAACGCTGAAGCTACTGGATCTAAAGTAGCTGAAAAATAGGCAACTGGTCTACGAACACCTCCATGGCTCTGAGCCAAAACTGACAATGCACAACCTTCTCGCTCACAACAGAACAATGAAAATGGCTTGTTGTAGTCAGGCATCCTTAAAGCCGGAGCACGGCACAGGCCCTCTCTCAGCTCCAGAAACGCCACCAAACAGTTGTGGTCCCATGGTACCAGATCACTCACATCTTTGTGTGTCAGCCTCTGCAAAGGCTTCGCCTTCAACGAGAAATTGGGAATCCATTGGCGGCAGTAGCCAACCATTCCCAAGAACATTCGGACTTCCTTTTGAGTGGTAGGCACGGTCATATTCATGATCGCCTCAATTCAATCTGGTGACACCTTTCTCTTGCCTTTCTCGATTCGGTGACCCAAGTACTGTACATCACTCAGACAGTACTACAACTTATTTGGAGACACCTTGTGTCCATTCTCTGACAAATGATTCAGTAAGGCAATCGTGTCGACTCTGCAAGCATCTTCTGTTTCTGATGCAATAAAGAGGTCGTCGATGTACTGCATGAGAACTGAGTTCTGCGGCAATACAAGACTCTCAAGGTTCTTTTTCAAGATCTGGTTAAAGATCGACGGACTCTCTGTATACCCTTGTGGGATACGACACCACGTTAACACACGATTTTCCAACCGGAGAGCAAATAAATATCGGCTCTCCTCGTGTAAAGGTATCGAAAAGAATGCTTGACACAAGTCAATCACAGTAAACCATTCAGCCTCGCATGGATCTGGAATAGTATCACTGACGGATTCGGTACCACTGGACAACATGGAACAACAATCGTGTTGACCTTTCACAGGTCCTGCACGATTCTGAATTTCCCGCTTGTTTTCTGCAATCCCATAATGGGTGAATTACATGGACTGCCCATTATCTCCTTCAGGATCCCCTGCTTAATCATTGACTCAATTACAGGTTTTATCCCTGCGATCGTTTCTGGTGACAGATTGTACTGGGGCGTTCTCGGGAACTCGACATTCTGCTTAACTTGGATCTTAACTGGTTCTACGCCCTTGATCAATCCAATCTCTTCTCCCGTGAAATCCCACACATCCAATGAGACGGAGTCTCGTAAGTCAAGTGGAAGCTCTTCCACTGTCAGCACAGGATACATCTCTATGCACAAATGCTGATTTGCAACCTTAAAGGTGACATCATCGTCCTTTGTCTGTACTTCCACTCCCTTGGGCGTGCAATAGATGGTACAATTCAACTTGCACAAAAGATCTCGTCCTAACAAACAGACCGGACTCGAGTCGCACACCACGAACTGGTGTCGATCTCGGAAAGTTCCTATTCTCACAGGAATCGGCTCAGTCAATGCACTTGTCATCTTTTTATTCACCACTCCTACAACTTGGATCGATTGTCCCGAGTGGGGTAGGTTGGGAACTACTGCAGATCTCACAGTAGAACGGGTAGCACCAGTATAAACCAAAAAGGTGGTAGGATGACCATCAACATCTGCCTCTACAAACGGTCCCCTTTGGTCTACCTCTAAGACTGCCCCAAGAGTGCAGTCTTCCTCCCCCCTCAGGCACCGTCATGCCAACGGGTCTGAGCTGTACTCGTCATAATCCTCGAAAAGGGGCATCTGCTGGTACGTTCGGGTTCCCTGCGGAATCCTCGGAGGTTGCGGAACTTGTACCTGCGGGCCTAATGTCCCCCCTTGCATGGATTTAGGTCTCATCACCGTATTGACAACCTCAGGTACCTGCACTGTTTCTGCCTCTTGTTGCACCTGGTTTGCTGGATTCAACCTACACTTGCGCTTCCAATGCCCGATCTTGTGACAAAAGTGACACGCAGTGGTCTTTTTCAGTGTTGCCATGTCCACTCCTGTCTTGGGATCTATAGGTTTCCCTTTCCCTTGACCCTGCACATTCTGTGTCCCTCCTTGATTGTGTCCCTGTTGTCTCCCTAGCGTCCCTCCATTCGACTGTGCCTGATGTTCCCTGTCTGCAGCCTGCATTTGGACTAGCATCAGCGTGTCCTTAAGCTTCCTATGTTTCAAGTCCACTTCATCGCTGCAGTACCTGGCATACCGCAGTATTTCGTCCACCGACTTGTTCTGCCAGCAGATCAGGTGTTGCTGGATCATAAAGCTGATTTCTGGCCTCAGCCCTAAGACAAACTTTGACACAAACTGTCCCATATCTTTGGGGTCTAGAGTATCCAACCCACTGTACTGCTTAAAGGCTTGCAAGAGGCTCTCGTAATATTCATGCATGGATTCTTTTGGTTCCTGGACAGTTCGATCTATCTTGACCCAATCAATATCTTGTGGCGAGATCTTAGATTTCAGCCATGTAATTACCTGCTCAAACTTTTTCATAACAATTGGTGATGGACCATTTGTAACAGAATCCCTGTCTGGTTCAGAAGTCGGCCAATCAACGGCAACCTTACAAGCTGCCCACAAATCACTCGGTACCACGATATCAAACAACGTGTTCAAGTTGACCCACAATATTTTCGAGATTTTGACAAAACGATCGACCTGCTTGTACCATTCAACAGGCTTCTCCCTCAGCCGAGGAAACTCATTTGTAAATGCTGCCAAATCACTTCTACTCCAAGGCACATGCACATACCCTCCATTTTGTACCTCTCGCAAAGGATAATTTTCCTCTCCTATTGTTTCCCCTCCTGGAGGTGGTGTCTCTCCTACACTCTTTTTGGTATTCTTCTTCTTGGACCATCTTTCCTCCCACTTGTCGAGCATGCTCCATGCACGTAACCCTATGGTCAGTTCTCGAATATGAGCCTTCAATCCTATGACTCTTTTCTCTTCCAATTCTTGATCACTGTACTGGAGTCTATGACTTCCCTGTAACATTTTCGTTTTGGACAAATCCACCTCATACCGTTTTGCCAATTCTGTCAACTTCTCGTGTGCTGATCTGGCTTTACGAGTTACATCCATTGCTACAAACAGTAACTCATCTGGCTCGTAGAGCTCCACCCTTTCTAAAGGCAGGTTGCCACTAATAATCTCATCTACTTCAGCCTTCAACCTCACCACATCCAGCATGTTTGCTCTTATCGCATCCTTAAAGGGTCCCTCTACTAGATGTACCACTCGATTCTTCATTGTCGTTGCTCTGATCTCCACATTGATTCCCTTCCTTTATATTCCTAAGGGCTGGTCTGCTTCCTGAATTTCCACGATCCCAATCTCCTTCCATCCTATCACTCTGGTTCCTCACTGGTGGTTCCCACATCCTTAGGTCAGATCTTGAATCGGCCAGAGACCTTGGCCTCACCGTTCTTACTTCCACCTGTCCCCTAGAGGAATCTGCAGTGGCTGGCAATGGCGTACTCGATTCTACGGGTCTCGGAAGATGAGCTATCCCGCTCACTGTGCCATTCCCTCCAAAACTAGTCCCTACTTATTTCTGCCATCTGCGTCAGACTTCCCTCGCTCACTTGATCTGGGTCATATACTGACACTATGGGACCAATAGTAACCGGTACCGTAAGAGCATCCGGTAACCTTGTAACAGCTGCGACTCCATTAGTTTCGGAACCTGCTGGTGTCTGTGTCCTCATCCCTTCTGTTCCGGTTGAGATTCTCCCTACTACTCTCGCTCTAGGTTGAGTCTGCGAGTCTCCAGTCCCTTCGGCTGAAGCCGATTTTCCCTCTTCTGAATCTGGGTTAGATGGGGGTGGTCTTTCAGATAGTAACCTATCTAACAAGCTGTCATCAGTATCACTATCGTCTTCTTCACCCCACTTCTTCTGGGCCTCTCCTACTTTTATCATCAACGGGAATAGCCTATCCCCCTCAATAGTCTCTCCCTCAATAGTCTTTTCTCCAGTGCGTCCCATCTCGCATCTTGAAATGCCCTGATTGACTTTTTCACTCTTTCCTGACTTTGGTCTCTTTTCCTGTCATATGCTGCTCTGATCCAGGCATGTAGCGCCTCAAACTGTGTCGGTCTAGGCAAAGGTCGCAATGAAGACATCACCGACTTCAGCTGATACAACACTTCCAACCTGAAAGTACCATACAGTGGGAAAGCCAATTCTCCCTCCTTTTCAGTCATTTTATACCAATTTTCAAGCCAAATTATAGTATGTAATCCCACATTCTTAGCCATGTAATGGGCTGGGGTATCCTCAGGCGGGGCTTCTTCTCCTCCCCGAGTAACCACCCTTCTATCTCCTCTACACATATCTCGTAAAACTTTAAAACATTTCATGGTGAAATCACTTTCTTTTACACACAGCGTTTCGTTTTGCTTCCTGATGTTAATCCACCAATACCAGCGCGTCTTCGCACCAACCGGCCTATCGCAGCGCAACACTTCCTGACGTCACTCTTCCTCCGCATACAGCAGTTCCCCTCCTTTTCAATGAATCTCTCACACTTTCACGCGTCTCTTTCCCACTCTGAAATAATTGTTTGTCCACCAAACGACCGAACAGTCACTTCTCTGACTGTCTGCCCACCAAACGACCGGACAGTCTCATAAATTGTCGACCTCAACTCTGGCAATCGTCTGTCCGCGAAACGACCAGACAACTGCCTCCGACTATCTGCCCACGTACGGCTGGACAGTCATATATTTAATCGATAGGATCCAATCGCTCAATGTTCCACATACAGTAACCCACGACCTGCGTTGATTACTCACGCACTCATGCACACGTTTCCCTATCACCGGTGGGTCAGTCAACGACGTCTCATGACTCCCACAATCTTTGGTCAGACAATTTCAACTCTGGGTGTCTTCTACACCACAATCTCTTATCCCGGGATATCAAAATCAAATCTCATGGACCGCGCGCGCTCACAGTACGAAACCACAATCTCTCGACTCTCACTCCAACTCCGCAAGACATCACACAATCAAAATAACACCACAATCTAACAAACACACATCCCTATTCATACTCACTCTCCCACGAACTGCTGCTGCTTCTGCCGCACCGTCACTCTTCGCCGATTTCCATCGAACACCGTCTTCCTCCGCTCACGATCCACCGGATCACCATCACTCGGGCTCTATGGGGCACACTAACTATCCTACTCTACTTCTCCCCTTACTGCAGAGGTAACCATCCTACTCTGCTACCAACTGATAACGCCGGATTCTTATCTTACCATAGATCTATCTAAGAATCCTAGGCCGACTGGACCTTTGTTACCTGCTGAAAAGTGTAAAGGGGAGAAACCAATTTAGTTACAATCCATTCCAATTTAACAAGTCTAGACTCTCGAAAGGATCACTGACTCCGAATTCAAATTTAGGGGTTTATTACCAAGCCAAAAATAACTGAACATACAAGCACCTCATGATGAGGTTAAAGAAATACATGGGCACTAATACAAAATTCATCCTACGCACCAATCTAATTCGGTGAAGCATAAAGAGAATAAGTATCTCCAAAAATATTAAACACGCAATAACTGATCCAATATCTAAATTAGTCTTCATTAGTTTCTGCTGAAAAATTAATTAATCTGTCCCTACACTATTACTACTGTGACATCCCTACTTAGCATTTCCCAGGCAAGATCCAGAAAAGGTGTCAGCTCGTGAAGAGTTCCTAAGAAGCACACTCACGTTGCAAGGGTCAGTAGCCAAAGCTACCAATTTCACTCTAAGTCTCCCTTCTCCAGATTGATTCCTTCTTCTACCCTCTAACCTCTCTCTCTGCTCTCATCTCCTTCTCTCCTCTGCCTCTTCCCTCGGGGCACTGTCCCTAATACAAAACCCAAATTCAATAGAACACGCCTCTGAAAGGCCTCTTCTGGCTAGGCACCTTCCAAAGGTAGTCTTCCACTGAAACCTGTATTCTTACATCGACCGTTGAGATGTCCTTGGGTCCCAGGCTTTCTCCATTTATCCACATTCTACGCTACATTGTATCCACGCTCCTCCATACCTAACTCCTAAAACAAAAGGCGTCAGTCTAACTAACGAAGTCGATGTCATTGCACCTGCAACAGAAACATGAGAACTGAATAACCTTGCACGCACACAATTTCGCTGACTGCCTCTAAATGAGAGCTCAACCAGGAATACATTTCAGCCTACAATTCCAGCTAACATAAGAAATATGAGTAGGCCTTTCATAGCAAACGTAAATGAGGCCTTTACACATCAATGTTACCTTAATAAACATTACATTGCAAGCACTATACTTTATCACAATTAAACACAATTAATAATTTCTACATATGCGACTTTAATATGATGCACGGTTAAGTCTAATATATTATTTTCACACGAACTAAATCATTAGCAATTGCAATAAAAATAACATTACATTACCACATTTTAAATGCCATGTTACCCTTCACAACACAATTTTCTAACATTCCATTTGCACTTTTCGTTATTACTCACAATTCTTATAATCAGTTTTTAATACAACGCAACATATAGGTGCATATATATACGGGTGCGGACTAACCATGATTATGATGCACCCCTAAAATTTTCAGAACATCATGACGCTCTATCAGCCTTGTGTCTTGTTTTCATCACAATCCCATGTGCATGGTGACTGAACTCTTCTCACAGATAACTGCCACTACACCTTGAATTGAATGTTTAAAGGGTGTACAACGAGTATGCCTTTAACTTGCATGCCTTTACAATGAATTTCGTTGTAAACGCATGTATGTTAAAGGCCTATGCATGGTTAAGGTTTTCCCTGACCACTGACCCCTGCCCTAAGCCCTAAACTAGACCCCAGCACAAGCCCCCGCCTCCCCCCGGTCCCCTAGCTTTTTAAAAAAATACTCGACCTCTGCCCTGAGCCCTAAAACTAGGGGCCAGCGTGACTCCCCTGATTCCCAGCCCTTGTTAATAATACCAGCTCCCTGTACTGAACCCTAAAACCGTACCCCTGTGTGACCCCCCCGGATCCCAGCCCTTTTCAAATCACCTAGCCCCTGCCCTAAAAACAGAGCCCCCTCTCCCCCGTCCCTTTTAAAAAATGCCCAGTCCCTGCCCTGAACCCTAAAGCCATACGTCAGCACGACCTCCCCCTGTCCCCAGTGCCTAAAAAAAACCCACCCCCAGTCTAAAACCCTAAATCCGTAACATCCCCTGCCCTGGGCCCAATCCCCCTTACCTTAACAGGATGATGAGGCAACTCTTCTGAGGTGCGGCACAGGAGGTCAAGAGGAAGCAGAAGGATCTCTCTGTTTCCTCAAACAACACCAATAGCCTTGACCATGCCTGAGCCTTTTTTTTTAGGGCTTTATATAGCGCAAACTTGACCCAAAGGTGTCAGGTGTCAGAGCACTTTACATGAGCACCAGGTACGTTACACAAGGACACATTCATTTCTGTTAGGCACGGGGAGATTAAGTGATTTGCTCAGAATCATAAGATGTTGAGCGTCATTGCCGAGACTCGAACCCGGTTCCCTAGATTTGAGGTCGACCGCCCTAGCCCATTAGGCCACATTTTCTCTCCTTTACCACCATTACCAGCATATGCTCTTACCACCAATACAACATATAAGCCTTTACCATTAATACCTTTACAACATTAATTCGTTGTAAAGGCATGTGTGGTAAAGGCATATAAGTTGTAAATAAATGCCTGGTAAAGGCTACGCATGGTAAAGGCTCTGCATGGTAACAGCTGCGTTGTAATGGCTGTTTCTCATGTTTAAAGTCTGGGGTGTTTGGCAGGCAACCTGCTATCAATATTGGCGCTTTAGAAATGGGGCCTGATGTATCAAATGGTTGTACCAATTCTGTGTCTCGGAGTAAATGTGATAGTACATATTGACCAAGTTTCTTATGAGCCAGCCATTTCACCAATTGGTTAAAGAATTAAACAGTGCATAAAGAGAAAATATAATTTTAATACTCCTAGATTCTCTACAGTGTTTAAAATAATTAGATCAGATCTAAAAAATGCTTCTAAACCCTGCACCTTTAATTAAAGTACACAAAAATGGAGGAAACAAAATGAAGAAGAAACACTATTTTAGTAATATCCCTAAACTAGGCCTGGGCAGAGTTCACAGGGTTCTACTCTGTGGAACTCTGCGAAGTGCTGGAAAAACTCTGCCGCACTCCGTGGAGTTCCGCCAGCTGTGGAGTCTGTTAAGTCACGTTGCTTGCACTGATTTTTAGCACCAGGAGTTTGTCCCATGCTGTAAAATCAGCGCGAACGGCACAACACATCACTCTGCTGCTTTCTGCCTCTTGAGTAGACATTCTACTCGAGCAACAGCTTCCTCAACGCTAGCGGCAGATTTCTCACTGTGAGCGGTCATGACCTGCCGCGACCGCCTGCGTTGAGAAATCTCGCTGGGAGGAGGTCTAGCCCATAATTTTTTCTTGCGAGCACTCACCAACTTAATGTTGGTGGGCCGCCCAAAAGAAAAAACTCCGCTCCGCATCACTTGCCGGAGTTTTGCGGAACTCCGCGCTCTCCGAACTCTACTGGCGGAGCGGAATTCTTCACCCACCCCTGCCCTAAACAACAAAACTCAAGCTGAATAATCTTAGACCATTCTTTCTTGCTGCCACCTTATATATCAAAGTTACATTTTATTTGCTCCATCAGGAAGAAATAAAAATTACTAATTCTCTCTCACTTTCCTTTCTTTGATGATATTTTAGTTTGTGGTTGTGCAGGTGTTTATCAGTGCTTAAATGATTACACTGATGAGGGCTATTCCCTTTTCAGTGAGGTTTTATCAGTTATTATAGGTGTTACCTAAAACAGTATAGCCTACTCATATATCTGGATAAACAAACAAAATATTCACAGCTGTGTGGAGGGGAAATACTTTTTTTCTGTGGAGGCACACAACCTTTGTCCAATCAAAACAGGTACTCCTGTCTCCTATCCTGTCCTGTGGGCGAAGCCAAAGCCCTTCTCTGTAGTACTTATGAAAGCTCTTTCTTATATTAATCACATCATTTCTGTTGACAGCTGCACTGCCAAGCCAGACCTAAAAAAGAGGTAGGTGACAGGAAGGTGAGCAATGTTGATCTCCAAGGCACGAGAGGGGACATGTGAGATAAGTTAAGTTTGGATTGGATTGATGTGCATGAGAAGTAAAAAAGGCAATTTTCTCATAAGCTGCCACCCTTGAGTGCCCTTGCTGACCTAGCTACATCAGCACAATGTTGGCACACGTGGATTGGTCAGCTGAACAACTACTGCTGCGCAATGTGGCAAACTGAAGGCACTGTGAAAAGGTTGCTTCTCCTGCAATTCAGGGGTGAGGAGATTTACAAGCGCTTTGAGACCCTGCCAGGAAAAGGGGCAGACAATGACTATAATGGGGCTGTGCTGGCTCCAAACACATACTTCAACCTGCAACTCAATCCGGACTTTGAAAGGTCCAAGCTGTGTCAGGCTCACCAGAGAGAAGAGGAGAACATTGACGCCTTTGACACCTTTCTGCGACACCTCGCCAGCACATGTGTGGATGATAATCATGCCAAACAAGTGTGTGCGCAACTCATTTAGAGCTGCTGGTCCTCCACCCGGATGCGTCTTATCCTTTGATAGTCTGGAATGACCCTGGACGCAATGCTTGTGCTAGCCCGCTCGCACATACTTTCGAATACCCGAGCATAAAAGATTGAGCTAGCCCTTACCAGAGATTCGAAAGCGGCAGGATCTAGTGAAACCAGCTCCACTCTGAACAAGGAGGAGAAGGTTGATGCAGTCTACATATGAGCAGGGTGACCACAGACAACAGTGCAGGATATCCCGACTCCAACCAAGTGCAGGAACTGCGGCATGGAGCCACACCAAAGAGACGCCTGCCTGGAAAAAGGCAAGGCATACACCAGGTGTGGACAAGGGAACCACTTGCCCATGTCTGCAGGAGAAGGGCACAAACCCCAGTGCAAATCTAGACCATCAGATATAATAAAGTGCCTCACGCTGGACGATAACACCTCAGATGACGGAGATATGACAGTGCACTCAGGCAGAAGCATCCTGGACAGCGAGGAATACAGCGTCTTCAACATATTTGTGGCACTGCCAGGGACCATCAGGAGAAAGCTAGGCCCCTATGTGCAACATAATGGTAGGAGAGACGCCGATATCAGCCATGATAGACATGGGGTCATCAGTGGACATTATGGACTTTGACGAGTTTGAGAAGCTGCAGCCTCACCCCCAGTTAGAATCCAAGAAAGCCAAGATTTTCATGTATGGTAGCAGGTGCCTGCTGCCATTGGCTGGTGTCCTTGAACAAGTGATGGTGAACAGCGACTGGAGAATACATAGCTGCTTCATGCCACCAAGGAAGGAACAGGCACTCTCCTGGGTTGCCACACGGCCGAATACCTAGGACTGGTATTTTTTTGCGCAGGAAATCCACAACAACAACAGGGAGACATTCTAGAGGACTTTCCACTGCCAAGTCAAGCTCCAAATCGACCAAACAGGTCTGCCCAGTGGCGTTGCATCACCGACGCATCCCTTTTCAGCTGAGGCTACTGGTGCAGAAAGAACTGTGGAAACTGGAACAGCTTGATGCAATAGAGAAAGTATCTGGACCTACCCCATGGGTCATAGCCCCCCAGCCACGACAACCAGGAGCCTTCTGCCTCTGTGTGGATATGCACTTTAAGAATGCGAACATCTGCTGTGAGCATCATCTCACTCCTACCATGCATGACATATCAGATCTCAACGCGATGCAGTGGTTTTTGAAGCTGAACCGTTATGTGAGGTACCACCAGCGTGAACTAGACCCCTCCTGCAGATACATAACTACCTTCTCTACTCACCTTGGCCTAAGAAGGTACAAGCACCTCAACTTTGGCATCTCATCTGCAACTAAGGTTTTCCAGAATGCAATCAGCAAAGTGCTGACCATATTAGCTGTTTTCCTCAACATCAGCGATGCTATCCTGATATACTCCAGAACTCTGGAAGACCACCACAAACATGCACGAGCCACTTTAACTCGTCTTGAACAGCACGACCTCACACTACAGAGAGAAAAGTGTTCCTTTCTGAGCAGTCCATCAAATTCTTCGGCTACATCTTCTCCAAGGATGGCCTGCAAGTAGATCCAAAGAAAGTGGAGGCAATTCGCAGAGCACCAGTGCCAAAGAGTGTCGGGAAGTACGGAGCTTCCTCAGCATGGCTATATATTACGGGAGGTTTATCCCAAACCTGGCCACCCTATCAGAACCCCTGCAGGCCTTCACGAAGGCAGTCGCTAGGTGGAAGTGGGGCGACAAGGCAGAAGAGGTGTTACGGCAAGTGAAGGGAGCCCTCTTGAGTGATGCAACTATGGTATACTATGACCCCCACCGCCACACTGAATTGGTGATTGATGACAGCCCCATTGGGTTTGGAGCCATGCTGCTACAAGAGAAGAGCAAAAGGACGCGATTCCCAGTTGCATACACAGCAGGGTCCTCATAGGGCCCGAGTCCAGCTAGGCTCAAATTAAAAGGTAAGCCCTGGCCATCCGATGGGGGTGCCACCAATTCCACCTTTATCTTTGCGAAGGTGCTTCTGAGTTATCACGGACAACAAGCCATTGGTCCCGCTCTTTGCTGGCACATCCAGGAACCCACCACCAAGATTTGAGAGGTGGGCCATTTAGTTGCAGATGTATGATTTCAAGGTCACATACTGGCTTGGAGCCCACACTCCATCTGACTTTTTGTCAAGGCACCCACAGACTGAATGAATGAGAGTCAAGGACGGAGATGAGTGGATTGAAGAATTTGTCAGCATGATAGCACAGAGAGCCTGCCCTTGGCAATGACCATAGAAGAAATCTGGATGGAGACCAACTCGGACACCTGCATACAGAAAGAGATGGAGGACCTACCTACATGGTAGGATGTGGAGCCGCTTCTTGGACGGTGACCACGGTTGGAATGCAACGGACAAAGCCATCCTGACCCAGCTGTCACGCATCTGCCATGAACTAAGACCCAGAGCACTGTGGAAACAGATAGTTGATATGGCACACCAGGGGCACCAAGGGAGAGCCAAGACTAAAGCTCAGCTGAAGAGGAAAGTATGATTCCCAGGAATGGATGATACCATCCGAAGATGCATCACCAGAGGCGGAGCATCATCCGCCCCCATTGCAACTGAAGACCATCCCCTCACCCCTGGACCCACCTAATTATAGACTTTGGCAGTTTTCCATATGGGAGGTCTACTGTCATGATCATGAATGATCACTCCAAGTACCCAGTGGTCAAAATAACACAGACCACAGCATTCAGGGTGGTGAAGCCAGTACAGGAGAAGACATTCACTCTATTCAGATTACCAGAAGAGGTCAAAATGGTCAGAACCGCCAAACTCCCCACAGCATGATAGTGTTCCCCGATGGACCTTCTGCGGAAGCCCCCTGCCCATGACAATATCTCCACCAGCCACTGCTATTGGCCAGCAGCCTTAGACTCTGAGGCTGCTCGAGGAAAACACAAGGAGACCAATGAAAAAACCAGTAAAACAAAAGGAGGGAACAACAAGTAGTGTTCCTCAATGATTGCCAGCCTGGCAACAAATTCCAGACCCCACTGGAGAGGGAGCACTTGCGGATCACCAAGATTCAAGGGCCAAAGGTCACTGCATTGTGGTGCATACTGGTATCCAATGTATTATTTCTGCGCATGGTGCTAGGCCCTTGCCCAAGGGGCCTGAGCACCTTTACAGCCGTGAGCAAGAGAGAGAAAAACACACAAACTGGAAAGAAGAAGGAAGCGAAATGCAGAAAAACAGGTGCAAGTGGAGAAAACAGGGACTAGCAAGAGTGAGATAAAGGAGCCGTGGTGTCTGATAGTGGATTAAAGAGGCCTCAGGTGTATTGAACATTATGCAGCCTTGGTATCGGTCTGCCGATTTTTACTAGCACCAGCCACGGGCTTCTGTGCAGAGCTTTGGGCACCAGCACTCATTCTTTTATAAATTAATCACTGCTTCAAATGGACGAACACAAAAAATACAGATAGATAGATATAGGCCATCATAGATGGGACAGGAGTTTCTCATTTAGGTGACTATGTAAATGATTATGCATTTTTGCTTACAAGGCATTTTGAACTATGCATAGTAGCTGAAATTGTACAACAATGTGGCCATCACGCTCAAGTTGCTGTTTTGGATCTGGGAATGGATCAGCATTGCTAAAGCTACAGTGAAAATTAAAAGCTATGGCTAACTTTAGAAATGTATAAGAAGGTTCAAAGCACTATATATGTAAATTTCAGTATTTATGAAGTGTGTTTAGCCGGCTACATCTGTGAAAGAACACACAAAATGATTAATAACATGCAATGTACATTTCGAAATTTGAGAACCATATGCGTGATTTATTGAGTGTATGATTGTGTCTATATAAGTTTGTGAAGGAGTGTGATGCGAGTGTTTGCGAGCACCATGGGGAGAAGGGAGCAGAGCATTACACAAGGTCGAGACATCATGAAAGGGGAAGAAGCAAGGGGCAAGGAGGAGACCAGTTTTGGCCTGACACCCGTGACTGTTCCACGGAAGATTTGGGACATGGGTTAGTCATGAAGGAGGACAGAGGGGCATGTCAGGAGCAGGGCAGCATCCTTACTGGTGAAAGTATGTTATGGAGATTGGAGTGAATGGAGCACAATGACTGTAGGTGGGGAATCACAGGAAAAGAACAGGGGTGGGGTAAGAGGTGCATGACATGTTCACAGCACATCTCCAAAACTGACTGTGTCAGGGTAAGCTTCCTTCACATACAGAGCATGTACCAGATGGTATGCAGTAGTGCAAGCTCCTACCAAACACACAGAACTGGTTCTGTATAGACGCCAACAGTGCAAGCTTCATGCAGATAGCTGTGGCCCAGCATGGGCAGGAGCAATTTCTGTGTTTTGGATTGGAGCATTTTGAAGTTCTCATTTCAGATGGTGTACATTTTTTACATCTGGCATATTGGTCCATTTGTGGGGGGCACATATGGATGGTTGTGCTCAGTTCTGAGACCTAAAACACACAAGGTGATGGGAGGAATGCTTGAAATTTGTCTGACCACTTGCAATCGCTCTGGATAGCATCCCAACCCATTGTTTGACTCACCATGCAACCTCAGTTTGGACCCAGCCAACATTGCAAATCAGTCTTGACCCTGCTCCTCATGGTAACAGTCCAGTCTGACCTGCCAGGCCAGGTCCTCCATGACCCGGAACTAAAGCGACCCAGGACAGGTTTTGTCCTAGTTATGGGCTCATCATCCAAGTACATCTTGGTTCCAGTGACACAGTGAGCACGAGACCCACATCTCGGCTTGCCCATGCCATTAAATTGGTGGTACATGGACAATCCCTACTCCTACCACCCATGCTTTTTGACCAAAACCCCATCTGCTAACAAAAGCAGACAGGGTTTTGCGCCAAAAGATAATGCCACGTTGAAGCAGGTGTTAAAAGAAGAAATACTTTTATTACTCCTTTCTTTTCTGACTTTGCAACTTTGGGCCTCATTTACAAGAAACTGACGCATCTGCATAGATGCGTCAGTTTCCTTGCGCCAGCGCCGAATGTCCTTGCACCCCTATGGATGCGCTGTATTTACGATACAGTGCTCCATGGCGCAAGGATTAACAGATGCGTCAAAAATTCTGAGCGCAAAAGTGATGCATTGCTGGAGTTGGTCACAAACGTGACGCAACTCCAGCAATGCACCACAACACGTAGGTGAGTCCCATTCAAAAAGCCCTGCAACAATCCTTACGCCTGGTCTGAGCAGGCATAGGGATTTTGACGCAGTGAAGGCGTAGAGTGACGCAATGAAATGTTGTAATCTTCACTGCGCCAGTTCTACATGGCTTTTTGCATGGGAACGCCTACCCTGCATACATTATACCTGGCGCAGGTATAATGTGACGCAGGGCTCTACAAACTGACGCATTGGACCCAATGCGTCAGTTTGTAGATATGGTGCAGCGGTGGCGCAAGTGGCTTGTAAATAAGCCCCTTTGAGTGCTGCATTGCGTTGTGTGACAGGTTTGTAAATCTGGCCCTAAATATGCTAAGAGTTTGCTAGATTTCATGTGGATTTTTCGAAGGATACCACAGTTATTAGCAAATGCGCACCTTCTTGACCCGCTGATAACGGTGTCCCCACTTCACGAATCTCCACTAATCTAAGAATATCTAAACTAAACTAAACATGCTAAGCATCTGCCAAATTTCGTGCAAATTCTTCAAACAGTGCCAATGTTACTGTCAAAAAATACTAATTTTCAGCTGCCAAGTTATCTCTAATTTTTAGCCAATTTATGCCCATATGACCTATTTTTGTAATACTAGTTTCTAGAAAACTATTGAATGAATTTATACCAAACTAAGCAAAGGTAATCCACTGAGCAAAGCTCTAGTTTCCTCCAAAGTTTGATGTACTTCTGTTCAACAGTTTCAGTTCTCTGGAACAGCTTTGTTCTCATTGCTTTTACAAACTTCTTCAAATTTCTTATCCTTTTCTGGCAAATTGTCACGGTTGGCTTGAACTTATGCCTCTTGTTTTCTTTTTTGGCTTCCATTTTGTGTGTCAGCTTTTCCTCCAATATCTTGGTAAAGTTGTTGTTTTCCACTGTTATTTTCCAATGTAATTCTTTCTCATTTTGCCGTTCACAGCTTGCTTCAAGTTGCTTCAAAACTTCAACTTCGTGAGACTTGTACATCTCTTCGGTGGCTTTCAAATTTTTTTGCATTTCTTCCAGTGAAAGTTCCTTTTTGCTGTGTAGGGGGAAGAAGGAAGTTTGCACCACCCGCCTTCTAAACAGCCGTCTCTTTGTTGTTGAAAATAACCTAACATGTCCTAAAGAACAGTTGTGTTCCTTCACCTGAATATTATATGTGACTATGACAATCAAACAGTCAAAACAGGAACAGGTCTAAAATAAATCCAACAAAACGAAAACCTGCTATTCTGCTCAGTCAGCAGAACTGAAACATTCCAAATGGTATGTATGGTAATCCAGCGGAATATTATATCCTCAATTCATATGACCTATTCAAACCCATGCTAACAGATCGTTCCTATTGAGCCTCAGCTGTACTGCCTAATGCCAACCCACACCAAGCGATTGTGTCCAAAGGAAAGCAGAAAATGTGGCCATATGCATACAAATTCCAACAAAAACTGGTAATATGTACTTCATAACCCATTGAGAAGGGGGTGACTGTTAGACCTGTCAGCCTTAGGGCCCTCCCTCCAAATCTTTTGCCTTACTCCTCCATTTTTTCTATTTATGTTTTTGTTGGCCTTAGGACTCTGTTCTCTTTACCACTGCAAACCAGTGCTAAAATGCTTCTATTCTCTACTTTAAACATGGTAAAATGAACCTACACCCAATTGGCACATTTTGTTTACTTGTAAGTCCCTAGTAAAGTGGAAAACCATATACCCATGGCTGGTAAATGAAATGCCACAAGAGGGCCTGCAACACTTATTGTGCCACCCACTTAAGTAGCCCTTTAAAAACATGTCTCAGCCATTGCAGCCTGTGTGTGCAGTTTTAAGCTGCCATTTCGACCTAGCAAAATAAACCTTTCGCCAGGCCTAAACCTTCCTTTTTCATAAATATGTCACCCCCAGGGTAGGCCCTGAACAGTCCATAAGGCAGGGTGTGTTGTATTTGAAAAGTTGGACATGTACTTTTACGTTTTACATGTTCTGGTAGTGAAAAACTCCTAAATTCATTTTTTACTACTACAAGGCCTACAGCTCCCATAGGATAACATTGAGAGCAGGTAGGGAATTTATGTTTGGTGTCTGAAGAATTGCAGTTTAAGCCCTCTTTACGGTAAAGTAGGATTTTAAGTCACTATTCTAGAAATGGCAGTTTTAGAAAGTTGGCATTATCATGTCCTAACCATTTGGTGCCTGCAACCTGTTCCTGGGTTACATGACTAGGTATAGTTGGCAGTTGGCCTTTGTGTATTCCTCCCAGACAACATCACAATAGAGGGTCTGGATGTTGGCAGGATGGACCATCCTGGCTTAATGGGGGGGGGGCGAAGCTGTCACCTACCCCACTTGCACTTAAAAGGCACTGGCCCAGCTCACACACAAAAGACTTCACACTAGGCTATTGTGCCCCCAAACAGACTGGGACCAGTGCATGGAGGCAGGAAACTCCAGACACCTCTGTGAGGAAAAACTCCAGAAGCTTCCCCACCTCCAAGTGAAAACCAGATATAAAAAGAGGACCCTCAGACCCACTCTTCAGTACACTCCTGAGCCTGGGGATGCTGCTGAAGAAGGATGCCCTGCTGTTGAGGCCTGGCCTGCTGGCTGAGAAAGGAGACTGGACGTGCTCCCTTCCTCCCAAGCTCATTGACTCCAAAGGTTAGGTGACTGATCTTGTGTTCTGTGCTACAGGAGCATATCAAGGTTCAGAGGCCTCCCTGCAACTACCCAGCTGACCTGACGCATTGGGCCTGCAACTGGACCTGCCTGAGCCCTGCTGGTCTCTGTTGGAGTGAGTTTTTGATCCCCAAGTGGTTCGTCCCAGGTCCTAGGTACTTGGCTGGCATCAGAGAGAGCTCTGCCTGGCCTAACTGAAGTTTCCACCAAATTTGGCGCAAAGCGCCACAAAGCGATGCCAAGCTCCACAAAGCCTCGCCACACAGCTGCAAGCTTCATCAGATCTGGCTCAGAGCACCGTAAAGCCCTGTAATGCCTCGCCACACAGCTGCCAGTCTCATCGGTATCGACGCAGAGCGATATAAAGCCCCACAAAGCCTCACCTCACAGCTGCCAGCTTCAATAGAACCAATGCTGCGTGATTCAGCTCGACGCAGGACCTCACATCACAGCACCTTAAAGCTTCTCAATGGAACTAATGTAGTGCATCAGGTATCAAATACACATTTTATTCAAACCCACACCACACCTTCTCTAGAATTGAATATCTTTTGATTAGTAAACGACTCCTCTCTATTACCACAAACTCAATAATGAAACCTATTGTGATCTCGGATCGTGCCTGTGTGTCATTGGAGCTTATGATGGGAGACCCTGCACCCCCACCTAAACAATGGTGATTTAATGATGATCTCCTTGAGGACACTAACTTCAAACATAAAACAGCTGAAGCGATTATTCACAGAAGAGGCTGATAGAAAGATACTTAAAGGTCTCTGGTTACTTTTTTAATAGAGATAAAATGGAGGTGTTCCCGCTTAATGTTCACTGCGCTCCCTCAGTTGTGGGCACCTCGGGCTTGAACATGCAACCTACCTCACTAAAATATCTAGGTATTTGGTTTGGCAAAGACTAGAACACCTCCCTAGCTCTTAATGGAAATAAAATGTTATTCAAAATCCAAGACTTGCTGCTCGCCTGGTCACCTAAAAATACTACGTAGTGGGGAAGGACGGAAACTGGTAAAAAGATGGTGGCACCGTTTGTTATTTTTTATCAAGTATGCTACCAATTTCACTCTCATCCAACTTCTTTAGAACAATAGACAAGTGCATTTCTGGTTTGCCATGGAAAGGTAAAAAGGCCAGGATTGCCATGAACACTTTGAAAATGACCAAAACTAAGGGGTGCCTTAACCTCTCAGACTTCCTGAGATATTATCTTGTATTCCGAGCGGCACAAAGCACATGGTGGTGTATGCCCCAATTTGGTTGCCAATAGAAACCCACATATTACATCCTGTTCCCCTTAGTTCTACTCTGACCAAACGCCATGTATCACATGTGAATCTAGATCATTTGAGAGCTATAATTTTGGATACAGTCCATACCCTACAACAGATAGATAAAAATCTAGACAAAAGAATGTGCAGCTCTACACAGACCTCCTTGTGGCATAATGACAGAATCAAGACTGGCCGTAAAACGTTATACTGGGAACCTGGGCTGTTAAAGCTATATACACAATATTGGTGATTTGGGAACACAGGATAACCCTGTACCTTTCTCCACCTTACACTCCAAATTTACCCTTCCTTTGCATCATATATTTAAAAACTGCTTGAACCTCATAAAAAACCTATTGGATGGATGACGATACCACGCATGCATTACATCGCATGCCATTAGATCGCGGTTTTAACAACGCAAGTCGTTACAACGACTTGCGTTGGAGGGCGCTGGACTTAGGAGTAGTTAAATTTACTATTCCAACTCCAGCCTACGTACAGTAGGGAAGGTGTTGGATAGTAATTTAAACTACTCCTTGTCCTATAGCGCCCTCCAGTGCAAGTCGTTGTAACGACTTTCGTTGTAGAAACTGCGATCTAATGGCATGCGATGTAATGCATGCGTTCTAAAGGTTGTTTCCCAACCTATTTAGTGAAGAGTTTAAAAAAGAAATGGAGTTCATGCATGCAACCTACATTCACTAACCCCTTTCATGATTCAACATGGAAAAACATCTGGTAACCCCTATTCTTGTCCAAAATTACTCCCGCTTTAGCACAAATTAGGTTTTGGTCAATTCTTAAAACATACTGGACCCCAGCCAGACTTTGTAAACTGGGTTTGATTAAGTCTGATATCTGCTGAAAATGTAGTGAGGTGGTGAGTTCTCTGGATCATATGTTCTCTTCTTGTAAACTGGTCTAACCATTTTGGTTTAAAATGCAATCGATGATACAAAAAGTTTAAAAGCACCTATTAGTCTCAACTTCCTGACAATTGCACTGGGAATACCTGCAAACTCAATTTCATCATCTCCACCCCTCAAAATTAATTACTCCCTGATCTATGTCTAATCCTGGGTACTAAAATAATCCTAATTGAATGGAAACTGACATCTGTGATCTCTTTTAAAAAATGGTGGTCTATGCTTTGTGACACTAGAAGTGCGGTCTTAATGAATATCTACAGAAATACAAGCCCCCATAGTCATATTCTTCGTTACACACTGCAAACTTAATGTTGCTAATAAACGATAGCTATCACCCAACCAGAATCACTGAGATTACATTAGTTAGCTCATATGAATTTGTAAGCTTTGTTTAAAAGATAATACCTTGGCGGACCTGATTACCAGAGCATAATGCACTTTCTCCATCTCCCCTCCTTTTGTTCTTGTCTGACTTTCTTTCACCTTATAATTTTTTGGCTCACTTCTATTCAGTGCTAAGATCTTCTAGCCATTGGTGGAATGCGCTACCTATACTGAATCTCTAGTCTGTTGTATATTGTACAGTTCTTCCATATCTGAATAACTGCTTTGTGGTACTCTACTTACATTTGTTATTTTGTAGCACAATGTGATACAAGCTCTAATCTAACCCCAAAATGCACTCACTGATGTATGCTGGTCTATTTTAAGTGTATCCTGCATTTTCGATATAAAACTTAATAAAAATTGTAGAACAGAGACTATTTCAATCCAAAATCCTTCCAATAGCGCACATTTCCAAATTCTCATGTTTGCACATTTCCAAATTCTAATGTTTGCAGATCCTCTTCTCGACAGCATACCTTGTGCTCCGAAACATCAATAGCTGATAATTCTTCTCACAGTTCTCTCAAAATGTGATATTGAAATTAATATTTTGTCTGTGTCTAAATTAAACTAAATTATGTCAATGTATTTGTGACGATCGTGTGAAATTGAACCAAATTCCTTTAAAACACGAATCTTGAATTCAACTTGATGATTAGCTGAAAAGTTACTCCTGGTCCACGTTATGCTGATTTTGATGGTACTGAGATGAAACCCAGAATGCATCACATAGTCAAGGTTTTCCAGACAAAAATTAGTAGGAATTTATTTTGCATCAATTTTGACTCTAATATATTTGACATTGAAACCATGTACCCCCTAATTTAGTTTAGGGAGTTGCAAGCGACAGAGGAAACGTGAATGATTAGTCACACTTTTTGTAAAGCATGCAAAAAACATTGTATACAGTCAGTGTTGGCCTTTGGCTAACCCTTTTACTCCTAAACCTCTGGCAGGTGTTCCACTTTAACTGTTTATGACACAGCAACACAGACTTAGATTACAGATAAGGCCTTCCAGGCAGCCACACCTAGGCTAACTTTTGCCTCTCTGGTATTGACATGGCTTAGGATCTACTTACTATGTGGTATTGCTCACATCTTTATATCCCATGCTGCTCTGAGTGTTACTCCTGAGCCATACACACTCCAGTCTCACAATCAGCAAGATGCATGGGTAATTTGAGTTGTGATTCACTGAACTTTTGCATACCCATGTTCAACTTAGGCGAGCTAAAAGTGCCATCCGGGGGCACAAATGGTAGAACCTGATTTATGAAATGAAGATATGTAGATAGTTATGCCTGAAAATTGAACCTACCATCTTAGGAAACTCACCAGTATTGAGGATCATCAGCAGTCAGGCTTCAGGTTGGGAGTTAAAGGGCATGTCAACAACACCCAGGGGAGAAGCAGGCAGTGACCATTGTCAATGAGCGTATCATTTAAAAAGTCATATTTTTGTGGCCAGTCATCAATATTCCCAGTGATTTTCATACCCAATGTGCACACTTATCTTTAGGGACAGGAAAAGAATGCAGTAAGGTTGCAAAATTGAGAAACATCCACCCAGACCCATATTTACTGGGTGTGAGAAAAAAAAATGAATTTCACCACCTGGAAAAATAGTTTATATGTGGAAAAGATAGAAAAACCTTAAGGCACCTTTGCACTTAAACTCTCACTAGAAAGCACTCAGGTTTGCCAGGTCCACGTGTCGGTAGCTCATCGAATGCAGGTTTTTGTCTTTGCCTATTGATACTTGTAGTTTTGAATTTCCAGTTATTATTTCGTGACTACAAGCATCCGATTGCAAATAAAAAAAAACTGCAATGCAGTTGTTACTCATGCACGGGCCTGGGAAACTTGTGGGCTCAGTCATGTGAAGCTGATTGAAATGCTAAGAAATGCATAAATGTAGATGCATGCGCATGTCCTTCTAAAGTTGCTCCTCTTTTGAGAACTTTTTTTGGGGTTCTGTTATAATCCAACATTTCAGCAGATGTGTAGGAAGTTTTTGCGGGGTCCTGAGTCAAAAAAAAGTCTTGCTCGGGCCCCACAGTACATGATCACCTGTTTCTAAGTTTGAAAATATCCTCCAGGAAGGAGAAAACACAGCAGCTCTAACATTTTAAGCCACCTAGTGGTAGAGCTACATTATCTGACTCGTTATTATCAAATAGGGCAGACTTGCTTTAAATCCTCTAAATATATTTTGCAGCCCAAGCAGGGCCCCTATAAACGCACATTACCTTTGGACTAATACCCCACATGCCCCTTTGCCCCCACTTCTGACGTCCCTGCAAGTCAGCTGGACTTGAAGGAGGCTGCAGCTCCCGAGCCCTGTTCTGACTGCTCAACCAGAGCACCTGTTTAGGGAAGGATGAATCCAGTTAGGGCCTGTTAGCTGAACCATAAAATGACCTGACACGCAAGGCGAACAACCTCAATTGGCAGCGAGAGAGAAGCAAGCAGACATGGGAACTGTCATAAGAACTTCCTTAATTGCAGTGTGATTGCCAGGGCAGCCATGCAATTCACACAGGAAAGGAGAAGTAGGGTTACTTTGTTAGTAAGCTCCAGTGAGCTTATAAATATTACCACCTGAAAGCTGAAAGTATTCTAAAGATGAAAAGACAGATAGAGAAGCTGTCATATCTGGTCTCCTTGCTCATACTGGCATTCATTTATTGAAACAAGGTGTGAATTAAACCTGAAACACTGCAGTAAAAATTCATGTTTGAGTTTCTAGCCTGGCAGTTACTATAGCTACGGCTACCTTGCAGGCTGGTTTCCATAAGAGATTGGTTACTATTTAACATCTCCACCCACATTAGTCCTGATTAGGAGAATCAATAAGATAACAGGCGGCTCACGCTTCCCTCCCTTTTTTTATAATACCTGGCCTCTTTTCCCCAGAACTTTTTTTGTTATGCTTTCTCAGTTTTCGTCAAACATTTTGGTGGATTGGCGGTTGAGACATGGTCAACGTTAACGCACAGGTGAATTCGAATATGGATGTTCCATATGGTGAGTACGATGCCTCCTTCGCGATTGCTCTTTTTTGTACTGGATATTTTCAGCTGTTGTGGGTGTACGTGTTAGAACTCAGAATGAGAAAGGCTTAGAAGGGACTTGGATGTAAAATACCTTTAAATTCCTATTTTAAGGAAGAGCTTGTAGACATCAACATCCCTACAACTGATATTCAAGTACACTATAAATTTTCAAATTCTCTATAAGTTGTAGTATTTTCAAATTCTTGTATGTAGATCTGGAATCATAACAAACTGACGTATTGTTCAAACGACAACGCTTAATGATGTTTGTGTTTTGTTGCTAAAAGTGTAAGCGCGGCTTCCCACACGCAACGTGGTCAGTCAATGTCTAACTTAGACTTTGGTCTGTTGTCATACTGTGGGACTGTTCCAGGTTGCTATCAAACACACGCGTAGAAAGCAAAATATTAGTTGTGGCACTTGTATCAACAACTTGTATGGGCACTTCATATGTCACTTACATTTTCCATAGATAACACGTGTTTTGGCTGAGCTGCTGATATGAGAAACCAGGCGGTAGTAAGCACTACGTAAAAGCTTTAAAATAATTAGCACTGCCCGAAAAGTGTAAACTGAAGGCACCTTAACACTAACTCTCGAGTTTTAAGGCTTTTTTAATCGTAACATGTGTCTTAAACGAACATAGAAAGCCATTGTGATCCAAAGTTTACAGTGTTACAAATGTGCTGCAGGCCTCCTATATTAATAGGAAAATCTAATAGATTCAGTTATTTTTCATGTTCCACGAATTAATTGTTTGATTGCAAGTAACCACCCCTTCTCAGGCTTCTTTATTTTCTCAATTTATCTATTATAGTATCGATAACTGTGCGGTAACCAGAAAGGTTTCTGATGCAAAAGACAAGCACTGTTGAACCCACCCCATTGCCGAAGGCTTAACAGGAAGTTGAGATTGTGTTTTGTATTAGTGAGAGATATCGTTTTCCATGCCAGAAATGTAACTTTAGGTGACTTTTATTTCAGTACTAAATATTGTATTTATTATGTATATTTCTTTTGTCAGATCATATATTATTTATTTTATGGCCTTTGGATTAAACAAATCGAAGATCTACAATAATCAGAAAATATTTGAAAATCATTGTCACAGTTTGGAAACGACTTAGTTGTTGTCTGTATTTGTTTTATTATCGAGAGGCTGTTTTATTGTTTATGTCATGTTCTGTATAGTTTGGCTCCTAAATGGTAGGTTAAGGTGTGGCACGGTGTTTACGCCAGATAGATAGTCGTGGAGAAAATATGAATGGGTGTACCTAATTATCGTAAAGTAGAAGGGTGCCCTGAAACCCCCAGTTTATGGACCGGTGGGAATGTAAACAGAGTGAATGAGACCAGCACACATACAATGCATAGCACAAATATTGTGATACAGGAGAACAAAATCTGGAAAACAAGGTAACAAGGTTCGAGTAATTCCAAGATTAATTGCTGGCGGAAGAGGAAACACCAATGAAGGCCTCGGTGCTTTCTGTTTCTGAAAAAGCAAAGGTTCCGGTTTGCTCTTTCATTGCAATTTTAAGTGTAACTACTTGGAAAAGTTGCATTTGTGCTTGGGATTTCTAAATCTTATATCACGAAATTGGCATTTGTGGATTGTCCTGACTTTAGATTCCACTCAAGTGGAAAAACTATCACTATGCTGGATTTTCTGCAATCATATGTTTAGTGTTAGAGGTGAAAGTAGCAGAGTTCCCACATCAGGAGCAAAGGGAATTATCTGAGAATGTTATGCAAGTAGAACAACAGGAATGAGCTCGATTTTATGATTAGTTAAACAGAAGATCTGGAAAAGAAACGTGGGTCTCCATCACATAAATTTAGAAGAGTGCCAGACAATTTTGCCCTGGCCGACCAGTTCAAAACATAGCTTTTCAACCAATAAGAGCATTTGTTGGCCTTGCCCTCATCCCTGCAAATGTCAGTGCCACATTGTCTGGCACTGGTGCAGATTTCTGTTCTGTGACTCTTGGTTTTTGTAATTCATTAAATAATAAGCAGAAAATGGTCTGAATTTAATAACCAGCTTGCCTACCTATCCCACAGATGTTCCAAAAATGTATTTGTGAGTAGTTTGCACAGTCTTATTCAGTACCAGATCTACTGTAATAGTTAGCTGGACCCAAAAGATCCAATGCTTATTAGAGTTAGTTAGTTCATACGTAAATATTACCTTGAGTTATCAGAAATTACTCCACCGTCTTGGGGAAGCAACCATCTTCAAAGTACATTTAACAGTCACAAACTCAAAACGAGTTAACTCTAGTATCTGGCAAATTCACTTGTTTGTCTGAGTTCTAAGGCTTCCAAATGTAACGCCATAATAATCTTGAAAACTGTGCTATTTTCTATTACATTCTTTTTAATACTCAAATAGGACTTTTACCATGACTTTTACTTGAAGTGCGTGAATGGCTGTCTCTCTTTCACTGCCTCATTTATATAAAGAAAACCCTAGAAGACATCTCTTCAATTTAACTTTTGAAGCTATTTAATACAATGCATTCTCATTTACAAACTTTTTTATATGTTGAGAATGTTTCTATTTGTGCCCTTTTGTTTACAAATAAATTTCTTTCAGGGTGGAAATATGTTATATTGAGGCAATGGATTAGCGTTTGAAATCTGAAAAAACATATCAAAATGCACAGTGTAAATATTATCACAGTATGCACTAATTTACTGATTAATGTATTTGGAGGGAGGCTGCTAATGGATCATCAGTCCCAATCTCCCCTCACCCCCCCCCCCCCACATAAAGTGAAATTGGTAATGATGCCCAGAAACTCCTACTACCACCCATGTGTACAGGTCCTAAATAGAGGGTCTGTAGGCAATAGAGGACATGGAGATGACGTACTGCTGTACTAATTCCTAAATGTAAGAAATCCAAAAGGAATACTGAGGTGGGAAATGGATTTATGACTGACATTATAGGCTGTGAACATTAGAAAATAAGGGGAATAGATTAAAAAGTCAAATTAAAGCATTACCAATGAAAGCAATTGACAACAGCCACTAAAATGGAAGTCTTTGAAGGCTTTCTACCACAATATTAAATTTTAAATATCGTCCGGCCAAAATCTGTTCAGAATATCAACTACCATAATTTTGTGAAATTAAGTATGTAAACAGACGTATAGATTCAATATGCTTAACTCCACAAGTATGTACTGTGAGGATATAGATATATATCATTGTTTTATATAGATTTGGACTTAAGTATAATACATTTACCATCACCTCAGTATACTTACCTTCACAATATTTATGTAGTTGATATACTCGATGATATTATTGTCGAATTATTGTAGAACAGTAGTTTGTAACTTAACATTGTAACAGCCATCCATCACTGGGCTTGTTGTAGTGTACGGGAAAGGTAAATGTGAACAAAAATGAACAGATGCCTAATATTGTGCTGATGATGTATGAAAATCCTCCAATCTATGGTGTAGATTCTGCCAGAGGAGGTTTGGAGGAATGCCTTTTGGATTGAGACACCATGCTGTCTTATGCTCCCCTTCTATCACTCGACAATAATGCTCATGGAGATAACAGTGCCAAGTCCTATTTCTGTCACTTGCACCATGGCCAGTTTGGGAAGATGATGCGGTTGTGTTGCAGTAATAAAAAGTTAACTTGGAATCTAGTACTGCTTCTCTCTTTCTGCTGCCACTAACAATGCTTAAGTTTGTCAATGAGTAGACAGTACCGGGCTTGGGCGAAACTTAAATTACAATATTTTGCATAATTTCAGGAATTCCACGTTACACTTGTTACACGAAATTTCCCAAATGACACCACTTTGTGTAGTTCTGCATCATTCTTGGTAAAAATGTTCCATAAACGTGGCATTTGCAACAAACTTTTACTGCAAATACACAGAAACAACAGAACGGGAGCAGCTGTTGTCCCTGGTGATTTTGTTATTTGGCACTATTTATTAGCTCAATATGCGTTATAAAATATTGACATGAGAATATATTTAAATACTAATATATAGCACTGAATGACAGACTCACATTTTACCTAATTATGTGTAATTTTGCTGACATTTTGAATAATTACAGAAAAGGAAATGAAGTGAATTTTTCACACCCCTACTCAGAACCAGGGGGGGGTGATAAAAATGCAGAGGGGCTTATTTATAAGCCCCATGCGCCGCCGGTCCGTCAACTTTTTGTGACGCTCCGCTAGCGCATGAGCCTGCTTCATATTTTCCAGGCAGCACTAAGCCACTTTTTTGGGCATAATGCTGCCTTGCAAATATCGTTCCCTTTAAAGCCGTTTTCTGAGTTAAAGGGGTGTGCAATGGGTGTTGCTGGGGGCATTCCGAGCAACATCCATGGCTTTTTGACACTGCCCCAGATTTACTAGAAGTCGTAACTCTGAGACATCGCCAAAAACTTACGTCTCCCTAGGGGAGGCGTATGGAAGGCACAACGAGAAGAAATATCTTTATTTCTCCTCCTATATCATTTTTCTATGTGTGCTGTATTCTGCAGTACACATGATGACAAAATGAAACTGTTAAGATATTTTTGAAGGAAAAAGTGTGGAAAATTGAGAATAATTTTAGATACTTAATTGAAATAAGTCCTCCAGTCATACAAAGAGTGCTCCAAACATGAACTGAAATTGCATTAATGTCAGACATTCAAATAGTAAATAAAGCAGTGTGGAAACAGCTATCGTGTGGGAGCAAAACCATACCCCAAAATCTGGACACCCCAAAATGTATCTCATTTGATTCTCTCACAGTTTACTCGTCTGGAGATAATGTTAAACCTCGGTTTCATGAGGCAATGTGTCCCCGCGTTATGGCACCTCCTCAAACATCTATTAGCAGAGAAAAACAGTTCTTTAAGTAATATGGTCCACTCAATAATTGAATTCTAGATCAATGAGCAGTTAAAGGGCTTTATTACAAACGTTCAAAGCGGTAAGCGGTACAGAGTAAATGCTATAAAGGCTCTCAGATAGGGATGTAAGGCAGTAATTAACCTACATGAATGTTTAGGTCTAGCTTGACAGTGCAACTGTCACCTGACCTTTAACCGAAATCATTGTTATTCTACAGTTCATTGCTTCTACACAAATACTTGTCCATTCCCATGCTATTTACTTGTAATGCTTCACATTACCATACAACATTCCTTTACAGCCAGACCGATTGGCATTGCCTATGCTTGTTAATTATTAGTGGGTCTAACCTTTCTACACTTTTTAAGCAACATTGCATTAAAACACATATTTAATGCAGCATAGATATTGTCCTTACTATTACTCAAAAGGAGGAAAAATAGAGTTAGAATGAGTGTGCCATTTCTACCTGGTCAGGGCTTTTTCGAAATTTAGACTGTAAATAGGGCTGACCTTTTATCGAGCGACCGATATGAATACAAACAAAATCATTATCATATCACTTTTTTGTTCGGCGGTATGTGCCCTTAGAGAAAATTAATAATAGCGGTATTTCTGCCCTATTGTTAAAAAAACTTGGTGGAAGTTGGTGCTACAGTATATGTAATATATAAGTATCTTCTAAACAGTTTGATATTCTGCATTGGAGTAGGGCAGAATTGATTTCCATGTTTTAAATTCTTTTTTCAGTATGCATAAAGAATATCGGAATTGGAATTTTTAATTTTGTTCTATATTACTTAATTCTTGAAGTACTTGTTTAGACGTGATTTTAGTGAGGCTCTGATAAAACAGCCAGTGAACTGAAGACATGTACTCCCTGAAGTGAGTATATTATATTGTGAAACATATGTTGGCATGAGGAACATATGAGGCTGAGGAACTTGGACTTTTAAAATTATTATTCTCTGGAGACGCATTAATTTAATCTTTACTGAAAAGAATACACCACATGCTAGTTGAATTAATTCATCAGTAGATCCTCTTAGTACGTGTACCCTCCAATCTCTCTAAGTGGTTGTTTGTCGCCTGGATTTTTAAAGCGTGTACTACTTTTGGTTGGAAATGTAGGAGCATTTCTTGACTTTTCTAAAGCAACTACAGGGCACACCACAACATAATAACATATCACAGAGCAAAATAATACAACAAAAAACATAACAGAGCACAAGTCAACACCACAGTGTAAAAGCACAATCACAAGACAGCACAATAACACCACACTACAACACCAGAACACAAAAATACAGCCTAACACAACACAATTGTAAATGTGTGCGGTTTTGTTTTGGTGTGCAGTTGTGGTGGCGGATATGCTGTGATTGGAATGCTTTATTGTATAGGTGTTGTGCTGTAATGGTGAGTTTTGTCTTTGTGTTGTCATTGTGTTGTCTGTGTGTTGTTGTCTTGTTGCATTTCATTGGTGTGTTGTATTGTTTTATTTATATATTATTTGGGTTTGTTGCGTTATAGTCCTGTAATGAGGGTTCATAGCCTTCTCCTCGTTAGCAGCTAAAACGTGGATCTCTCTACCCTCATCTCTGTGTTCGATTGATAAATATCTATCCTTTAGAAAAGAAGTAAAATCTTTTTCTTCTCCAAATACACTATATAGGACTAAATATCATACATTTATCTTTCTGTTTTTTTCCCTTTTACAGCATTTTTTGCTAGCGTTTGTCATAACAGAATCTTCCTGTGCGTGGATACCCATTGTGGTGTCAGTTTTGCGCACTACAAATTATTATTATTATTATTTTTATTATTATTATTATGAGTCTTCAAGGATTTGCCACATTGTACATGGTTCTTTTTAATTCTTAGGTGAATGGGTAGTGACTTCAAAAGGGAGGAGCCCTAAATGTGGAGGGCCACAGTATCTTTTGTACCTTAATCGTCAGAGTGAGAACAAGCCTCTGTTAACTGACCTGAAACTCCTGGTCAGTTTTTTTTTTTTTTATAAACAATTTTATTGTTTTTAACAGAGTGCGAGCACTCGTGACACGACATAGTACAGCATGATATGGATACATTAGACTTATAGGGACATAGGTTTTTGCTGTTAGACCCCCCCCCATCCAGCGGTGACCCCAAACCACGAGTGTAAGAACACAAGCTAATCCACTGCTCCCAACCATTTACCCCAAACCCTCCGATATTTCTTAGGACACCCCCTTGCCTCGTACATCGGTTTCTCCTGTGCCGCACACCAATCCACCCCCTTACGCCATTTCACGGAACTGGGTGGCATGGGGTGTTTCCAGGAGGCGGCGATGTCCCTTTGGCCACAACCATGGCTGTATTGTAAAGTAACTTCTCGTGCCTGGTCCCGTCCAGTCCATCTGTGATCCCTAGAAGGGAGTGGCGTGGATCATGGGGGACCTCCCACCCAAGGACCTCGGTCAGTTCGCTTTCGATCTCTCCCCAGAATTGAGCCAATCGGGAGCATGCCCACACCATGTGAAAGAAATCGGCCGGATCTAGAGCCGCACCTCGTGCACCTGGCAGTGGGGGAAAAGCCGGCTCGGTATAGGTGCTGCGGGGTGAGGTAGGCCATGTGTAGATAGTATAACTGAATTAAGCAGAGTTTAGCAGATGAGCTAACCGTCCTGGGTGACATGAGGGCGTCGCGCCAGTCCTCCTCGTCCAGGGGCCCACCCGCTCCTCCCACTGGCTCCTGAGTACTTCTAGTGAGGTCGGGGTGTTGTTGACAAGCGTCCTGTAAATGCGGGAAATACCCCCTTCCCCAAGTCGCCTAGCATGGTCTGTGCCTCAGGGGGCTGTACTCGGGAATCCTGGTGCCGTCAGGAATGTGTATGCGGAGGGCATGTCGCACCTGTAGGTATTTATAGTGTTGTGACGGGTGCAAAGAGTATCTAGATTGGAGATCTGCGAAGGAGCGCATGTGGCCGCTCGCCCACACATCCCCGAGCTGGGAGATCCCTATGAGATCCCATGATCGGAACCCGTGTAGCCCACTGACCTCTCGGAGCCTTGTCCCGTGCCATAGAGGCGTTTGTTGAGTGAGTTTGTTTGTCCAGTGGGTATGTCGCAGAGCCGCCCGCCAGGCCAGGAGCACCGAGCGTGTGATGTCGGGCAGAGTGGACGGTATAGATTCCCCATACATGAGGGCTTGGATTTTGGGTAGGCTAAGCCCACTCAGCTCCAGCCTGTATGCTGGGTCAGACCAGCCCCCATTGAACCAGTCGTGGATACTCAGTAAACGGGTCGCTAGATAGTATAGATATAAGTGTGTCATCCCCATTCCCCCGTCGAATGAGGGAATCTGGCAGGTTTTAAAGGCCAATCGAGCCCTCCCTCCCCCCCAGAGGAACTTAGTAGCCATTGTGTCCAACTCCCGAAACCACGCCCGCGTAAAACAAAATGGGGTGTTTTGGAGTATGTAGAGGAATCTGGGAAGAATCATCATTTTAAATAAGGCTACCCTCCCCAAGGGGTTCAGGGGCAGTGTCTGCCATTTGTGAAGGTCCGCCTTGACCTTTTTCACGAGTGGGGTAATATTAAGGGACCAGCCCAAGTCCGGGAGGAGAGTGACCCAGATTCCAAGATATTTAAAAGACTGACGCCGCAGCGGTATCGTGGACTGCCAGTCGAAACACTCCCTGGAAAGATGGAGCGGGACCAGAACCGATTTACTGGAATTCAGTCGAAGGCCCGAGGTGTGTCCGAAGGAGCGCAGGATTTGGAGGCAACGAGGACCTGACTGTGCGGGATCGGTTAAAAAAATCAGGACATCGTCTGCGTATAGCGCGATTTTATCCACTTCAGAATTGGGCCATTCCCATCCCCGAACCAGATTCTCTGACCGGATCAATGCCGCCAAAGGCTCCATCACCATGGCGAAGAGGAGGGGAGAGAGGGGGCATCCTTGTCTCGTTCCTCTTTGAATGGGGAAAGCGCCAGAAAGAACCCCGTTGACCAGGACACGCGCCTGGGGCCGAGTGTACAGGACCCCAACCAGCTGCCTGAAGCGAAGGCCAAAGCCCATCATCGCCAGCACTTCGTCCAAGTATGTCCAGTCGACGGAGTCGAATGCCTTCTCAAAATCGATGAGAAGGAGCGCCAAGTATGGGGACAGCACTTGGCGATGAGCCAGGGCCAGGTGCAGCCGCCGGAGACAATGTCTGGTGCCTCGCTGGGGCATAAATCCACATTGATCCGGGTGGACCAACATGGTGAGATAAGGCTTCAGCCTACGGGCGAGAATTGTAGCATACAATTTAATGTCCGTATTAATAAGGGAGATAGGACGATAATCGGCACAATGGGGAGATGGTGGTTGTGACTTCGGGAGGATTACAATGGTGGCCACATCCGTCTCGGGTGGAAAGGAACCTTTCTCCAAGGCCTTGGCATACAAGTCGGCCAGGCGGGGTACAAGGGCCTCGCGGTATGCTGCATAGTATTCTTGGGGAAGGCCGTCTGGGCCGGGTGTCTTACCCGACAAGGTATGCGCGATGGCCTCACTAATCTCATCATGAGAGAGTGAGCGGTCAAGATCGGCGCTAGCCGCGGAATCCAGTTGAGGGAGATGCGCACCTTCCGCCTCCATTAGCTCCCTGATCGGCCTCACCGGAGTTTGTTTAGCATAGAGTTGGCGATAGAAGGCGGCGAATGCGCCGGCTATAGCCACCGGGGACCTTTGCGTCGACCCCTCCTGATCCAGTATCTCCGGGATAATGCGGTTCGCTCTGGGATACGTGGCGAGCCTATGTACGATCGCTCCGTTTCTGTCACCCCAACCGTAAACTCTGGCCACAGAAGATCTCCACATGAGTTTGGCGGCTTCCAACGAAAGTTGCTTGATGTCATTGCGGATGCACGCGAGGCGCCTCTCCTGAGCAGTATCGCCCCCTGCAGGGGAAGCGCGCTCAAGGCGCAGGGCCTGCGCCTCCAGGGAAGTGATCCGCGACAGTTGGACCCGTCGTTGCCGTTGGACGTGGCCTTTGGCAAATCCGCGGATGGTGGCCTTACCCGCCTCCCACAGGGTACCCGGGGAAGGGACCGACCCTGCGTTGGTGTCAAAATATTGTGCCAGCTCCAGACCCACCGCCTTTTTGAAATCTTTATCTTGAAGAAACCAGGCGTTCAACCGCCACATTGGTCGTAAGTGATGGGGGGGGGCCCCTGCGCTAAGGAGCACTGGAGAATGGTCAGAGATGCCTCTCGGGAGTATGCGGACATCTTGGATTGTGGAGCAGTCCGTTGACGGAATAAAAATTGCATCTATGCGCGCCTGCGTGTGATGCGCAGCGGAGGTGTGTGTAAATTGTTTGACGTGTGGGTGCCAAATGCGCCACGCGTCGCAAAGGCACAGGGATTCGGCCCAATTTGTGAGCTGCTTCGCCTGTGCCAGCCTGGTTGGAGAAGGATGACCCGTCGTGTCCAAAAGTGGGGCCGAAACCGCGTTAAAGTCCCCCCCTATAACGGTGAATCCCAGGGGGAGGGTGGGCATCAGAGCAGTGGAATGTTTGAGGGACATGGTGAGCATTGAGGGAGGTGAGTACAGGGACACAAAGTTGTGTGGAGTGCCCCCGATTGCCCCGCTGATAATTACGAACGTGCCCTGCGGGTCGTGAAAAACCTGAGTAAGGACAAAGGGAAGGGAGCGCTTCAGTATTATGGCCACACCCGGGAACCTCGAGTGAAGCCAGAGTGCCAAACCCTATCGTAACCATATCTTGCCAGGAAGGGGCAGAGGTTACCCAACAGGTGTGTCTCTTGGAGCATAAGTACATCTACATTGAGGCGCTGCGCATAGCGTAATACGGCCGTTCGCTTGTGGCGGTCTAGGAGGCCATTGACGTTCCAGGATAAAATATGAAAGGTTGTGGTCGAAGGTAATGTGTCAGTCATGGGGGCTGGAAGTCACTGCGAAGGCCCATCGGACCCTGGTGGGCCGATGGCAAATGTGGTGCCTGGATCAGGTTTGAAGATGTGCTGACTGGTCGGAGTGCGTGTATCGGGCCTTTGTCGGAGTGGATCCACGTGTCATGAGGGTGCAACAAAACAACACGGAACAGTGTAAAACCTGTGGAGAAAACATTCTTATCTCCCAACAACCAAAAAGGAACCCAAAACCAAACCCGCCCCCTTCCCCCTCCCCCCTCCCCCCTCCCTATACTTCGAAAACGTAAGCATCTGTCGACCCCCCATTTAACTAGACCAAACTAAAACGCTCGGATCGGTTGCGTGGAGGACCCCTCCTGAAGAACGGATATTCAGTACATCGACAATGAGCAGTAGACTGAGCAAGTGCTTAGCAAGATCTGAGGACCCCCCCCCCTCCCCTTCGGCGTACATGTATTTGGATCAGATTGCATTACAGCTAAAGCGTGGGGGTTCGAGAGAGGTCCGAGTCCACCCGGGCCAGCGGCAGGGCCGGGCCCGTGATGCTCTCAGTGGAGCGATGTCTATTACGTGGCGGGGAGCCCGACTGGCTGGAGGAGTCTTGACGTTCCAGAGCTGCCTCGCTCAAGGATCTGAGGGCCGGTGCCTGAACTGGGCGACCCCTGCGTGACCGTGTGCGACGCCGGCGTCGGTGCCCCGGCGACCCCCTCCCCTCAGGTTGTGATTCCTTACGTTCCGGAGAAGTGTCTTGCCGCTGGCGGAGGGGGCATTCCTCCGTCAGCCATGTCCATGCCGCTTGGGGGGAGTCAAAGAATTGCGTCTGGCCTTGAAAAATGACCCAGAGACGAGCCGGGAACTGGAGTTGGTATTGTAGGCCCAAAGCGCGCAGCTTTTTGTTGACGTCCATGTATGAGCGCCGGAGGTCCTGAACCTCCCTAGTGTAGTCCGGGAATATCATGATAACGTGGTTTTGAAACTTGAGTGGGCCGGCCGCCCTGGCTGCCCGCAGGATGGCATCACGATCTTTGAAGTTGAGTACCTTTAGGATGATGGGACGAGGTGCGGCGCCGGGCGGGGGCCTGGGCGCCAAGGATCTGTGGGCTCTTTCTACTACAAACCACGTCGACAGGGCATCTCCAGGCATCCATGATTTAAACCAGTCCTCCACGAAAGTGGCAGCCTGCCCTGCCTCCGCCCCCTCAGGAAATCCCACTAGGCGGAGGTTGTTGCGACGTGCCCGGTTTTCCGCGTCTTCCGCACGCCTGTGGAGCTCCTTAGTGTGATTACGAAGGTGGGCGACTTGGTCTTTGAGTTGTGCAATATCGTCCTCGGCCGTGGATATACGGGACTCGGCATCCGACAGCCGCGCGGTGGCGTTGCGGAGGTGCTGCCTGAGGAGAGACACGTCAATTTTAATTTCTCCGATTTTCCCTCCACGGACACCTGTGAGGCCCTAATAGCCTGAAGGATAGTGTCAAGGTCTTTGTCCGGAGGAGGGGCGGCCCCCCGCCGCCCCTCCGGGAGGCTCGAGCTCGGAAGTGGTGAACCGGTCCATTTTTGTCTGCGTGGGGGCCGGCGTAGGCTTGGTACCTCTATCCCTCCCCATGACCCGGGCCAGCCGATAGTCACTATGGCGACGTAGTACTCGGGGGAGCAGGAGGCCGATGTGGGCCACAGATCCAGAGCACCGACAGCCGTCTGTAAGCAAGGCCGGGCCCCACCAGGCGCAAGCGTCCGAACTCACCCGGAGGTCCCCTTAAGAAAGTTAGACCTCACTCAGTCAGTGCGTATGGGACACCCACCGCCACCCGATAAGACGGCCGACTGCACCTACGTGGGTCAAGCCTCACACACCCCGCCAGGAAGCAGGGCCGTCCGGGGCCAAGACAGCGAGCCCCCACACAAGCCCACAGTAAGAGAGGCAGAGAAGGGGAGGACACCCGGCCCCACCGCCAGTCCAAGCGTCCAAGGCCAACAGCGGGGACCGCACCCCTGGTACCTCCACCCTGGGCTCAGACAACTGGGGGCCCCCAGCTCCTGTCACCCCCTCTGCAGTTCCGGCCTTCAAATCCAGCCTCACGGGGCCCCGCGGTCAGACCCTCGTGCAGCCCCAGGATAAAGCGAGGAGGCAGTGACCCGGCGAGCGCGGAGTCAACACAAAGTGGGGGGGGAGAAGGGGGACCCCGTGTCCAAGGCCCATGCTGCTGCCCCATCAGACAGCCGACCCCCCCACTCACCGTGAAAGTCAGCCGCACGGCCAAGGTCCGGATGACTGCTCTGCCACCAACTCCACCTCCGTTCCAGCGCCGGCCGACTCGCCGACCGAGTTCCTGCAGGGGACCTCACAATGCTGCCGGGCCGATCGCCCCCTCAGGACACGGGCCCGCCCGGGCCAGGAGCAAGCACTGCCTCAACAGGCACTGTCGTCGGCCGTCAGCAGCCGGGGGCCTCTCACCCAAATTTCACATTTCAATAAGCCCGGGACATGAGGGCGAGGCGGGGGGGGGGCCTGGATCCTCGCTGCCGCCCGAACCGGCGGCCGACCCCCCGCTCACCACAGGGTCCGTCACCGGCAGTGTCCAGCTGTCTCACCCCGCCGCCTGCCCCGGAGCCCGCTTTACCTCCGCTGCCACCGCCGCCTCTACTTCCCAACGCCGGTCGATGTACCGGCCAATCAAAGGCCAGGCCCAGACGGCGCAGGGCTGGTCGCGGATCCAGGAGACAGGGGCAGCAGGCGCCGCACGACCTCAGCAGGAGCCGGCAGCCGCTCCGCCCCCCTCCGCACCTCCGACCACCGGTGCCTCAGCTCTTTGCGCCCGAGGGCCGCTCTCCCGGGGACGGCAGGCCGCAGCAGGCCGGGAGCCACGAGTTCGTCCTGGCTGTCGCGGGACCGCGATCCGGCACCCGAACGTCAGAAGTGAAGAACCGCTGACAGGGAAGCCTCAGCAAGCAGTCAGGGGGTCTGTGTCACTGCCGATGGTCGTTGGATTCGAGGCGGATGACGGAGGGGTCCGGAGCACTCTTAGAGTGCGACCGCCATCTTGACGCCTCAAGCCACGCCCCCCTCCTGGTCAGTTGTTAAGGAGCAATGTAGTTCAGAGTTCAGACATGTAGCAAAATTTTAAAAGAGACCTTATTTAAAGTGCCTTATTTTATTTATGCCCTATTTAGAGTTTGTCCAACATGATACCCAGTAAATACGTGACAGATGTCCTGTCCGCCAAATTGTAAGTGCTATAGGCTATAATACACGTGGAATACGGTGGATAGGACATCTGCCACATTTGTGATGAATTATCCCATCCGCAAAACTCTAAATAAGGCCCAGAGTGTTTTATATGGCATCCTTTATTTTACAGAGAACTGCTTAGTTTTGAACTCTGTGATGTTTAATGAAGTATGAGGTGTAAAGACTATTACAATAACCGATGCGCAACATGACCACATTGAAGAAAATTCATACTTGCAATCTGCATTTATCTGGAGGGAAATAACTGGTGAATATAACAGGCAATGGAATTGGCTGGGAAGGCTGAGTGGGTCATCGTCAAGCTTTAAAGGAGCTGGACATCGTCCATATACATCTGATATTCTATCTTATTAGAATCCAGGTTGACTGCCAAGGGTCCGTACAGCCCTTGAATAGAATGGAAGGCAATGAGGAGCCTTGTTGAACGCCATGGTGGATGCCAGCTATTTTTGAGAGGAATGGGTCCAGTTTTAAGTCATACATATAGTTAGGAGGCAAACTGTATCAATGCAGTGCTGCTGATCCGAGCTGATGATGGACAGTCTATTGTGGTGTGTTATTGTAATGTTGTGATGTTGTGGTATTGTTGTTTCTAATCTGCAGCCTCTCTGCTTAAATATGCACAAATATTCTTGTCACACATTACCACTTCAAGAAATTTTATTATAGCCTTATAGCCCGCCGTAGCGGGCTATACCGGCTATTAAAGGCCCGCTCCAGCGTTAAAGGCCCGAGCCGAAGGCGAGGACCTTTAACAAGGGAGCGGGACTTTAATAGCCGGTATAGCCCAGCTACGAAGGGCTATAAGGCTATTAGAACATTCTGCCACTAGAGGGCAGAATGTTCTAACAAATTGAACAAAGGCCTCTCGGAGTTTGAGGGGTTTTAAATTCCCTCGGGCTCCGAGAGGCCTTTGTGAAAACAACATTGAAATGTTGCTTTGCGGGCCTTTACTGGCCCGTAGAAGCACGGAGCACTCCATTGTCTTCAATGGAGCGCTCCACATTCCAATGTTCTAATAACTAATAAACTTCCAAGCAGTGCCTTATTTAAAACCATAGATTAACAATTGCACAGCCAAAAATGTTTTGCAATCTGGCCTCAGTGCCTCATTCAAATGATTCCTGTGTTCTGACAGAGCAAACTAGGTACACAATCAATTTCAGAAAGGAAGAATATGGTGCACCATCTGGTTGAGTGTACAAACAATGGGGCATATTTACAAGGAGTTAACGCCACCAGAACATCACTTTTTGCGACGTTCTGGTGGCGTTAAGTCTTTCGCCTTATTTACAAGGCGGCGTTAAGCCACTTAACGTGTCTTAATGCCACCTTGTAAATAATGCCCCTATTCACGCAGCACTTAGCGTGAAAGGGTCGGGCAATGGGTGTTGCAGTCAAATCAATCTGGGACCTTTGCAGAACATGCGTAAAGCAATCTAACCGTTTGATAACTAAACCATTCATTGATAAATCTCCAAGTTGCTTGTACTCAAAGTTATTAGTTAAGAGCCGCCACCATTGCCACTTCCTAAAAAAACTTTTCAATGTAATACAATTTCAGCAATTAAATGTTCCTATGAATCTTTGGCAACTACGATTAGCATTGATTTAATACATATTTTTTTGATTTGAAGATCTCAAAAGCAATTTGTGTTAAGCAAGCAGTATCTGAAATAAACCCTACTTGTTAGTTTAACTCTATTTCTCGTAACAGCAGTTTTGAGTTTTTTACACTAATGCTCTTCAAATAATTTTGGTTTGTGAAAAATGTCTTGTGGCAGCTGCAAAATTGCATGTACCACAAAGCAACCACTGCTCATTGTGTACACAAGGGTATATTGTGCATACAATTTTCATGCCGACGACTGCTATGCCATGCATAAAACCGAGACTACATGTTATTCTCGCAAGAATTCACAGCATTATGTGGTAAAATAATTTTCAATTTTGCCCACCCCTATTTCAGAGTGAACTTGTTCTTTACTGATCCTAAGTTAATACTTTTTTCTATCTCCCCTCACATGATGTAAATTCAGTAAAATGCCAGGGGTAGTGGAAGTAACATCACACACACTTTGACCTCAATGGCATCACAGGAAGTGTCGTCATATGACCTTTGAGCATAATGTTTCCAGGAAGTGATGTCACAAGACATTGTACCTGATGATATCACCATAATTGCACAGCTCTAAATTTCCAAAATACCTGTGTGATTAATATAACAACACAACACAGATAAATGTCTATTTTAGATAACACCTATAGTTTAATCAGGGTGCTGACATGATATGCCAAAGGAGAATTACTGGTTTCTTGTTGTCGTACATGAAAATGTACCTAAATTAGTTGTACCACAAACTGTCCTTATTTATGTGTTCCACTAGTGCTGTCCTCAATTAGAAAAGTATGGATGATATATAGGGAAAGGCACAGAAAGAGATTTAAAAACTGAATAGTAGTTATGTTTCCATGAATTGGTTAATATTCACCATGGTCTTTTCACAAAGGTAAATTAATTTGTAAACTTAAGTTTGCAAGTGAATTGGCCTCACTTACACCTACCAGGAACTCACAATGGGATTCCTGACAGACGTAAGCCCTTTTACAGATGTGGAGACTTCTGCCATGAGTGCACAGCTTTTCACAGCCTAAATCCCACTCATGGGATGAGATGGCGGGTGATCCTGGAAGTTTCAAGCCATTGCTTGCCTTGTAAGTTTGTGAACGCCCACAAACCTGAACTTTCAAGTGCATTCACAAACTCCTACCATTCTCCTTTCCAGTCTGAAAAGGGTCATATTTTTACTCCAGCCAACTGCTGATGTAAACCCCTTTCCCAGAATGGAATGGGAATGGGGAAATCAAAAAAGTGCATTTACAAAGGGGACTCCATTATCCCTCAATGGGGTTCTCTGGCACGGAGACCTCCGCACAGAGGGAATGGATTCTAAACTTGGAAATCATGTGATTTCCCATGGAATCTTCATGGAATACTGTGACAAGCATAGTTTTCTTGCTGATCGCAATCATCATTCGGGAGTTCCAAAAACTACACTTGGACTTAGGTTTAAAATTAGAGTGCAGTTTTACTACTTTTTGTGAGTCAGCTCCGTAATTTTAATATAGCTATGCTATTAGCTCAAATTAGTCCCTTTCGTTAGAACATTTTGACACCCAAAGTTGCTGAGCTGCATTCCATGAGAGGGAGAGAGCAGGAAAGAGCCATATCTACAAAGATATGGCACTATCCTGCTCTCTTCCTACTGCCGGCACATAATTAGTCTGTCAAGCGCAATGCGCACACATTTGTGCCACAGTGCAAAGGTGTCTGCGTGAGTCTAGCATACGTTTTGTACGTGAGAGATAGCCTTCCTGAACAAAATATTATGCCTAGACTAACTTTAAAGCTTTCCCATCATTGGATGTGTTCTGTACATTGCAGCACACATGCAAAGTGGGAAAAGTTAGAAGAAATTAAAGTATTCCTCCCTTTTTAACACCTGCTTTCAAGTGGCATTATTTTTGGTGCAAACCTTGTATACTATTCTTAGTGGACAGGGTAATATGTCAAAACCCACGGGTGGTTGTGCAGGAAGGCTGTGTACCACCCATGGAACGCTCCCTTGACGCACAGTAACAGAAATCAGTACTTTGTGCTGCTTAGCAATACTTTGAGACAACTTTCTAGGGCATAACAAGTAAAGTAAATTTAAAAAATATTTTGTGCAGGTTTGCACCACTTTTGTGACACAAACCTGGTGCAAAATGTTTGTAAATCTGCTCCTTTGTTTTTGTGCTATTTTTTTTAAATATGAGTGTGCTTTACAATACTGATGTTATACATTTTGCAGGAAAGAAATTATATTGCCCAGGCTTCAAGGAGCTGCCACTGAAAGTAAACAATGTGAATTGAAACACTGTTTACATCCCGTTCTTAGCACTGCCTTTCCTACCTCTGAGGCCAAGGGTCGCACGGGCAACCCCTAAATGACGTCCAAGTCTCCTCAAATAACGCCCGCACTGTGCCCATTCCAGGAAAAGTACCATACTTATGCATTTGCATTACTAAACACAGCCAACAGTCGTAAAGCATCCCCAAGTGAGTGGCCCTCCTTCTACACACCGCCCTGTCGGTGTGTTTCCATAACCAAACCAATACACCTTTTGTTTCCGCCAGCACTGCGATGCTGCTGTACCTAGGTGTGGGTGGGTGGGACTCGAAATTCTCAGCACCGTTCCCCCAGCTCCATGATGAAGAAGTGAGCAGCCCTAGGGGGAGCGTCGCCTCATATCCCCCTTTTTTCTCTTTCTGCCTTTGCACTTGGAAAGGGGGGAGGGGAGGGGGTGCCCCTGATTGGGGGATCCTGAACCCTCACCTGGCCCCCCTATTGGTCCGATGACCTAGCACTACTCAGGTGCGTGTTTTTCCGCGTGGCGCTTTCTGGCAGCGCAAACCAGTTCCGTTCCTTGTCGGGCTCTGGCAGCCATTATGGCACCGGCCCTCGAGGCCCCCTTTGGGGGCGGCCTCTGCTATAACGCCCACACTGTGCCCATTCCAGGAAAAGTACTATACTTATGCATTTGCATTACTAAACACAGCCAACAGTCGTTGTATTTGGTGGTCATTGTTGGCCGCAGTTTTTCATTACATACGTCATACATGTGCAACTCCCCTTGGACACCTTCTTGGGGCCGGGGTCATAAATCATCCTCACACGCCATTGCAAATTGTGTATCACACAGTGTCAGTTGGACATCATAAACCCCTGGGTCATAAATCATCGGGGTATCATAAATCATTCTGCCACAATCGGTCATCATTTTTGTTGTCATAAATCATTCTGTATGATCATCATAAATCATCAGCCATAAATCATGGGTCATAAATCATCGGGGTATCATAAGTCATTCTGTCACAATCAGTTATCATTTTGTTGTCATAAATCATTCTGCATGATCATCATAAATCATCAGCCATAAATCATTGGCTGGTCATAAATCACTTGTTTGTCTTTTGCTCATTTGCATCTCCTAGGGTCGTAAATCACCCTGACAGTTCGCAGATTGCTCTTTGTTGTTTTCCACGCCCCTTTGCGTGTGGGGGTAGCCTTTCCCCGGAGTTAGGCCCCAACTCGCTGCCTTGCTAGTCTCTTATGTGCCCTGCCGTCTGGCGGGGTCTGGGCTGCGAGCGCCGTCTCCGTTTGCTACCCCCTTTTTGTCACGCCTACTCACCCTGCCATAAGGCATCCCCAAGTGAGTAGCCCTCCTTTTACACACCGCCCTGTCGGTGTGTTTCCATAACCAAACCAATACACCTTTTGTTTCCGCCACGCCGCCAGGGAGGCTTCCGTCTTCCTGCGGCTCCCCCCTCCCTGTGTCGTCCGTTTTCACCTCTCGCTGCTCTTTATGTGCAGCCTGCCAATGCCCCAACTCAAGTGCTAGATTACCAGTCTTCGCTGTGGCTCCGGGAGGCCGACATCTGGTAAGCTCCACAGGCAATCTTCCCCCAAACTGAATGGTGTGCTCTGCTCCATCCTTGCACTTATTTAGTGGCACGCATGTGTCCTATTCAGTCTCCTCCAGCACTGTCTCAGCTCACCATGGGTCATACATGAAATAAAAATTGGGAGACAGTCAGATACTGATTATGGAGGCGTGATACAGCACCCAGTACCAAATAACACCATCTACTTCACCAAAGCCCCTGGTCCTATTCAGTCTCCTCCAGCACTGTCTCAGCTCACCATGGGTCATACATGAAATAAAAATTGGGAGACAGTCAGATACTGATTATGGAGGCGTGATACAGCACCCAGTACCAAATAACACCATCTACTTCACCAAAGCCCCTGGTAGGCTCCCCCAGGTAAGTACCACTGTCTTCTCTCCGTAACCTCTGTTTGTTTGTTTTTTTGGGTGTGTAACTACTGCATGTGTTTTATTATTTATTCATTTATTTCCCTTCTGTTAGAGCCATGTCACCCTACGCTGCTTGTGCAGTCACTCACTGCGCCCCCTTATGGTACCTAATCCTCCTTCCTTAACTCACCCCACACAGCGCACGCCACCTATCTTGGCAAAGGATGGTCCCTTTTCTTTTTTCTTTCTCTTTTTTGCGCAACGGGATTCCGCGGCTCGAGCTGCCTCCTGGGGACCATCTACTCCCCCAAAGGGACCCATCTAATTGACTGTCGTGCCCCCAGAGTGTTTGTGAGCCCCCCCTAATGTTGGCTTGCTTCCTCACTGTTTGGAATTCTCTGCTATTCGAGACCCTCGTAGGTCATGCGTTGGGGGGAGGGCCATTAATGCTATTATCGTTCTTTGTGCAGCTCTGGTTGCTTAGCTTACCCCATGTGAGGGCATTCCCAAACCAAAGCCTCAATGGAGACACACGCTGCCGGGGCGCGCTGCCGCAGGCACTGGGGGTCGCAACGTGGACCCTATGTTCCAGAGTCAGCCACTCTGGCCACCCGCTTCACCCCTTTGACTGTCTCGGTGGGTTCCTGGCCAACCCACTTATCCTCTCCTTTTTTTACCGGGACCCGTTGTTTTCGATTTACCGAGCTGATCAGCTAAGTTACATGTGCAAGCATTTTTTTATTTTTTTGGGGGGTCTCTAGGTATCTTTAACCCCTTCGGTGCTCAGGACGGCCCCCGGCCGTCCGACGTCACGGTGGGCGTGTGCGGAGGACGGCCGGGGGCCGTCCGAAACACGCCCACTCATTAATTCTCCCGCACAGTGGGAGAATTCGCGCAGCGCCGAAGGGGTTAAGAACAGACTTTATTCAATTGAGCCATCCGTAATTTGTACTACAAAGAACTAGTTATTTATTTATTTTTTTGTATACTACCCTTGTTTTGATCTAAATTGATTGCTGAGGGATTATTCACGATCCTTAAAATGTTGCTGTATTGACATTCGCAAATGTCTGTAAATTAGTAGTTTCTTATTCCAAACTTGGATTTTTTTTTTTTATAAATTTATCGCACCCGGAGGCATCTAGGCGCTGCATAACAGATGTTTATTGTTACCCAACTCAATGGTGCTCTTTTTACCAACCTCAGTTGGAAGCGCCGCTTCCTTATTCAGTCGCACAAAGCATCAACATTAATGTATGTCTCATGTTATGTAGAAAATGTTTGAATTCCAGCGGCTGCTTAAAACCAGCCTTGTGCGTAGTAAGTTATAAAGAGATAATTTGTACCATTTTTTTTTTAGGGGTATTGCAGCTCTGGTTGCTTTACATTATCCATGTGGAGGCATACCAAATCGTCGACGCCCTTTTATTTATTGATTTATTTTTAATTACCTTACCGCTGGCAGCCCTTTCTGGCGCGCTGAGGTACTTACTGCCCATGCTTTTACATATAGTGGCCACTAACATAAATCTATATATTTTTTTTAACATACGTGGATCTCCTATGCCCCAAGTTGGGGACCCCAATTCGAAGCATACCAAAGTATTATTGCCTTTAATGCCCTTAGGATGACTTTGAGATGCCCGGTACCCACAGTGTTATAAGGGGAACTCTCCCGCTCCCACCGGGCCTACCGTGAAACCTGATATTGTGTGCACCGCACCCCCCTCGCTTATGGAGTGATTCCTAGGACCAACTGCCCAGTTGCCTGCATCTCGTGCACGCTTTGATGTGAGTTTTAATAAAGTACCAATATGTCCCAGCAATCGGCATGTGAAAACTAAGTTCCCTCCAGTCCCCAAGTTCGAAGCAACTGTGGCTACTTCTGCCAAAATTAAACTTTCCCAGTACCAACCCCTTTGCATCGCTTCCTTGTCCAATTATGGAGATGGGGGGGGGGGGGCGGGGGTGTCATAATGAGCTAAACATACAGCTCTAAAAGACTTGGACCCAAAATGAGCAGATCATTAGGGGGGGTCGGGTGCCCACGGGCTCTTTTCAGAAGGCCTTTGAGGGGCATTAGGTAGCTTGCTCATCCTGCACAGACTTCCTGATGCATTTCATTCGCCAGCCTATTACTGAGTATTTCCTCCTGCACGTCTCTGCATCCACCTCGACCTAGTTTACTCACATGTGAGGTCTCTGTCTAGCGCCTGTTCATACCCTGTTCACTTTCAATGCGTTCTTGAGATGCCTAATGCCTACTCATATTTTGCCCTTTTAGAAAGGCCCCAATAGCAGATTGGCGGAGTGGATGGCTAGTGCTAGAGCGTGTCCCGCGACGAATAGGTCCCACACCATACCAGGTTGCTGTTTCCCAACCCTAGTTAGCACGGCAGCGGAGTCGAGTTTCCCTTTTTTTGGGGGGGGGGATTATTTTACCCACAGCCAAGTTTAACTGAGTTCAGAAATGGCTGAAATAGACAATATTCTGAAACAGAGCAATGGGATTGGTAACTATTAAAGAGCTTTCCATAACCGCCACTTAAACTATTTGTTTATATTTGTCAGGCTGAGTCGACGTGGAGCCTCGAACCCTGCTTCTCAGCGCCAGCGTCGGCAGCTGTAGCTGTTACACCGAATGTTGTTCCAAGTATTTGGCCCCCCATAACTGCTTCTTTAGAGGGTAACAACATGTGCTGGGTACCTGCTGTTAAATGTTCGCACGGCTCTTTCCCCAGCTTCACAGAGCAACCATGTTTTGCACTTGCAGATCGTTAAGCAACAGCAGAGCTGAAACGTAGGTCCCGCCCGGGACCTTCTCGCAACTAAAGGGAATGTTCCCACCATTTTACAAGTACCCTGGGGTCATATCATACTTAACAAGGGTTTGCCAATCTGCCGCCTTCGGCCCCATGCGATGTTACAGCAACGTTTCATTTTCCCTTGTTTGTACGCGTGTAATGGGTGACTTTTCAAAGCGTGTAATGTGTGACTTTTCAATTTATCGCTCTCCCCACTGCGCTGTTTCGCCCGCTTCTCTAACATATTGAGGGGGCTCCGCCCATCCCGACTCGAGCCATACTCAGCTTTCCAGCCTTCTACTGAACCACCACGGAAAATTTTAATTAACGGTTAGGCTCAGCTGAGGTACGCTGCGGGGGGAACCTAGGTTGAATAATGCCGCAATAACTTTAAGCGCTTTACGTGAGCACCAGTTACTTATGCCACAGGATGGTGGACCCTACACCGCGCCCGCTTCCTCGAGCTCCAAAGGCGGCAGCTCTAGCCGCTATGCGACAACCTCTCCCACTTTACTAGCTGGGAGTATTCTATTGGGCACACTCTCTTCTCAAATTTAACAAATACCTAATTAAACACGTTCAGTGCTGGCCAGTAATACCCTCTAGATACCATGCTCCCTTCTAACCGATTCGTTTTGCAAGAGCCTTCATGCACTCTTCCGGCCCGCGATCACCTTACCAAGCCGAAGCCTCCCTGTGACCTCCTCACGGCCTCTGAGTGCTGCGAAGACGCGGACCTCGACGGTGATGTGGCGTCCATTTCTCGGCGACTCAGGCGTCAACCCAAAACCTGGATGCCACTGGATATCGTGCCCACAGGTCTGCCCGTGTTGATGCTGCGCCGACGCCGGGACCCGAACCCTGTTCCTCAGTTCCCAGGTCAATATCTCCGGCTGTAAGTCGACATCCTCGCTCACTTCCACTTCTCTGGTGAAGCGCCTCGAGTCGTGCTGTGGCAAACGCCGCCTCAGGAAACCGCCCAACAACCAGGTAAGGGGCAGGGCGGCACTCTAGATTCTCAGCGCCGCTCCCCCAGCTCCATGATGAAGAAGTGAGCAGCCCTAGGGGGAGCGTCGCCTTATATCCCCCTTTTTTCTCTTTCCGCCTTTGCACTTGGAAAGGGGGAGGGGAGGGGGTGCCCCTGATTGGGGGATCCTGAACCCTCACCTGGCCCCCCTATTGGTTCGATGACCTAGCACCACTCAGGTGCGTGTTTGTCCGCGCGGCGCTTCCTGGCGGTGCGTACCAGTTCCGTTCCTTGTCGGGCTCTGGCGGCCATTATGGCGCCGGCCCTCGAGGCCCCCTTCGGAAGCAGGCCTCTGCTAGGATGCGTAGTGTCATTTAATTCCCATCGCATTTGGTGCTGTCCTTACTTCTCTACCTTATGTAAAATCTCCTTTACCCACCATCTTTATGCTGTACTCTTGACAATTTTATTTTATTTTTAAAGGAGGACTTTATTTTTCCTTTGCTCACTGTTGATGTTCACACAGTATTTTACTTTAAGTTTGGTGGTTACGTATAGTTTTGCCGAAATTTCAAATTTTTACGTGAACGAAAATACACGAAGACATTTGGCAGGCTGTCTTGAAGGTTTGCATGCCCAAACCTCTGCAATATATTGACTAATAATCAAATAGAAGGTTCTGCCCCTGGTATTAGACTGTTGTTTTATATTATATTCACCTTCTCTTGGGGTCCCTCTGGGATTGGGGCTCCTGGCCAAAACAGTGAACTAAAATCAGTCAATAAAGGCGTTGGGAAGCAAATGTTACGCAAACTGGACGGGGTGATTGGAAAAGCATTGTTCAATGTTATAATGATAGCAGGACAGAAAGCCAACATTTGCATAGTGCCCTGGGTGAAAATGGCAGCAGAAATATGCACTCCATTGTTCGAATAGAGAGCGGCCATTGTTTAATGGAATGTGACGTGCCACGACTGCGGATCTCGGAAACCACTGTCTCCTGATATTGCACGCGCCAATGTCTCTAGGTGGTGCTCAGGTTTGTACAACAAAATATCAAGGCAAAAAATAACGTGGTCCAAAAATATTGTAGCAAAAATATCGACTACTACAATATTGTGAAGCTATTTAAGTGAAGATTTACTATTCTTAACTCCACGTACATGAAGATATATATGTCGTGAAGGTACATATATTTAGAATTAATTATATTTAATCTACACTTACTGCTATATATTCCTCTTCATGATATTGCGGTGGTTGAGATCTTAACTGTGATATTTTTGGAGGACAATATTCTGTATACGATATCCTGGTAGAATGCTAATGCTGTCAGTGTGGTTCCACCTGGTGCAATTCAGTATGCATGCTTAGTGGATATCCAGATACCTTACCACAGCTATTGGGCCACAATTCTGGAATGATTGGAATGCAGAGCTTAACAGAGCAGATCCATGCAGTGAAAATTCAGATCAGGCCTTATATCAGTGCAGGCAATATTGTTGTGCTGTGCTTTACATAGCTCTGAACGGTTGTGTTGTGAATGTTCTACAATGCTGCAATAACTAATTGCTTGAAGTATGCACAGATCTGTCACTATAACAGATTTTTCGTTCCTCATTCACTTTCGTACACTGAGGGGCATATTCACAAGAAAATGTTAAATTTGGCAGCACCGTGCTCGGACATTTTCAAAATGCAGGGATGTGCTGTATTCACAAGAATAAGGCGCACCCCCGTGTTTCCGCTAGCGTTGGCGCAAAAAAAGCTGCCTAGAGCCGGCGCAGGCACCCTGCTGCCAAGTTGCAAGGGTGCCTGCACTGCAGGGACGATTGTTTATGTCAATCAATAATGGCGATTTTCGGGGGGCGTGGCTAGCAGCCGAAGGGAATGGCGGCTGGCTAGAAGAGCTCCGCATCCCTCGTAACGCATCCGACAATATCCTGACCTCCAATCGGCAGCAAAACAGGCGGAAAGACGCTCTCCAGCCCCGAGAGCTGCCCTGGCCCCCCCCTGGGAGTCCATGAACCGGGGTGGCGGTGCGGCGGACGGTGGAAGACGGACGACGAGGAAGACAATGGCGGCCTGGTGACCCCGGGGTGAAATACTTGCACGGCCGGCGAGGTTTGCCGCCCGCTGGCCGGCGGGGACTCCCCTGGGCGACTGGGCGACTTGCGGAGGTGAAACCCGGAGCTGGAGAGGTGACGGGGGCGGCGTGCAGGTGAAGCGGTGCCGGTCTCGCCGAGGGGAGCTGATACTCGAGGCCCCGGTCTTGGGGCCTGGAAGGTCTGCAGCAAGGGACTTGGATCCAGGAATAGCCGCAGGAGTGAGCGGCTCTCCGCGGACGGCAGCGGAGGTAGGACACGGCCAGCGCGGCGGCCAGGGAGCGAAGCCTCGACGGACGTTGCCAGTGGTGGGGGCGGCCGTGTAACCCCAGGTGCCCCGAGGAGACTGCCTGTGGCTTGACAGGCCGCAATTCGCCGTGGGCGGGGGCGGAGTGGAGCCTCCCGCGCTGCAGCCGGAGACCTGGGCCTAGATGTGACTTGGCCTCGTTGGTGCCTTTGGCGGGGATCCGTGGATGGTGGGCCGTAGGGGAGATACGGTGAGTCCAGGACCCACTGGCGGAATGTGAGCTGGGTTCCCCCCCCCCCACCCACTCCTGTGAGTGAAACAAATACGAACACTGCGCCCTCCGGAAATAGCAGGACGAAGACAACCATCCTACACTCTTCTGGTCTCCGGGGGCATTGGGAGTAACCTCAGAGGAAGAAGCTCTACATTGGCACTGCGAACGATAAGGGTGCTACTGTCCCTTTGGGGTCCGGGATTGCGCTGCTGGCACCAGAACTGATGCCCTTAGGCAATCTGACGTTGCGGTGGTGTTTGAAATAGACTGGTGGCCCCTCCTGTTACGCAGTGCCGAAGACCGGCGCGATCCACGCCTGACGGTCCGTGGGAGGTGCTGCTTATTGATTGAGCCCAGCCACACTGTGGACACGCATCTGTCACCTGCCTAATAGACCCCATTACCGAAGTGATAGCAGGGTTCCTGCAAGATAGCCCTAGAAACAACGGACGAGGGGCCTGCGGCAGTGCTGCCTTGACTTCCCGGGTGGCTGGCGACCTTCGGCCGGCGCCTCTTGCCTCCCACCTCCTCCTCTGTGGTAGAACCTGCCATGGCGACGGGAAGGGGACCAAAAGCGAGTGTACAGGGCAAACTCACAAAATTCGCATGGAATAAGGCTGGAGAAGACCGAGAGATGCAGCGAACGGAAGAGCAGGGGTCACAAAAAGAGCCGGGACCGCAGTCAGAGCCAACCATACGAGACGTGCTAGAAGCAATTGGCGGAGTGCGGTCCTCCCTCGACTCCGTTACCACCGAAGTATCCCTACTGCGAGCGGACTTTCGTAAAATGGACGACAAAGTCAAAGACCTAAAAATAGTCACATCCTCACTGAGGACGACACGGCGCAACTCCAAACCCAGGTTGCCGAGCTCCAGAGCCAACATGTGAGAATGGCGCAACAGCTGGATGACTATGAAGGAAGAGCGCCGCAGAAATAACATCCGTATTTTAGGTGTGCCGGAACGGGCCGAAGGGCCGGCGGCAGATCTCTTCGTGGAGGACATCATAGTGAAACATCTACAGCCCAAAAGTCTCTCTAAATACTTCTCCATTGAAAGAGCACATAGAGTCCCGGGAGGGAGGCCGAAGCCCGGCGCCCCACCAAGACCACTCATAGCCCGCGTATTTAACTATAGAGACAGGGACATCATTCTGCAAACAGCACGGGCGGGGCCCCCACTCAAGGTGGAAAACAGCGAAGTAACGTTCTTCCCGGATTTCACGGCTAAGGTCCAGGCCCAGCGGCGAAGTTTTCAAGCAGTGAAGAAGGAGCTTCGGGACCGAGAAGTAAAATACGCCATGTTGTTTCCGGCGAGACTCAGGGTGGAATCAGACGGGAAAACGTGGTTCTTTGCTTCGCCGGAGGCCGCGTGGGAGTGGCTGGAGGGGTGGCGAAGAGTCGATGGCCATCGCCGAGACCGAAACGCAGGGCCAAGGAAGTACAAAGAGAACGGTGGGGCTCTTTCAGAGGAGGACTCCGCTGGTGCCAAGCACAATTAGCTGCAACTTTGGGGGTACAGCCGTGTAGGCGATGAGAACTGCAGAGAACTCTACCTCCATGCAGGACATTGGTGAGAACGTTCCTATTATAATAGTGACTTACTGGTCCGGAGGGCACTTGCCACAGCACTGTTACCGTTTGTAATGACTCACCTATGTAATGTATTAGTTTGTTACCACAAGATCAGGCTGGGAGCTAAAAGAACGGAGGTATACCGCCAATAGCTGTAGGGGGGATGGGGGGACCGCAAACCCACACCTTTTGGTATTTTTGAACGGGGTAGAGGCACTCTGCCTAGTTGGGGAGTGGGTAGTTCGAAATCCACGGGCAGGGAGGCAAGGAGGGGGGGTGAGGGGGTGGAGGGATGGGGGACTATTGTTGTTAGGAAAGTTTGACTTACAAAGTTATTTATGCATACTGCCACATACAGCGCTTACACTTGCTCTTAATTGTTGGGAGGAAGAATCAGGTCACGCCTTGCATATACTAGAAAGGGGAATTTTCAATCATGCACTTCTGTTAAACTGTCGCACTGTTACTGTCCATGTGTCGGATGATGGGGGGTAGAATGGATTCGTCGATTTCAATACTCACCTGGAACGTAAACGGACTGGGTGATAAAATCAAAAGAGGTATCGTCCAACAATACCTGAAAAGACAGGCCCCGGACATAGTGCTGTTACAGGAGACCCACATGACTGGAAACAAAAGTAAAGCCCTCACACGATGGGGTTACAAACTCCTGGTACACGCTGACTTCACCACGGGATCCAGGAGAACTGGGATTCTTGTCAAGAAAAACCTAGCCATTATTGTAAAGCGTACCTGGGCAGATCCAGGGGGTAGATTTGCTGTCCTAGAGGCCCAATGGGAAGGGAGTGCACTTAATATAGTCTCAGTATACCTGCCTCCTGCGCTGGGTAAGGAAGCTTTGACAGCTCTTGGCAAAATACTGACCGACCTTCCGGTGGGCACTCTGGTCCTGGGAGGGGATTACAACATGACCATGGATGATGATACAGATAGGTACCCCCGACGGGCGGGGACTCGCCCCAATGTGCAAATTAAAGAATTCACTACAGCCATGGGCCTAACAGATGTATGGCGCACCTTGAAACCCAGAGATATCCAATACACTTACTACTCAAATGCACATAGGAGCTCATCTCGTATTGACTACTTTTTAACATACGCAGCCTCCATTAGCAATTTCCAGAATCCCCATGTCCTGCCGAGAGGCATCTCGGATCATTCACCGGTTATAATTGAACTTACACAATGGGAGAGGCAGCCACGATCCACTATAGTTCTAAACCCATGGTTATTGAAAATTCCGGATATCAAAACAGAACTCTGTCAGCAAACCTGTAACTATTTCGCCGAAAATGTCGGCTCGGTAACATCAGCACAAACCCTGTGGGAGGCCTTTAAAGTGGTATTAAAGGGGCATGCACTATCTCTAAAAGTAGGTTACACCCAACAAAAACATAGCCAGCTTGCCCAATTGGAAGACGAGCTTCGCCAACTTGAGCTCGACAATACAAATACGCCCTCGGAAGACACGTTGCATCGCCTGGCAATGAAACAAGAGGAGTATAAGGTCAAGGCAAGGGAACAAATGATGACCAGACACCTCCATATGCAACACCGTCTATATGAACTCGGGGACAGGGCTGGAAATACGCTGGCCTGGTTAGAGAGGAGAGAACAAGGGAGAGGTGGGTGGCCGGCCTGAGCATGCCCGACGGCACTACCATTACACGCCCTAAGGATATAGCGGAGGCTTTTGCTGGTCATTTAGAGCAGATCTACTCTCCCTCCACTACATACACTGCGGAGGACTCTCGCCAACTCCTTGCTGATAGCAATGTGATGACTCTCTCCGAAACAGACAGAGAAACTCTGGAGGGGGAGTTAACGGATGTAGAGATTCAAACGGCCATAAGCCAAATCCGCTCTGGGAAGGCCATGGGGCCCAACGGGATCCCCATTGAATTCTTAAAAGTCATGGCCTCCCATGTTGCCCCTCATTTACGCGCCATGTATCATGAAAGCTATAAGCAAGGGAAGCTGCCTAGTGATCAACGAATAGCATCAATAGTTGTAATCCGTAAGCCAGGGAAGCCTGGTGACCAGTGCGGTTCCTACCGACCGATTTCGCTGATCAACGCGGAAGCTAAGATCCTAGCCAAAGTTCTCGCCACCCGACTGGCACCGGTTATTTCATCACTGGTACATCCTGACCAGTCTGGGTTTATGCCGGGGAGAAATACAGCATTAAATATCCGCAGACTTAACAACGTGCTGGCACGGAGGGAGTTCCTGGAGGAAGACGCAGTGGTGCTATCTCTAGATGCCTCCATGGCGTTTGATTCAATAGAATGGCCATACCTTTTCGAAGTCCTGGTAAGGATGGGATTTGGCCCAAACTTCCTAGGATGGATTAAATTACTGTACACAGATATACAGGGCCAAGTGAGGGTCAACAACTATACCTCACGAATATTCACACTGCGAAGGGGAACCAGGCAGGGATGTCCCCTGTCCCCGATGATATTCTCACTGATATTAGAACCATTGGCCGCCTGGATTCGCCAGGCAGTGATGGTGAGGGGCCTGAAATGGGCAGAGGGACAGGAAGATCGAATATCCCTATACGCAGATGACATCTTGCTGTACCTAGCCTCTCCATATAAATCCATTCGTGGTGTTCTGAACATCTTCACGAACTTTGGGAAATACTCGGGCTACCAAATAAACTGGAGCAAATCTGTGTTGTTTATGCTCCGGGGGCAGGTCCCCCGTCTCCCGCCAAATTGTACAATCGAGGTGGCCGTCGAGGGGTTTCGGTACTTAGGAATCTTTACTACGTCGGACCCTGCCCTTTTTTATAATCGCAACCTGGCCCCCCCACTGGCCCGGCTCAAAACAGACGTTCAACATTGGAGATCCTTGTCCCTGTCGCTGGTGGGCCGTGCTGCGTTGTTCAAGATGCTGGCACTGCCCCGCTTTCTATATATCCTCCAGAATTGTCCATATCAGGTTCCGGACAAGTATTTCTCAGCGGTGGAGGGTGAGGTCAGGACTCTGCTCTGGGATGGAAGGGCCGCCCGCATTGCTACCAAAAAGCTGATGAAAGGCTGGTTCGACGGAGGAATAGCTCTCCCAGACCTTAAACTTTATTACTGGGCCTCGCAACTAGTGGTGAAAAACCAGTGGATATATCGCTCTCCCTATGATCCCGCATACATGCTCGACAGATATCAGACCGGGCGATCTGGATACTTGGGAGCGCTTTATTCTAAAGTGAAGAGAGGACGATATTTTGGGCCTCTTTCCCATACTGTAGCTATCTGGCATCAGGCTAACTCCCGGCTAGGTTGGTCAAAAGTCCTCTCAAAAGCAACGCCACTTTGGTATGCCCAAAAGTTGGGTCTTCTCTGCCAGCAACCTGGCTTTGATAAGTGGGACACCATCGGGATATCTGTGGTCGGAGACATGGTTAAAAATGGGTCGATCCTCAGCTTTAAGGAGCTTCAAGACCAATACAAAATGGCGCAAGGGGAACAATTTAGATATATGCAAATCCGGCATGCCCTCACAACAGCTTTTCCAGACCCCACAGAAATACCAGAGTCATCGCCATTAGAGGATCGCTTACTAGATGGACCACTACATTCTAAAGCCATTTCATTGATCTATAAAAAATTGTGCAATAACATACCTGACACGCTACATAAGCTTAAGGAGCAGTGGGAAAAGACCTGGGATCTCTTGACGATGAGGACTGGCAGGCTGCCCTGATGTCTCCCAGGGAGGCGGCCATCACCCTCCGTTTCAGGCTGATACAATTCAAAATCCTCCATAGGTCATATTTAACTGGAGTGACATTGGCAAAGATAGGGGCCAGAGCTGATCCACTTTGTCTTAGAGGCTGCGGCCACACGGCTACCTTTTATCATACGATATGGGAGTGCCCGCGGCTTCTACGAATATGGGAAGGGGCCACGTCTCATATCCAAACCGCTTTGGGAACGGCACTGACTCTTACACCAAGGCTGGGTCTACTTAATGTGTGGGCGGCAACAGATCTCACAGAGGTGGAACAACAACTAGCCACGCTGGGATACACCCTAGTCAAAAGAGAAATAGCTAGAGGCTGGGGGTGGCAAGTCCTCCAACCACGCAGGCATGGTTGAAGGAAGTTGATAAATGCATGATTGCAGAAAAGGAAGTCTTTATAACCCGAGGATGCCCTAAGAAGTGGGATAAAAAATGGGGCAAGTGGAATGTCTATCGCGGGACTAACTGTATTTCCCCAATGTTGGAGCTTGAGATGAGGCGAAATAGAAATCGAGCAAGGGACACGATGTAGAAGTGACCTTCTCCCCATGCTAATGTATTGCTGTATTAAATGCTTGCTAAAATGTTGATTACAAATGTATGCATAACTGCGGATCGAAACTAATAAAAAGATTAATAAATAAAAAAATAATGGCGATTTTCACCTTCTATGAATCCTGCAGAATGCAACACACATGGAAAGAGCAAACAACAAGGAGAAATTAATAATTTCTCCTCATTGCGCCATTCTAACGCCTGGTATTCCATGACAGTGGTTTTTGGCGCTGCCTCAGCATCAAAAAGCAAAGGGTGTTGCGGTGGAACGCCCACAGCAACATCCATTGCACGCCCCTTTGCCGCAGAGGTACGGCGGAAAGGGGCATGTTTACAAGGGGGCGTTAAGCCACGCAAAGTGGCTTAGCGCCACCTTGTAAATATGAAAAAATGGCGCTGCGCTATCGGTGCGCTGAGGGCTTGTAAATAGGCCCCTCTATGTCTTACCCCATGGACTTAGGTTCATAGTCACAGGATACTACTTAGACCGCTGCCAATCCAGAAACTCGTTGGTCTCTCAAAGCTTTAACGCCAGTGCACAGGCTCATCTTGGTGCCAGCCCCTACAGACATACAAGAGATTGCATCACAATCATCACACACTTCCGTCCAACACCTCTTTTCTCTTATTCACAACAAAATAAAAAAATTCATGCAACAGAAGCTTTTCCCGAAATGGCAGATCATTCAACACCATTCACAGATTAAGAAGGCATCTTGTAGCAGAAAACAAGACTTCAAGGGGTTTAACCTACAGACAGAATGCAGTATCCAGAGTTAAAGGCATGGGCAATCAAACACATATAACAGACCAGGGGCCGTATTATACATGCAGCGCATTTTCCTTCATTGCGCTGGGTGCACCTTTTAAAAATAAAATTGAAAATTCATAAAAATTCCAGAAAAGGAAAAATAACTTAATTACAAAAGCCACAATGTCGTCAGACAGTCATTGGCAACATTATGTATGATCCTTACAAATGAGAACACCAAGAACAGGGTTTAAGATCTGTAAGTATGAATTACTTCTAGAAATTTGGGAGTATTACACAGCTAAGTCCAAAGTATACCACACATAGTCACAGAGAAAACCTACGGGGTCATTATGATAGCTGTGATTCCACCACCGGCAGCCTGCCAGTGGCGGATTCACCGCCATTCTGCAGCCATTCTCCACCCGCCAGATGAGGATGGCGGGCGGTTTGCTGGCAGACGGGAAGTCCGTCTGCCACGGGTCCGACACAGGCAATCATTACGATTGCCTTTCGGACGCACCCCACATCCACAAAATAGTGGCGGTGCCTAGCGGGCACCTTCCACCAGATTAGGATGCTGCATCCCCGCCAGCCTGTGTATGGCGGTTCAACCGCCATTCACAGGCTGGTGGGGATGTACTTTGGGGGCCCGTTGAGGACCCCCCTTTTGCAGGGGCATTTTAGTTGTGTACTTGGGGGGCACCCATGGTGCCCCCCAAACATTTCCCTGCACCATGTGGCAGGCACGGCGTGGTGCCTGCCACATAGTGCAGGGAAATGCACAACATGCATTTTTACCATTGTGGCGGGTGCTACAGCCAACATTGTCAAATAATTGTCTAATCCCTATTGGCAAAGGTAAGGCCAAGGTACATGGGTGCGCGAATGGCACTAGTGGTATAAAAGTTAAGTGACCCTGAAAGTTTGTCATCAGATCTGCATTTGCCCTTTGAACTACTGTGACACAGGGTACAAAATCACAATTCCACTGTATAGGCTGTTGTAGCTTTCCCTATTGTGAAATTGGGATTTTCCAAACTTCAGCAAAGAGGAAATCTAAGATTTTAATATAGACACTGAGTCAGCATAACATACAAATTCCATTTAATACTGTCCCTGAAACATCAATACAGAATTGCTGAGAAAGGCAACACATATGATGTCACTACTGGTATATAAAGAGTAGTCAAATTAGAACCCTCCTCTCATGTTGCCACCAGGGGAAAGACATGGAGATGCTAAACATCAAGAACAGCAACAGGTTTAACGTGGAGAGCAAAACATGGAGGAGGTCATCTGAGTGAGAGACTGAAGAAGAAACACACTATTTATGAAGAAGGATGGGAATATGTACTGCAATATTCAGCAAGACACCTCAAACTGCAATAGTTGGTACAAGAGCAGCCAGGAAGGAGATTAGGCTCTGGTTGCATAGATCCTGCAACAAAAGGTGATACATTAGAATATGTCACAATTTCTCAAGGGACACAACCTCAGAGAGAAAGGTGTGAATAAGAATCAGTGTAACAAGACAAATCTACACCCAGTGGAAAAGTGGGAGTGAATATTATACCCACCTATTGTCCTTAATAACATGTTAGATTTCCTCTTGACTGAAGCTATGAGCATCCCCATTTCATAACAAGACATTGAAGTAGTACAGTATGCTTCTTCAAAGCCCAGTAATGTCTAAGTGGGCCATGTGTTTCGCTGGCTTCAGGAAAATGATCTTGAAGTTTGCTGCACAAGACTAACCTGCAACTCTAATACCTGCCAAACTCAAGCTAATGAAAAAGGCTATAGAGACCATGGCGGCACAAGGGGACTGAGCACCAAAGGAGGAAACGTCAATCCCAGCAGAAGCCACAGTTGATGAAGAAGGAGAACGGAGGTTGAGGTACTAGAAATTTACTTTTGGAGAAAAGTGACAACACAGAGAGGAAGAAAGAGGAAACTGTGTATAAAAGAAGGACCTCAGACACCACCTCTTCAGTGTACTTTTGGACCTGTGGATACGCTGGCAGGAAGAAGGACTGCTCTCCTGCTACAAGGACAGCAACTCTACTGGACTGCTGCGCCAAAGAAACTGCTGCCCTGCTTACCTACTGCCCTCTTGCCTGGGGAAGAAGAACTGGACCTGCTACTCATCTTGTACAGAGGCTACTGGGGTAGCAAGAGGTGGGAGACCTACTGTTACATTATTTACTGCTTGCTTGGAGGAGCACTCCATAATGCCTCAGGTGAAGCTCATCTGCATGTTTGTTTGCTTCTTGTGGTGGTTCCAAGAGGACAGGGCCACCACCAATGCACCTAAGAAGTGTTGAGCGTGGCTGTAAGAGTTACAGCAGCCCCCCAGAAGTCATTTTTAAAGGTACTGACCCTGTGGTTGCGGAGTCAAGAAAACCTTGACCTACTGAGATTTTTCACATCATTTTTAAAGCACTCCTAAAGCTGGAGCATCTACTCTACAGCTGGGAGTGTGGCGCCCTCTAGGGGCTTGTTCTATGGCTGCATTTAATGTGGCTTGAAGGTGTAAAAGGAAGGGACATGGTGTGCAGCATCCTCTAGCTGCCGAATCTATGGTTGCATTTTGAGATCAGAAAGTGATGTCTCTAGGGGTGTTTTTATGATTGCATTTTATGTAACTTGAAAGAATACAAAAAGCACAGACACATGTTTTGTTCATTTTAAAATGCCTTATTGAAATAATAATGCTGACAGTGATTATTGATCAAGGTGAATATGCTTGATTAACATTAATAAGTGCATCAGCACATGGTTATGATTGATGATTGCACTTACATACAGAATGTGGTTTGTTGATCTTGATCTTTTGACCAAGCCAATAGACTTACCGTCTATGTTTGTATGACCAATGTCATCTATGGTATTTTCAATCTGCCTAATGTATATATTTGTAAATTAATGCCTTGTATTTGGTAAAAAGTATGCAATAAATGTACTTTTCCTTTTTCTAAAGAAAAACCACGAACTGACTAGACAATCATTTATTGAGTGTTATTATTGTGTGCCAGCAAATGGTGATTACTAGCCCACACCAGCTCGCCTAAGTAGACCTTGGAGTGCTCTGCTTCGCTGCTCTGAGAGTCAAGCGCTGCAATGGGGTGTTTGGTTCCCAGTAAGGAGAAATTGTGGACATAGTACTTGAGCAGGCATCACATCCTGCACAACTAATAACGCCAGAGCATCTCTGAACCAGGTATATTTGGTGCCTATAAACTAAGCAGTGGACTCACAAACTTCTGTTTGTGAAAAAAGGCTGTTCAGTTCTGCTACTTTATTTCTGGAAAGGATGATTTTTTCGACATAATTTGGGGATTTGGGGAGCAGATGGATTAGGAAGTCTCAAGCGTGAATGTATTGTACCATATTTGCATTTTATTTTTAGTAGCTCCAAAAAGACATCTAAAGCTTTATACTACACCGCCTCAACGTGGCAGTTTTAGAATATTTTCTTAATTAATAAATTGTACTGTAATAAATAGTTTCATCCCCGGAAAGAAAACTAGATGCTACACAATAATTAGAGATTACTCAAACAGCATTGTGCAAAAATCCAAAAAGGTAAATAAGGAGGCATTAATAAGAAATCAAATCTAAAATAAATTAAAAGGTGTGAAGGAAAGTGAGAGGAATGCTAAACTCAGAGACATTACACTCGGCTAAATTAAACATTCCCTGGAAAAGCCAGCTACAAGTTGAGGTTTTAGGAATCTGCAGAAAAGTTTGGTTGCGGCAAACATTCTGTTTTCAGAAACTATACTACAAAAGACGCCACAAGTCATACACTGTGAAACACATATTCCCAGTGTTTCTTACAGTGCTCTGCACAAAGGATCACAGCCAAGATAGTAAGGACAAGGTTTTATTGAGTACAATGGCGAAGCTGCTTTCCAAACAAAGCAACGTCACGTGATCTGCCAGGCTTCTCTGATTAGCTGAGTGACTGCTCAGCCTTTCCTGTTTCTGTTTTTGTATTTGCCTTTATGGCTTTGTTGTGCATACACCTGCTTGTAAAGTGTGTTGTTCCAGTTTCCTAGAAGCAAAAAGTTATCTCGTGTGAAACCCAAATGAAAACGAAAGAGTGAATTTACTTCTAGTGAGGCTAAGATGTAGGGAGGGGTTACGTGGCCTGATCTTGGCTGATGGCATATTTATTTGTCTTCACATTTTACAAATAAATCTCACAAGCATGAGATTGTTATTTGAAATCATTGTGAGAGAGACACTGAACACTAGTTGCAATAGTCCCCACCTCCAGCAAGGCAAGCCGTGCCAGAGATGGGAGACCAATACTTTACCTATCCAATCTTATTTCTTTCTATTCTTTAGCCTTCTTTCATCATCCTTGTGTGTTTAAACTATGTCTTAGGTTTAGAGTTATTCAGAGTCAATATTACCTCTTCATTGCCCCAATAAGAATCATGTTTTAATGTGACATGTATTTTTTTACCTCTTTTAAGTTCGAGTGCCTGCTAGAAAGGACCAGTGCTGTTGTAGTAAAATTGGGCAGGATAGTTAAATGTTTTTTATTTAGAATTTTTATTACAAGAATATGGCACCTAGCTTAAGAGGCATGTTTTTTTGTCTTTTCATATTTGTGGTATTTACTTGCAATAATAAAAAGAAAATCATCAGCTTGTCAAGGCCAAACATATAGGCTTTGCCAATGCTTGTTTTTCATTTATTTATCATGTATTCACAATAATAAAGCATGGCAACACATTTAGAAACAAATGCATATTTTTAAAATGTCTTCTATTTTATACTGTCTTTTAAAACGTGCTGCACAGATGAATGCACTTACTTTATCAAACAGAAAGTGAAATGGGACCCATGGGGCCCTCCAGAGAGCAAACTCGGCTCATCAAGGCACAGTTTACCTTTAGGTCTTTACACTGCTTTTGTCACATGCTACGGCTCATGAAGCCACAGTTAAGGACAGTGTCAATTTAAGGATTTTGGGGGGCCTGGCAAAACATTCTGAGGGTCCCCTGTTAGGAATAACTTTGAATTTTATTACCCATTTCCTGTAAATTCAAGTCTGCAAGATGCCAAACAACTCTAAATCATGTTAATCGTTTTGAGTAACAAAAACAATTCAAATATGTCTTGCCCAGGACCTCAAAAATCCTTAAGAGAATGCTGTACAGACAGATGGAGTCAGAGGTAGAGGTAGGCTGAGTGGGCGAGAGGTTTAGATAAAACAATAGAATAGACAGAGGTCACATAGAGATAAGGTTCACTTTCCCAGGGGGCCCCTTGGAAGATTTGGGCCCTGGGCAAATGCCCATTGTGCCCATTTCCTTAAAATGTCTCTGGTTAGGGATTGCAATAGTCAGCTGCGGCCCCTGGTTACCCCAAATAGATTTACATGATTGTCTTGCAGCATCAAAATAGTAGTGCACCTTTGAAAAATCTTACCCTCTAATAAATAATACCAGCATGGGGTATGGAACTGCTGACTAATAACAACACATAAAATACATTTAAAGGAAGTAACAGACTTATGATACATCAATTGCAACATATTTTGCATATTCACTTAGAAATTGCATTTATGGAGCCAACTATTTGAAAGTTTTGGGTTTTTTTGGGCTGAAAAATAAAAATGTGTTCTCCTAACGTTCAGGTCAGGAAGAGTTAGACAGTGGTTGACAGCATGGGGAACATGACTGCACCTGTGGCTGATAAGTAATTCTCTCCAAACCTCCCGTAAAGGATCCACAATTGTCTATCAGTCAAAAAGTGTGAAATGGGTTATCACGAATGACACTCAATATATTTGTTGTAGTACTATGGCCATAATGCAGCAGCATGGACAACTGGGCCAAAAGACTGGATAGAAGTTGGAAAATATGAAATCTATGATACACAACAACATTGTCCATAGTCCAAAGAAAGCCTACAAACAAAGGGCTCTTTAAACCAGGGTTCTCCACAGTCGGATCCATGCCAGATTTTAAGATAACTACATTTATCTAACTGGGGATATGCTGAAAATCTGGCATGGATCCGGCCCTCCAGGACAGACTTTGGAGAACCCTGCTTTAAACCATGAACTGCACCATTAAGGGATATTCTGGCCTGATGGTGCGCGCGCCCAAATCTATTGTTTTCGGACGGATCCAAAACATGCTTAAATCTCCCGTGATACTGACTTTGCTAATATTAGCTTCTGTGCAGCAACTTTCACCACATCGTTCTTAGATCTCCACTGGTCAACCCAAACAGCATTAATTTCTAGTAGCTGCTTGACTGTCTGTTTTTACAACACTGTAGCTCAAGTTTGAAGATATTTCTGTCTTCACATTCTTCATGGAAAAATGCCTTATTGTGAGCGTTTCCCATCTGAACTTTGAAATTTAAAAGCATTAGACTCTGGGATTTCAATGTGCTTAAAGCCTTTAGAAAAACTAGAAACAGCATGGTCTGTGCTAAATGAAATGATTTACAGATTACATAATATCTGAAGATTTGAGAACAATTGCAAATTACCAATTTAAGAACAAATATTTGGTTTACAGACAAAAAATAAGTGCCTAAACCTTTAATAATGTTATTCTTTTTTACTGAGTGCAAACTTCACCTAAAAACATTTTGACATGGAGACGTTGTATAAGCCTACCCCGAAATAACTTAACATTTGGACCCTAATGCTCAAAGTCTTTGAATTTGGGCTGGCCATTAGAGCTTGTCCATGTCCCTTTTTGAAGTCCATAGCGTTTTTCAGGCGGACAAGGGAAAAGCGTTAGTTTGACATCCCTCGGCCAGCGCAGTATTCTTTGAGACGGTGCAGTGCTCCTCACCAGTATGTTAATACAAAATGATGGGGCCCCCCTGCAGAATATGATGTAGGACCCCGGCGTCTCTCATATTCATTGGTCTTGGGCTCAATGGGGCCACCCTGAACGCAGTGGCGGCTCCTCCGCTAAGGCAGAGGAGTGTCACCCCACTGCTGTGCAGCAGTGAAATAAAGGAAAAATAAAATGATAATACCTTGAGGTTATTATCATTTTATTTTGTCCTGCTGCAGCAGCTTTTCAGGGTGGGTGGGGCGGCTCTGACGGCAGGAGCAGGGGGAGTGGTGAGCACACTTTGCAAATGTGCATGAATGTTTGGCCGGCTCTCTGGGGCCGGCCAAACGTTCATGCATACTTTGCGTGGAGAACATGCCCAGGCTCCCATTCCCTGGCTGAGCACCGAACCACTGAGCTTAGACCAATCACATCGCTGCGTTGTAATTGGCTTAGAGGAGACTGGATGTGCTTCCTGTTCCGGCGGTACATAGACACGAGGAGGAGAGATGCGGCGGTAAGGTAAGCTTTCTTTTCTTATTTTAGATCTCCTTAACCCCCCCTCCCCCCCCTCCCGATCCGTGCCGGCGGCCACTGCCTCAATGGTTGGGCCCCCTAAGCTGCAGGGGCCTGTTCGGGAAAGGCAGCGCATTCGAACCCATTGCGCACATTCTACAAGGTATGCAATGGCATGACTTAGGGAGTGAGAGGGGACCGCTCCAATAAAGGGAGACTTGGGGGGGCCGACCCGGATCACAGGGGCTTCAGGGGCCTCCGTTACGCCCCTTCTCCCTACCTAGTGCTCAAATTAGCTTGTGCAGCACCCCTCCACGTGGCCATGAATTTGGTGATTCCAGGACAACTCAGGCAATGCAAGAGCACCTCCTAGGCGTATCCATAGTTACGACGCCTGTTTACGCGTGCTGCATTTACGCTTCTCAGTTTACGTTCGACAGATGCTGAGTCTTGTCTTCTGTCTCGGAACAGTTACAACAGAACTATTGGGAATATTGGCAAATACCCAAAAGTTCAAAATCTGCACCCACATTTAGACATAAGTCTACGGGTGAACATTTACCACTTTTTTCGTGCATGTGGTCCTTTATATTTTACCTTTTTCTTACATTTTAATTCTTGCCTTCCCTATAATAACACCCGACTCACAAGGGGATCCGATGGTAAATGCGTCGGTGCTCTCCACTAAGGCCCTCATTCACACCCTCCAGCTTTAAGCGATTTTGTGAGTTGCTAATTAAGCGTGACATTGTTATAAGGCTGCAATGCCCGCAGTTTCCATCTAATTGGTCGCAATAAAGATAAACATGCACTCTCCTTGTAGTTTGTTATAGTTCCTTGTTTCTTGAAAATGCTTCCTTGGGTATTGGCTTAGCAGGCCACAGATCTAAAGTGCTTACCAGAATAGTCATGAAGCATTTTTAAGAAAAACAAGTAGAGAAAAAGAAAACAATCACTGCATGGAAACTGTGAACTGCAGTGTGAAGCAGCCACTGTCACACTTTTCTGCACATCAACTATGTCGTCCCCGTGACAGAGGACTCCGGAGACGAGCACAGAATAATGATCAAATAACGGATTTATTTTCCACTCCCCTCCTCACGGTTATTCCTGGGGCAAATGCTCTTGAAAAAGGCAGAAAGCAAGAACCAGGGCTGGGCTGGGAACTAAAAGCAGCCCTGACAAAGGCAGTTCTCCAAGGCTGGTACACTAACCTGAGCACATTGTTTTTATCAATAATTACGAAGGCCAAAATGTACATTTTAAAGGACACAGCACGTTTTCAAGCATGTGTGCCTAAAAGGAGGAGATAGGTGGTTTTACAGGTGGTTCCCCAGTACTTCAAAGCAGTGCTTTAAATGGAAAAAAATAAGTGCAGGTACTCAACAAATTGAGATGTTAGCTAGGGGGTGGGGCTGGGGGCGGGGTTAGGGGCGGGGCTATTGGCAGTCCAAAGGGATCCGGCCAGGGGCACACATTTAATGTGATTGAGATTTAATTGGTGTGCAGATGTGCATAATGATACGAAATCATTTCTGGTATATTTTGATTATTCCATTTCCCTTATACGTACAAAAGGGTACATTTATTATTAAAGTGGGCTTCTCATGGTGCAACACCTAGATCACATATGACTCGCAAAAGATATTTTCCTTAACATTTTTTGGAAAGGTTTAACTATGGTTAACCCTCTTGTCTCACTGCCACTTAGCAGACATCACCCTGCCCCTCCTAGATGGCACAGCTTTGCCTCAAAACTCCTTGCCTGCTGTAAAGTCTGATTCCCTTTTTCTGGAGTCGAGTATTTACCTCCTTTGACACACTTACTTTTAAATCAGAATTTCCTGCTCGCCCTGCCTCCAAGAGTTCATTGCCGCCCCTGTGCCTAGTTAGATAATTACAGGAGGAGGCCGGTGTTCGGCCTGTCACCTCCTGACCTCGACACTTCCTGCCTTTTTAGCCCCTGTGGTGGGGGATCCCTGAAGATTGTTGTCCCACACAGCGTGAGTCTGAGAGCAGGTGCTGCATGTCTTTAAAAGGCACAACAAACATGGGTCTCTAGACAGCGGTGCCACTTAGCAGATTATCTCCCGGTCATCACTGCCTGAAATGTAGATTGCCAGCAGCTGTCTGCAACCAAGGAGTGTGACAGACTCCAAGAGACTATGGGGGACCCATGGCCAGCAGTTTTTAGATCTCCAGCTGCAGCACTGTGACTTGTTGAACTTGGTAAGAGTAAAAAATGAAAGCTGCTGACATTTTAAATGTTCACGCTAAGCTCGGAGTTGAAGTTTTATTAGATAGCTGCCAAGGTTTCAGATTGCTATGTGTGACATTTTCATAATTTTAGTACAATTTTTGATGTATGTTTCCGCATCTTCATTGCTCGCAAAAAAGTCACTCATATTTGTTGAAATGTCACTCATAATTACACTACAATTATGAAAATGTCACACATAGCAATCTGAAACCTTGGCAGCTATGTCTGAGTGGACACTGCCTCAGGCATCACAGTGTGAGTCTGGCCCCTCCCAAACTTCCTGCCAACTCTGAATGAATGCCTACGGCCGCGGCATAATTAGCACATTGAAAGGGGAGATTAGCACTGGATTAGAGTGCTTCAGGAAAACGGACCCACTCCTTGTCAGCTGTATTGCTCTTCCTTTTTTTGTAAATGCCAATATCACTGAGCTTGGCTTAAAGCCCATGAGTACCGGTACTCTCTTTGGACAAAGAGAAGTTCCGGTACTCAAGCGCCGAAAATTTAGATGTGCCGGTACTCAGTACCGGTGAGTACCGGCCCATTTAAAGCACTGCTTCAAAGGGTATGTTACCATTACATCCCAGTTTTTTTACTTCATAGGACTTTGCATCACAAGTAAGTACATCAGGGTCTTTACGTCACAGCTAGGTTTTTCAGTGCTTAACTCCACAGGTACGTATTTTTTAATTGTTAAAAGTCATTATATATATATATATATATTTTTATCCAAAGGTGCCCAAAGCATCAAAAGCGCACTCGACTTGACAGAGGAAACCAAAGGTTTATTTCAAGAAAAACCGGCATTTGCATTCAATTTTATTTTCTTCTTCCCAACGCGTTTCAAGGCTCCTGCCTCTTAATCAAGGGTAATTGGCATACACACAGCAGATGACTCAGAAAGTTTTCCCTCGCAGCATGTCTAATTTAAATACCCCCAGTGGGCTTTGCGCAGTGCGAAAGTAAGTCAATTTCATGCTGGGACTTGTAGTCCAAAAACAGAGTCACTTACGATTTTTAACCCTCCAGTGGGCTCCGCTGTGTACATGTTACATTTAGTCCATTATTGCCTCCAGCAGGCCATGAAGCTCGTGCAGGTTTGATTTATTCTCCTCTGAAGTGCTGAAAAGAGACTGGCAAAGTTCCGTCTCCAGCCTCCCAAAATTGAGGGATGGTGCAGCTTTTCACGGCAGGGCTGCCGTGTTACTATTTTTATCCAAAGGTGCCCAAAGCATCAAAAGCGCACTCGACTTGACAGAGGAAACCAAAGGTTTATTTCAAGAAAAACCGGCATTTGCATTCAATTTTATTTTCTTCTTCCCAACGCGTTTCAAGGCTCCTGCCTCTTAATCATGGGTAATTGGCATACACACAGCAGATGACTCAGAAAGTTTTCCCTCGCAGCATGTCTAATTTTAATATTCTACACGAAGCAGAACCCACTGGAGGGTAACAAATGTACTCTGACTGGAACCACAAGTCCCAGCCTGCAATGAGGAAACTACGCAATATGCGAGGCCCACTGGGGGTATTTAAATGAGCAGGCTGTCATCGGAGTTATCTGCTGAGTGTTGAAAAGAATCCATGACTAAGAGGCACGAAGCCTCGAAACGCGTCGGATGAAAACTTTTGACATGAACACTGAAGCTCGTTTTCCATTGTTAATTAACCGGAAGGTTCTTCTGCGGTCGAGTGCACTCTCATTGCTTCGGGCAATTTGGTGAGAAAATGTTTACACGGCAGCCCAGCCGTGGAGAGTTGCACCATTTCCCCAAATTGAATGGAAAGGCTGCGAACAGGAACTGTGCCTGAAATCTTTTGGCAGCACTGCAGAAGGGAAAAATAAGCACGCGCTCAGTGTCGTGGCCCACTGGAGGGAAATAAATCATTTTAATATTCTACACGAAGCAGAACCCACTGGAGGGTAACAAATGTACTCTGACTGGAACCACAAGTCCCAGCCTGCAATGAGGAAACTACGCAATATGCGAGGCCCACTGGGGGTATTTAAATGAGCAGGCTGTCATCGGAGTTATCTGCTGAGTGTTGAAAAGAATCCATGACTAAGAGGCACGAAGCCTCGAAACGCGTCGGATGAAAACTTTTGACATGAACACTGAAGCTCGTTTTCCATTGTTAATTAACCGGAAGGTTCTTCTGCGGTCGAGTGCACTCTCATTGCTTCGGGCAATTTGGTGAGAAAATGTTTACACGGCAGCCCAGCCGTGGAGAGTTGCACCATTTCCCCAAATTGAATGGAAAGGCTGCGAACAGGAACTGTGCCTGAAATCTTTTGGCAGCACTGCAGAAGGGAAAAATAAGCACGCGCTCAGTGTCGTGGCCCACTGGAGGGAAATAAATCATTTTAATATTCTACACGAAGCAGAACCCACTGGAGGGTAACAAATGTACTCTGACTGGAACCACAAGTCCCAGCCTGCAATGAGGAAACTACGCAATATGCGAGGCCCACTGGGGGTATTTAAATGAGCAGGCTGTCATCGGAGTTATCTGCTGAGTGTTGAAAAGAATCCATGACTAAGAGGCACGAAGCCTCGAAACGCGTCGGATGAAAACTTTTGACATGAACACTGAAGCTCGTTTTCCATTGTTAATTAACCGGAAGGTTCTTCTGCGGTCGAGTGCACTCTCATTGCTTCGGGCAATTTGGTGAGAAAATGTTTACACGGCAGCCCAGCCGTGGAGAGTTGCACCATTTCCCCAAATTGAATGGAAAGGCTGCGAACAGGAACTGTGCCTGAAATCTTTTGGCAGCACTGCAGAAGGGAAAAATAAGCACGCGCTCAGTGTCGTGGCCCACTGGAGGGAAATAAATCATTTTAATATTCTACACGAAGCAGAACCCACTGGAGGGTAACAAATGTACTCTGACTGGAACCACAAGTCCCAGCCTGCAATGAGGAAACTACGCAATATGCGAGGCCCACTGGGGGTATTTAAATGAGCAGGCTGTCATCGGAGTTATCTGCTGAGTGTTGAAAAGAATCCATGACTAAGAGGCACGAAGCCTCGAAACGCGTCGGATGAAAACTTTTGACATGAACACTGAAGCTCGTTTTCCATTGTTAATTAACCGGAAGGTTCTTCTGCGGTCGAGTGCACTCTCATTGCTTCGGGCAATTTGGTGAGAGAATATATATATATATATATATATACATATAGATAAAAAAAAATATATATACACATATTTGCACAAATATGAGGATAGTTGAATTCAATATTTTAAAAATAATACTTTTTAATTAGTTGATTAATTAATTTGGAATTAATTTGCATATTTTAATTAACACAAATATATTTAATTAAAATTAACATATTAATAAAAATTAACATGAGTTACTTAATTATAAATTGTTTAATAAAAATGTATTTTTAGGTCAAAATAAGTATAAATTAATGTTGCATTTTAAAATATTCATATTAAAATATAGGTATATGTTATCAAAAATTAAATATATATTTTTAATTTAAATTAGAAATTTGGGTTTAAGGGTGGTAAAGAAATTTTAGGGTACAGGGATACGTAGTCATTTCGGGTTTTTTGCGTTTTTAGGGTTTCGAGAAGTTTGTTTTTTAGGAGTGGGAAGACATTTTTAAGGTTCAGAAATGTGTAGTGTACAGGTTAGTAATGGTTTTTGCGGTTTAGGTATGGGAGTAAGGAGATTTTGGGCTCAGTGATGGGTAGTAAACACTGGTAGTAATGAGTTTTTATAACTCAGGGGTGGGTAGTGCAAAGGGGTAACACAGAGTTTTTAGGGCTTAGGAAACAGTAGTGCATAGTCACAGTCAAGTGTTTTCAAGATTAAGGGATGGGTAATGTATAGGGGTAATAATTCATTTTTTAGCTCAGGTATGAGCAGTTAAGTGTTGGGTAGTCAAAAGTATCCAAATAAAAAGTAATTATAATTAAATTATTTTAAATAATTAGAATACATTTTGAAAAATTAATAACCTGTGATGTAAAGGTACTCCCAACATAATGGCCATAATGTAATGACTCTCAACGTAAAGGTAGTGAAGTAAGGACTGAGGGGGATATTCACAAGAACGTGTGCTAAACAACACAAAAAAATGTTAACGCAACTTTACACATCGCAGCCTATTGCGGGAAAATAACCCCGTGCCAACGTGGAATTCACAACAAGGCGGTACCATGCGATAGTCTGCCGAAACCGCGGACAATGTCCGCGATACAACAACCGCGACGGTGATAAAAACACAAACCTCAACGTGAAAAAACATGCGATGGGCCAAAGCGCGATGAGGAAATCGGCGATAAGCAGCGCCAGACCTGCAATACACACATGGCAGGCGGGAAAAATCACTATAAAATTAGAAAAAACACACAAACACAAAATGACCAACACCGAAGCACCATGGAGGCAGCCGGAGCAGGCGCAGAGGACGAGCGCAACCCCACAAGCACCCCGGATGACCAGCCTGGGACCTCGGGGACAGGGAAGGGCAAGGACAAGAAGAAGAGGAAGATGAAGTTCAGTCCGCAGGAAAACAGGATCCTGGTCACGGAGGTGATGGAACACCATCAACAACTGTTCGTCATCTCCAACGTCATTGGGCACCAAAAATGGAATATGGCGGGACATCGTGGACAAGGTGAATGCCGTCGGAGAGCACAAGAGGTCAATGGACGAGGTCAAGAGGCGATGGATTGACATCAAGCGCAAGACCAAGGAGAAACTCACAGCCAACCAGAAGGCAGCAATGCAGACTGGAGGTGGGAGCCCAGCGCCACAGCTGGAGCTGGATGACATGGAGGAGCTGGTGTCGACAGTCATCAGTGTGGAGACTGTGGCCGGAGTCGGGGGACCGGACACTGCCCGACAGGACACAACACAACCGCAACAGGGTGAGTGACCACCAGGTACTGGGGGACGGGTGGAGATGGCCACAATGGCACACATGCACAATCAAGCAGAGCACAGTGCACACCCACAATGACTCTGGATCATGGCCCTGATCCACAGACTGTCACAATGTACAATGCCATGCTGTCTGAATGTGAACCTGTACCATGCGGCTACATACATGCGGACACATTGTAATACACCATCTCCCCTTCACATTGCAGGGGCACCGTCAACACCTCCTGCAGAGCAGTCCCAGCCACTCTTCACTGATGACGAGGAGGACACCCCCAGCATCGACACCCAAGCCCTCCAAGACATCATTGACATCATCCGCAACTCACCTCCAGGATCAGGGAAGCCCACCTGCATCGAGGAGACCCCACCCACTACCCAAACCACCCAGCAGGAGGCACCCACAGCCCCGGCAGTCTCCCAAGACCCCCAGGAACAACACATGGCCTTCCAACGCCGTGTGCTGGAGGGCCAGAGGGAGACGGCTGAGCAGGTGCGGGTGGGGTTCGACCTCATGGCTACCAAACTGGACGCCATCCATGGGTGTCTAGGTCCCATCAGGGACCAGCTCCAGTCCCTAACGGACACCCACGGCCCGCTCCATGGTCTCCAACGAGCCCTGACTGACATCGCTGGAGTCATGACTCGGAGACAAGAACACCTGTCTGCTCAGAGTGGCTCCAGCGATCCCAGCCGTGAGCTGGCACACATGCGGAGGCTCATGGAGGACATGGTGTGGATGGAGGCGCAAAGGATGGCAGCCACCGCTGCACATCAGCGAAATGTAGCTGGGATCTACCATGCCCTGCAGATCCTCATCATGGCATTGCTGCCACAAGGCGTGGCAATGATGAATGCTGCTGCCCCCACACCATTCACATCTCCGCCCCCTGGTGTGTCAGTGCCTCCCAGTGCGGCAGGCATATCCACTCCGGCACCTGATGTGTCACTGCCACACAGTGCGGCCGACAATCCTCCTCCGGCCCCTGATGTGTCAGTGGCACACAGTGCCGCAGCCGGTACTGCACCACCCACAGGTGGGGCAGAGCACACATCCAAGGATGTGGATGGGATTGAGGTGAGAAGGAGGCACTAGCATTCATTTCCGCCACCTGGCCTGTTTCTGCTTGGTGCCGCACATGGCCCCATGACCTTCCACTGACCCCCGATACACTCTGCTGCACTCACCTTGGACTGCGACATGGACTGCCATATCCTGTTTGATGACCAATGACACGGCGACCAGACTGCGGACTGTACCCTTCCTCTTCCGCAGTACTTGTCATCCCCGGATGGACTCTGGCTGGTCCTCCACGGGCCCATATTGTGTAGTGTGCTCGGCATGGCCCTGTACCGCTCCAGCTGCAAAACTCCACTGGATGTGCAATAAACATCCAGAAACGCACTGCTGTGTCATGTCTTTCATCATTCATGTATGAATGTGTGGATGAATGTAGGGACAGTGATTTCCCTTACGTCAATGATGCTCATCTAGTGGGATGCCAGTCACAGTGTGCTACATTGCCTATTGTGTTCCGGGTGCTGTGGACACTACAACAGGGACACAAGCATTAGTCACTTCCTTGTCCGGACATGGACTGAACCACGCCCAGAGCCCCCGAGTCATTGTTGCAAGCCCTGCGCTGGTCCGGCGTACGCCAGGCCAGACCACTCCGCTTACGCTCCGAGGGGGCCCACATAGCTACATGTCGCAGGCGTACACGCTGGTGGTATGCAGGTCACTGGTCTAGTTGTCAGCATGTCACGGCCACTCCCTGAGGGCAGGTTTGCACACACACCACACCCATCCGGCACAGGCGTCACAGGCCATGTGACCCCGCCAATATAAGGGGCCGACAACGTCACATTCCCCACTGCCGGTGGTGACTGGATGACGAACGCTCCACGGTTCTCAATCATAAAGGGCCCATGAGTTGTTGAACACAGGGTTGGTCGCACCCGAAGCCTTGTGGCCGTCACGGGCCTACCACCACGTGGCGCTGACTGGGGTTGCACAGGGTTAGTGGCACCTGAAGCCTTGCGGCCGTCACGGGCCTACTACCACGTGGCGCTGACTGGGGTTGCACAGGGTTAGTGGCACCCGAAGCCTTGCGCCCGTCACGGGCCTACCACCACGTGGCGCTGACTGGGGTTGCACAGGGTTAGTGGCACCAAAATAGCTGAGCGGGTGTGCAGCCTGTGATGATGACGTGTGCACTGATGTGGTCTCTGCCATTGATGACTCAGGACTCAGCGTCATGTGTGGGACCTGCTGGGCCGCGGGGCGGGTCCACATGATGTGGACCATGCCATGGTGGCGGGACCAGGGCCTGGAGCTTGCACAGGCACGTGGTGTGCCCACTGGTGGACACACCATTGGCGGCAGGTGAGCAGTGGGCCCAGGGTGCGCAAGTGCGGACAGCCAGCGCTGGCCGGCGGGAGGGGGTGGGGTGCGGCTGCATGCGTGCGCAGGGACGGACAGGCGTTGTTGCCGTGTGCTGTGTGATGGACTCTGCCATGATTGACTCTGGCCTCGATTACAGATTGCAGACCTGGTGGCTTGCAGTGTATCCCGGCACGTGGTTGGAGACACACTGGTGGCAGCAGGTGAACAGTGGGGCCTGGGTGCGCAGGGGCGGCGGTGTCTCTCTCTCTCTCCCTTCCTTCCCTTCTCTCTCTCTCTCTCTCACTCGCTCTCCTTTCCTTCCCTCTCTCTCTCACTCTCTCTCTCCCTTCCTTTCCTTCCCTCTATCACTCTCTCTCTCTCTCCCTTCCTTTCCTTCTCTCTCTTTCTCTCTCTGCCTTTCTTTCCTTCTCTGTTACTCTGTGTCTCGCTCCTTTGATGTGCGCATGACACACACGTTCTGATTTTGTGCCTTATTTTCCAGGCTGTGACATCGAGATTGTCCCGGATGGACCCGACAGGAGTCTTCCGCATTGGTGTTTTGTGTTGTATTTCAATAAAGTTTTTGGTTGTTACTTCAGTGCTGTGTGACTGTTTCTCGTTCTTCTGGCCACACATGTGTGTTATTTTTTGACAATGTGCGTCATCATGCGCTTTTTGTGGCTCTTGTGTCGTGCACGGTATGTGTATGTCCGGGGGGGGGACCGGGGGGAGGGGCTGGTGGCGGTGGGTGTTGTGGCCCTCATGGGTATCGGAGCTGCATGATCATTGTCTCCATGGCATCTGTGGGTCTTCAGGTGTGGCTCTTGGCTGGGCTCCCTTTCATGCTGTAGGTAGTCGTCCTGCTTAACACCAGCAAAAGGCAGGTGTTAAATCCCTGGTGCTACCGCGGCTTATCGCCTGTTTTTGGTTCGCATCGCAGATCTGGAAGTTCGTTGTGAAAGTGGTGTTGTGGTTTTTTCGTGAGTTTTTGCACAGGAACGCCTACTCTGCATCTCATTAGGGTTAGTTGGTGGTGTCCACCGTGGAGATAAATTTTGGGTCAGTTATCGCGGAATACTGGCGATGTCTGCAGTTTGCACCCACTTGTGAATGGGGTGTTAAATCTATCTCCACTTTTGATGCGTTAAGGTGGAGATAAATCGGCGGTAGGTCCTTGTGAATATGCCCCTGAGACTCATGTTGAAGTCTACCACAGTATGGACACTTTCTCTACATAAGTGAATCATGAAAGTGCCGGCGATTACATTTTGCTCCCATTGCCAGATACTGGGTGCACAACAGCAAATACATGTGTGACACAGCAGAAGCAGTGCTTATATGATACAATGTGTGGCAAGAGCGAAAGAATAACCCATTAAATTGGGAGAAGAGGCCTCCCAATATAGAAAAAGAAAAAGTGCCTTGTTTTATTACCATTAACAAAGTTTTACTTCATTTTGAAAGTTAGGACCTAGATATAAACAGGTAGAAAGCAATTGAAGGATCAACAGAAATTGTAGTGATCCTTGACAAGGGCTGTTAAGCACTGTTTGCTTCTACATTCTCCACGGTGATATTTTGATAATCTGCTGTAATTAATCTTATCTAAAGGTGTTTGTCCTCTGCTCTGAGTGTTTTAGGCACCAAGGGCTAGGCACTGGCTTCTGATATTGAGTCTCAGTTACATACTTAGACTGAGATTTTATGACTCTCCTGGGGTAGAGGCACATCATTCCTGATTCCTGATTGAAGTGGGGAGACTGCGAGCCACTTTTGTTCTTCTCCCCAGGAGGGGAGCCCACAAAGAAAAGCCCGCAGGAGTCCGGAGGACTACAGCCCCCAGCATTCTTTGCGCGCCAACGTGCATAAACCGCACACGCCGGCCCGCGGCGCGGTGTAGAGGCACATCATTCCTGATTCCTGATTGAAGTGGGGAGACTGCGAGCCACTTTTATTCTTCTCCCCAGGAGGGGAGCCCGCAAAGAAAAGCCCGCAGGAGTCCGGAGGACTACAGCCCCCATCATTCTTTGCACGCCAAACCGCATAAAATGCACATGCCGACCCGCGGCGCGGGACGCGCCCAGGCAAAGCCCGGGCGAAGGGTGAGCCTGTCCACGCCTGTCATCGCCCAGAAGAGGCCGGGCTGGGCCACCCCTCTAACGTTTGGATCTTTGTTACCCACACCGATCTGCATCCAAGATGGCAAAAAGGAAAACCAAAGCTGTCGAAGAAGGGGGTGCAATCACCAACACGCTAGACGCTTTTCTCCTTAGAGCGGCAGACGTCCTCTCAAAAGAGATTGAGATTACAGAATGGTGTCTCTCGCTTGAGGAGGTAAGATCCTGCCCGGACTTTACTGGCCATGGCTCTTTACCTACCCTAACCCCCATAGTGCCTGTTGATGCTGCCTTAGCCTTAGATACTGGTATAGAAATTCTACCATCGCCCCAAGATAGCCCACCGATTGAACCTCCAGGCAAAAAAAGAAGGGGCAGGGCGAAGAAAATCATAGCATCAAAGACTGCACCAAAGTTTGTAAGACCCTCGAACCCTAGCGACCAAGACACTGAGTCTCTTCCCTTGCCCAGTGGGGGGGGGAGGGCGCACCGTTATCATTAGATGACCTGTGTGGGAAGTTGGAACATTCTTTTTCTCATCTCCTACAACCGCTTTTAACAAGACTGAAAAAAATTGAGGATTTGATGTCTATGTTGTGTAATAGTTTTCACTCCTGTGCCGTGGGAGGGGGTAAGGTGGGTCAAGTACAAACAACTAGCCTTAGCTGTCTGAAATCTCCGTTATCCACTGCAACTCATTCGGCCTTTCCCAATGCCTTAGATGCCTTGGATGAACATTCTGTGGCTCTTGCTGTAACGTCAGGAGTCCAGAATCCATCTAGTGATAGCAACTATCTTACTACGAAAACCAACAAACTCCCAAATAGTATAGAGCAGAGGTGTCCGCCGAATGCGCGTCTCCCCTCGCGTCACCCCTCAGTTTTACCCCACCATGTTCTCCCAGAAAGTGATACTGCTTATGCTCGACCGTCTATAAATGCCGCTTCTTTAGATGGTGGCATCTTAGGTCTTCATCCCAGGAGGGAGACTAATAACCGACCAGTTGATGTAGTAAAATCAGGAGTAAGGCTAGATCTCCCACCAGCAGCCTGCCCCTATGTTATAGTGTTAGCAAACGTACCAGAATTAAAAGCGAACCAACAAGAAACTACAGAGCAGCTAATCCACAAAGCCCAGCATTGGCTTTTCAACCATACAGGGGATAGCTGTAACTGCTGATACAGGGGCTGCTCCAAGAATATGGAACTCTCTCCCACCGGACATCAGAAGAATCCCCTCTCTGACTCGCTTCAAAAAGGATGCCAAAACATTCCTTATGGGTAAATTTCTCGTTTAAACTTTGCCTCTACAACTACTACAGCCCTGATCTATGGCCATCTATTGCCTCCCTTCGGATTATCTAGCTCACCCCATCAGAAACTGGGGGCCTTGTCGCGAACATTGGTTAACGTAATCTGTAAAAATGTTACCTCGTTCCTGAGTATTTGGATATTTAATCTGTAAATACATGCCCTATCTCCCTATGTACCCTGCACCTTACCCTCTCTCACACAATCCGCAACTGGATGATGCTATGCCTAATCTGTACACGGCTATGTTTTCCTGTAAAGCGCTCTGATATCCTAACGGGTCAAGTTCGCGCTCTATAAAACTCGTAAATAAATAAATAGCTTTAATTTATACCAACACCTTGTTATGGCCAGGAGGGTAAACTGGGTACGAAGGGCCCCTAAAACCATCAAAGGGGACTGTATCATCATCAATTTTGACAACCAGCATATGGTAGGTGACCTATTAAGATTGCTACCAAGTACTCCTACTCTCTATTCTGAAATTTGTGCACTCCCGCTTGGCTTTTTTTATAAACCCTGCAAACCATTTCAAGTCCCATTCCATAAAATAAACAATGGCCATCTACCCTTACGTTTTTTTAGTCAACGACTCCCACAACCTATTATATCCTTACCTCTTAGCAATAGATTTACTTTACTGGAAGACATGGCTGAGGCGATTGACTTGATGGGCAGTGTTTAACAGCCAATAATGATGATTACATAGCGCCACATAATGGGTCTCCTGTAATCTCTCTGCCCCCTGTAAATTTTCAACTAAATACAAGCATGCAACCAGGTAGCTCAATCCTGTCTCAGAGCCCGATCTGTTCAGAGATTACCCCGGAATCTGTTGCAGTCATTTCTTGGAATGTCGCTGGGTATAATCAAAAAAAGTTTAACTCGGACTGGCTGTCTTTGCTAATGGGATGGGCTATGACATCTTGTGTCTTCAGGAGACCTGGGAAATTGACCAGATCCATTTGAATGGGTATCGTTCATTTCATACTCCTGCCACACCCTCAACAGCTGGTTGCGCAAAAGGTGGTCTATTGACATTACTTTCTAATACTTTTCCCCTAAAGGTTAAAACTTTTTTAAATATGTCTCCATATTATCATATTATTATTTTAGAGTTTCATAAAGATAGATATTGGATACTTATACATTTTTATAATAATAAATTTGGCGGTAACCACGCAGTGATCTTGGACCCTTTGGGAAGAGATATTGTCAATCTGGAAAAAGCATATAACAAACCCTGTGACATAATCTGGCTAGGGGATTTTAATGCTCACCCTTGTAATAAGGTTAATACATCAGTGTGTGGGCTAGTAGACGAAGATGGGGATTTTGTCCCCCATTTTAGTCATAATGATTATGGCAACGCCTTAAATAGGCTATTAATTATAAATAATCTTGTAATGTTAAATACTTCTGAAATCCTAACTGGCCAGTTAAACTTCACTTTTTCTAGTCACTCCCACTTGTCGACGCTTGACTATGTTCTGGTCTCAGACCCCATAAGGAAGTTTTTCACTCAATTTATGATCAACTTCTACGCTTTCAGTGATCATGCTGCAATCACGTTTCTTATTCCACCCTTACCAAAAAGGGAACACTCTGTTGATCTCCATATTAAACCAGTGATTGCAAGGGAAAATGGGATTGCCTTGAAGTGGGAGAGAGTCGATACTGTGAAGTTCGTGGGGAATATAGTCTCCAAACGAGCAACAGAGATAATGATATGTCTAGACCCAATGACTGACGATGGCATAACTACAGCATTTGAGCGAATTTTATTGGAAATTAAAAATAACTTATTACGTTCCATATGTAATGGGCACCGTAAGGGTCCTATTTGGTTCGATGATGAATGTGCGAAATCACTTAAGAACCTACATACGGCCTTAAAGACAAAACCTAGAGACCAATTTTTGGTCAAGTCCTTACGCCAGCTATACAGGAAAGCAAGGTTATCGAGGTTAAATACTTTAAAAGAGGACTGGTGGGAAGGATTGCAAAGGGGCGCTACATTAAACAGCTCACAGGCTTTTTGGACATTGATTAATGCACCTTTTTTGAGAGATGAGCGAAGGATGACAACAGATACTCATGTAGAGCAGGAGGCATGGGTTGCACACTTTGAAGGCCTATTTGGTAACACTCAGGAGGTGACCGCCCAATTCCCCCCTTCAAGATTATCTGGTACAGGAGACAGTGTCTTGTTCACTCTGGAAGAAACAAAACACGCTCGTAACCAGTGTAAAAGAGCGAAGGCACCTGGACCCGACGGTGTCCCAATTGATTTTTTTCTAGACAATCAAGATCTTTGGGCACCACTTTTGACAAATGTTTTTAATAAAATTGTTCGAACAGGTGCGCCGTCTTCATGGAAGACGACTGCAATAGTACCTATCTATAAAAAGGGGGATAAGACAGTTCTGAAAAATTATAGCCCCATATCTTTATTAGCTTCAACTGCTAAACTAATGGACCGGCTACTTTTAAACAGGCTTGAGGAATGGGCCTTGGAAAAGAACATCATAATCCCATGCCAATATGGCTTCAGAAAAGGAAAGGGCACAGTGGACCAGTGCTTGAACTTGAACTTAATAATAGCTAAATATACGGCAGCTAAGAATGGTCATTTATATCTTGCCTTCATGGATCTGTCAGCAGCCTTTGACTGCGTGGCACAGTCCAGGCTGTGGCAGATCATGGAGGCAATGGGAATTGAGATTCAGATTATTAATATAATCCGTGACCTGTATGCTGGAGCAACTGCCTGTGTCCGTTTTGGAAAGGGAGGAGAATGCACAAGACACTTTAAAATTACTAGGGGCGTGAGGCAGGGGTGCGTCCTTGCGCCTTTTTTATTTGCTCTTTATACTAACGCCGTAGAATCTGCATTGTTAGTGCCCACTTCAGATGTCCCTCATATTAACTCACTCCAAGTACCGATACTCCTCTACGCGGACGACGCAGTGATTCTGGCGCATACTGGTAACGCGCTGCGTCGACTCGTAGTGGAGTATGCGAAATTCATGAATAATCTGGACCTGAAAATTAATTATTCTAAGTCTTTTGTTCTTGTTGCAGGTCCAAAACAGCAGAAAAAGCCACAAATTTATATTGAAGGGGTGAAGTTAGATGTCGTGGACTCTTTTAATTATCTAGGGTTCATGTTTGATCGAGATAATAATTGGAGAAGTATGGTCTTTAATAGGGGACTATTGATGGAAAAAAATATTGGGGCTCTTTTTAAATTCGCGAAAAAAATTGGGACTGAACCTATTGAAGTGGTAAAAAAGGTTTATGAAGCAAAAACTGTATCTGCTGCCACTTATGGGGCAGCTGTTTGGGGCATTTTTGACTCTTCTAAACTGCAGCGTATAGAAGATGCCTTTTTGAAAAACTTGGTTTCCCTGCCCCAGTTGTGCTCTAATTATAATTGTCACACAGAGTTGAGAGTTCCCTATATCAGTGATAAAATTTGTATTGCACCCATTCTGATGTGGTACTCGGTTTGGCGTAAGGAGACTCTTTCGTTGACTAGAGATATTGTAAACGATGTTCTGAAATTAGATGGTGTGAACAATATCAGTTGGTTAAAATATGTTGAATCCAACCTTAAGGCGGTTGGTTTACACCACCTTTACGAAGACCCAAAGATGTGTTGGTCTATCTCTAAAAAGAGTTGAAAATTCATTTACTGACCCAGTTACAGGCAAGGAGGCAGGATATTAAATTTAAACTGTCGACAGTTAGAGCATATCACACTGTCCCGAGCATAACATTGATTAATGCGAATTCAACTTATCTATCGTTTGTTACAAATCTTCAACATAGATATATTTTAATGAGATTTCACCTAAATTATATCCCCTTGATGTTAGGCCTTCCTTCGAAAACCTATGTGATCTCCGAACTGCCACCTTGTCCTTGTGACAAGCGATCTATCCAGAATGATCTTCATTTTTTGTTCTTCTGCAAACTTTATAGCGAACAAAGAAAATGATTCATTGTCCACCTTATTCGCAAAATGAAATTCAAACAGTGTCGTGTGGCCCTATACTACCTCCAGTTATTGTCTGATTCTTTTACATGTTTTTCTTTGGCCTCATTCTTTTTATCTGTCTTGAGCAAAAGAAGATAATATTGTCATTCTGATACTTAAACAGTATATTAAGCTATTGAATTGTGCAATAATTGTGTGTTCATTTATGAATTATCATCTCTTTTTAAACTATGAATAACTTTTTAATCTAATTTTATTTCCTTTAGTAAACCGGTCTTAATACATTTACATTTAAATTGTAATAACAGTGGAAATTGATGTGTTTGTAGAATACTTTTCATGCTATCATTGTGTTGGCGAAATAAAGTTATTTCTGACTGACTGACTGACTCTCCTGGGGGTAGATGAGGCCCTGCTGAGAGTGCTTCCATCACTTTCAGACAAAGCACAATGTGATGATCAGGGTCCATGCCGCCATGTTAAGTCAAGGATGGCAGTATGGACTCCAGTATGCTGTTTGATGTGTGATGTTAGTTGTTTTACACATGGCAGGACTCAAGTTGCTCGGAGCAGTCAGACACACATTATTTGTGTGTCCTTTGGTGGTGGGACCTCGTCTTGGTGCAGTTGGGATGTGGCACAGGAGAATAGTGCAGTATTTAACGGTATAGCTTGACCCAAACTATTTTATCAGTAATCCATTACAATGGTGAAATTGCTCTAATATCTACATACTTGCACACTTAGTTTTAGCAAGCTGCTTGTATCTCATATTGCTCAACAAAATTGATGTATTTATGGTTTTATATGTATTTTATGTTTTTACTGTTATTTTAGCTTTGGATGATTTGTTAAATCAGAGCCTTTTTATTTGTTTATTCTTTATGTGGAACTCCTAGGAGCTTCAAATCATAATAAGATTGAATTGAATTGAATAGTGCAGACATGCTGCTTATGAGTCCTCTGGGCCTTAGTTCTTCATTCAGTTCTGACATGCCCATCTGGTAATGCCAATGCAATTGTAAGGGTCAAGCTAACTGCTTCATTCCTTTCTCGGTGGTCCAGCGGTGACTCCTCCCTTATGGCGGAGGAGCGTTGCCCTGCCTGCTGCCTGCACAGCAGGCACACACATTCATAAAATGGTAAAAAATACAATTTTATCATGTGTGGCAGGCTCGCGTTGCTGTAGAAATGAGTCAGTTTCCCTGCGCCAGCCTGCGATACCCTTGCGCCACCATGGATGCACCGTATATATAATACAGCGCACCATGGCACAAGGATTGACAGATGCGTCAGAAATTCTGACGCATCTGTTGGCGCAAAAGTCACGTATTGCTGGAGTTGTGTCGCAAGCACGACGCAACTCCAGCAATGCATGGGGAGGGCTATACTTACTGTGCTGCACCACTCCTTACCCCTGCTCCAAGCAGGCGTAAGGTTTTGACGCAGTGGCATCCTAGAAGTGGTGCAGTGAAATCTTGTAGATCTCACTGCATCACTTCTACGTGGCTTTCCTGCGTGGGAACGCCCACCCTGCATACATTATACCTGACGCAGGTATAATGTGGTACAGGGCTTTACAAGGTGACACATCTCCCTAGATGCGTCACGTTGTAAATGGGCCGCAACATTTACGCCGCCGCTGCGACACAAAAGTGACGCAACGGCAGCACAAACGTGACCCAAGGGGCTTGTAAATCTGCCCCAGAATGGTTAGTTTCTGACTAGGACAGGTGGTAATCAGTGGCAAAGGGCAAGCTGTTAGAATTTGCCATTAAGGGAAGCAGACAGCAGTCCCATGGAGCACTGAATGCACATCCAAGGTCGCATTCACAGCTGTCACTGTTTATAGCATAGTGCTATTTGTCCCCTTAATGGATAGGGATCACAAGTCAAGTAGATTTTAAATGCAGATGTTGTAATGGAGGTCTGCTGTCTGATGCAGGCAGGGCTGTACTGGGAACGGAAACCGGCCCTGGCAATCTGCTCGGCGGGCCCCCGGCAGGTGGAGGGGTGTCGGGGGGAGGGGTGCGGCCGAGCTGTTTGCTAGGGTCGGTTTCGGCGATTTTGTTACAAGGGGCTGATATTGCAGCTATGCTACAAAACCGGCCCCGGGTAACAAAAACGGCACCCCAGGGTCCCAAAACCAGCCTCCACGCTGGCGGCCCACCGGGGAAATGCCCGGTGCCCGCTACGGCCAGTCCAGTCCTGCATGCAGGCTTTGAAAACGCCTTACACTGCAAAGGAAGAGGATGGTCACAACGCAATGCAAAAATTGCACTTTGACCAGCTTCAACTGAGAATCAGGCGCTCCCTTCTTGCCTCCTCTTTGAGGAACAGCAGAGAACCATATGCATATCAAGGTACCTCAATTAAAGGGATTGATACCAGCAGCAGCTCCTCCGCTAAGGCGGAGGAGTGTCGCCCCACTGCTTTTCATCAGTGTAAAAAAGGAAAACATTGTGTTATTATCATTTTATTTTTCAGTGCGAGCCAGGTTATGGTAGAGCGGGGTGGGCTGGGCTGTCAGAGCAGGGGGAGGAGGAAATATGTGCACTTAAGTGCGCATGACGGTTTGGCCAGCCGTCTTGGGCCGGCCAAACCAGGCCTCTCAGACCAATCACAATGCTGCTGTCATGCTGGTGACAGCAGCGTCGTGATTGGCTTAGGGGAGCCAGTGTGCTTCCTGCTTCTGGGAGTCAGGAAGAGAAGCGGAGGAGAGACGGCGGCCATGCAGAGGTAAGTGTTATATATTTTTTTCGCCCCGCCACCCTGTTCCATAATAGCCACCACTGATTGATACTATATTACATCACTGCAGACCCATTCAATTAAGAAACAAAAGAAGCTTGTACAACTGCAAAAACAGAGTGGATATTTAAGAGAACATTACAACTTGCCCAATCCTGCCATTCCACAGTGGTGTACCACTGACTATAGGACCTTGTTGCATCAAATGTAAGTCATGCACAAACATCGATCTCCATAGTTGCAGTGTTTCCAACTTTACCCTAATCTAGTAGGCGAGTAAAAAACCATCTTGTATAAACACCTAAGAGAGTTAACTATTCAAGAATGATCCAGCAATTAGTTCATTTGAGTAAAATATATCAAAGCTTGCACCTCCAGACGGTCACTGTAAACATAACTTGGCTGCCTCATGTTACCATGGTCGGACTGGCCTATAAGGCAATCAGGCAGTTCCTGACTGTTTGGTCTGAAAGGTTATGTTATGTTAGTTTAACTTATAACCCGCACAAATCAATCAGGAGTATCTCGGTGCAGCTCAGATCGCAGGCAAATAAACAAGACTATTAGACCAAAAACAGCTCAGTCCTCAGAAGTTTTCTGAATTTAAACTGATCAGTACATTTGTGCTTGTGTATTGGTAGCTCATTCCAGTAAAAGGGGGCAAGATAAGAGAAAGATCTACCTCCTAAGCGAGATTTTTGATCTGTGGGACTGTAAGCAGAGCTTTATCAGTTGATCTTAGGAGTCTGCCTGGCTGGTAAGGTATAAGCTTCTAAGAAAGATAATTAGGGCCTTTGCCATTCAACGCTTTGTGTGTCAAACAACAGATTTTAATAATAATTATTTTGCTGACTGGAAGCCAGTAAAGGGAGTGCAGAAGGGGAGCATAGGCAGTCGCGGATGGAAGATTCTGAATGAGTGGAGCGGTGGTATTTTGGACAACTTGAAGTTTAGTTAGTTGTGTCTCATTCGTAGAAGCCAGTAGGGCAATACAGTAATCCAGTTGGCTAATAACCAACACTTGGACCAGAGCTTTCCTCATGGAAAGTGGGAGTAGATGAAAAATTCTGCGCAGCAGTCGTAACACATAAAAACAGGTGCCCGTGGTAGCCAAAACCTGTTCTTTCACGGTAAGCGACTGACCTAGGTGAACGCCCAGGTTTGTGACAGTCATGTAGTTAATGTCAGCGGTTGGCTGATATTTTGGCCATTTGTGGGCTTGTTTTATGGTCTGCTAGGCCAGTTTTAACTATTGATTTACCTGATATTATAACAAACATTGCCTGCAGCAAGCTCAGATCCATGCAGTCTTCAATACCTTGCAAAACACTTAAACAGCGTGTCTTTGCAAGTTCAAAACTGCCACAAATTTGCAAACATGGGCCACATTTGTAGCTATCTAATTCACTAATGGGAGCCTCTTTTATTTTGGCAGCCAGGTCTGTTTTTTGTCACAGTCGGACCCTTGGTGGGAACCAGGATGGTGCTTTAACTGAAACTTAAGGACAGTATTGGGTGCAACCCAAAGCTAGGTGCACACATTTCAAAAGCAAAAGAACACAATAATTGACTTACCACTGTTTGCACCCGGCTGACAGACAGCAGAAAGTTACTGAAACACAGCCACACATCCTGCAAACATGAATCAACTGCTGCAATGGAAGAATGCTGACGCAAGCAAAGAATACTCCCTGATGAACAGAATGGATCTCAAAGGATCGTCATGAACACACATATTCATTGCAGGACTGTAGCACTACCAAGACAGCAGCTGTGAGAGCTCAAAATTGCTGAGTCTACCACAGAACAGGCCTTCAAAATCAAGTATACTAGAAGGAAATATTCAGCTTTTAAGGAAGAGAAAGATGGGAACTCAAACACAGTAGCTTCCTCAACTCCAGGGACAGTGTATGCCTCTGCTATCAAGCCTGCTCTTACTGCCATCACTAGACAGAAGAAAATGAACGCTCTAAGAGCCAATTAGTGAAAGGAAGCAACTACTGACAAAAGGCATGCCAGGATTGCTCACACCATAACCATTCAATGAGATGAGTGGATGAAATTGGATATCTGAAGGACATCAGGAGCTTGATGCACATTTAGTAGCAAAATTGCTACAGTACTTTTGTTGTGATTATTTAAATAGAAATTCCTTAGAGATATTGCCAAATTCCTGCAGTTTATTATTTTGTGGCAAATGCATTTATCCATTTTGTGAATCCCTGCAACCAAATTTTGAATCAGTTTTCTGAATCAGATTAGAAGTACAGAAAGTTATTTAGGTTCAGGCAAACACTGAAGAACTGCCTGACTCATAGTAAACCTCCATGGGTCTGGTGCACATAAATAGTAAAGAAATCACTGAAATACCACTTTAGTTGTGATTTGCAAAGGACCTCTGTACACACTTCAGGAATCACAAATTAGCAATAATTAATAAAATCCTTGACCAGACATTTTAAAGCTGCAGCCTATTTGCTATCAAATTTGAAGATTTTCCTTTTGGAACATGTCTTAACGACAGAACTACTGGACTCCAGAGAAAACATCTGGAGGTACTAATCAAATCATTACATTCAGAAGAACTGCACATCAGTGACAATACCACCTCATTACCGCACATCTCAAGAGATCCCAGGACTGCACTGATTCCACATTCAAAAGAGAATCTTCACTTATGATGCTTTGAAAATTCAGTAGTGTTAGCTGAGTAGTCATCAGCTAAAGAGAAGTGGAACGTGAAACATTGTAGTGCAAATATATATTTTTGTTCCATGGTAAGACTACCTGCTTATTTCACTTCGTTCCTATATATGTATATACGTGTAATATTCAATGAAAAAACACAATTACGTCCGCCACCCTGACAGAGGACCACCATATTTAGAGATCACTGCCGGTCCATCACCATAGTTCCTCTGAAGGTACCAAAAGTTTATTTGACAGCTGCCATTAGCTTTGACAGCCATCGATCAAACTTTTTTTTTTTTTTAAGAAAAGGGCTAGATGAACTAACATTAGGAATACCGATTTCCTAATTGCAATTCTCTCTGAATAGCAATAAAAAAATTACTAATGTATGAAACTCTTTTGAATTTCATTAGTGATTCCTAGTGGGTCGCAAATAGACATACCTCATGCATATTAATGAGGTAGGTCGCAACTTGCGACTTATTAGGAATGGCAGTCATCACATGGATGGTGGCCGTCTGCGGTCAGCAGACCACCATATCTGTGATTGTTTTTGATAAAGCAATCTTTTTTTAAAATTTTTAAATACTTCCCGTTTCTCTTTTAGGAAAACAGTCTGTTTTCCTTAAAAGAAAACAGGATGCATTTTATAAGAAAAAATTAAACTTAGCAGTTTCATTTTTTAAAGCAGGCATTGGTCCATGGGACCACTGCCTGCTCTTAAAAATATTTTTTTATTTACATTCTCAAAGGGGGAGGGGTCCTGACGGGACCCCTTCCCCATTGCGAATGGGGTGCCCCCAGTTTTAAACTGGTGGTAAAGTATTACTGTTTTGCGACCGGAATTTGGTCGCTAATCAGTAATACATACCATACCGATTCGGTATTTGAAAGGGACGCCCTATAAACACCCATTCCAAATACCGAATTGTAAATGCATAATGCGATCTGGCAACAAGTTAACAAATCACATTTTGCATTTTGTACATTTAAAAAAGCATTTTTCTGGTCAGAAATGGCCCGATTCTGTGAATCAGGCCGTTTGCGACTGGAAAAATGATTTATACATCTGGCGCATACTACCAAAGTGGGAATTTGTTTTTGAAAAACAAAAGATTATTGACCCCCGCACACAAGGAGCTTTTTACCCTGGATTTGAGGTCATTATCTTTTGTTTTTGTTCATAACCATCAAGTAGAAAAAAAGGGTATTCGACCATCAGCCTGGTGAGGGGTGTAGTGTCCTTACTCCGACTGCCAGCACTCCGTAAGACCGTTGGAGTAAGTTTTCTGTCAATGGATCCAATGGGAGTTCTGCCAACAGAAAGCTGATGTTCCACCCGGCTCTATACAGGGCAGGTAGACCAAGAGCTTGGTGGACAGAGAACTCCATCACATTTGTGACAGAGTACCTGACCAACAGACTTTAAAGCAGGGGCCAAGTTATGGTTCTAGCTGAAACTTGCAAAACCACTGAAATTTGCCAGTTATGGTATATCACACGCATAAAGCAGGCCATTACTCTTGTCGCCCACCATGTTTAACTTTTGCTTAAATAACTTTTTTCCCGTATCATTTGTAAGCGACTTTTTGATCATGGAAAGTGAAATTTTTTAAAGTTTGTGTTCCATACCATAACTGGTGGTTTTCAGTAGTTTTGCATATTTGTGCCAGAAACATCAGTTTTTAAATGCTTTTGTTTTCATTAAATGTCTATTTTTATAATATACTTTATTCCTAAACCTGGCTGTGCATGGCCTTCAGCACAAGTTGTTCCTAAAGGATAGTTTGACTGGGCACTGGTGTCTTTTTTGGTCTTTGTGAATAGTATTACATTTGCGGTTATTTTGGAATGGGACATTGAACATCCTATATTGCACAAGTGTAGTCTGCAATGTGCAAAGATAACTGCCTAGTTTCAACAATATTTGTTTAAAAGAGTTAAAGCTTGAAACAAAACACTGACCATCTGTCTGTTTTTAGCCTTGATTTTTCCAAAGGAAAACTACATCCTCAAGTGTGAGAGGAGCAACCTGTTGAATATTTGTTGCTAAAGCTAAGGTGAACGTCCTTAGTAGATTTCTGAAAAAGAGGTGATCTATGTTGGGCCTGTAGTGCCACCAAATAGCAAAGTCAATCCTGGTTTACGAAATATGCACAATGACTTTGAATAATGTAATTTTTTATATAATAATTTTCACCGAGGATTATGTAGCTGCTCCTATAGCTGGCTGTTATGTCACTCCCTACAGCACTAGCAAAGCAGCTAAGTCACACAGATTGCAACCGAATTTATTAGCATGTTTCACATAAACCCAACAGAGAACTCATATGCCATTTATCTGGTCAGCACGTATCTGGTAACAGGACTGGCCTTTTACATACCGACATCCCACAAAGAAACAACAGAGCACATGGGAGAGAATAACTCGACCATATCCAATTGAACACAGCCGTTCCATATTGCCAGTTAGTGTTTGGAAACGCTTAATTTGCACCGTGACATCTTGTGAAAGGTTTAAGCTTTTCCCAAGTTCGCAGAGGTTCCATAAAAAATGTTTGTAGATTTATTTTCCAGCTAAAACAAGTCACTTTCATTGCTAAAAATGTACTTTTCCTCCGAGTTTTTCGAGCTAAAATTTTTTCCCCACAAAACTTCACACCTTTTGCACGACCTCATGAGCTTTACAAACTTTTGGAAAAAGTTCACAAGGTCTGTGAAGGGAACTCATTATAACATTGCACTCCTCTAATTATCATAAGTCTAGTCTCTCTCAACAGCAGTAGCCACCAAATATTCTAACCAGAAACATATCTTACATATTAATTAAAGTGTTCACACATTCCGCCAGATAGAAGGATTTCTGTGTGGAAAGAGAAGTGGACTTTCCAAATGTGAGTCCGCGCCGAGTCCGCTTGGGATCTGGCAGAGTGGTATCTGAAACAGTGACATCACTCTGCCGATAGATAATTAGTCCCATAGCCAGCAAAACTTTGAACTGACTAACCTATATTGGTCAGTGGGTATCTCACTAATTCAGGAGAATCGTATTCAAAAGGCAAAGCCTTTCGGCACTCCACTGTGTCATCATACTCTGTGCGGTTGCTACTCAATTATCAATCATGACCACTTATGATCCTCCTACAAATGAACCCTATGACCAATCTTCACAACAGGCAGACCTACATGGGCTTCAGGATGGACAGAGACACAAATCGCCAGACAGCAATTTGGGGAGAGGATGTGGCCTAACAGCTAAGGCGGTCGACCTCAAATCTGGGGACCCGGGTTTGAGTCTTGGCAAGAACGCATAACATCCTGTGATTCTGGGCAAATCACTTAATCTCCCCGTGCCTAACAAAAATGAATGTGTCCTCATGTAACGCAACTGGTGCTTGTGTAAAGCGCTCTGATACCTTCAGGTCAAGTTTGCGCTATATACAACTCCATAAAAAAACAAACTATTCCCATTTTGGTGGGAGGGGATTCAGAGGAGTTGTGTGGCAATGCCTGCCAAACACCCCACCTTGCTATTAAGCTATGCTAATGGCAGAAGTGCTCAGTACAAATCCTGATAAGATAACCACATCTGCATGTTTGCTGGTGATTCAGATACTCATGTCTGGATTTCATATTTGGTGACTTGACACACCTGAACCCTTAGGAGAGCATAAGCCAACAGAACAGATTATTCTTAAGACTATAGTGAGTTTGAAAAGTGCTTATGTATAACAAACAAAAGTGATGTCTTGTGTCAGTGTGCACATCATTTAAATTATTAGACTGGGCAATAAAAATTAATGCTTTAAGAGTACCAATGCCCTCCATGCCTCTAGAAAGCAACAAAAGGATACAATTGTTATTTGATACAAAAAGGGAAAACTGCGACAAGTTTTATGTTTTCTTGGAACAAAGAACTTTTTTTTCAAAGGGATACTGTACATAAAAAATCTCCATAGATTGATACATTAAAGTCCAACTATAGGAAAAATAGACAGCAATAACAAAACCAACGCATTGTTGTCATAAGATACATAAATCTAATACTACATAGTTAGTTTCACACATAATATTGTAACCAAGTTACACCTCTCTGTGTGTTGGGATAAAGTGGAAGGCTTTATTATATAGAAGGATAAACAAGAATATTTATAGGTTGGTGGATGGGATATTCTATCACAAATGTGGTGGATGCCCCACCTGCTATATTACAAGGGTATTAGAGTTTATAGCACTTGTAATACGGTAGATGGCCTATCCCTAATGTTTTCACGGAGTATCTCATCTGTCAAACTTTAAATAACGCCCTAAGTAGACCTTGTGGTACTTACTCTTTCCCGTATGGCAATACTTGACCTCCTTGCTTCTAATGTTGACACTGTTTCAGTCGGTTGCATTGGTAGATCTTTGTAAATCTAGATTCTCCCACAATCACGCCTACACAGTGTTCACTGCATCACTCAGAAACTGGAGCTGAAGATTTCCCCGATGCATTCACATAAATGTCAGACTGTTAGCACCTCAATATGTCCCGGCTAGTGTAAGGATAAAAGTCACCCACCCTGTGTGTAGATGTGACATCCCTGCTTTTTTGTTTGTTGGGCTCCTGATCTTGAGGGGTGGGGCCCCTTAATCTACAGATCTTCTTCTCCGTTGTGGTTCTCTTGGTGTGCCCTGGAACAGGACTCCATAGCTTGTACTCCCAATGGTTGTGGCCACCCACCCACTTAAAAACTTTTTTACAAGTCATGTCTGGTGGCAGCATTGTAGGTCCAATTCACAGAGATAAAAAGGTTCCTTAAGTTCACCTTGAGAAACCAGGACAGCGGAATAACAGATATCCAGAATAATTAGAATGAGATTTTATTTGTAACAGCACAAAAACGCGACAATGCACTCAAAGAACAAGAACGTAAATGTCCAAACCAAGTTTAATGAAAAAAACACAATGCTTTACTTAGAACCACAATTCCTATTCAAACTCAAACACTGAGTCTGTTTATTTAATCAGGAGTTGCCACCCACCACAGTAATGCTTCACACACATATAGGGTCTTGAAAGCAGTTACTTTGCTTTGATGCACATCTGTCCACTGATTGGGGCATTTTGGAAAAGGTCTAAAAAGTTTACATAGCTGAGGTTAAGAGCATGCAGGTGCGTGATTTACAATCTCTCATCTGATGGATCTTTTTTAAGTTGACTGAGAAGCAAAGGGAGTTAGCAATAATAAAACATTTCAATCTTCGCGAAGTCCATTTAGCCACACACTAAGGACCATCAATCAGTAATTGAAGTTAAGTAGTTTATTTCCAATTAATAGACGATCCAATATATATGCAAGTCAAGAGAATATTAAAAAGCTGTCAAGCTGAAATATCGCAATCGGTTGAGTCTCAATAGGATAAGTTACCAATTATTCACTGCCACAGCAATACAGAAACAGAGAATCAGGAATAGGTGTTCCTTAAAGAAACTCCAATTCTATCTCCTAAACATAAATAAGTCCTAAAGTCATCTAATCAAGGCTCTAAGTTTAGAATAAGGATGGTACTTTGAAGAGTGTCAAGGAAATCCGGAAGTGCGAGAAGGTGTCAGCATAGTAAAGACTCCAGTAGCAATCTTCCAGAATTGAAATAAGTGTTTAGCATGAATCACACTTGAGAGAATAAAAGAAGCAGGGAAGTTTGTACCCCTCAAAGTCTAGGGGAATCTGCTCTCTTCTAACAGTGTGAACACTAATTAAAACAAACAGAAACTTCAGCAGCAGTCCTATCTCTTCCTACACCAACCAGGAATAAATCTTTTCTCTCCTTGTGTTGTGCATTTGTGACCTTACCAGACTTTCCCTTCCCACAGAACTTGGATAGTTACTGTAACTTTGAACATTCCTCCATTCCTGATACGCGATGAATAAGAGGCTTCATTTGCGCATCAAGTCTTCACGTTTCTTGCCAAGATTTCCCTGCTTAGACCTTACTATCAAGAAACTAGTACAGACAACAATACTCCTTTTCGGTAGCTAATGAAACCTTGAGACCGCAGCTGCAAAAGAAAGAACATGTCTACCAAGCAAAGTACATTTCAAAATCACAAGGCCTTTAGTCAGGCTAACTTTAACTAATCATTTAAACTTGCATTTCAAATACATGGTTATACTTGTGCACAGGGCCGGACTGGCTACCGGGCGTTTTGGTGTGCTGCCAAGCTGGAGGCTGATTTCACTGCGGTGGGGCTGATTTCGTTGATGGGGTCCTGCGTGTGCTTTTAAATAACCAAAGCAAAACAAATGATTTTAAGCACACACAGGTCCCCATCAACGAAATCAGCCCCCAGCTTGGCAGCACACCAAAACGCCCGGTAGCCAGTCCGGCCCTGCTTGTGCACATATAACTCATGAACAGATGCAAATGTGAGTAAAAGCTGATTACTCTTCAAATATGACTTTCAGAATATATGCAACTATGACAAAGTATAATGCAAACTTGAGTAAAGAATACATGTCTTCATGTTAAACTGAACATTAGTGCACATTTATAAAACTCTAGTTTGTACAGTAAATACATTTCATTAATGCATTTAAATGTTCACACACTTTAACATAATTAAGGCACACAGTAGATATAATGTCAAAATATAAATGCAAATTGTGCGTGGATGATGTGTAAGGGATGGAGTCAAAATTCCGCTTCTCCAAGGTCATCTTGACTTAATGATGGGTTTCACAGAGCATTGCCAATTTGACAAAATTGTATGGAGGCAACCCCATAGCCATCAAGACTCCTCTGTCCTTCCTAGCACCTCACAGGTGTGCATGGGCTTATCCGAGCACAACAGGACTTCACTTAGACCTACATGACCCTAACTATTCAACATCACGGTTCTCCTTTTTGATTATTCTATCACTGATTCACTTGGTAAGGGTTCTCTGTGGTGAGTACTTCCCTCTGCATCTTATAACCATTGCGCCTCCCACCACACACCTCATTGAAGCAGGCTACTTCCAGAAGGCAGTTTTGTCAGCAGAGGTAGGTTCTGAAACAAGCCCTGGGCACAGAGGTTCAATGCTGCAGTAGGAGCAAAAACCCACCGATGTTCTTCTAGGGGACAGCTAAACATTGTCTTGCAGCAAGAATGGTGTGCCTTCTCTTTTTTGGAGTCGCAAGCAAGTTCTGAAATGGCAGTGATAGGGGAAAGGGTTTGTTGAAGGGGAATTAGCATACAATGGTCAGTGGCACTAAACTGACCTATTAAGTCCCCCAAAGCATCCCATCCCCACTTTTATTTCAGAGTGATAGAGTTTACGTAACTAGTGACACCACGATTCTCCAAGTCTGCTTGAGAAAAGTCTTGCGCTGATGAGCTCCTCTGCTCCCAGAGCTCCATCCCCTGCCAACCAATCTAAAATAGTAAACGTCAAAGCGATTCCAACAGCATTAGCCAACGCTTTCTCATGAGGGCTTGTTGGGAAGGGAGTTGCTGAGTCTGATACGTCTCTCCTGATGAAAAGTTCCAAGTGTGACTAGCCCTATTCAGCCACAAACGACCAAGCAGTGCTGGCAAGCTATTTCTCATTCCCTCTTCCTGGCTATTTAGAACACTTCCCTTGAAGTCCAAAGCAATGTTTCTCACAAAGATTGTCAAGAAGTCTGAGATGAATGTGGTTTTCCATACGGAGGTGTGAATAACATGCAGCTTATAGGCCACTGTAGTTTGATTAGGCACCCTAGAGCCCATATTTTGAAAGTCACATGTAAGAAAGTGGGTTACTGATTGGGGGGGGGGTGAAACCCTACTTAAGTAGCAACCACAATCCTTGTCAAGGTGAAGTCACAGGCATACACCAAATTTACCTGTGCTCTGCCCTCTGGTAGCTTGGCACAGAGCAGGCAGGCTTAACTTAGAGACAATGTGCGAAGTGTTTGTGCAGCACTTCAAATAGTAATGAAGTGAAAAGTCCCACATCGACTTAGAAAAATAAAGTACCTTTTAATAAATAAATCAAGATCAAAACGACAAAATTCCAATCAGTAGAACTGGAAATAGGCATGTTTTAAAGATAAAAGTAAAAATAGCTCCAAAACGCACCAAGCCCCAACTGTGGTTACCTGGTCGCTCTGGACAGGGCAAAGTCACAAGTTCAGGCCAACCGGGGTGGAGCATGGGCTATCTACAGGGATCCACTGAGGTCTCCTGAACACAGTACCATAATCCTGGTTGCAAAGAGATGTGGAGTCCCACGTTGAGGATATGTCGCATAGCAGAGGCGATGTGAGGTACGGGCGAGGAGATACGTCGCGCAGTGGTGGTCTCGAGCATCTGCAAAGAGTGAAGCAATGTCCTTGCATGGAGCTGTGTTGTGCGGTGGTGGTTTTGATGGGCTGTGTTGGGGGAAGGGATGTGCCTGCATGGAAAGCGTTGCGCTGTTGCGGTCTGATTGGCTGCATTGGGCAAGGTGATGTCCTTGTGTGGAGATGCATTGTGCAACAGTGGTTCCGATGGACTGCAAAGTGCACTGCGATGTCTTGCGTGAAGATATGCCATGCAGCTGGCGTTCCAATGGGCTACGTTGGGTAAGGTGATGTCCTTGCATGGAGAAGTCCGTGCAGCAGAGGCGATGCGTCGAGCCAGTTCTGCAGGAGATGTGCCACACCACGGAGTTGATGCGTCAGTTCTGCTGAATTCACAGATGGGCTACCAGTGCACCTTCAGGGGGTCCAGGACTAGGGTGGCACCACTTCAGAGGGCAGGTCTCACAGATGGCAGAGTCCAGGTACTGGGTTCAAGGTTGTTGAAAGCCTGGTCTGTCCCTGAGGATTCTGATCAGGAGGCCAGCCAACTAGCCCTTGGAGTCAATCTGGGGACCTGGGTTTAGAGATGCAAGTCCAGTCCTTGTCACCCAGGCCAGAGGGCTGAAAGACAGTAGGTCCTTCTTCCTGACAGAATTCACAGGACCAGAAGTCTACTGAAGAGTTGGGTCTAAGGGTCCAATATTTATACCTGGTGCCCTATTTGAAGTAGAGAAAGCTTCTAGAGGTTTTCAGCCCCTGAAGTGTCAGGCATCCCCTTCCTCCCTGCCCTGGCCCAACCTTGTCTGGAGTCACAAAAGACTAGTGTCAAACCCTTTGTGAGAGTGCTCAGGCAGAGCCTTTGTGATGTGCAAGTGTGGTTAGTGACAACTCCTCTCCCTCATTAACTCAGAGTGGCCACTCATGCCAAAACCTATCTTCCCTTTGTCTCACTGTCTGGGAGCAATACACAAAGACCAACTTCCAGCTACACCTAGTCATGAGACCCAAAAACATGCTGCAGGCAACAAACGGTTAGGACAAGAAAATGGCAACTTTCTAAAAGTGGCATTTTTAGAATTGTGAAAAAAAATCTGACTTTGTATTTAAGGAGGGCTTATAGTTACAATTCTTTAGCCACTAAACTCAACATTCCTACTTGCTCCAACCTGAAAGTTATCTCTTATTAAATGTAATAAGTTAACCCAATAATATTCTATGGGAGAAGTAGGGCTCACAGAAGTAAAAACAAATTTAAGAGTTTTTCGCTACCAGGACATGTAAAGCTTAAAAACACTGCACCCTGCCTAGGTGTGACTTATATGCAGGGGCGGTGCGTCCATTGGGGCGTAGCCCCCCCGCCCGCAGCTCCCTCGGCGTCTTTGAACCTAAGTAAACTGAATCAGTTAAGTTCAAAGACGCCGAGGGAGAACTGACAATCATGTCAGTCAGCATGACGTCGGACCGCCCACCCCCTTCAGAGTCTGAAGGGGGTGGGCGGTCCTGCGTCATGTTGACTGACATGATTGTCAGAGGGACCAGGGGCAGCAGGCAGCACTGCAGCACAAGTGCGCATGAGTGGGGAAGGGCACCGAATTTTCGCGCCGTGCCCAGTCATGCGCACTTGTGTTTGCACTGGCTTGCGCATGCCCATTAGGAGAGCGAGGGTTGAGCAAAGGCTCAAACCTCGGTCTCCTAATGGGCAGGCGGGCGAGAGGTAACCGTGCCCTAAGCCAATCCTGCCAGCAGCGCCAGGATTGGCTGAGAGGGGCTATAGGCGCAAACGGAGTCGGACCCGAGGCGGCGCGGACGGCGGACCTGCTCAGGTAGGAATCGGATTTTATTTTTTTATTTCCAAAATCCCCCGGGCCCCCGGCACCCCCCCCCCGCGTGCGAGCCGCGACTGCTGCTGAGTGCTGCACTAAAAACTCAAAGTAATTAGTTGGGACGCCGGTTCACCCTTATGGTCCCAGTAGGATTTTAAATTTAATAAGATAGATGCAGTGACCCTCTGATTGCGTTGAATCACCAGGAGCTGCCTTGAATGAAGTAAATGTAAGCACTTCCTTATGTCACATGGCTTTTAGTACCGTCGCCCGCCTGTTTCTCAGGCTAACCAAGACATAAACATACATGCCCAGGATCGCACAAGGTGACCAAGTGGCCTGCCAGCATCAGAACGCAGGTGTCTTCGTTCCGAAGCAGGTAGTTCCGTTGTTATACCACACCCCTGCTTAAGGGGTTCTTGGCTGGTTTGGGCGGGTGTGGGACTCCCCCACTGCTAAACTGTGTTTAGTCCAGTGGAATGGGTGCTGTGAGGCGATTGCTTTCAGTATGCAGGCGCGCTGGGATTTGCAGCTTCTTTTCATCCTCCTGCACTTAAGGCGATTTAAAATAATGTTGTGGTAAGCGTTTAGTGGAAAACAAGTCAAGGAGAACTTCGAGCTCAGTGACCGTGGCCAGCCGATAGCACGTGTGCGAGTCCTGCCCTGCTTGGCTTCCCACTTATCGAGCGATCGAGCCTGAAGTGTCGTTGGCTTCCTTGTTGCCCCCACTCCACCACGTCTCCATTCCACCTGGTTAGATATTGGAGCAGGTAATCCATCCGGACCCATTGCAACCCCGGCTTCTTTAAGAGCCTCTCCCGGTTATCAGCTGCAGCGCCGTGACTCGCCGAAACCTTTTTACCCTGCCCACTCTCACTGCCTTCTGAATGCCCCCTTGTCTGCTGGGATGTTAGCGCCCCCCTCCCTATCAGGGCATAGGCGAGGTATCCCCTTCAACACTGCTGCGGCATCTGGCCCCTGCCTTTCGCCTGTGCACTGTCCCTCTGCCTCGAGGCTGCCTGGCCCATACACAGCTTTAAAATCTGTCGTCTGTGCTCACTCCGTGTGAAAAGCAGAGCGGTTGCAGGAGTCCTGGGACTCTGCTGACCGAACCGATGCCCAGTGCCTGAAGATTCTCTTGCTGTCCAGCAAGACACGCCAAGGCCCACAGGGAAGATGAGGCTGGTGTCTAAAGGGACAGGGGAACACTGACACTGCAAGAGGTAGATGCAATGGGACAGAGTGACACTGATGCTGGAACAGGGAGACTCTGATGGGAAAAGAGGGAGACAAGATTCTGTCACAGGGAGAAACAGACCCTGGGACAAAGAGATAATTACACTGCAACAGGGAGATACTACACTGGGACAGGGAGACAGGCAAGGACAATGGGAGTGGGAAGTGTGGTAACTTAGGGAGACCCCAAAACTGAGGCCTACACTGAAACATGGAAAGGAAAACAGGCAGAGACAGTCGAGGTGGGAGACCCAGACACTTAGACAAAGAGACATGGAAAATATCTTTTCATGAGGATAAATCACTGACGCTTTCCCCCACAAGATATGGTTTAGCTCCTTTATCATCCAAATTGTGCCACTTACGCCTCTATGTTTACTTGTGTAGTTATGGCGGGGAATGCATTGCAAATGTTTGTGCATAACCCCAATGTTGCTGTTTTGTCAGTGCTGCTCGCCACACTTGCAGTGGGCACTTCTGTGGGAGCCCCGCTGCCCGGGAAGATGAAAGAACAGGGAGCTGTGCCTTTAAAAAATGCGGCTTGCAGCACCTGTCAGAGGCTTTCAGGGCCTGGCTAAGAAAAATTAACGTGAAAAAGCTCCTTCATTAACATAAAGCCATTTAGTTGATCAATGGTCCCCAGCAGTAAACAAGGATGGTTAATCCATAGAGCAGCTGATTGGGTCTGCAGCCCGCTGCCTGGGTGCGAGGGCTGCCGTGACAATAGGGAAGAACAATGTTTGTGATTGACCCGGCGCAGAGCACTGCCTGGAAAATTAAAACTGCTGAAGAGAGGGAAAGCAAAGCGAGACGGCGAGAGGGGGAGAGCTAGAGGTAAAGAAGAAGGCGAGGACACGACAGAAGGGGAGAGCAAAAAGGAGATGAGAGGGACAAGGGAAGAAGTGGGGTTGGGATAAGATGGAGGAGGGAAGGGGTGACAGATAAACTGGAGGGAGAACATGTGTAAATAAAGGAGGTAGGGAGGAAGAAATGCACAAGGAATTAAGCAAAGAATTGGTCTATGGTGGGAAAGAAGGGTGAAGGAAAGAAAAAGGTAAAGAGAAATAGATGGAGGAAGGGGGTGTAAATGAGAAAGTTGTGAAAGAAAAGGAACAGAAAGAGAAGGGAAGAGGAAAAAAAACAAAGAAGGGGTAAATAGAAGTAAGGGAAAGAGAGGATAGTAAAGATGGGATGAAGAAAGTGAAGTGAAAGAAAGGGTAGTGAGAAAGAGATGGGACAGGTGTGATGGCAAGAAAGGAGGGAAGAAAGAAAAAGAGCAAGAAAGAACGCAAGACAGAAAAAGAAATCATCTGAATGAGAGCAACAGAGAAAGTAAACGAAGCACATATGTAAATAAAGAGAAAGTAAAGGCGGAAACAAATAAAGAAAAGTAGCATAGAAAGAGGATGCCAGGAGAGAAAAAGTAAAGGAACTGAGCTCTAGGTGATGAAATAGACAAATGGAAGTGAGGGAAAAAAGCACAGATAGAGACAGTGTAGAGGACAAAGGGAGAGGGAAGAAAGAGTCAACAATAGGCTTAGGAAAAACCAACCATTCTGAGAGCACCTACAGTCAAGATCCTTCACCTTGTACATCAGTTAGAAGGCCTTAAGTCTAGCTACAACTGTTAACATATCACTACATCTTTGGGAACACATAGTCTCAGGTGAAGGATCTTGACTGTAGGTGCTCTCAGAATGGTTGGTTTTTCCTAAGCCTATTGTTGACTGAACATTACGTGCTCTTGGCCATAGTACTTAGTGTGTTCATCTTATCTTAAGCAACATTTCAGCACTCCTTGTTTTGGAATACCTTCTACTCTATTTAAAGGTATTTTCTGTATTCCTGGTATGAATGGCTCCAAACTAAATGGCCAAGAATGAGTTCTGGTGTTGGAATATGCAGAAGGGTTCAGGTTTGTGCAGTAGACTGTGATGAGTTTTCAACTTCCAGAGAAAATATAGAGAGGACATGAGATGAGAGAATTCTCTTAAGGGCATACTTTTTGAGGAGGCCCTCTGCTTTTGATTGCAGTGGCTCAGTTTATTTGGTGATTCACAATTCCAATCATGGGTAAAACATGGCTTGTTGAACATAGATGAGATGTACTTGCAAATTGTTTGATTGCATATTGCATTTCAGGTTTTCAATTTGACCAATCCTTTGACTTCTTACCAACGAAATATGAGTGTCTTCCTGGTCGAGGACCACACTGCTTTTTCTCTTATCTGTCTTGTATCAAGACCCTGCTGGACTATGGGGTGAAAGAAAGCTTGAATAAGCAGCTACCTATGTTATATGACATCTCTTTATTAATGTAATAACTGCACTTTCACAATTGCTTTATTAACCTTCCTGCTTTCTCAGATTTGCTTGAAAATGCACCATTTGTCCACTCTTTCTTCAAAATTTTCTCGGGGGAAGAAGCCCCCCGAACCCCCCTTAGGTTGTTCGGGCACGCTCGCTACGCTCGCTCGCTGCGGTGCAGTATGCCAATAATTTTACGCCCCACCACTTTCAAATGTCACCAGCCACCACTGCTTATATGTATTAAGGGGTTTGGGTCTAGCAAAAGGTTTATCCTGCCAGGTCAAAATGGCAGTTTAAAACTGCACAAACAGGCTGCAATGGCAGGCCTGAGTCGTGTTTAAAGGGCTACTTAAGAGGGTGGCACAATCAGTGCTGCAGGCCTAATAGTAGCATTTAGTTTACAGGCCCTAGGTACATTTAGTACCCATTTTCTAGAGACTTACAAGTACATTAAAGAGGCCAATTGGGTGTAAGCCAATTCTACCTGGTTTAGAGGAGAGAGCACAAGCACTTTAGCACTGGTTAGCAGTGGTAAAGTGTGCAGAGTCCTAAAAGTTAACAAAAACGGGTTCAGAAAACAGGAAGGTGAAGGTAAAAAGTGTGAGGATGATCCTGCAGAAAGGGGCAAGTCCAACATCACAAAACTAAAATATGTAGGTGAAATGTACTTGCATATGTAAGTGTTTCAGGCCAAAGTCAATTTTGGTTACATCTTTGTGATGATTGCATTTTCCAAAGCTGAGATACAAATTAATAGTAAAGTATTTGTTTTAGTTCAATAGAAACGTGGAGTCAGGAGCAAAAATCTGTCAGAGCTTTGATTTAGCAGACAACTGACCAAAATTAACATACCACGTGAATGCCATAATTTTGTATAACTGGCCTCTTCACAGAAGGATACGTACTTTACATTAATAATGCAAACATATAAGGAGTGAGCTATTAATAATATGACGACTCAGGTACAAGCTAGCACTCTTGTGGACAACACCTATGGGAGCTGCTTTGAGATGATTCATCCCACTACAGTGGTCAAACAGTAAAAGGAGAAAAAAGGGGAAAACTCAAGGGAGATAGATTACTTCACATGTCTCTCTCAGTTCCCTTTCAGGGTGCAAGAGGAGAAAAACAGGTTATTCTGGTACAGGCAGGAAGAAGATTATCCAGAGTCAAGTCAGACACACGGCCTAGGCGTCCACACATCTAACCACCAACATGGGGAATCTTTACTGTACATCCCTCTAGGTCTTAGTAGGGGAGTGTTGCTGTCCAAAAAAAGGTCAGCTCCTTTCTGGATTCCCATGAGTCAACCTGCCCAGTATCCCCTTCCACAACGCTTTTCAGGTTCTGATCAAACATCCAGGCTGCAATTCCTTTGTTCTATCAATCTGCTGTTGAAAATTCCAGAAAGACAATTTAATTCTTAGCAATTTCCCTGCTTTAGCCCCTCAACATATCTTCAAGAGATTTTAATGCCTGAAAGTGGTATAATTGCATCCTGCCACTCATAAGCCTACACACCCCACCAACTTAACATACCTATCAGCTCAGGCACATAAAAATAACGGGGCATATTAACAACGAGGCGATAAACAATTATCGCCGCTTTAGCGTCCGTTTTCGGACGAAAAGCGGCGATAATCTTATCGCCTAATCAGCAAGGTCACACTATCGCGTGAATCCTTGCACTATCGCTCCTTTCCCCAACGCCCATCTTTGCATCTCTAATGAGATGCAAAGTGGGCGTTACTGAGCGTACTCCGGATGGGCTACGTTGCAAATATCGCCGATGTGCACATCGCGATATTTACAAGGCAGCCCACAGGATTATAGCAGACGCAAATTTTGGCGAAAACGGCCGTTTTCGCCAAAATCTAACGTCTGCTATAATCCTGACTTACCTATGTTAGACATAGGAGATGGATTGTGCTGATACGACCACATGGTCGTATCAGCAAGGTTATCGCCGTTTGAGGGGAACATCGCTGGAAAACCAGCGATGTTCCCTGCAAAGGGCAATAACCTCGCTATCTCTGGAATCTTTATCGCCCTGGAGTAACGCGTTGTTAATAACGCGCTACCAGGGCGATAAATCCCTGAGATAGCCTGCGATAATATAATTATCGCTAAGCACGGCCAGCGATAATTATCGCTGGCCGTTGTTAATATGCCCCAACATTCTTTAGGCCTTCAGGCCATTGGCATCACAGACATAGCCACATAATACAACTTGGATTCACTGTTCTCCATAGAACATATCTCACACCTATATCCACATAGACCTTACACCTCTGCATCCACTCGTAGCATCTATCACACACTCCAAAGAGGAGAAGGATATGCGGTTGTGCAAAAGCAGTGCACTCATAGCACATCTGCATCATTCAAGTAATTCAAGTTCCTCTCCTGCCACTTCCTCTTCTTAGCAACCCAGACAGACACCTTCTATCTAATTTACAGAGCCCCCAGCCACAATACGAATTTCCCAGAAGGAATATCCAATTTCATCACCTCTGGCACATCAACCTCCCCAGATATTTAGGGGTATATTTCCCAATATTTCATGCAATGCAATGCAGCAAGACAACTTGCTGCACTGCGTTGCATGAAAGGGAGACAGCAGAAATGTGACATATCTACTAAGATATGGCACATTTCTTCTGTCTCCTAGCGCTGGTGGGCTTGTGGCAGCCTAGCACAAATGCAGGTAACCTTGCACCTTGCTGCAAGTGTGCCTGTGTTACAAGCAGGATTCCTTTTGTGCAGGAAGAGATATCTTCCTGCAAAAAAACAATCCTTTGAGGCAGTTTCCTCTTTCTATGTGTGCTGCAGAATGCAACACGCATAGAAAGAGGAAGTAACTTGGAGAATTAAAGATATTTTTCACTGTTACACCTCAGTCAGGGAGGTGCACCCTTTTGGCACAATCCTAGGTTCACTGAATTTAGTAAATCTGGGATGGTGTAAAAAACCATGGGAGAATGCATGGGAGCATCCACACTCCACCCATAGAATGCCTCCCTGCCACAAGGTAAGGCAAAGCAGCTATATGTTCTGCCTTGTGCTACTTTGGATTTATTAAACCATGCAAAGCCATACAAGGTGGCTTTGCGTGGCTTAGCAAATACAATTCAAGGACTTGTGTCACCTTGCGATGATTTGCATCACGCAATGGCAACGCAAACCCTTAGTAAATGTGCCCCTTAAGTACTAAAAGGATAAAAGAATCCCAATTCACACTCCTCAATACCTGGGAAATCAAGCAACACATCACTTGACCCACTCATGCCATAGACAACACCCTACACCTGAATCATAACTGCCTACCTTCAATTCAATTCAAGCTCCTACTACCCCTGTAATGAACTTATTATATCCAATACAACTCTCCATCTTTCACACGATACCAACACCATGATCAGCCACAATATGAAAAAATACCACTCTTGTAAGGACTTCATCTCCAAGAAGAAATAATCAGACTCGCCAACTGCGACCATCCAACTTCAGTTTTTAAAACACACCTCGTATCATACAATGGCACCTTGAAAAAGCCAAATGGACTTCAACACACCACTGAAAACTTAATACTCAAAATCCAAAACTTCAGCCATGTTACTCCAATGTTACTCATATTGAATCCAGCTTCCACTGTAGCAGAATCCACCTTAGTCTAGTCAAGTAGAAGGTTCAAACGCTGCCTACAAAAATGTTGCCCTATGTCTCAATCCTTACAGTTATGCAGTAGTTGCCAGAGGAGACTTGTCTATATTATCTTGTGGATGTAGAATACCAGCACTCCTCTCCAGGAAAAGAATATTTTATTCAGTTTCTCTACTGACTTTTGAAAATGCCCCCAAGGTCAACTGTTGAGAATATTCTGTTTTGCTATATTAGCTATTCCTGTTGTCTAGTATGTGTCAAAATTTGACCTGATCAGATGCATTCTTATCAAGAAGAGTTCTTGGTTATATTCTATTCAGAGAGTAGCATATAATAGTTAGAGACCTTTATTCACTCTCCATATAACCCAGCTATATCTTCTCACTTATTTTTGAGGATGACAAGTGAGAGAAGTCAATTATTATCTTCTCCAAGGCCCACATATGTATGGGCCAGAAATTATGTGAATTGTTCCATTGCTTATCATTATTTAGTAGTGCCCAAGGGAATTAGAGGTAATTTCTAAAGGACTTCTTCAGCCTCTTCAATATGGAAGTCATTGCTGCTGGGCTATCCGAAATAGTGCTGCTTAGCTTCATAAGCTCCCCCAAGACTCCCTACTTTTTATTGTCAAACTCATGAGCAGTGAATTTTGAAGAGTTTCTCAGCGTGAGTTCCAGTCTGTTTGCCAGTACTGATGTAAGCTCTTTAACAATATGTACTATAATACCTACGCAAACACTCTATGGAAATTAAGTGGATTGATGTTATTTCCCATGGTTCCCATTTTTTCCTGAGTATCAATGACCTTAATATCTGTGGTAAAAGATTATGGGACATATTTACAAGGCGTTTGCTTTGTTCACCCTAAGTTGGCAGGGTATGCCCAGACGTGGGTCCCTTGCTCACTTTGCCACTGGATTCAAGCTAGCCTGGCTGATGAGGGCTGTTAGCCCGAAACAGGACCCAGGATGCTTGTTTACGGTCCAGGGAAGACATGGCTTGGCAGTTCGGGCTGGACTGTTCCCATGAGGCACAGTGTCAAGACTGATTTGCATATAGCTGTGTCTGAACTGGGGTGGCGAAGTGAGCTAAAGAACGATGATGGATTCAACCCAGATCTGTTACTGGGGGTGGGTGTCTGAAAAGTTTCAACGCTCCGTCCATCATCTCCTTGTGTTTGCTTTGTTCACCCTAAGTTGGCAGGGTATGCCCAGACGTGGGTCCCTTGCTCACTTTGCCACTGGATTCAAGCTAGCCTGGCTGATGAGGGCTGTTAGCCCGAAACCGGTCCCAGGATGCTTGTTTACGGTCCCGGGAAGACATGGCTTGGCAGTTGGGGCTGGACTGTTCCCATGAGGCACAGGGTCAAGACTGATTTGCATATAGCTGTGTCTGAACTGGGGTGGCGAAGTGAGCTAAAGAACGATGATGTATTCAACTCAGATCTGTGACTGGGGGTGAGTGTCTGAAAAGTTTCAGCGCTCCGTCCATCATCTCCTTGTGTTTGCTTTGTTCGCCCTAAGTTGGCAGGGTATGCCCAGACGTGGGTCCCTTGCTGACTTTGCCACTGGATTCAAGCTAGCCTGGCTGATGAGGGCTGTTAGCCTGAAACCGATCCCAGGATGCTTGTTTACGGTCCAGGGAAGACATGGCTTGGCAGTTGGGGCTGGACTGTTCCCATGAGGCACAGGGTCAAGACTGATTTGCATATAGCTCTGTCTGAACTGGGGTGGTGAAGTGAGCTAAAGAACGATGATGGATTCAACCCAGATCTGTGACTGGGGGTGAGTATCTGAAAAGTTTCAGCGCTCTGTCCATCATCTCCTTGTGTTTGCTTTGTTCGCCCTAAGTTGGCAAGGTATGCCCAGACGTGGGTCCCTTGCTCACTTTGCCACTGGATTCAAGCTAGCCTGGCTGATGAGGGCTGTTAGCCCGAAACCGGTCCCAGGATGCTTGTTTCCGGTCCAGGGAAGACATGGCTTGGCAGTTCGGGCTGGACTGTTCCCTTGAGGCACAGGGTTAAGACTGATTTGCATATAGCTGTGTCTGAACTGGAGTGGCGAAGTGAGCTAAAGAACGATGATGGATTCAACCCAGATCTGTGACTGGGGGTGAGTGTCTGAAAAGTTTCAGCGCTTCGTCCATCATCTCCTTGTGTCTGCCACATATTTACAAGCCCTCTCACTTTTTTTGACGCTCCGGTGGCGCAGCGCCAATTTCCATATTTACAAGGTAGCGCTAAGCCACTTTGTGTGGCATGAAACCACCTTGTAAATATGCCCCTTTCCGCCGCAGTCCTCTTTGGCAAAGGGGCGTGAAATGTGTGTTGCTGTGAGCATTCCACTGCAACACCCACTGCTTTTTTGATACTGCCCCAGATTTACAAGGCTGAGGCGGCACCAGAAACTAACACCATGTAATACCAGGCATTAGAATGGTGATACGAGGAGAAATCATTCATTTCTCCTCGTTTTTTGCTCTTTTCATGTGTGCTGCATTTTGCAGCACACATAGAAGGTGCAAATTGCCTAATTGATTGTTTATGTACAGGAAGATGTCCCTTCCTGCACATAAACAATCATCCCTGCAGTGCAGGCACCCTTGCAACATAGAGGCAGGGTGCCTGCGCTGGCACTATGCAGCTTTTTTTGCACCGGCGCGAGGGGAAACACAGGGGTGCGCCATATTCTTCCCTGCGTTTTGAAAATGTTGGAGCACTGCACTGCCAAATTTGGCGCAGCTCTGCGCTCCAACATTTTATTGTAAATATGCCTCTATGTTTGTTTGCTGTACCATAATTTCCAATGTACAAAGCCGAAGGAAGCATCACTTCCTTCAGCTGTATTATATTTTAGATCTGGAGACAGCTGAGCCTTCGTTATGAACATGAAGGGAAACATATAAGCATGGAGGGGCTTTGCGTCAGCCCTTTTAGCCACTAATTTGTTATGGTCAACCTCCTTTACTTATCATTCATAATTTGGATTTTCCCTGAGAAATATTTCTTTCCCACTGCCAGACAATTGGCTACTGGGTAATCCACCGAGGTGTTACTAATGGTTGGAAAGACATACACCTTCAAAATGTCAGCGTGGGGCTTGCAAGACATGTATTCATATCATATTGTGGTGGTCAAAATGCATGTATTTTGCCAGCCACCATATTGCCAACTTGTTAGGTGTTCCCGAATGTTGCCATGTATGATGTCTACTTTTAAGTGCACCCGGCTAATACAACATATTGTTTATGACCCGATTTGCCTTTGTTGTTTTCAAAGAGAAAACAAAAAGGTGATGGGTGGATTGCTTGAATTATTCTGAGCCACTGGTAACTACTCTGGGCATTGTTCTTGTCCACTGTGCCTTGATTCTGCTCCAATAGGATCAGTCCAGTCCCAACTGTCAGATTATGTTCCCTCTGAACAGGAACACAAGTAACCCCAGACCAGCTATGACCTATTTGGGTCTTATCAGTGGGTTCAGTTAAAGTACTATAGCAGAGTAATCAAGGACCTATGTCTTGGCATACCTGTTGCACTGGGGGCCTCATTCTGAAGAAAACAAAAGTAATGGGTGGATTGCTTGAATTAATCTAATCCACTGGTAATGAATCCAGACCACCATTTTATTGCCCACTATGCCGGAACAAACCATGTACAAATCTGTCTTGATTCTGCTCCATTAGGAACAGTCCAGCCTCCCTGCCAATCAGATCCCCTCTGAAAAAAAACATAAGCAACCACAGATAGTTTTCAGTATATTTGGGTTATGTCAATAGAGTGCAGCTTCAGTTATATACCACAATTAAAATGGGATCTATGCCAGGGCATGCCATTCATACACAGGGGTTCGCACTGAGGAAAACAAAAAAGTGAGTGGTAGATTGCTTCAATTAATCTCAGCCACTGGTAATTACTCTGGACTGCAATCCAGGCATAATAGCTTTGTGTTTTTCAAGGCGCCATCTTGCAATTGTCAAGTAACGTGTATCTTGTTATCCTCAACATTGCCAGCCACAATATTGCCACATTGTTTAGTGTTTCCAAATGTTGGAGTGTAGGTTTTCTACTTCCTCATGTACCTTTATCATGCAGCTCTCTCTTCAGCCTCATGGAGATATGTAGCCATAGCTGTACTCAAGAGACATGGAAGACACTACTGAATATTCAGTAAAGAAGTTAAACACAAGATCTACCTTGGTGTCTGAATTAAATTACAAAATAGATGGAAAAGGCTTGCTGAAAACATCTATAACTAAATTTTTTATATATATATATATTTAAATTTGGGGAGCATGACCCGCTCTCCCCCATGCCAGCAAAAGGACTTCCCTGAGGATATCTGCCATGGAGGTGAGAAAGGGAACGAGGGGTTTCTCTCTCGACTTTTTCAGACTACTTGCATTAATCAGGCAATGCGTTATTATGCTCTCAGTGGTTTGCACACAGTTTGAAGAGAAGCATTGGACTGCCGTTATGATTGAAATGCGCATGCACTGATAAGCGGACAATGAATCAACAAATGCAGTATTATGGACGCAATTATGCTATATACAAAATTAGATACTGAAACTTTATTGAATGCTTTACATACATCAATGGTGCATTGTGAGATTAGAAGGACAATGTCATTCCGTCAATCCACGTAACGGCAGGATGTATAAAAGAACAGGAAGTGACTCTTTGTGCAAACCTCTTTCACCTGTGAACAAGGCTTGTTAGCCGAAACGCGTAAGGAGTATATGAAAGAGAGCACACTGTTACATATGAGGAAAATAAATGCTTGCTGTTCCTGAAACTGTGCTTGGCACTTCTGTGGTTTCATTGATTTCAATGGGTTGCTCCATTCCCGTTTCAGCCGTGGCCGCCCTGCAGGGTCGGGGGCTTCTACCATGTGGAGAAATTTGTGCTGAAATAAACGCATTCTTCCTGGAATCCCCCGCTGTGTCCCTCAGGTTTCTTTTTGCGAAGGAATCTTCTTGTGGGTATATATATATATATATAAATATATATATTATCTACTGGCGGTCGCCAGTAGATAGTTATAGTTAGGACCTATTTTCCATAGGAAATTCACAACATTCTATTTGAAATAACTTTGGCGCCGGTTGACGAATCTTCGCGAAATTCTCAAAACTCGTGGGGCGCTCCGGTCCGCTCCTATCCTGAAAGTTTCGGGTGATTCGGCAAGCGGGGGCCGAGAAAAAGGGGGTCCCAAAACGTGTTTTCTCCATGTTAATTCCCATAGGACATTTTAGACACGGCTACAGCCTCGAACTGCTGAACGGAATTACACCAAATTTGGCAAAAAGGTAGCGCTTGGTTCAGAAAGCGACCTTTTTTAAAATGGTGTAAATCCGTTCAGTAGTTGTGGAGATATTCAAAAAATAAGAGTCAAAAAATCAATTTCCCATAGGAAACTTTAGACACGGCTACAGCCCGAACTGCTGAACGGAATTACACCAAATTTGGCAAAGAGGTAGTTCTTGGTTCAGAAAGAACCATTTTTGTTAAATGGTGTAAATCCGTTCAGTAGTTCCTGAGAAAATCAAAAGTAAAATCACATATATATCTGGGCGGAGCCTAACCACACATGTCATTGTGAGATCTGATTGGCTGTCAGCACTTCATCCTGGAATTGCTGGCAGCCATCTTGGGACCAATATACATGATAGTACCCCATTGAAATGCATTGTAGTGAATCAAAGATTTTGAGGGTTACCAAAAGGAGAACTATAAAGGGTGATAACAGACTTTAGTTACATTAGAATTCATTTGTTGATGGTACCATACTAATTTCAGGAATTGTGGTGTGTTCTAAGGTGATTTTACCCTGTGAAAAACCTTCTGCTGGGATATCATGAATCATGTTTGAGAGAAAACTATTTTCACATGCTTGTCCCATAGAGTTTTGGAAGGTGCTCCAGAAGCAAAAATGAGAGCATATTTTCTGTAAATTCACATTATCTTTCTCAGTCATGTGAGAATGAAGTCTGACATGCTCAGTAAAACATGTACATCCAACAAGGACAGAGACTGTCAGTTGATTCCTTTGTGTTCTACTGCAGCTTCCCAGAGTGTTCTAAAGAACAACTAGAGTGCTAACAGCCTTACTTATGACAAAAGTATGGCACACCTGAAGCCATCTTGATTGGAATAAACTGGTAACACTTAAAACATTTAATTTAAAAAGGAACACAATGATGGGGTTCATTTTGTCATAGAAATTATGGTTAGTGCTGTAGAAAGAAAAATTAGGACATGTTTCAAGTGTGATCTCAAATATCTTCCTGTTATATTTCAACAGGAGCAGCCTGCCAGTTTATGCCTTTGTGTTCTACTGCAGCTTCCCAGAGTGTTCTAAAGAACAACTAGAGCGCTAACAGCCTTACTTATGACAAAAGTATGGCACACCTGAAGCCATCTTGATTGGAATAAACTGGTAACACTTGAAACATTTAATTTAAAAAGGAACAAAATGAGGGGTTCTTTTTGAAATAGAAATTATGGTTAGTGCAGCAGAAAGAAAAATTAGGGCATGTTTTAAGTGAGATCTCAAATCCTCTTCTATTTCATTAGAAAATTCTGACATGCAGACTGAAACAATCACTTTCAATACCAGCAGCAGACTTCCAGTTAACTCCCTGGTGAGCAGTAGCTTTACTACAGTGATCTAATGAGCAACTAGAGTGCTAACATTCTGAATTTATGGCAAATGTGAGACACATCTGAATGCCTTCTTGATGGAATCAAAGTAAAAACCTGAAAGCATTTCCTACTGAGGAGACTGCAGTAAATGAGGAAATTAGGAAACTTCATAACAAAGAAGTCTTCCAAGATGGCCACCAGAGAAAAAAGAGCCCAAATGTAGCACAAATATTACCCAGATGTAGCCCACATATAGCCCAATGGCAAAAGTGTGCAAAACACTTTTTATTTTTAGTTTTTTTGCAGTTTTATGTAGTGCAGACTGGTCAGGTATTGGAGCGTTGCATCTTAAAACATGACCCCCTACACTACAAAAAAACACTGCACTACCCTAAACCCTAAAACACTACCCCCAGCACGACCCCCTACACTACACAAGCACCACAGCACTATCCTAAACCCTAAAACACTACCCCCAGCATGACCCCCTACACTACACAAACACCACTGCACTACCCTAAACCCTAAAACACTACCCCCAGCACGACCCCCTACACTACCCAAACACCACTGCACTAACCTAAATCCTAAAACACTACCCCCAGCACGACCCCCTACACTGCCCGAGCACCACTGCACTGCCCTAAATCCTGAAACACCAGGCCCAGCATGACCCCCTACACTGCCCGAACACCACTGCACTGCCCTAAACCCTGAAACACCAGCCCCAACACGACCGCCTACACTGCCCGAACACCACTGCACTGCCCTAAACCGTGAAACACCAGTCTTGTGGACAACACCTATGGGAACTGCTTTGAGATGATTCATCCCACTACAGTGGTCAAACAGTAAAAGGAGAAAAAAGGGGAAAACTCAAGGGAGATAGATTACTTCACATGTCTCTCTCAGTTCCCTTTCAGGGTGCAACAGGAGAAAACAGGTTATTCTGGTACAGGCAGGAAGAAGATTATCCAGAGTCAAGTCAGACACACCCGGCCTAGGCGTCCACACATCTAACCACCAACATGGGGAATCTTTACTGTACATCCCTCTAGGTCTTAGTAGGGGAGTGTTGCTGTCCAAAAAAAGGTCAGCTCCTTTCTGGATTCCCATGAGTCAACCTGCCCAGTATCCCCTTCCACAACGCTTTTCAGGTTCTGATCAAACATCCAGGCTGCAATTCCTTTGTTCTATCAATCTGCTGTTGAAAATTCCAGAAAGACAATTTAATTCTTAGCAATTTCCCTGCTTTAGCCCCTCAACATATCTTCAAGAGATTTTAATGCCTGAAAGTGGTATAATTGCATCCTGCCACTCATAAGCCTACACACCCCACCAACTTAACATACCTATCAGCTCAGGCACATACAAATAACATTCTTTAGGCCTTCAGTCCATTGGCATCACAGACATAGCCACATAATACAACTTGGATTCACTGTTCTCCATAGAACATATCTCACACCTATATCCACATAGACCTTACACCTCTGCATCCACTCGTAGCATCTATCACACACTCCAAAGAGGAGAAGGATATGCGGTTGTGCAAAAGCAGTGCACTCATAGCACATCTGCATCATTCAAGTAATTCAAGTTCCTCTCCTGCCACTTCCTCTTCTTAGCAACCCAGACAGACACCTTCTATCTAATTTACAGAGCCCCCAGCCACAATACGAATTTCCCAGAAGGAATATCCAATTTCATCACCTCTGGCACATCAACCTCCCCAGATATTTAGGGGTATATTTCCCAATATTTCATGCAATGCAATGCAGCAAGACAACTTGCTGCACTGCGTTGCATGAAAGGGAGACAGCAGAAATGTGACATATCTACTAAGATATGGCACATTTCTTCTGTCTCCTAGCGCTGGTGGGCTTGTGGCAGCCTAGCACAAATGCAGGTAACCTTGCTGCAAGTGTGCCTGTAGTTATAAGCAGGATTCTTTTGTGCAGGAAGAGATATCTTCCTGCAAAAAACAATCCTTTGAGGTAGTTTCCTCTTTCTATGTGTGCTGCAGAATGCAACACGCATAGAAAGAGGAAGTAACTTGGAGAATTAAAGATATTTTCACTGTTACACCTCAGTCAGGGAGGTGCACCCTTTTGGCACAATCCTAGGTTCACTGAATTTAGTAAATCTGGGATGGTGTAAAAAACCATGGGAGAATGCATGGGAGCATCCACACTCCACCCATAGAATGCCTCCCTGCCACAAGGTAAGGCAAAGCAGCTATATGTTCTGCCTTGTGCTACTTTGGATTTATTAAACCATGCAAAGCCACACAAGGTGGCTTTGCGTGGCTTAGCAAATACAATTCAAGGACTTGTGTCACCTTGCGATGATTTGCATCACGCAATGGCAACGCAAACCCTTAGTAAATGTGACCCTTAAGTACTAAAAGGATAAAAGAATCCCAATTCACACTCCTCAATACCTGGGAAATCAAGCAACACATCACTTGACCCACTCATGCCATAGACAACACCCTACACCTGAATCATAACTGCCTACCTTCAATTCAATTCAAGCTCCTACTACCCCTGTAATGAACTTATTATATCCAATACAACTCTCCATCTTTCACACGATACCAACACCATGATCAGCCACAATATGAAAAAATACCACTCTTGTAAGGACTTCATCTCCAAGAAGAAATAATCAGACTCGCCAACGGCGACCATCCAACTTCAGTTTTTAAAACACACCTCGTATCATACAATGGCACCTTGAAAAAGCCAAATGGACTTCAACACACCACTGAAAACGTAATACTCAAAATCCAAAACTTCAGCCATGTTACTCCAATGTTACTCATATTGAATCCAGCTTCCACTGTAGCAGAATCCACCTTAGTCTAGTCAAGTAGAAGGTTCAAACGCTGCCTACAAAGATGTTGCCCTATGTCATAATCCTTACAGTTATGCAGTAGTTGCCAGAGGAGACTTGTCTATATTATCTTGTGGATGTAGAATACCAGCACTCCTCTCCAGGAAAAGAATATTTTATTCAGTTTCTCTACTGACTTTTGAAAATGCCCCCAAGGTCAACTGTTGAGAATATTCTGTTTTGCTATATTAGCTATTCCTGTTGTCTAGTATGTGTCAAAATTTGACCTGATCAGATGCATTCTTATCAAGAAGAGTTTTTGGTTATATTCTATTCAGAGAGTAGCATATAATAGTTAGAGACCTTTATTCACTCTCCATATAACCCAGCTATATCTTCTCACTTATTTTTGAGGATGACAAGTGAGAGAAGTCAATTATTATCTTCTCCAAGGCCCACATATGTATGGGCCAGAAATTATGTGAATTGTTCCATTGCTTATCATTATTTAGTAGTGCCCAAGTGAATTAGAGGACATTTCTAAAGGACTTCTTCAGCCTCTTCAATATGGAAGTCATTGCTTCTGGGCTATCCGAAATAGTGCTGCTTAGCTTCATAAGCTCCCCCAAGACTCCCTACTTTTTATTGTCAAACTCACGAGCAGTGAATTTTGAAGAGTTTCTCAGCGTGAGTTCCAGTCTGTTTGCCAGTACTGATGTTGTAAGCTCTTTAACAATATGTGCTATAATACCTACGCAAACACTCTATGGAAATTAAGTGGATTGATGTTATTTCCCATGGTTCCCATTTTTTCCTGAGTATCAATGACCTTAATATCTGTGGTAAAAGATTATGGGACATATTTACAAGGCTTTGTTCACCCTAAGTTGGCAGGGTATGCCCAGACGTGGGTCCCTTGCTCACTTTGCCACTGGATTCAAGCTAGCCTGGCTGATGAGGGCTGTTAGCCCGAAACGGGACCCAGGATGCTTGTTTACGGTCCAGGGAAGACATGGCTTGGCAGTTCGGGCTGTACTGTTCCCATGAGGCACAGTGTCAAGACTGATTTGCATATAGCTGTGTCTGAACTGGGGTGGCGAAGTGAGCTAAAGAACGATGATGGATTCAACCCAGATCTGTTACTGGGGGTGGGTGTCTGAAAAGTTTCAACGCTCCGTCCATCATCTCCTTGTGTTTGCTTTGTTCGCCCTAAGTTGGCAGAGTATGCCCAGACGTGGGTCCCTTGCTCACTTTGCCACTGGATTCAAGCTAGCCTGGCTGATGAGGGCTGTTAGCCCGAAACCGGTCCCAGGATGCTTGTTTACGGTCCCGGGAAGACATGGCTTGGCAGTTGGGGCTGGACTGTTCCCATGAGGCACAGGGTCAAGACTGATTTGCATATAGGTGTGTCTGAACTGGGGTGGCGAAGTGAGCTAAAGAACGATGATGGATTCAACCCAGATCTGTGACTGGGGGTGAGTATCTGAAAAGTTTCAGCGCTCTGTCCATCATCTCCTTGTGTTTGCTTTGTTCGCCCTAAGTTGGCAAGGTATGCCCAGACGTGGGTCCCTTGCTCACTTTGCCACTGGATTCAAGCTAGCCTGGCTGATGAGGGCTGTTAGCCCGAAACTGGTCCCAGGATGCTTGTTTCCGGTCCAGGGAAGACATGGCTTGGCAGTTCGGGCTGGACTGTTCCCATGAGGCACAGGGTTAAGACTGATTTGCATATAGCTGTGTCTGAACTGGAGTGGCGAAGTGAGCTAAAGAACGATGATGGATTCAACCCAGATCTGTGACTGGGGGTGAGTGTCTGAAAAGTTTCAGCGCTTCGTCCATCATCTCCTTGTGTCTGCCACATATTTACAAGCCCTCTCACTTTTTTTGACGCTCCGGTGGCGCAGCGCCATTTTCCATATTTACAAGGTAGCGCTAAGCCACTTTGTGTGGCATGAAACCACCTTGTAAATATGCCCCTTTCCGCCGCAGTCCTCTTTGGCAAAGGGGCGTGAAATGTGTGTTGCTGTGAGCATTCCACTGCAACACCCACTGCTTTTTTGACACTGCCCCAGATTTACAAGGCTGAGGCGGCACCAGAAACTAACACCATGTAATACCAGGCATTAGAATGGTGATACGAGGAGAAATCATTCATTTCTCCTCGTTTTTTGCTCTTTTCATGTGTGCTGCATTTTGCAGCACACATAGAAGGTGCAACTTGCCTAATTGATTGTTTATGTACAGGAAGATGTCCCTTCCTGCACATAAACAATCATCCCTGCAGTGCAGGCACCCTTGCAACATAGAGGCAGGGTGCCTGCGCTGGCACTAGGCAGCTTTTTTTGCACCGGCGCTAGGGGAAACACAGGGGTGCGCCATATTCTTCCCTGCGTTTTGAAAATGTTGGAGCACTGCACTGCCAAATTTGGCGCAGCTCTGCGCTCCGACATTTTATTGTAAATATGCCTCTATGTTTGTTTGCTGTACCATAATTTCCAATGTACAAAGCCGAAGGAAGCATCACTTCCTTCAGCTGTATTATATTTTAGATCTGGAGACAGCTGAGCCTTCGTTATGAACATGAAGGAAAACATATAAGCATGGAGGGGCTTTGGGTCAGCCCTTTTAGCCACTAATTTGTTATGGTCAACCTCCTTTACTTATCATTCATAATTTGGATTTTCCCTGAGAAATATTTCTTTCCCACTGCCAGACAATTGGCTACTGGGTAATCCACCGAGGTGTTACTAATGGTTGGAAAGACATACACCTTCAAAATGTCAGTGTGGGGCTTGCAAGACATGTATTCATATCATATTGTGGTGGTCAAAATGCATGTGTTTTGCCAGCCACCATATTGCCAACTTGTTAGGTGTTCCCGAATGTTGCCATGTATGATGTCTACTTTTAAGTGCACCCGGCTAATACAACATATTGTTTATGACCCGATTTGCCTTTGTTGTTTTCAAAGAGAAAACAAAAAGGTGATGGGTGGATTGCTTGAATTATTCTGAGCCACTGGTAACTACTCTGGGCATTGTTCTTGTCCACTGTGCCTTGATTCTGCTCCAATAGGATCAGTCCAGTCCCAACTGTCAGATTATGTTCCCTCTGAACAGGAACACAAGTAACCCCAGACCAGCTATGACCTATTTGGGTCTTATCAGTGGGTTCAGTTAAAGTACTATAGCAGAGTAATCAAGGACCTATGTCTTGGCATACCTGTTGCACTGGGGGCCTCATTCTGAAGAAAACAAAAAAGTAATGGGTGGATTGCTTGAATTAATCTAATCCACTGGTAATGAATCCAGACCACCATTTTATTGCCCACTATGCCGGAACAAACCATGTACAAATCTGTCTTGATTCTGCTCCATTAGGAACAGTCCAGCCTCCCTGCCAATCAGATCCCCTCTGAAAAAAAACATAAGCAACCACAGATAGTTTTCAGTCTATTTGGGTTATGTCAATAGAGTGCAGCTTCAGTTATATACCACAATGAAAATGGGATCTATGCCAGGGCATGCCATTCATACACAGGGGTTCGCACTGAGGAAAACAAAAAAGTGAGTGGTTCAATTCATTTAAGTGAGTGCTTCAATTAATCTCAGCCACTGGTAATTACTCTGGGCTGCAATTCAGGCATAATAGCTTTGTGTTTTTCAAGGTGCCATCTTGCAATTGTCAAGTAACGTGTATCTTGTTATCCTCAACATTGCCAGCCACAATATTGCCACATTGTTTAGTGTTTCCAAATGTTGGAGTGTAGGTTTTCTACTTCCTCATGTACCTTTATCATGCAGCTCTCTCTTCATCCTCATGGAGATATGTAGCCATAGCTGTACTCAAGAGACATGGAAGGCACTACTGAATATTCAGTAAAGAAGTTAAACACAAGATCTACCTTGGTGTCTGAATTAAATTACAAAATAGATGGAAAAGGCTTGCTGAAAACATCTATAACTAAATTTTTTATATATATATATTTAAATTTGGGGAGCATGACCCGCTCTCCCCCATGCCAGCAAAAGGACTTACCTGAGGATATCTGCCATGGAGGTGAGAAAGGGAACGAGGGGTTTCTCTCTCGACTTTTTCAGACTACTTGCATTAATCAGGCAATGCGTTATTATGCTCTCAGTGGTTTGCACACAGTTTGAAGAGAAGCATTGGACTGCCGTTATGATTGAAATGCGCATGCACTGATAAGCGGACAATGAATCAACAAATGCAGTATTATGGACACAATTATGCTATATACAAAATTAGATACTGAAACTTTATTGAATGCTTTACATACATCAATGGTGCATTGTGAGATTAGAAGGACAATGTCATTCCGTCAATCCACGTAACGGCAGGATGTATAAAAGAACAGGAAGTGACTCTTTGTGCAAACCTCTTTCACCTGTGAACAAGGCTTGTTAGCCGAAACGCGTAAGGAGTATATGAAAGAGAGCACACTGTTACTTATGAGGAAAATAAATGCTTGCTGTTCCTGAAACTGGGCTCGGCACTTCTGTGGTTTCATTGATTTCAACGGGTTGCTCCATTCCCGTTTCAGCCGTGGCCGCCCTGCAGGGTCGGGGGCTCCTATCATGTGGAGAAATTTGTGCTGAAATAAACGCATTCTTCCTGGAATCCCCCGCTGTGTCCCTCCGGTTTCTTTTTGCGAAGGAATCTTCTTGTGGGTATATATATATATATATATATATATATATATATATATACATATATATATATATATATATTATCTACTGGCGGTCGCCAGTAGATAGTTATAGTTAGGACCTATTTTCCATAGGAAATTCACAACATTCTATTTGAAATAACTTTGGCGCCGGTTGACGAATCTTCGCGAAATTCTCAAAACTCGTGGGGCGCTCCGGTCCGCTCCTATCCTGAAAGTTTCGGGGTGATTCGGCAAGCAAGGGCCGAGAAAAAAGGGGGGTCCCAAAACGTGTTTTCTCCATGTTAATTCCCATAGGAAATTTTAGACACGGCTACAGCCCGAACTGCTGAACGGAATTACACCAAATTTGGCAAAAAGGTAGCGCTTGGTTCAGAAAGCGACCTTTTTTTAAAATGGTGTAAATCCGTTCAGTAGTTGCGGAGATATTCAAAAAATAAGAGTCAAAAAATCAATTTCCCATAGGAAACTTTAGACACGGCTACAGCCCGAACTGCTGAACGGAATTACACCAAATTTGGCAAAGAGGTAGTTCTTGGTTCAGAAAGAACCCTTTTGTTAAATGGTGTAAATCCGTTCAGTAGTTCCTGAGAAAATCAAAAGTAAAATCACATATATATCTGGGCGGAGCCTAACCACACATGTCATTGTGAGATCTGATTGGCTGTCAGCACTTCATCCTGGAATTGCTGGCAGCCATCTTGGGACCAATATACATGATAGTACCCCATTGAAATGCATTGTAGTGAATCAAAGATTTTGAGGGTTACCAAAAGGAGAACTATAAAGGGTGATAACAGACTTTAGTTACATTAGAATTCATTTGTTGATGGTACCATACTAATTTCAGGAATTGTGGTGTGTTCTAAGGTGATTTTACCCTGTGAAAACCTTCTGCTGGGATATCATGAATCATGTTTGAGAGAAAACTATTTTCACATGCTTGTCCCATAGAGTTTTGGAAGGTGCTCCAGAAGCTAAAATGAGAGCATATTTTCTGTAAATTCACATTATCTTTCTCAGTCATGTGAGAATGAAGTCTGACATTCTCAGTAAAACATGTACATCCAACAAGGACAGAGACTGTCAGTTGATTCCTTTGTGTTCTACTGCAGCTTCCCAGAGTGTTCTAAAGAACAACTAGAGTGCTAACAGCCTTACTTATGACAAAAGTATGGCACACCTGAAGCCATCTTGATTGGAATAAACTGGTAACACTTAAAACATTTAATTTAAAAAGGAACACAATGATGGGGTTCATTTTGTCATAGAAATTATGGTTAGTGCTGTAGAAAGAAAAATTAGGACATGTTTCAAGTGTGATCTCAAATATCTTCCTGTTATATTTCAACAGGAGCAGCCTGCCAGTTGATGCCTTTGTGTTCTACTGCAGCTTCCCAGAGTGTTCTAAAGAACAACTAGAGCGCTAACAGCCTTACTTATGACAAAAGTATGGCACACCTGAAGCCATCTTGATTGGAATAAACCGGTAACACTTAAAACATTTAATTTAAAAAGGAACAAAATGAGGGGGTTCTTTTGAAATAGAAATTATGGTTAGTGCAGCAGAAAGAAAAATTAGGTCATGTTTTAAGTGAGATCTCAAATCCTCTTCTATTTCATTAGAAAATTCTGACATGCAGACTGAAACAATCACTTTCAATACCAGCAGCAGACTTCCAGTTAATTCCCTGGGGAGCAGTAGCTTTACTACAGTGATCTAATGAGCAACTAGAGTGCTAACATTCTGAATTTATGGCAAATGTGAGACACATCTGAATGCCTTCTTTATGGAATCAAAGTAAAAAACCTGAAAGCATTTCCTACTGAGGAGACTGCAGTAAATGAGGAAATTAGGAAACTTCATAACAAAGAAGTCTTCCAAGATGGCCACCAGAGAAAAAAGAGCCCAAATGTAGCACAAATATTACCCAGATGTAGCCCACATATAGCCCAATGACAAAAGTGTGCAAAACACTTTTTATTTTTAGTTTTTTTGTAGTTTTATGTAGTGCAGACTGGTCAGGTATTGGAGCATTGCATCTTAAAACATGACCCCCTACACTACAAAAACACCACTGCACTACCCTAAACCCTAAAACACTACCCCCAGCACGACCCCCTACACTACACAAGCACCACTGCACTATCCTAGACCCTAAAACACTAGCCCCAGCATGACCCCCTACACTACACAAACACCACTGCACTACCCTAAACCATAAAACACTACCCCCAGCACGACCCCCTACACTACCCAAACACCACTGCACTAACCTAAATCCTAAAACACTACCCCCAGCACGACCCCTACACTACCCAAACACCACTGCACTACCCTAAAACATGACCCCTACACTACACAAACACCACTGCACTACCCTAAACCCTAAAATACTACCCCCAGCACGACCCCCTTCACGACACAAACACCACTGCACTACCCTAAACCACTACCCCCAGCACGACCCCCTACACTACACAAACACCACTGCACTACCCTAAACCCTAAAACACTACCCCCAGCACGACCCCCTACACTACCCAAACACCACTGCACTAACCTAAATCCTAAAACACTACCCCAGCACGAACCCCTACACTACCCAAACACCACTGCACTACCCTAAAACATGACCCCCTACACTACACAAACACCACTGCACTACCCTAAATCCTAAAACACTACCCCCAGCACGACCCCCTAAACTACACAAGCACCACTGCACTACCCTAAACCTAAACATTACCCCCAGCACGACCCCCTACACTGCCCGAACACCACTGCACTGCCCTAAACCCTGACACCCCAGCCCCTGCACGACCCCCTACACTGCCCGAACACTACTGCACTGCCCTAAACCCTGAAACACCACCCCCAGCACGACCCCTACACTGCCCGAACACCACTGCACTGCCCTAAACCCTGAAACACCAATCCCTTCACGACCCCCTACACTGCCCAAACACCACTGCACTGCCCTAAACCCTGAAACAACACCCCCAGCACGACCCCCTACACTGCCCGAACACCACTGCACTGCCCTAAACCCTGAAACACTACCCCGGCAAGACCCCCTACACTGCCCTAACACCACTGCACTGCCCTAAACCCTGAAACATCACCCCCAGCAAGACCCCCTACACTGCCCGAACACCACTGCCCTAAACCCTGAAACACCACCCCCAGCACGACCCCCTACACTGCCCGAACACCACTGCACTGCCCTAAACCCTGAAACACCAGCCCCAGCACGACCCCCTACACTGCCCGAACACCACTGCACTGCCCTAAACCCTGAAACACCACCCCCAGCACGACCCTCTACACTGCCCGAACACCACTGCACTGCCCTAAACCCTGAAACACCAGGCCCAGCACGACCCCCTACACTGCCCGAACACCACTGCACTGCCCTAAACCCTGAAACACCAGCCCCAGCACGACCACCTACACTGCCCGAACACCACTGCACTGCCCTAAACCCTGAAACACCAGCCCCAGCACGACCCCCTACACTGCCCGAACACCACTGCACTGCCCTAAGCCCTGAAACACCAGCCCCAGCACGACCCCCTACACTGCCCGAACACCACTGCACTGCCCTAAACCCTGAAACACCAGCCCCAGCACAACCCCCTACACTGCCCGAACACCACTGCACTGCCCTAAACCCTGAAACACCACCCCGTGCACGACCCCTACACTGCCCGAACACCACTGCACTGCCCTAAACCCTGAAACACCACCCCCAGCACGACCCCCTACACTGCCCAAACACCACTGCACTGCCCTAAACCCTGAAACACCACCCCCTGCACGACCCCATACACTGCAAGAACACTACTGCACTGCCCTAAACCCTGAAACACCATCCCCAGCACAACCCCTACACTCCACGAACACCACTGCACTGCCCTAAACCCTGAAACACTACCCCCAGCAAGACCCCCTACACTGCCCGAACACCACTGCACTGCCCTAAACCCTGAAACATCACCCCCAGCAAGACCCCCTACACTGCCCGAACACCACTGCCTCTAAACCCTGAAACACCACCCCCAGCAAGACCCCTACACTGCCCGAACACCACTGCACTGCCCTAAACCCTGAAACACCAGCCCCAGCACGACCCCCTACACTGCCCGAACACCACTGCACTGCCCTAAACCCTGAAACACCACCCCTGCACAACCCCCTACACTGCCCGAACACCACTGCACTGCCCTAAACCCTGAAACACCACCCCCAGCACGACCCCCTACACTGCCCGAACACCACTGCACTGCCCTAAACCCTGAAACACCACCCCCAGCACGACCCCCTACACTGCCCGAACACCACTGCACTACCCTAAACCCTGAAACATCACGCCCAGCAAGACCCCCTACACTGCCTGAACACCACTGCACTCTAAACCCTGAAACACCACCCCCAGCAAGACCCCCTACACTGCCCGAACACCACTGCACTGCCCTAAACCCTGAAACACCACCCCCAGCAAGACCCCCTACACTGCCCGAACACCACTGCTCCTAAACCCTGAAACACCACCCCCAGCAAGACCCCCTACACTGCCCGAACACCACTGCACTGCCCTAAACCCTGAAACACCACCCCCAGCACGACCCCCTACACTGCCTGAACACCACTGCACTGCCCTAAACCCTGAAACACCACCCCCGGCACGACCACCTACACTGCCCGAACACCACTGCACTGCCCTAAACCCTGAAACACCAGCCCCAGCACGACCCCCTACACTGCCCGAACACCACTGCACTGCCCTAAACCCTGAAACACCAGCCCCAGCACGACCCCCTACACTGCCCGAACACCACTGCACTGCCCTAAACCCTGAAACACCAGCCCCAGCACAACCCCCTACACTGCCCGAACACCACTGCACTGCCCTAAACCCTGAAACACCACCCCGTGCACGACCCCCTACACTGCCCGAACACCACTGCACTGCCCTAAACCCTGAAACACCACCCCCAGCACGACCCCCTACACTGCCCGAACACCACTGCACTGCCCTAAACCCTGAAACACCACCCCCTGCATGACCCCTACACTGCAAGAACACCACTGCACTGCCCTAAACCCTGAAACACCATCCCCAGCACAACCCCTACACTGCCCGAACACCACTGCACTGCCCTAAACCCTGAAACACTACCCCCAGCAAGACCCCTACACTGCCCGAACACCACTGCACTGCCCTAAACCCTGAAACATCACCCCCAGCAAGACCCCCTACACTGCCCGAACACCACTGCTCCTAAACCCTGAAACACCACCCCCAGCAAGACCCCTACACTGCCCGAACACCACTGCACTGCCCTAAACCCTGAAACACCAGCCCCAGCACGACCCCCTACACTGCCCGAACACCACTGCACTGCCCTAAACCCTGAAACACCACCCCTGCACAACCCCCTACACTGCCCGAACACCACTGCACTGCCCTAAACCCTGAAACACCACCCCCAGCACGACCCCCTACACTGCCCGAACACCACTGCACTGCCCTAAATCCTGAAACACCAACCCCTGCACGACCCCCTACACTGCCCGAACACCACTGCACTGCCCTAAACCCTGAAACACCACCCCAGCACGACCCCCTACACTGCCCGAACACCACTGCACTGCCCTAAACCCTGAAACACTACCCCCAGCAAGACCCCCTACACTGCCCGAACACCACTGCACTGCCCTAAACCCTGAAACATCACCCCCAGCAAGACCCCCTACACTGCCCGAACACCACTGCTCCCTAAACCCTGAAACACCACCCCCAGCAAGACCCCCAACACTGCCCGAACACCACTGCACTGCCCTAAACCCTGAAACACCACCCCCATTACGACCCCCTACACTGCCCGAACACCACTGCTCTGCCCAAAACCCTGAAACACCAGCCCCAGCACGACCCTCTACACTGCCCGAACACCACTGCACTGCCCTAAACCCTGAAACACCACCCCCAGCACGACCCCTACACTGCCCGAACACCACTGCACTGCCCTAAACCCTGAAACACCAGCCCCAGCATGACCCCTACACTGCCCAAACACCACTGCACTGCCCTAAACCCTGAAACATCACGCCCAGCAAGACCCCTACACTGCCTGAACACCACTGCCCTAAACCCTGAAACACCACCCCCAGCAAGACCCCTACACTGCCCGAACACCACTGCACTGCCCTAAACCCTGAAACACCACCTCCAGCACAACACCCTACACTGCCTGAACACCATTTCTCTGCCCTAAACCCTGAAACACCAGCCCCAGCACGACCCCCTACACTGCCCGAACACCACTGCACTGCCCTAAACCCTGAAACACCACCCCCAGCACGACCCCCTACACTGCCCGAACACCACTGCACTGCCCTAAACCCTGAAACACTACCCCCAGCAAGACCCCCTACACTGCCCGAACACCACTGCACTACCCTAAACCCTGAAACATCACCCCCAGCAAGACCCCCTACACTGCCTGAACACCACTGCCTCTAAACCCTGAAACACCACCCCCAGCAAGACCCCGTACACTGCCCGAACACCACTGCACTGCCCTAAACCCTGAAACACCACCTCCAGCACAACACCCTACACTGCCTGAACACCATTGCTCTGCCTTAAACCCTGAAACACTAGCCCCAGCATGACCCCCTACACTGCCCGAACACCACTGCTCTGCCCTAAACCCTGAAACACCACCCCCAGCACGACCCCTACACTGCCCGAACACCACTGCACTGCTCTAAACCCTGAAACACCAGCCCCAGCAAGACCCCCTACACTGCCCAAAAACACCACTGCACTGCCCTAAACCCTGAAACACCAGCCCCAGCACGACCCCCTACACTGCCTGAACACCACTGCACTGCCCTAAACCCTGAAACACCAGCCACAGCACGACCCCCTACACTGCCCGAACACCACTGCACTGCCCTAAACCCTGAAACACCACCCCCGGCACGACCCCCTACACTGCCCGAACTCCACTGCACTGCCCTAAACCCTGAAACACCACAACCCTGCACGACCCCCTACACTTCCCGAACACCACTGCACTGCCCTAAACCCTGAAACACCACCCCCGCACGACCCCCAACATTGCCCAAACACCACTGCACTGCCCAAAACCCTGAAACACCACCCCCAGCACGACCCCCTTTACTGCCCGAACACCACTGCACTGCCCCAAACCCTGAAACACCACCCCCAGCACGACCCCCTACACTGCCCGAACACCACTGCCTCTAAACCCTGAAACACCACCCCCTGCACGACCCCCTACACTGCCCGAACACCACTGCACTGCGCTAAACCCTGAAACACCACCCCCTGCACGACCCCCTACACTGCCCGAACACCACTGCACTGCCCTAAACCCTGAAACACCACCCCTGTACGACTCCCTACACTGCCCGAACACCACTGCACTGCCCTAAACCCTAAAACACCACCCCCAACAGGACCCCCTACGCTGCCCGAACACTACTGCACTACCCTAAACCCTAAAATACTCCCCCAGCACGACCCCCTACACTACCCGAACACGACTGCACTGCCCTAAACCCTCAAACACTCCCCCAGCACGAACCCCTACACTACCCGAACACCACTGCACTGCCCTAAACCCTAAAACACTCCCCCAGCACGACCCCTACACTACCCAAACACCACTGCACTGCCCTAAACACTAAAACACTACCCCCGCACGACTCCCTACACTACCCAAACACCAATGCACTACCCTAAACCCTAAAACACTACCCCCCGCACGACCCCCTACACTACCTAAAGACCACTGCACTACCCTAAACCCTAAAACACTACCCCCGCACGACTCCCTACACTACCCAAACACCACTGCACTACCCTAAACCCTAAAACACGACCTCCTACACTACACAAACACCACTGCACTACCCTAAACGCTAAAACACTACCCCCAGCACAACCCCCTACACTACACAAACACCACTGCACTACCCTAAACCCTAAAACACTACCCCCTAAACTACACAAACACCACTGCACTACCCTAAACCCTAAAAACTACCCCCAGCACGAACCCCTACACTACCCAAACACCACTGCACTACTCCTAAAACACTACCCCCAGCACGACCCCCTACACTACCCAAACACCACTGCACTACCCTAAACCCTAAAACACTCCCCCAGCACAACTCCCTACACTACCCAAACACCACTGCACTACCCTAAACCCTAAATATACCCCCAGCATGACCCCCTACAGTACACAAACACCACTGCACTACCCTAAACCCTAAAACATTACCCCCAGCACGACCCCCTTCACTACCTAAACACAACTGCACAATTTGTTACAGGCGTTGCAACGCAGGCCTGTGGTGCTTACTGGAAGTACCTGGTGGGCTAGTTGGGCCCCAGGGACCCTCAGGATTCAAGGTGACCTGATCCCCCAACTTAAAACTCGCCACGGGGCGCGTTTGCACAGTGGTGAAGGGAGGGGCGGGGCCTCAGGTGATATGTGCGCAAACACGCCCTGTGGTGCGTTTAAGTTGGGGAATTAGTTCCTTGAATCCTGAGGGACCCTGGGGGCCAACTAGCCCACCAGGTACCTTCAGTAAACACAACAGAGTTGCATTGCAGAGAGGTGAAAAAGGTGCGTGGCCTCGGAACGCCTCTCTGCAACTCAGCTCTGTGGTCCTAACTGTAGGTACCTGGGGTTCTAGTTGGGCCCCAGGGACCCTCAGGTTTCAAGGGGACTTAATCCCGCAAATTAAAACACGCCACGGGGCGCGTTTGCACACATATCACCTCAGGCCCCCCCTCCCTTCACCACTGTGCAAACGCGCCCTGTAGCGCGTTTTAAGAGGTAGTTTTAATCCCCCTGCCCTATTATGTACTAGGGACTTACAGAGGAGGTCATGCTAATCACAGGGGTACCCCAACGCATAGTGTTCCCTAGTGTATGTAGGTGTTTTCACTGTATTCTAAGTGTCTTTTAGCATAGCACTGGCTCTGGTTAGTCAGAGTCAGTTACCACCAGTACCCATCTGAAAAAGTTGTGGGCACAGGATGATTTTGCAACAACGCCTCTTTCTGCTCCTCTGTTGGTTCTTTCTGCACATCTTTTGCTTCTTCCTGCACTTTTCTTTGTCTTTCTGCACCTCTCTTGCCTCTCTGCACTTCTCTTGCTTCTTTCTGCGCCTTTCTTCTTCTTTCTGCACATGTCCTACCTCTGTAGGCATAGTTAGAAACTAGCATTTAAAAAACCTTTGAAATTCACTTACAAAATCATAGGTTTCAGGCACCTTATAGTTAGAAATTAGCATTTAAAAAACCTTTGAAATTCACTGAAAAACCATAGGTTTCAGACACGTTATAGTTAGAAATTAGCATTTAAAAAACCTTTGAAATTCACTGAAAAAACCATAGGTTTTAGGGACAGTTATAGTTAGTTGGACATTTCACTCGTACAAAACCATAGAAATTCCCCCGTTATAGTTAGTTCAGCAAACTATAACTCGCGCCCCCGCAATGCACTGCTGATGATGTCACATATTACATCACTCATGACATGGTCAGTGACATCACTCATGACATCACTGATGACATCTCAAATGACATCACTGATGACATCACTGATGACATCATCCATGTGATAATTTCATGCATCTTCTCACACCCTAATATAACTTTTGATACACCCACTCTAAATTACAGACTGCCATTCTCAAAACCATACACACTCCAATACCAATAACTACATACCCACTCACTGATTCTTAGGTCTACACACACACATCTACTCACTCACCCATACAGTCACTCATACTTACAGTCACTCAGTACAGGACTATCATATGCACTCATACACCTATATAAACACTCACACACCGCCACTCATCCATAGAGGTACTCACACACCTAGTCAGTCATGCAAAAAATTAATCACACACCCATTTACTCACCTATACAGTTATACACACACCAGCTCACTTACTCATACAAATACTAGCACATTCTTACGCTCTTATACAATAACTGATACAAGCACACACGCATCCATACAGCCACTCTCACAATCACACACTCTCACTTATAGCCATTTAAATACTCTAACACACATATATACTGCCTTTTACATATGTAGTTACTCGCACATGTACCACTGAGATATACATTCACTCACTAACACACCAATACACACACTCACCCACCCAAGCAGTCCATCACAGATGCACTCTTGAAATCATGCACCCAGTGAATCACCCACTCACAAATCTATGTACAGAGTCACACACACCCCACCCACACAAACACTCAGGCAGCCATACAGATACTCAGAGAACCAATCAATAACCCATATAGACACTCATGTAGCTATTCACAAATCCATGCATCCACTTACACACCAACAAACAGACGGATACAGACATTCACACAGTTTAGTCACTAACCCATGCATTCAGTAAGATACGTTTAATCACTCACTTGTAGAGTCAGTCACGCACGTACTAAATCATCCATTCAGACACTTATACACCCACTCATTCTTCAATACGCCTTTCCCTATATATATTAAACATATTTAAACTTTACAGAAACACACAGTCACTGGATGATGTCATCAGTGATGTCATCAGTGATGTCATTTGAGATGTCATCAGTGATGTCATCAGTGATGTCACTGACCATGTCATGAGTGATGTAATATGTGACGTCATCAGCAGTGCATTGCGGGGCGCGAGTTATAGTTAGCTGAACTAACTATAACGGGGGAATTTCTATGGTTTTGTACGAGTGAAATGTCCAACTAACTATAACTGTCCCTAAAACCTATGGTTTTTTCAGTGAATATATATATATATATTACCACAAGAACCTCTCCTTTCAACAAAGAGGCAGCTGCACTCCACAACGGTTTAATCCCATTTAATAATAGCTCTGGCAGTGCTTACATGTTTCGGTCATCATTGACCTTCTTCAGAGGTAAGCCGTGTGACATCAGAGAGGGGCAGAGAAACCAACAAGCCGATCACCACCATTTATAATGCTCGCCCCCTAATTGACGCCCAGATGATTTGAAGAGATGCATTAGGGTACTTGCGGTTTTCTGTCCCTCCGCATTTTCAAATCCTCCAGTGGATAATGCCAAATGATGTTGCTTTGTTAAAATTACGGGTTTGTTGCGCCTCTGGCCACCCACTTTCAAAGCAGCCGAGATCCATGCCGAAGACAGTCTTTGGCGGTGCCATTGCCCTTTTCGCTTTCGGCGAGCACAAACATTGGTTCATTTTTGGGCAATTCAGGCACTCTTGCTGGCGGTGCGTGCTGACGGCTGAACCACTCCGTTTAATATTACCACAAGAACCTCTCCTTTCAACAAAGAGGCAGCCGCACTCCACAACGGTTTAATCCCATTTAATAATAGCTCCGGCAGTCCTTACATGTTTCGGTCATCATTGACCTTCTTCAGAGGTAAGCCGTGTGACATCAGAGAGGGGCAGAGAAACCAACAAGCCGATCACCACCATTTATAATGCTCGCCCCCTAATGGACGCCCAGATGGTTTGAAGAGATGCATTATGGTACTTGCGGTTTTCTGTCCCTCCGCATTTTCAAATCCTCCAGTGGATAATGCCAAATGATGTTGCTTTGTTAAAATTACGGGTTCGTTGCGCCTCTGGCCACCCACTTTCAAAGCAGCCAAGATCCATGCCGCAGACAGTCTTCGGTGGTGCCATTGCCCTTTTCGCTTTCGGCGAGCACAAACACTGGTTCATTTTCAGGCAATTCAGGCACTCTTGCTGGCGGTGCGTGCTGACGGCTGAACCACGCCGTTTAATATTACCACAAGAACCTCTCCTTTCAACAAAGAGGCAGCCGCACTCCACAACCGTTTAATCCCATTTAATAATAGCTCCGGTAGGTAGTTATAGTTAGGACCTAGTTTCCATGGGAAAACCGTTTTTTCTTTTGCCAATATCTTTGGCGCCGTTTGACGGATCTTCGTGAAATTTTCAAAAATAATGGGGCACTCCGGTCAGCTCCTGTCTTGTAAGTTTTGGGGGGATTCGTCAAGCGGGGGTCAAGAAAAAAGGAGGTCCCAAAACGTGTTTTCTCCATGTTAATTTCCATAGGAAACTTTTGTGGCAGCTACAGCCCGAATTGCTGAACGGAATTACACTAAATTTGGCAGAGAGGTAGCTCTTGGTTCAGAGTGCACTCTTTGCTTTAAATGGTGTAAATCTGTTCATTAGTTCCTGAGAAATTCAAAAATAAAAAAAATCAATATCTGGTGACCACAGTGGATCTGCGAACCCTCCCGAGCACAAGCTTGATTCTGATTGGCTGCCAACACTTCAAACCAAGAAGTGTTGGCCATCTTGTGACTCGGTTGGACCTCAGGAATAAAGTGAACTTCATCCCCCGAGCAGCAGTGTGCCAGGAGACGCGTTTGCAGAGTGGTGTAAAAAGGGGGCGTGGCCTCTGACCACTCTCAGCAATCCAGCTGTGTGGGGCTTACTAGAGATAACAGGAGGGCTAGTTGGCCCCCAGGGACCCTCAGGATGCAAGGGGACTTCATCCCCCAACCAAGAGCGCACCAGGAGGTGTGTTTGCAGAGTGGTGGAGAAAGGGTGCGTGGCCTGTGTCCACCTCTCAGCAATCCCACTATCTGGGGCTTACTGGAAGTATCAGGTAGGCTTGTTGGCCCCTAACAACCCCCAGCAGCAAAGGGGACTTTAATCCCCATCCAAGAATGCGCCAGGGAGCGCGTTTGCAGACTGGTGGGCAAAGGGGGCGTGGCCTGCTTTGAGAACTTACCAATGCTGCTGTGTGGGACTTACTGGAGTTAACAAGAGAGGTAGTTGGCCCCCAAGGTTGTCCTTGGGGGCCAACTACCCCTCCTGTTACCTCTAGTAAGTCCCACACAGTGGGATTGCTAAGAGGTCTTCGGAGGCCACGCCCCCTTTCTCCACCACTCTGCAAACGTGCCTCCTGACACACTGTGGGGGATGAACCCCACTTTACTCCTGAGGGACTTTGGGGGCCAAGAAGCCCTCCTGGTACCGCCTGCAAGTCCTACTCAGCGGAATTCCTGAGCGCTGGCCGGAGGCCCAGCCCCCTTTCTCCACCACTCTGCAAATGCGACTACTAGTTGTAATAGGTCTCGGATTTGCGAGAGTTAGAGCCATTGGCATTGTAAATGTAATAGTTTTTTACTAATGTTTTTTTGGAGTGGAGTGGATGTATGTTGTGTGTAGTGAAATTATGTGATATGTTGTAAAGTGAAATTATGTGGATAGAAAGTATGTGGGATTTAGTGTATAGGAATTATTTAGAGTGGGATTATGTGTTATGGAGACTAATTATATATTAGTCTGTGTTGTGAAGTGGTAACCTCAGGTATAGTCTTCCTCGTTTATATAGAAGCTAAAGTATAAACTCAATGAGACAAAAAAAGAAGGAACCAATGAGGAGCACTTCTGGACCTAGTCAGAGGTATGAGCAGGGCTACTGGAATTATGTGACTGTTTGGCTGCATCGACTTTTGCACAATTATACAATTTCCTCATTTGCCACATAATCCATCATCTGCTGCATAATCTGCAGATTTGAACAAAAAAAACTTATTTCTAGCTCAAACGGCTCAAACATTACCAAAAATGTAGCGACAAGTGTTACAGCATGGTGGAAGGCCCTTTGCAAACATAGAATGGTCACCTGTTACTTATTGCTAAATGTGGGTGTTAACTTGATACTAATGGTGTGCAAACAACTCTTGCTTCTTTCTGTGCCTCTCTTGCCTCTTTCTGCATTTCTCATGCTTCTTTCTGCACCTTTCTTCCTTTTTCTGCACTTGTCTTGCCTCTTTCGGCACATTTCTTCCGCATTCTGCACCTCCCTTCTTTCTGCACCTTTCTTGCTTCTTTCTGGACCTCTCTTGCTTTTTTCTTCTGCACCTCTCTTGCCTCTTCCTGCACCTCTGTTGCTTGTTTCTGCACTTCTCTTGCCTCTTTCTGCACTCTCTTCCCTCTTTCTGCACCTCTCTTGCCTCTTTCTGCACCTCGCTTGCTTCTTTCTGCACTTCTCTTGCTTCTTTCTGCACCTCTCTTGCTTCTTTTAGCACCCCTCTTCCCTCTTTCTGCACCCCTGTTCTCTCTTTCTGCACCTCTGTTGCCTGTTTCTGCACCTTTCTTGCTGCCTCTTTCTGCACTTCTCTTGCCTCTTTCTGCACTTCTCTTGCCTCTTTCTACATTTATGTTGCTTCTTTCTGCACCCCTCTTGCCTGTTTCTGCACCTCACTTGCCTCTTTCTGCACCTCTCTTGCCTGTTTCTGCACCTCTCTTTCCTCTTTCTGCACTTCTCTTGCCTCTTTCTGCACCCCTCTTGCCTCTTTCTGCACCTCTATTGGTTCTTTCTGCACTGCTCTTACTTCTTTCTGCACCTCTCTTGAAAATGTATGCACCCCTCTTGCCTCTTTCTGCACCCCTCTTTCCTCTTTCTGCACTTCTCTTGCCTCTGTCTCCACCCCTGTTCCCTCTTTCTGCACCTCTTTTGTCTGTTTCTGCAACCCTCTTGCCTCTTTCTGCAGTTCTATTGCCTCCCTCTGCACCTCTGTTGCCTCTTTCTGCACCCCTCTTGCCTCTTTCTGCACCCCTCTTGCCTCTTTCTGCACCCCTGTTGCTTCATTCTGCACTTCTCTTGCTTCCTTCTGCGCCTCTCTTGCTTCTTTCTGCACCCATCTTGCCTCTTTCTGTACCTCTGTTGGTTCTTTCTGCTCCCCTCTTGCCTCTTTCTGCACCCTTCTTCCCTTTTCCTGCACCTCTCTTGCCTCTTTCTGCACCTCTCTTGATTCATTCTGCACTTCTCTTGCCTCTTTCTGCACCCCTCTTGCCTCTTTCTGCACCTCTGTTGGTTCTTTCTGCACTGCTCTTGCTTCTTTCTGCACCTCTCTTGCAAATTTCTGTACCCCCTTGCCTCTTTGTGCACCCCTCTTCCCACTTTCTGTAGTTCTCTTGCCTCTTTCTACACCACTTTTGCTTCATTCTGCACTTCTCTTGCCTCTTTCTGCACCCCTCTTGCCTCGTTCTGCACCTCTGTTGGTTCTTTCTGCACTGCTCTTGCTTCTTTCTGCACCTCTCTTGCAAATCTCTGTACCCCCTTGCCTCTTTGTGCACCGCTCTTCCCTCTTTCTGCACTTCTCTTGCCTCTGTCTGCACCCCTGTTCTCTCTTTCTACACCTCTTTTGCCTGTTTCTGCAACTCTCTTGCCTCTTTATACAGTTCTCTTGGCTGTTCATCACCTCTTTTGCTTCTTTCTGCACTTCTCTTGCCTCTTTCTGCACCTCTCTTGCCTCTTTTTGCACCTCACTTGTTTCTTTCTGCAACTCTCTTGCTTCTTTCTGCGCTTCTCTTCCTTCTTTCTGCGCCTCTCTTGCTTCTTTCTGCAACCCTCTTGCCTCTTTCTGCACCTCTTTTGCTTCTTTCTGCACTTCTTTTGTTTCTTTCTGCACCACTCTTGCTTCTTTCTGCTCCCCTCTTGCCTCTTTCTGTACCCCTCTTCCCTCTTTCTGCACCTCTCTCGCCTCTTTCTGCTCCTCTCTTGCCTCTTACTGCACTTCTCTTGCCTCTTTCTGCACTTCTCTTGCCTCTTTTTGCACAGTTGTTACTCTTTCTGCACCCCTGTTGCTTCATTCTGCACTTCTCTTGCTTCCTTCTGCACCTCTCTTGCTTCTTTCTGCACCCCTCTTGCCTCTTTCTGTACCTCTTTTACTTCTTTCTGCACTTCTCTTGCCTCTTTGGGCACCCCTCTTCCCTCTTTCTGCATTTCTGTTGGTTATTTCTACACCCCTCTTGCCTCTTTCTGCACCCTTCTTCCCTTTTCCTGCACCTCTCTTGCCTCTTTCTGCACCTCTCCTGCCTCTTTCTGCACTTTTCTTGCCTCTTTCTGCACCCCTCTTGCCTCTTTCTGCACCTCTGTTGGTTCTTTCTGCACTGCTCTTGCTTCTTTCTGCACCTCTCTTGCAAATTTCTGTACCCCCCTTGCCTCTTTGTGCACCCCTCTTCCCTCTTTCTGCACTTCTCTTACCTCTGTCTGCACCCCTGTTCCCTCTTTCTGCACCTCTTTTGCCTGTTTCTGCAACTCTCTTACCTGTTTCTGCTGTTCTCTTGGCTGTTTCTTCACCTCTTTTGCTTCTTTCTGCACTTCTCTTGCCTCTTTCTGTACCTCTCTTGCCTCTTTTTGCACCTCACTTGTCTCTTTCTGCACTTCTCTTGCTTTTTTCTGCACCTCTCTTGTTTCTTTCTGCAACTCTCTTGCTTTTTTCTGCACTTCTCTTGCCTCTTTTTTCACCTCTCTTGCTTCTTTCTGCATCCCTCTTGCCTCTTTCTGCACCTCTTTTGCTTCTTTCTGCACTTCTCTTTCTTCTTTCTGCACCACTCTTGCTTCTTTCTGCTCCCCTCTTGCCTCTTTCTGTACCCCTCTTCCCTCTTTCTGCACCTCTCTTGCCTCTTTCTGTACCTCTCTTGCCTCTTTCTGCTCCTCTCTTGCCTCTTTCTGCACTTCTCTTGCCTCTTTCTGCACTTCTCTTGCCTCTTTTTGCACAGTTGTTACTCTTTCTGCACCTCTCTTGTTTTTTTCTGCACTTCTATTGCTTCTCTCTGAACTTCTCTCACCTCTTTTTGTGTACTCAAATGGGAAGTGGATGCTGTCAAGTTTAAAGATCTGCGTGCTCTCGTGACTGAGGTATATGTCTACTTGTACATGTATTCTTACATGTGTAATGCATCTGAAGATGGTAGCTCAAAAAGCGGGTAGCTTCTCCTGTAGGTGGTCAAATCTTCTCACTTCTGCTCTGTCATTCGGTTGCACAGGTAGACATGTCTTATGTATATAGGTGTTATAGAGCCCCTCAAATATACTATTGAATACCCATGTGGCCTGTACTATGAGCAGAAAGAAATGCATACACCTTTTTGTACACAAATTTACAGAGTATGCTGTTTGAAACAGAGGTATTCAAGTATTTGTATGTTTATTTTTATGTAACATGTCACTAGGTAAAAGCAGAGACACACGCATGCATACCTTCACAAACTTGGTGAGACTTACAACAGTGATATGATTAGGATCTCTGTTTTACATTTGGTAGGCCTAAAATTTTGAGCAGTCGATGAATAGTGAACCTTCAAGAGAAAAGTGAGATTTAAGACTTCTTGAGAGAAGGATTAGCGATTAGGCTACTTTGTATGAGTCTGAAGAAAGGTACAGTCGAAGTAGGCCTCTTTCTGCACCTCTGTTGCTTCTTTCGGCACTTCTTTTGCTTCTTTTTGCACCTTTCTTCCTCTTTCTGGACTTCTGTTGCCTCTTTCTGCTTTTTTCTTGCTACTTTCTGCACCTTTCTTCCTCTTTCTGCACCTCTCTTGCCTCTCTGCACTTCTCTTGCTTCTTTCTGCGCCTTTCTTCTTCTTTCTGCACATGTCCTACCTATGTAGGCATAGTTAGAAATTAGCATTTAAAAAACCTTAGAAATTCACTGAAAAAACCACAGGTTTCAGCGACGTTATAGTTAGTAATTAGCATTTAAAAAACCTTAGAAATTCACTGAAAAAACCACAGGTTTCAGGGTCGTTATAGTTAGGAACTACCATTTCAAAAACCTTAGAAATTCACTGAAAAAAACACAGGTTTCAGGGACGTTATAGTTAGGCTGACATTTCACTCGTACAAAACCAGAGAAATTCGGCAGTTATAGTTAGCTGAACTAACTATAACTTGCGCCCCCGCAATGCACTGCTGATGACGTCACATATTACATCACTCATGACATGGTCAGTGACATCACTGATGACATCACTAATGACATCGCTGATTACATCATCCACTTAATATCTGATGCACCTCTTCACACCCTAATATAATCTTTGATACACCCACTCTAAAATACAGACTACCATTCTCGAAACCATAGACACACCAATACCATTTAGTGCATACCCACTCTCTGATTCATAGGTGTAAACACATCCACGTACTCACCCATAAAGTCACTCATTCATGCAGTCACTCCTCTATACAGCCACTGATATATGCAATGATATACCCATACAGACACTCACACACTGCCACTCACCCATAGAGTTACTCATACACCTAGTCAGTCACGCAAAGAATCAATCACATTGCCATTTACTCACCTATACAGTTATACACACACCACCTCACTTATTCATACAGATACTAACACATACTCTCTTTTACAATCACTGTCACAAGCACACACTCATCCATACAGTCACTCTCACAATCGTCACTCTCACATATAGTCACTTATATACTCCAACACTTACATATACTGCCTTTCACATATGTAGTTACTCACACATATACCACTGAGATGTCCACTCACTCACGAACACAACCATACGCGTACTCACTCACCCATACAGCCCCTCGCATATGCACTCATGAACCCATACACCCAGTGAATCACCCACTCACACATCCATGCAGGGAGTCACATACACCCCACCCACACAGACACTCGGGGACCCATACAGATACTCAGACAATCAATCATTAACCCATATAGACACAAAGCGTCCATGGAAGATCTCTCTAACCTATGCCCTATCTCCCTCTTACCATATCTGAGCAAAGTTCTGGAAAAACATGTTAACATACACCTATCTGACCATATCGAATCGGCCGGCTACCTGGATCCATCTCAATCGGGCTTCCGGCCCAAACATAGCACGGAAACTGTACTAGTGGCCATAACTGATAACATCAGGCTTGCACTAGATCAGAGCCAACCCACTCTCCTGGTGTTATTAGATCTTTCCGCCGCATTCGATACGGTCGATCACCAGACTTTGCTCATGAGACTGAGGGAAGCCGGGATAGGGAGAGTGGTGCTGCAATGGATGACTCGTTTCCTCTCCAATCGTACCCAGACCATGAACTTGGGCCCATATCGGTCCAATTCGAAAGAACTGACCAAGGGAGTACCTCAAGGCTCATGTTTAAGCCCAACCATGTTCAACATCTATATAGCCCCCTTGGCGGCTCTATTGAGGAACTATGGATTCGTCCCAATATCCTATGCAGATGACACCCAACTTACCTTCTCCTTCAATAAGACATCCCAGACAGCCCAATCCACCTTCTCTTACCGGCATGCTGGCCACCTCGCAATGGATGAGAAACAACTTCTTACAGCTGTATGCCGGAAAGACTGAAGTCATGCTCTTCGGAGAAGCCCCACTACTATGGGCTCCAGATTGGTGGCCTAAAGAATTGGGAACTGCCCCGTCTCCAAAAACAACGGCAAAGAACTTAGGGGTGCGTCTTGAACAGACCCTAACAATGAAAGAGCATGTAACGCATACTGTAGGTTCATGCTTCCATGTGCTGGGCCTGTTGAGAAGAGTTTTTCCCTATCTTCCCGACCCCTTGCGAAAGACCCTGATCCAAACCCTGGTGCTGAGTAAATTAGATTATTTTAATGGCTTACTGATCGCGGCCAACGAGTCCTCTCTAAACCGCCTTCAGATGGTGCAAAACACTGCAGCACGTTTAGTTTTAAACGCCCTCACAGATCAGCTTCACTCCTCTTCTGCACCAGCTACACTGGTTACCTGTGCGGAAACGTGTGAAGTTTAAGATCTGTTGCCTGACACACAAGACAATATGGGGAAATGGACCCTCCTACTTGGCGGAGAGGCTCCATCAGTATACTCCCAAAGGGACCTGCGATCAAGCTCGAAATCCTTGCTCCAAATCCCCAGGATCAAAAAAGCACGAACAGGTGGAAAAGCTTTTTCATATCAAGCACCAATCTTATGGAACCAACTTCCAATTGTCTTAAGACAATGTCCAGACCATTTGAAATTCATAAAGGCATTAAAAACAGCCCTCTTTTAGACCAGCCCACTGCAACTACTTCTTCTGCAAATCCATGAGTGCCGAGATACCCTTTAGGGGGTGATTCATGCGCTATATAAGCCCATAAACTAAACTAAACTAAACTCATGTAGCTACTCACCAACCTATGCAGCCACTTACACACCAACTGACAGACTGATACAGACATTCACACAGATTAGTCATTCACCCATTCATTCACTAAGACACGTTCAATCACTCACTTATACAGTCAGTCACACACCCACTAAATCATCCATTCAGACACTCATACACCCACTCATTCTTCAATACACCCTGGCGTATATATATATATATATATATATATATAACATTCTTAAACTTTTTAGAAACACTCAGTCACTGGATGATGTCATCAGTGATGTCGTTTGAGATGTCATCAGTGATGTCATCAGTGATGCCACTGACCATGTCATGAGTGAAGTAATATGTGACATCATGAGCAGTGCATTGCGGGGGCGCGAGTTATAGTTAGCTCAGCTAACTATAACTGCCGAATTTCTCTGGTTTTGTACAAGTGAAATGTCAGCCCAACTATACCGTCCCTGAAACCTGTGGTTTTTGCAGTGTATATATGATATATATATATATATATATATATATATATATATATATATATATATATATATTTTGATCAACAAAATGCCCTGGAGCTTCGGGAGGGCACTCTGCAGCAATCCAGCCATCAGGCTTTCACCCTCCTCTGCATGCCAAATTGTGTGTTCACAGCCTGACGCATTTCAATGCCGAAGCATCTTCCTCAGAGGCTCACAAGAATTTTCACAGGAAGGGCTCTCTTTTATGTTTGTTTTCGCATGCATGTTTATTTCCTGTTCCTTTCAGTAGGTTTTGCATATTGCAGTTCAGTAGCATGCTGGGATATGTAGTTTTCCCTCGAGCAGTTAATCTCCCCTAAGTGGGCTCTTGTCGAAAATTCATATTTAAAAATATTATCTTGTCCTTAGTAGGATTTTGGGTGCAGAGAAGGGTTGCTCAATTCTTAGGATCGCTACGCTGCACGGTGACGGAATCGATCCCCACCTCAGCCTCTCTCTGTTGCTCTTGAACGAGATGGTGCACCTCCCCACGACCAAACCGCTGTGTGGTTAATTTTGATCAACAAAATTCCCTGGAGCTTCGGGAGGGCACTCGGCAGCAATGCAGCCATCCGGCTTTCACCCTTAACTCTCCTCTGCATGCCAAATTGTGTATTCACAGCCTGACGCGTTTCAATGCCGAAGCATCTTCCTCAGAGGCTCACAAGAATTTTCACAGGAAGGGCTCTCTTTTATGTTTGTTTTCGCATGCATGTTTATTTCCTGTTCCTTTCAGTAGGTTTTGCATAGTGCAGTTCAGTAGCATGCTGGGATATGTAGTTTTCCTCGAGCAGTTAATCTCCCTAAGTGGGCTCTTGTCGAAAATTCATATTTAAAATTAATATCTTGTCCTTAGTAGGATTTTGGGTGCAGAGAAGTGTTGCTCAATTCTTAGGATAGCTACGCTGCACGGTGATGGAATTGTTTCCCACCTCAGCCTCTCTGTTGCTCTTGAACGAGATGGTGCACCTCCCCACGACCGGACCGCCGTGTGGTTAATTTTGATCAACAAAATGCCCTGGAGCTTCGGGAGGGCACTCTGCAGCAATCCAGCCATCCGGGTTTCACCCTTAACTCTCCTCTGCATGCCAAATTGTGTGTTCACAGCCTGACGCATTTCAATGCCGAAGCATCTTCCTCAGAGGCTCACAAGAATTTTCACAGGAAGGGCTCTCTTTTATGTTTGTTTTCCATGCATTTTTATTTCCTGTTCCTTTCAGTAGGTTTTACATAGTGCAGTTCAGTAGCATGCTGGGATATGTAGTTTTCCCTCGAGCAGTTAATCTCCCCTAAGTGGGCTCTTGTCGAAAATTCATATTTAAAATTAATATCTTGTCCTTAGTAGGATTTTCGGTTTAGAGAAGGGTTGCTCAATTCTTAGGATTGCTACGCTGCACGGTGACAGAATCGTTTCCCACCTCAGCCTCTCTGTTGCTCTTGAATGAGATGGTGCACCTCCCCACGACCGGACCGCCGTGTGGTTACTTTTGATCAACAAAATGCCCTGGAGCTTCGGGAGGGCACTCGGCAGCAATCCAGCCATCCAGCTTTCACCCTTAACTCTCCTCTGCATGCCAAATAGTGTGTTCACAGCCTGACGCGTTTCAATGCCGAAGCATCTTCCTCAGAGGCTCACAAGAATTTTCACAGGAAGGGCTCTCTTTTATGTTTGTTTTCGCATGCATGTTTATTTCCTGTTCCTTTCAGTAGGTTTTGCATAGGGCAGTTCAGTAGCATGCTGGGATATGTAGTTTCCCTCGAGCAGTTAATCTCCCCTAAGTGGGCTCTTGTCGAAAATTCATATTTAAAATTAATATGTTGTCCTTAGTAGGATTTTGGGTTTAGAGAAGGGTTGCTCAATTCTTAGGATCGCTACGCTGCACGGTGACGGAATCGTTTCCCACCTCAGCCTCTCTGTTGCTCTTGAACGAGATGGTGCACCTCCCCACGACCGGACCGCCGGGTGGTTAATTTTGATTAACAAAATGCCCTGGAGGGCACTCAGCAGCAATCCAGCCATCCGGCTTTCACCCTTAACTCTCCTCTGCATGCCAAATTGTGTGTTCACAGCCTGACGCGTTTCAATGCCGAAGCATCTTCCTCAGAGGCTCACAAGAATTTTCACAGGAAGGGCTCTCTTTTATGTTTGTTTTCGCATGCATGTTTATTTCCTGTTCCTTTCAGTAGGTTTTGCATAGTGCAGTTCAGTAGCATGCTGGGATATATATATATATATATATATATATCAGGAAAACTCCACCCGCCACTTGACGACTTCTTCACAGAAATGGAGCACAGACCACAGAATTGGTGCTGGTAAGTTTCTTTATTCCTTTCACATAGCAGCCATGACGCGTTTCAGCCCCGGAGGGCCTTGATCACATGACGCACATCACAGTCAGCAGTTACTTTTTATACCGTTTTTTTGCCCTGTTTGTAAAGTGACATGTGCTAAAAAAGGTTTGTAGCCGTAAACATAAACAAAATACTGCATGTTCATACCATTCTTGATATTGCAAGCAACTCTGTATATGTATAACGCAATGTGCAAATCGAGCAAATACAGTACTGAAGATGCGATGTCAGTGTATAATCGTCATGACTTCGTAAAGTGTTAAGTGCAAAATAAGTAACAGTATAAATACCCGTTATTTAAAAGCAGATTTGGACTCTCAACAGTTCAGTTTGGCTTCCAATAAAAACAATCATATTGTGTTGGCCCCACTAAAAACTGTAATAAAAGAACATCGTTGTAAAATACAAGATGTGCAAAATGTTGCCAAAATACAGTACCAGTTAACCTGGGTAATCAAGTCGATCCCGTCATGATTCCCTAAAGTGCTTGCACAAACAGTTGCAAGTAAAGTGCATTATGTAAACTTTGACTACAAAAAGTGTTGAGTGCTTAAATTATTATAAAAAGTGCTAGTGCGATAAAACCCCTAGTGTTCAAAAACTACAAGAGCTAAAAAATGAATGACTTAATATTAAAAACGACTGTGTTATCGGTTGGCCGGGCAGCTATTTCCAAGTTGTTACCATGGGTTGAGGACAATAATTGTGTAAATACATGTTGTCTTCGCCCCAGGTGGTGTCCGTAGCCTTTTACCTTATAAACCACTGACTATAACTACAGGCATGTATAAAGATCTTCCGTGGTGTTCAACCCCCCGGGTTGTTTAGAATTTAACTCAAGGATATACCGAGCCTCTAGTCTACGTAGGGCCTTTTCTCTGTTGCCTCCTCTTTTATTAGCTAATACGGCATCTATCAGATAATATTTGAGTTCTTTGGGATTCGATTTATGTAGTTCCCCAAAGTGCAGTGCCACCGGGTATGTCTGATCTTGGTTTTTGATGGCCCTAATATGTTGCAATATCCTCTTGTGCCCCTGTAGTTTGGTACTTCCCACATACCTTAAACCACAAGGGCACTCGAGTACATAGATGACATAATCTGTCTTGCAAGTGAGAGCCTTGTTGATGATGTGCTCCTGGTTGCCAAAGGGTGTAACATAGGTTGTTTTATTGGAGCCATGCTGACAGGCTTTACAGGATTTACATTTAAAGAACCCATTTCTTTGCGCCAGCCATGTACTGGCTGTTTTGCTGTCAGGGTTGTTCTCTACCAGGTAATCTTTCATGGGGTGCGCTCTGCGTGGGTGATGGCTAAATTGGCTGATAACAAGTGGCCTATCGTGGGGTCATTTAAAACAATTGGCCAATTTCTGCGAAGGATTCCGTTTATTGCTTTTTCTTGTTTAGTGTACCCAATAATTATTCTGAATGTTTCTCCTCCTGTTTCTTGCCTGTTGCTGGCTTCAATAGGTGCCTGAATCTGTACCAGGTGTTTGGAGTTCTTGAGTAAGTCCTCCCTGTGTAATGCCTGGCTCTTGGTGATGGCTGTATTGATACATTTGTTGCTGTACCCTCTCTCAAGAAACCTTACTTTGCTTGCTTGTTGTGCTAACCTTAAATCTTGTTGGTTACTGCAAATTCTGGTTAGCCTGATCATTTCCCCGTAAGGGATGCTTTGTATGAGGTGCCGTGGATGTGCACTGGCTACGTGCAACACAGAGTTGCCGGCCGTGGGTTTTCTATATACCCTTGTTTCAATCTTGCCCTCTTTTATGTATACCTCGACATCCAGAAATGTTACTGTTTCTGCACTAATGTTGGCCGTAAATTGCAGGTTAATATCATTTTTATTGAGACCCTCTATGAAACTTTGTGCATCTGACAAGGTCCCTTGCCAAATCAGAAACAGGTCATCAATAAATCTTAACCACAGTTTTACATTGTTATGCAGTATGAATTCAAAAGATTTTCGTAGGACCAGCTCCTCCCACCAACCCATGTGTAGACAAGCGTAGCTGGGGGAGAAGCTGGCCCCCATTGCTACGCCACATAACTGCTGGTATAAAGCACTCTGAAACAGAAAAATGTTATTGTTTAAACAAAAGTCAATCATGTCAATAAGCATCTTGCTGTGCTGTTCAAATTGGGCCGGTCTTTTTCTAAGATAATGTTGTATGGCCCTCATTCCATCTTTATGATTGATGCTTGTATAAAGTGCTGTTATATCCATAGTAATTAATAAAAAGTCTTTTTGTCACTTGAAGTCATGGATTTTGGCTAAAAAGTCTCCCGTATCTTTTATGTAGATGGGGAGTTGCTGAACATGTTCTTTCAAAAAATAGTCCACGTATTGTGATGTTTTCTCTGTTAGGCTGTTTCTCGCAGAAATTATCGGTCGTCCCGGGGGCTTGAGGGGGTTTTTGTGTAGCTTAGGGATGAAGTAAATGACTGGTGTAGTCGGTGTGTCATTTTTCAAAAATTTGTATTCATCCATTGTTAGCAAGCCTGCACTTTTCCAAGCTAACAGTTTGTTATAGTACGCATTGTAAGTTGTTTTTAGAGAGAGCATGTCACTTTTGCGGTAGCAATTACGATCTAATAGTTGCCCCATAGCTTCCTCTACGTATTCTTTTTTCCCCCAGATGACTAGATTTCCCCCTTTGTCAGCGTTCCTTATGATTATTTGAGTATTGTTTTTTAGTTTGGCCATGAGTTGGTGGTATTGAATGTCCTGTCAATTAGTTTTATCTCTTCTACTTCCTCTTGTTTTGTAATTCAGACGTTTGATTCCTGTAATGACTTGTTCATGAAAAATGTCGATTGAGTCTCTAGGTGTTATTGGGTTGAACGTGGATTTTGGTTTGAAGGGCCCAGAGATTTGACTGTCCCCTGAAAGTTGTGTGTTTTCTCCTGCTAAATCCTGTAGATCCCTTAATATTGGCAGATCTGAGGCAGTTAAATTGTATGGGGGCGACGATTGTGACATTTCGATATTCATGTTTGTCTCAGTGTCGCTGATTGCCTTGTCCTTGAGTAGATGACATTTTTTTAATTTGAGTTTTCTCACCCGTTTGAAAATATATATATATATAGTCACATAAAAAACCAAAGGTTACAGGACGTTAGAGTTAGGCTCTGATTTTACATGCACAAAACCATAGAAATTCAGCAGTTATTGTTACCTGGCCTAACTATAACTTACACCCTTGCAATGCACCCCTTATGACCTCACTTATTACATCACTCATGACATGGTCAGTGACATCACTGATGACATCACTGATGACATCTCAAATGCATCACTGATGACATCATTCAGTGATTGTGAGTGTTTTCTAAACGTTTTTGAGTGCTAAACATATATACTAAGGTACTACAAAAGTTAAATTAGTATACCTTGTGTACTACTAATGAGTGATACTATTTCAAACATATATTATGTGAGTGGGTGTGTGACTGTGTGCATCTGTGAGTGAGTGAGTGTGTGAGTGGGTGTATGGCTGTGTGAGTGGCTGTATAGGTGAATAAGTGGGTGTGTAAGTAGCTGGGTGAATACATGGGTGTGTGAGTTGCTGTATGGGTGTTTTTGAGTGTTAAACATATGTACTAAAGTACTACAAAAGTTAAATTAGTATACCTTGTGTACTACTAATGTGTGATACTATTTCAAACATATATTATGTGAATAGTTGTGTGAGTGGCTGCATTGGTGAGCGAATAGGTGTGTGAGTGGCTGTATGGGTGAGTGAGTGGCTGTATGGGTGGGTGAATAACTGTGTGAGTGGCTATATGGGAGACTGTGGCTGTGTGAGAGTGTCTGTATTGGTGAGTGATGGATGTGTAAGTGGCTGTATGGGTGAGTGAGTGGCTGAGTAGGTGTTTGGTTAACTGAGTGGGTGTGGGAGTGATTGTATTGGAAAGTGACTGTTGAGTGGAAGTATGGGTGAGTGAGTAGACATGTGAGTGCCTGTATGAATATGTGAATGGGTGCTTGAGTGGCTCTGTTGAGAGGCTGTATGATTGAGTGACTGGGTGTGTAAGTAGCTGTATTGGTGAGTGAGTCGGTGTGTGAGTGGCTGTATGGGTGAGTAAGTGGCTGTGTGAGTGACTGTATGGGTGAGTGAGCAGTTGTGTGTGTAGGTATATGGGTAAGTGAGTGGCTGTATGTGTGAGTGAGTGGGTATGTGAGTGGCTCTTTGGATGAGTAAGTGGGTGTGTGAGTGGTTCTAGGGGTGTTTGAGTGGGTGTATGAGAGGTTGTGTGGGTGTATGAGTGGTTCTGTGGATAATGTCATCAGTGATGTCATTTGAGATGCCATCAGTGATGTCATCAATGATGTCACTAGCCATGTCATGAGTGATGTAATATGTGAGGTCATTAGCAGTGCATTGCGGGGGTGTAAGTTATAGTCATCTCAGGTAACTGTAACTGCTGAATTTCTATGGTTTTGTGTGTGTAAAATCTGTCCCTGTAACCTTTTGTTTTTAAAGTGAATTTTTAAGGTTTTTTAAATTCTATTTCCTAACTATAGCGTCCCTGTAAAATTTGTTTTTTTTCATGAATTAGAACGTTTTTTAAATTTTATTTCCTAACTGTAACCTGTGAGAGTGGGTGTGTGAGTGGCTGTATGGGTCTCTGAGTGGGTATGTGAGTGGCTGTATGGGTTGGTGAGTGGGTGTCTGAGTGGGTGTATGGGTCTATGAGTGGGTGTGTGAGTAGTTTTGTGGGTATGTGAGTGACTGTATTGGTCGGTGAGTGGGTGTGTGAGTTGTATAGTTCTGTGAGTTGGTGTGTGAGGGGCTGTATGGGTCAGAGACTGGGTGTGTCAGTGGCTGTATGGGTCTGTGTGTGGGTGTATGAGTGTCTGTATGGGTGCCTTAGTGGTATTGTGAGTACCAAACCTTTACCTTCATTAAACTGCAGCGATCCCTGACAATATATCTGTCAGTGAGGAGCGTCTATCAGCATACTGAAATGATTTGTAGGACAACCCAGCACACAGAGGCATGATGCTGAACCTAATGATGTTTGACAATGTCTGACCTGTGCTGTAATGTGGTAATTTGTCTTGTAATGCAGAATTCTAACCCCTGATGTGTGACACATGCCAGGGCTGAACGCATCACCAAAATCGTTGGGAAACGCATTCAGTGAGCCTTTTAGTAAGCTGTCCATCACCGTGGGAAAAGGCGGGAAGACCTTTGCATACTACTAAGTAAAATGGGGCAGGGCTAAACAGCCAGAGCATGCAGATGATTTTGGGCATTTCAACAAAGGGTCGGTGGTATAATCTATAGGGATACTGGCGCTACACGGGTGAAGTCACAAGCTATCTCGATAACCGTATTTGCTTCAACGGTGCTGAAGGGTGGAGAGAACCACCAGTCTCCCCAAACCTTGTGGCCTAAGCTACAATTAAACGTAATTGCAATCCCCAGCACACGTTACTTAATTTCAGAAAGTGACAGCAGTAGCATATGTAAGTCCACTTGATCACAAAACAAACATAGCAGTGAGGTTCTTTGTTTCTTTTATTCTTGTCCTCTGTTTCTTTTATTCGTACAGGTTTTTAGCCAGCCAACATGTATTTCGTCGCCACTGTGGGAATATGTACCCGCGACTTTTTCAAGGCTAAGTAAAATACAGAATAGATATCCAATGTCACAGAGTCCAGACAAATGGTATATTGTGAACAAATCCCTCAAACCTATCACTGTGCCTGTGTCTGATGGTGGAGACCGAATAATAAACATCAGACAACATCAAGCACCCTGTGACAACTTACAAACCGTAATACATAATTAACAAAGTGTTAGAAAAGAAGGTCTAATGCTCCAATAGTAACTCAACACACAGGTGTGAAAAGTGGGTATAAAATATGCGTGTATATAGCTACTACATGATACCTAAGTCACCATTACTCCGTACCCCGTGTTCCAGCACCGGGCAAGCAAATACCGTGGATCGCTCTATCGTAAAAAATCACCCATGTAATCTATCGTATGTGCACTAAAAAGTTATTAGTCACCAACCTCCAATGTCTCTTGTTCTATTCTGTCTATAGAATACAAAAGAAGAGAATAAATCCAAATAATTAGAAAGGCTACTACCATAAGTGACCCCACGGTCATTGGAAACAATTATGTATTAATTTCCCACTCATTCACCTACTTTAAATGTGGTGATAATTCCAACCCACACGATACTTCGGCGAAGAAATTCGTACTTGTGTAGTTCCAATATTTGTCTACTGACACCTGAAATCTCGGTCAGTCGTCTGCAAAAAAGCATAATTATCTCCCGCGTTAGTGATTCGTCCAAAATTCATGTAATAAAGCCTTTTAAATCATACTGCTCAAGTCACGGTCAAAAAACCATTCCCGTTATTCTATCCGTATTCATATGCTAAACATAACCTAGTATTTCTTACTATAGATCCAGATACCTTCCAATTACTGCAAACACCATCCCAAATACTCTTGTCCCAAGTATTGGGGATCAAGGCCACAGAAGTGGCCGAAACGCGTCATGAAGGACTAGCACTGCACTGAAATAAACTTTTTGCTGGGCACCAGCAATTGAAGTTGTTCGTATCCCCATTTGTGCGTGAATGCACGTGGAGTGGTAACTGGATATATATATATATATATATATCAAAAAATGCACCCTTTTGAGCAAAGTGAATCTCAAAAAATATCTTGAAACTGCTGCAAAACATCTGAAATGGAAGGTCAATAACCTACTACACCTTAATGTCCCCGTCGGGACAAAGATTTGCAACATTGCCAATAGTCAGTACATTTTTTCCCTCCTATATGTACATAGTTTAAACAGTAATTATAAGAAGAAAGCACTTTAAAATGTGTTCTGGAGCTGTATTAATGATCCCTGACTGATAAAATAAACAAAGACTGAAAATTCATGCTAAAAATGTATTCAGATGAGTAAATATAAGTTTCTATTTAAGTATCTTGACACAGCATTTGCAGAATCTTGAGACATGAACATATCGCCAGTATTTTTCCCTGGAAAAGATGGCAACCCTAATCTCTGCCTTCAAGTACAGCACACTAGATATTGATGCAGCCCACTCTAGGACCATTACAGGACCATGCCAACATGGTACCTAATTCATGTTAACATTGAAACAGCACATTTCATGATTGTTTTGCCACAAGGCCGACTGTCTACAGAAACAGAACTATGAGCTCACCAACTCAAGTTCAACAACAGGTGCTGGTATGCACACTTACTCATGAGTGTCAACTCCAGACTTTGTGCTCAATGCTGGTGCTCACTGCTGGTGGTGTAATGCTGTCCGATGCACTCTAGGCAGCCCAGATGGCGCTTCCTTTGGGCTCTGTGCACTGCTGTCGATTGACTGACACCTTCCCGTCTCTGGTTGCAGAGCTTAATACACTGCACCTCCTGCACTGCAATCCATTGAGTCCAGAAGGCTGGTTTGGTTAGGTTAGCCACAAGCTGGTTTGGTCACAGCAAGAACGCACCATGTAAAGACAGGCGCTCGCCTGGGGCACAAGTCTGTGTGCCCCCACACCCTAACACACATGGAGGGCAGAGGTGAATATTATTCTTTTATTTATTCTTGCTATAACTCTCGCCCATGTGGCGTGCCTGTGAGGAGGAGGGTGGGGGCAGGGGGGTTCTCAGGTGGGTGGAGCCTGCTGTTACAGAACTTTCAATAATATACTGCCTCAGTTTATCAAGCTTGTGTTCTCCGTCGCCAAGTGTAGAGCAGGTGAATATTTTCATTGGAGCCTGGGCAGCCCGATGACTTTAATCTGCCTCGGGGTGCTGATGAGGTGGGCTGCTAAGGACCTGGCAGGACATTCCAAGTGGTCCCTGGGGCACTATAATTGCATGACTAATGCTTTTTAGTCCGGTCATGTGGACACCGGCACTAAAAAGCTTAGTCTAACCCCTGATGTGTGGTACTTGGCAGGGCTGGGTACTTCCTCTTAACTATGTGAAGTAAGTGCTTCTTTATTTGGTGGAGATCTCCTTGTATTCCACTGCATCAAGAAAGCATTACCAGAATCATCGGGAAACGTGCTCGGGAACCTTTTGATGAGCTCTCCAGCAATGTGGGAAAAGGCAGGAAGACCTTTGCATACTACTATGGAAAATGGGGTAGGGCCAAATGGGCAGAGCTTGCAGATGATTTGGGGTATTTGGATGCTCCGGGTAATTAAAAGGCAGCATCATTGACTCTTCTCCCACCAGGAGGGGACAAGAAAGAAACTACTCGTCACAGTCACTAATGATCAGATTGCGCTCCAATAGATCAATGATGCATTCACCTCTATTTAGGATTTCAAGGAGAGGCGGGCCCCCCTCCCCGGGAAGTATTTCAGCCTCAGGAACCCCATCCCCTGGGGCCCAACATCTTGATGCTGTGTGCATTGGAGCCCAGCCAGGGCACCCAGTGTGCAGAGCTGGGGACCCCGGGGGGCCTCAATGCCCCCGCGGTCGCTGCCAGCTCCAAGCCTCCAGGGGGAGCTGGCATTGCTCCTGCACGCAGGGGGCAGCCAAAAATGCTGCTCCCTGAGTGTGGGAGAAATGTTTTCATCAGTTTTCTGTCCCACTTTACAGTGGGCAGGAACACAGATTTGCTGCTCCTGCCCGCTGGGAGCGGAACAACCTCCTATCTCCCAAGGGTGGGAACATCGGGAGATAGGGAGCCAGCCCTGGGGGTGGCTGCCCCCAGGGCCATTAATGGTTCCAAGAGGGGGGGACGCACAGCCCCCCACCTTTTCAAATGCACAGCTTTGCCCTGGGGAGGTGGTGGTTCCCTGGGGCTCTTAAGAGTCACAGGAAGGGGGTCTGCGTGACCCCCTCCAATTGTTCAACTTAGCCCCTGGGAGGTGGTGGTCCCCGGGGCTCTTATATTGTTGTGGTTCAGTATACATTTTTATATCATCCCTATCAATATATTCTTTTTTCTATCCAATAATAACAGTAAATCTTACTATTTCTCAGCACAAACTACGTAACGTGTTAAACACATTCAGATTGAAATGTATCCTCTTTCCGGGTAATACGGCGAGAAAATCATTGTGTAATAAATACTATTGAGGAGAAATAATCGAGGCTAAAGTAGCTGCCTGCACCCCTCGTGCAACAATGTTACTGTGGATTATACAAACTAGCCTCACATTCAATCCCGCTAGCTGAACAGGGAACACGCATTGTCAGACACAAATAGCATTGCTGATTGCTATTGGACAGGAAAAAGTATATATTGATACGGATTATATCAAAATGCATACTGAACAACAACATGTTTTAGAACTTTGTTACATAGAATGGTGTAAAAACACACTACAGCACCCTGTGAAAAGTCTTTTGTTTATGTTAATTGATATTGATGACTTTAAAAAGCTACCAGTCGGACCTTGTGTCATGTGACATAAGACCCGTTGTGGTCCAAACCCATCATCCGTTTGTTTTGTGGTTTGAAATAAAGCAAACAATTCAAAATCTGCGAACATGCGTGACAAGAATTTTCAATTCTATTAAGGACACGGAGGCGAGGATTATGCTTCTCATTTCTTTACTGGTAAAAATCTCAGCAGCCAATTAAATTACAGGAAAAACAAAATACTACAATACCCATGAACACACTATGTGTCACATAATCAACCATAGAGAGTATCCAGTGTATAAGCTGCAGATCAGATTACAACATCCTCTTTCTTTGACAAAACAAAATAAACAGTTCAGTCCATGAACAACAGCAAGATCTCGAAGAACCATCTTGAATTGAGAAGAACCTCTTCTGGCAGATAAAACCTGCAGCCCAACGGGGTTCCGTATTCCAGACTTGGTTCCTGAACCAAAGTGTCGCCTTAACTGACGTGAGAACGTGAAGATTTTCCAAAAACGATGACCAACGTGCTTTACTTGAGATCAGCACCTGAAATGAAAAAGATAGGGCCGTAACATCCTACTCCCTCGTATATCTCATCAATACATCAGCAAGGGAAGGGAAAAAACATAGGAACATACATGCGGTATGAAACTACTCAAAGTTAGATAATGCAAATTACAATATGCAATACACGACCTTGGGTGGGATAATCCTCGCCTCCGTGTCCTTAATAGAATTGAAAATTCGTGTCACGTATGTTCGAAAATTTTGAATTCTATGTCAGGACCGGAGGCTCCGATTATGCTTGTTTAAAGCTTAGCCACCACTACTGATGCCACATCCACAATAGGCTTATAGAAAAAAGACTTAAACGTTGTGTCAGATGACCAATCAGCTGCGTTCATGATATCTGCTAAGCTGACCCCCATAGAGAAAGCCTTAGATGCCATAGCTCCACGAGCTGAATGTGCGCCAACCTTCGAAACATCGATACCTGCTTCGCCCATGAGCCAGCGCACCCATCTAGACAAGGTAGCTGGGGTCACTGGGCGAAAGGGTTTTTGTAAAGCGATTAACAATTGACCCCTCATGTCTTGATGAAATTCAGCGGTACTCACCTCATAATCTTTAATACACTGTACTACACACAGTTTAGGATTATTAGGAAAAGCCATGTAAGCTATGGAAGAGGTATTACACTTAGTACGTTTAGTAATTACAAAAGTTACACCCTCTGGGGAAAACCTACGACCCGCTAGATCCAACGCACGGATATCTGAAACCCGTTTGCAGGACACTAGACAGAGCAGCATAGTCGATTTTGCAGAAAGCTGTTTTCTTGACAAATACTTATTGGAGGGCCAGGCCTCCAAGAATCTCAAAACGGAGGACACATCCCATAACTCTGAATATTTGGGACAAGGGGGTTTGACCATCCGGATACCCCTGAGCAGCTTACATATCAAGGGATGCTCACCTGCCGGTTTGCCATCCACTGACAAGTGACCTGCTGAGATGGCGGACCGGAAATTATTCACCGTTCTATAGGCGAGGCCGGAAGCCGCGATGGAAGCAAGAAAGTTTACAATAAAGGAGACATGTGCTGTAGCGGGATCCACTTCCTGTTGAGAGCACCAATTACACCATTGTTTCCAAGCTGAAGAATATCGCTTGTGTGTGTTGGATGACCATGCTTCGCTGATAAATCTGTCAGCGTCTCGCGAAAGGCCTGGGATCTTCCATCTGTCCCTGAAACCCGCCATGCTACCAGAAGGAGTTGCCCTGATTCTATCAAAGGATGCAGAGTTTTCAGAGGGTCCAGCAACAGGTTCTACCTCTGTGGAAGGAGGAGCAGCACTGCACAAAGCATCTCCAGAAGCACTGGGAACCATGCCTGCGCTCTCCATAGCGGAGTGATCAGAATCAACTCTGATTGATAACGTCTGGTTCGTGCCAGAACCCTGGGAATCATCACAAATGGTGGGACGGCATAACATAGAGACGACGGCCAGTCCTGTAGAAACGCATCCGTGGCCAGAGCTTCCGGATCCGGACGCCAGCTGTAAAACACTGGAATTTGCCTGTTGAGGCGTGAAGCGAACAGGTCTATCTGGCAGGGGCCCCAAAGTCGATTCAGCGACTGTAAAATCCGTGGATGGAGTCTCCAGTCGCTGAAATCCCGTAGGTGGTGAACAAAGGTCATTTACTAATATCATTATCATTAACTCAGATTTTAGATGGAAAGGCATCTTTCCTACTTCTGGGAGAACCCAGCAAATTAAGGACATTTATTAATACCACCATTATCAATTCCGATTTTAGACTGTAAGGAACTTTCCCTACCTCTGGGTTTTAACTGGTTTTATTAGAAGATTGTTGTTTTATAATTCCAGTGCCTAAATAGGCAGTAATGGTTGATGAAATCACACTGAATGTTTGGTTAAATTTTTTTTAAATTCTTTTAAGTGTTAACATTGCAATGGTTTTAGTTAACTATGCAAAAATAAAGAAACTTGAAACGTAGGTGGCGAGAGTGCCTGTCGGCAATCTCGTTGTTGCAGCCCGGAAGATACTCCGCTACCATCGATATCTTGTTCTGAAGGCAAAAGTGCCAAAAGTCCTTGGCAATCTCCGCTAGAATCCGGGATTTTGTGCCCCCCAACTTGTTTACATATCGTACTGCTGACACATTGTCCATGCGAAGCAGAATGTGCCCGCCAGAAGTTCCAGGCAATTGATATGCAAACTCAATTCCTCCTGTGACCAGTGGCCGCCCGTGGACACCTGACCGCAACGGGCTCCCCAGCCCCACCGACTGGCATCGGATTCTATCACTGCTTCCGGGGTAGATCCGAAGAGGGCTCGACCATTCCAGGCCTCCATGTGGTCCAGCCACCACAACATCTCCAACCTCGCCTCCTCTGAAAGAGGAATCTGATCTGAGTAACCGTGGCCTTTCTGGAGATGTTGAATCTTGAGCCGTTGAAGTGCCCGGTAGTGAAGGGGACCCGGTAAGATCGCCTGTATTGAGGAAGCTAACAGGCCTACGATCCCGCTACAGATCTCAATGACACAATCTGCTTGAGCAAAATCAACCTCAACTCTCTCTTGATATACCTGATTTTCTGGGTGGGCAAGAGGAGTTGACAACTTTGGGAGTTGATCAGAAAACCCAGGAACTCGATCGATTGAGATGGAACTAAGACCGATTTCTGTGGATTTACAAGAAAACCGAGACACTGCAAAAGATTGATCGTCCATTCTAGATGGGTCATCACAAGAAGAGGACAACGAGCCATGATGAGAATGTTGTCCAAGTATATAATCAGACGAACACCCCGTGCTCTCAATGATTCTACTACTGGCCTCAGAAGTTTCGTGAAGCACCAAGGTGCTGACGAGAGGCCGAAGGGAAGGACTCTGTACTCGTACCAAACTCCCTGCCATTGGAACTGGAGAAAGCGTCAATGAGGTTCGTAAATGGGAACAGACAGATACGCATCTTTCAGATCCAGACGGACCATCCAGTCCCCCTCCTGAAGGCGGTCACGTAGAAGATGAATACCCTCCATCTTGAAATGCCGATATACTACCCATCCTTGGAAATCCTTTAGATTTAAAACTAGCCTGGATCCACCCCCCTTCTTCTGCACTAGGAAGATGTTGCTGCTGAAGCCTCGGGGGTGATGATCCGAGACCACTATGGCCCCTTTCTTTAGGAGAGAATCTATCTCATTCGAGATGAAGACTTGATCTTGGTGGGAAAAATACATTTGATTTGGAGGAAACACTTGATTGGGGGAATTGAAAAACTCTATCTTGTACCCCTGTACTGTCTCTAAGATCCATGCATCCTGCGAGATCAATCTCACCTGAAGTTGCGGCATCTTGTTGTCCGCCCTGGTTGCCACCATATCTGCCTTTTCTGAACCTGTTCTTGGCTCGACGAGTCGGATAGAAGGAGGAGGAATTGTTGTAACTGGACTCCTGATAACCTCCTCGATGTGATTGGTACTGACCACGCGGGCGCCTTGGTGGAAACCACGGCCGAACGACCGCCCACGATATCGTCTGGCCCTGCCGAACACCGGGCAGAAAGCCCTTTTAAGGGATCCCTGCACTTTGTCTAAACCACTAAAAGTGGCGACAAACTTCGTCAGCTCCTTAAGAAAAGGCTGGCTGAAGAGGAGACCTTGAGCTAAAGGACCGGACTCGGAAGTGGAGAGCTCTGCCAATTTTGGGTCGAGCTTCGGAAGAATGGCGCGACGGCGTTCGCTAGACATAGCGCAATTCGCATTACCCAACTGACAGATCGCTCTTTGCGCCCATCCAATCAGTTCTTCTGGGTCAATCGCCATTGTAGACTTCTTGGCACGAAAACCCAGCTGCAGAATCTTAGTGAAGGGAACCGTTAAAATCTTAGAGTTTGTCCTGACAAGACCTCCATGATCAATCTATACCTTTTTTAGGATCCTTAGAATATTTTTTAAGATAGGTGAGCATGGAGGGATCAACCTCTGGCGTTTCCGCCACCTTATCAGCCAAGTCAGGTAGAGGGCATTCCGAACGAAGCCGCGCTCTAACATCCTTATCAAATGCCTGCCTAAGGTGGGGCTGAACATATTCAGCAACCTCAGGAGGCGGAAGCCAAGCGGAGGAATTAGGATGAACTATCTCAGTTGGTTCAAAGGTGAGTAGTTTAGGGTGAGAAGGTGCATCAACATAACGCTCTTTCCTCCATTTCTTGGTGGGCCTAGGGGACTCTTCCTGCTCAGAAGCCGGGTCTGAGGAAGTATCATCGCCATCCCCTTGAGGTGACTCCGAAGTATGTGGCTCCTTAGATGACGTACCATAGTGATGGTCCTTAGACATGGCTGTGGCCAGTCTGGCAAAGTCCGCCGCATGGGTATTCTTGGACCCCTTCCCACTGGCGGGAGGACGACTGCCAGAGCCGGGAAGCCAGCCCTGTTGAAGGGCGTAAGTACATAGATGACGCTTCAGTGGTTCAATGGCCCTAACCAGAGCCTTATTGACAGAGTGTTGTACTCCTGCATCTAATGCTTCAACAAGCTCCTGCTCCATGGACCCAGAGGGTTCCTCATCCAAATATTCCTCCTCAAAATAGAAATCCGACATAATGTCACACTAAAGTGACACACCTTCCCACAGGAGGACTGATCGTAATACACAATAAGGGCCAAGTTGCGCAGACAATAACTGCAAACAAGTGCAACAGTAAGTCAATAAGGGGGAGTGGAGAAAACCCCAGGCAAGCCAATGCACATGAGAGAAAAACCAGAGGGGCATATTCACAAGGAGCTATCGCCGAATTAACGGCACTTTATCGCAGCCAAAGTCGTGATAAATTTACCCCCCCATTCACAAGCCGGTGTAAACAGCCCACAGCACCAGTTTACCCGCGATAGCAGCCCCAAAAAACATCGCCACAGAAGACCATCCCAAATATCGCTAATGAGATGCAGAGTAGGTGTTCCCGTGACAAAAGCCGAGACAACAGCACACCTCAACATTCACAACGACCAGCCACATCCGCGATAAAAACACAAAACAGGCGATAAGGTGCGTTAGCACCAGGAAATCTACACCTGCTCTGACCTGGTGTAAAGTCGGACGGCAGCCAGCACCACAAAAGGGAGCACAGCCCAGGGCCACATCCAAAGGGCAACAGATGCCATGGAGCCACCCATCATGCGGCCCGGACACCCAAGAGGGCCACAACACCCACCTCCACCACCCCAGGACCCCATACCACACCCGGAACACCCCCCCCGGACCAACACAGACGCAGCGCAGACAAAGACAGCGGAACCCCAGGAAACGTACCAGCCGCACAGACCCAACATCTGACAATGTCACCATCCACTACAGGCTGAAAGGGACAACCAACCTACGCATCCTGACCATCATCGCCAACAGGCCTACGGCACCAACACAGTGGACAACCAACATCCCACCCCACACAAAGCTGATGGCGTGGCTGCACCTGTTGGCCCCTGGGACCCCCCATCCAACACCCGCCAGAGTCGGAGTCGTCTCACAGCCAGCCACATCCAAGTCCCCCACACCTGTCCTGGACATCACCATCACCCTGGTACCCAAGTCCCCATACGTACAACACAATGCGTAGGATCCGCTAGAGACCAAGCAAGGACTATACGCCATAGCAGGATGCACGCACGTGTTGGGGGCAATACACAGCACACATGTACTACCTGTGCCCCCTGGTGACACAGCACACAATCACCGCAACAGGAAGCACACGTCTCACACAAATGTGCAGCACACACATCCAGCACAGGCATCACTGTACATGTGGCCCTGCCAATAAAGGGGCCGGGCGCACGTGCCCGTAGCCAGTTCAACATGATGTGTGCATGTGTCTCTGTGGGGGTGTGGGTCTCCTTTGTGGGGTGTAGGTGGTCCCTGAAGGCTATTGGTCACCCACGTATGTGTTCTGGTTCGCATTCCATGGTTTCGGCAACACCCTCACCTGTTGGGCCACCTCCTTTGGCGTTCTGCCACCTGGCATTGGGGTGCCGTGGGTGGGTGAAGTGTTGTGAGCCAGCCGTGATTGCGGGTGCTACATGCTGTGTGGTCTGTTGCAGGGGCTGCGTTCTCCTCTGAGTAGCTTGTCTGCCCTGGTCCTGGTGGTGGGTTGTGTGGGATGTCCATGGGCTGTTGTAGGGTGTCGGTGTCGGGGGTGTGGTGTTCGTCTCGGGCATCACTGATGGGTTGTCTGTTCTGACCTGCTGGAGGTGTTGTTTGTCCCTCTGCATTGTGAAGGGGAGGTGCATGTTGGCATTGTGTTGGTGCCTTGTTCTTGTCGAGATGCAGACTGTGTGACAATGTACATTGTGACTGTTTGGGCGGTGGTGGCTATTTGTGTTGGGACAGTGTACATTTGGCATACATGGCTGATGTGGGGTTGTAGGGGTAGTTGTGCATCTCACAGTTCCCTGCTCTGTCCGATGTGATTGTTCTGGTTCTGCGCCTGGGTGGACCCAGTTGTGTCCCCTGTTCTGCAGTGTGGGTGTTGCACTTTGTGCCACATTGTCATGGTATGTGCTGTTATTGCTATGTGTGTGTGCTGCAGTGTGCCACGGGGATGGGGGACATGTCCCTGGGTAATTGTGGGTGTGCAGTGTGTTACACCTCATTGTGCATGTGTGGCATTGTGCCCATCACCCCCGTCCCCCCAGTCCCTGTTGGATCCTCACCCTGTTGTTTTTGTGTCGGGTCCTGTCGAGCTGTGTCCGTACTCCCGCCTCCTTGCACCGTCTCCACACTGATGACTGTGGCCTGGGTTTCCTCCAGCTCCTCCTGTGGCGCTGGACTGCCACCTCCTGTCGCCGTTGCTGCCTTCCTGTTGGCAGCGGGTTTGTACCTGGTTTATGTTGTCACGTCCTGCAGGCGCCTCTTGGCCTCCTTGATTGGCCTCCTGGGCACTCCGACTGCGTTCCAGGTGGTCGGCTTGTGGGTCAGTTGCTGGTAGTGTTCTGTCACCTCCGTGGCCTTGGTCTTGTTTCCCTGCGGTCTGCACCCCGTCTTCCTCTCCCTTTTTCCTTGGCCTTCCCCGAGCCAGTTGTTCCTTGCTGGTGGTCTGTGGGGGTTGTGGGGTTCGCGTTGCCCTCTGCGCTGGGTCAGGGTGCATCCATGTTGCTTCGTGCTTTGGCTTGTTTCTGGTGTGTTGTGTCTGTGGTTTTTATGGTGCAATTTCCCGCTAGACGCGTGGGATTTGCATGCCTGAGGCTGGTTTTCGCTACTTTTTGTACCGCGATTGGCCTCATCGCATGACTTCTCGCGTTCGCGTTTCGCATTATTTCGGCGTGGCGTTGATTTTCACGCTGACATTTGACGCGTTATCTGGTGACTATCGCATGGTACCGCCTTGTTGTGAATTCCACGTTGACACAGGGTTATTTTCCCGCGATGGGCTGCGATAATGAAAGTTGCGTTACGCTACTCTTGCGGTATTTATCACATGTTCTTGTGAATATACCCCAGAGTGTAGAAACTGCCTGTGCATAAACCAAATAAAATGTGGAGGGAGGGCTTGCCAAAATCCACTTTAGGCAAAGCCTATGCAGCAATTATCCAGCCCCACTCTACCAAATAGACAGGGCGTCGCTGGGAGCTTGGAACGAGCAAATGGTAAAAGAGCAAGTTAAGCGCTGCTCCCGCGCTCCTTTAAACCCGTGTTTTGAAATATGTGCGTGTAAAATTGGTAAAATGGCCGCCGCGCATGCGCAGAGCAGGCCGCCCGTAAAACCAGAAAGAGGACTACGCGTCCAAAAGATGCGCGTCCCCGCTCCCGCAATCTCCCACTCCACAATGAAGACGCGGGCACAACCGGTGCCCGGTCGGGGAGGTATAACGCTCCCGAGACACAAGCGGCACAACCGGCGAAGGAATCAGGAATGGAAACAACCGCGTCCAGCGGTGAATCAGCCCCTATGAGCAATACGCGGTACGCGCCTCTAAAAGGCAAGAAAAGTGAAACAAACGACAATGGGCAGCAATATGAAAAGAAACATACAAAGCGGAACCACGACTAAGCGGGAAAGACCGTAATTACAAAGACGCGCTACGCGCTACCAATAATACTGTAAGCATGCAAATAGCCATAAAAAAAACATATAATAAAAACTGCAAGGCACTGAACGGGCTGCGGAGCAGCAAAGGAAATTACCTTAATTACAAAGACGCACTACGCGCCATCAATTACACTGTAAGCATGCAAATTGTCATATAAGACATATAGCAAAACTGCAAGACACTTAACTGGCTGCGGAGCAGCAAAGAAAGAGGATGTTGTAATCTGATCTGCAGCTTATATACTGGATACTCTCTATGGTTGATCATGTGACACATAGTGTGTTCATGGGTATTGTAGTATTTTGTTTTTTCTGTAATTGTAATTGGCTGCTGAGAATTTTACCAGTAAAGAAATGAGAAGCATAATCGGAGCCTCCGGTCCTGACATCGAATTTGATTCGACTGGCCTGGAGTGGCTCTTTTTTTGGCCAATACTTGTGCAGAAATGATTTATTCTGGAATAGATTTGCAGCGTAGTCCTCACCCGAGCCCCAACCCGTGAGTCTGGGCATCCCGTTAATGCCAACCCATGCAGAATATATATAAATAAATATATATATATTCCTCCTGTTCGTCTGCATGAAAGCAACCTGCAACCTGCTCGCCGGGGTTGCTCGCAAAACACCCGCACCTGTGCGTATTGACCTCACAACTTTTCCGTTGTCTGTAAGAATGGGACAGCACTCCTCGTAGTCTTCATTCAAAGTTTATTCACACAGCAGATTTACAAAAGAAGCGTCAGACGTGTTTCGGCTAACATAGCCTTTTTCACGACGGCTGCACACAAGAGGCACTGGCATTATCTTTCCTTGGATAGACACTGGAGAAGGACAATCTGTGTGGGTCTATTATGGCAGCCATATTTAAATATGTTCATACAGATGACTAATATAAAGAAACAAAAATGATTCAGCCCCATTGGGCACATGCATTAGTTTTTATGCAAAAAGAGTTTCTGTATTCATATAAATCTTGTCATTAAACAAAATCATACAAGTTTTCAAAGCTGCAACAAATAATGCCTGTTCACTTGCCTCATGAAAACATAATGCCCGACCTGTAGTGTTGTGCATAATTTGCTTACTTAGCCAGAATACACACAGCCAGAAGCGTTAAGATAATTGGATTTCATATTATCATGATCAAAACTAATTGGTTACAAATAGAACTTAATTTCCTTTAACGTTCTGGCACAGAATCACAGAAAATATATACACACACAGCACACATACATATATATAATCAATAAAGGAAATACTGAATGTACACAGAAAATCCAATAATTCACAATTCTGCCCCAATTCTGTAAAGGCCCACTGAGGCAGAATTGTGAATTATTGGATTTTCTGTGTACATTCAGTATTTCCTTTATTGATTTGATATTATTATTTAAATCACAAAGTATTTGGATGAAACATTTTTCAGTTGTGAGATAACATGCTATCCTATACATGAAAGTGACCACTTTAAAATGGATGCCGTTTTTCTTGCTGTTCACCATGGTTTGTGATATGTAGTCCTACATCTATTTTGTGTAAGTGCACTATATGTTTATGCTTTCACAAACAGTCCTTGACCCGTGACCAAGGTGCGGCTGCACCGAAACGCGTCGGGCGTTTGTTTGCCACATGTTTTGAATAAACCACGCTTTATAGATCTGGGCTCGAGTACTTTCTGTTGATCGACTAAAGTATTATGGACATTTAAAGAGGTTCGCGACCTCACTTGAGCCCGCCGCCATGAGAGGCAGAGAGACTCGCAATTTCATTTGGGCATATATATATATATATATATATATATTCACTGAAAAAACCATAGGTTTTAGGGACAGTTATAGTTAGTTGGACATTGCACTCGTACAAAACCCGTGAAATTCTCCCGTTATAGTTAGTTCAGCTAACTATAACTCGCGCCCCGCAATGCACTGCTGATGACGTCACATATTACATCACTCATGACATGGTCAGTGACATCACTGATGACATCACTGATGACATCTCAAATGACATCACTGATGACATCATCCAGTGACTGTGTGTTTCTGTAAAGTTTAAATATTTTTAATATATATAGGGAAAGGCGTATTGAAGAATGAGTGGGTGTATAAGTGTCTGTATGGATGATTTAGTAGGTGCGTGACTAACTCTATAAGTGAGTGATTAAACGTATCTTACTGAATGCATGGGTTAGTGACTAAACTGGGTGAATGTCTGTATCCGTCTGTCTATTGCTGTGTAAGTGGCTGCATGGGTTTGTGAATAGCTACATGAGTGTCTATATGAGTTATTGATTGGTTGTCTGAGTATCTGTATGGGTGCCTGAGTGTTTGTGTGGGTGGGGTGTGTGCGACTCTGTGCATAGATGTGTGAGTGGGTGATTCACTGGGTGGATGGTTTCAAGAGTGCATCTGTGATAGACTGTATGGGTGGGTAAGTGTGTGTAAGAGTGTGTTAGTGAGTGAATGTATGTCCCAGTGGTACATGTGTGAGTAACTACATATGTGAAAGGCAGTATATATGTGTGTTGGAGTATATAAATAGCTATAAGCGAGAGTGTGTGATTGTGAGAGTGACTGTATGGATGAGTGTGTGCTTGTATCAGTGATTGTATAAGAGCGTAAGAAGGTGCTAGTATTTGTATGAGTAAGTGAGCTGGTGTGTGTATAACTGTATAGGTGAGTAAATGGCAGTGTGTTTAATTATTTGCATGACCGACTAGGTGTGTGAGTACCTCTATGGATGAGTGGCGGTGTTTGAGTGTCTATATAGGAGTATGAGTGCATATGATAGTCCTGTACTGAGTGACCGTAAGTATGAGTGACTGTACAGGTGAGTGAGTGGATGCGTGTGTAGACCTAAGAATCAGTGAGTGGGTATGTAGTTATTGGTGTTGGAGTGTCTATGGTTTTGCGAATGGCAGTCTGTAATTTAGAGTGAGTGTATCAAAGGTTATATTAGGGTGTGAGGAGGTGCATCAGATTATCACGTGGATGATGTCATCAGTGATGTCATCAGTGATGTCATTTGAGATGTCATCAGTGATGTCACTGACCATGTCATGAGTGATGTAATATGTGACGTCATCAGCAGTGCATTGCGGGCGCGAGTTATAGTTAGCTGAACTAACTATAACGGGGGAATTTCACGGGTTTTGCTCGAGTGCAATGTCCAACTAACTATAACTGTCCCTAAAACCTATGGTTTTTTCAGTGAATTTGTAAGGTTTTTTAAATGCTAATTTCTAACTATAACGTGCCTGAAACCTATGGTTTTTTCTGTGAATTTCAAAGGTTTTTTAAATGCTAATTCCTAACTATATCATGTCTGAAACCTATGGTTTTTTCAGTGAATTTCAAAGGTTTTGTAAATGACAATTTTTAAATGTATTAATTGTTATATTTATTTTTTTGATACTGATTTACTACATTTTTTTAAACTATTTACTTTTACATATTTTATTTTTTAAATTACATTGTAATTACATTATACATTACATTACAAAATATACTTTCTCAGAATGAATTACTTTAGTTTAAATACTTTGCAAATAGGCAATAGTCTTTTAAGTACAGTAGTTACAGTTGTTGCAATGGGCAACACAATTTCAAACACAATGCAACATTGAGCTCAATGTGAATTTCTAGTTAAATGCAATTAGTTACTTTATGGATTACTTTTCTAACCACAGGACTGGATCCTAGATTCAGTCCTGGGACATCTCCTGTAAACAGTTGAGTAAAAGCGTTTTGGTTACAGTAGTGATTTTTAAGGAATATTATTGTATTTTAAAAGTTGACAGAAACTTTTTCACATAGAATCACTAATGTTATCCTATGGGAGGAAATTCACTTAGCAGGTAAGTAGTGTTATCGTTACTTTTTCTTACTCAGTGGTGGATCCTGGATCCAGCACTGGTGCATCTCCTGTAAACAGTTGAAAGAATGCGTTTAAGGCATACAGGCGATTTTTAAGGAATATTTGTAGTTTGTGAAAATCGACACTTTGAAACTTTTCTGCTGAAAACCAGACAATGGATTCCAATGGAAGGAAATACAAGTTACTGGTAAGTACGGTTAGAATTACTTTTCAGGGTCAGTGCTGGGCTAAAAGATGCAGCACTGGGTTCTTTCCTGATAACAGGTGAGTAAATCGGAATTCGTAGTTCGGCTGATTTTAGAGGAATATTACAAAGTTCCAAAACTCCACACACAGAAGAATTTCCAAGTGAAACCAGTCAATGTTAGCCTATGGAAGGAAATTCAAGTTACTGGTAAGTACGGTTAAAATTACTTTTCAGTATCAGTACTGGGCTCAAAGATGCAGCACTGAGGTCTCTCCTGATAACCGGTGAGTAAATCGGAATTCGTAGTTCGGCTGATTTTAGAGGAATATTTGTATGTTTCAAAAATCGACACAAACTTTTTCAGCAAAAAGCAGGCAATGATATCCTATGGAAGGAAATTCAAGTTACTGGTAAGTACGGTTAAAATTACTTTTCAGGATCAGTACTGGGCTGAAAGATGCAGCACTGGGGTCTCTCCTGATAACAGGTGAGTAAATCGGAATTCGTAGTTCGGCTGATTTTAGAGGAATATTATAAAGTTCCAAAACTCCACACTTAGAAGAATTTCCAAGTGAAACCAGTCAATGTGAGCCTATGGAAGGAAATTCAAGTTACTGGTAAGTACGGTTAAAATTACATTTCAGGATCAGTACTGGGCTCAAAGATGCAGCACTGAGGTCTCTCCTGATAACCGGTGAGTAAATCGGAATTCGTAGTTCGGCTGATTTTAGAGGAATATTTGTATGTTTCAAAAATCGACACTTAGAAACTTTTTCAGCAAAAAGCAGGCAATGATATCCTATGGAAGGAAATTCAAGTTACTGGTAAGTACGGTTAAAATTACTTTTCAGGATCAGTACTGGGCTCAAAGATGCAGCACTGAGGTCTCTCCTGATAACAGGTGAGTAAATCGGAATTCGTAGTTCGGCTGATTTTAGAGGAATATTTGCACAATGGTGAAGGAAGGGGTGGGGCCTGAAGTGACATGTCTGCAAACACGCCCTGTGGCGCGTTTTAAGTTGGAGAATTAATTCCTCCTCAATCCCGAGGGTCCCTAGGGGCCAACTGGCCCACCAGATACCTCCAGTATGCGCTAGAGAGCTGCGTTGCAGAGAGGTGTTCAGAGGCCATGCCCCTTTTACAACACTCTGCAACGCAGCTCCATGGCGCTTACTGGAGGTACCTGGTGGGCTAGTTGGCCCCCAGGGACCCTCAGGATTGAAGAGGATTTAATTCCCCATCTTAAAAAGCGCCACGGGGCCTGTTTGCACACATGTCACCTGAAGCCACGCCCCCTCCCTTCACCACTGTGCAAACGCGCCCCATGGCGCGTTTTAAGTTGGGGGATTAAGTCCCCTTGAATACTGAGGGTCCCTGGAGTCCAACTAGCCCACCATGTACCTCCAAAAAGCACCACAGAGCTGCGTTGCAGAGAGGTGTAAAAGGGTCGTGGCCTCTGTACACCTCTCTGCAACGCAGCCCCTGGCGCATACCGGAGGTTCCTGGTGGGCTAGTTGGCCCCCAGGGACCCCCAGTATTCAAGGGGAATTACTTCCCTTCTTAAAACGCGCCAGGGGGCGCGTTTGCAGACTGCTGCAGGGAGGGGGCGGGGCCTCCAGCACGATGCCGGTCTTTTTTTTTTCTTTTGCTTTTTTCTGCCCAGGGGTCCTTGTGGGACCCCTGAGCAGACCTAGGGGTCAGGGTGTTTCTACCCTGCCCCTTTGTGCGTTTTGCGCACTTGTTCTTGTGTTTTTTAATCGGCGGGATCCGCGCACCCTAAGCGCATCCCGCCGATTTAAAAAAAAAAATTCTTTTTCTGCCCAGGGGGTCCTTGTGGGACCCCTGTGCAGACCTAGGGGTCAGGGTGTTTTTACCCTGCCCCCTTTTGCGTTTTGCGCACTTGTTTTACTGCTTTCTTGTTCCTCGGTTCTACCGAGGAACAAGATGGCTGCCAACACTTCCTTTTTGGAGTGTTGACAGCCAATTAGCATGCAGCTCGTGGTCGGGAGGGTGCGGATCCACCGCGGCCATAGATATCGAAACTTTTATTTTGGATTTTCTCAGCAACTACTGAACGGATTTACACCATTTTTAAAAAGGGTGCTTTCTGAACCAAGCACTACCTTTTTACCAAATTTGGTGTAATTCCGTTCAGCAGTTTTTGCTGTAGCCTTGCATAAAGTTTCCTATGGGAAATTGATTTTTTCACTCTTATTTTTGAATTTCTCCGCAACTACTGAACGGATTTACACCATTTAAAAAAAAGGTCGCTTTCTGAACCAAGCGCTACCTTTTTGCCAAATTTGGTGTAATTCCATTCAGCAGTTCGGGCTGTAGCCGTGGCAAAAATTTCCTATGGGAATTAACATGGAGAAAACACGTTTTGGGACCCCCTTTTTTTCGGCCCTCGCTTGATGAATCACCCCGAAACTTTCAAGACAGGAGCGGACCGGAGCGCCCACTAGTTTTGAAAATTTTGCGATGATTCGTCAAACGACGCCAAAGTTATTGGGAATAGAATGTTACAGATTTCCTATGGATAATAGGTCCTAACTATAACTATCTACTGGCGACCGCCAGTAGATTATATATATATATATATATATATATATATATATATATATATATATATATATATATATATATATATAATGTTAAAAAAGTGACTAATATTTCATTCTGAATTAAATTATCAGTATAAATGTTAGAAACACCACCACACCTTTAGTAATCCTTCAGGACATCTCAGTCGGAAGTGTAAAACGTTTAAAATCATAGTCGAGTGAAATTAGTTCCGAGTGGGGAGACTTTCCAGGCCAGGGGCACAGAGATACCCTCTGAGTCAAATTTCAGAGCTCACATATCGTGTTCTTTTAGCCATTCAGGGATCACCTTTTTCTGAAAGGGTTTGCTTCCATTTTTCAGAGCACATTGTGTTTGCCGGAAAGGGCTGGGTCGCTGATGTCTGAGTCAATGACCTCAGCAGGGAGATAACATTATGTTGTCAGAGGTCTTACCTGACATTGTACACACTAACCAGTGTCAACACAGAGCCAGCCACAGAAAGCGAAGCCAGATATGTCAGAATTAGTTAGAGCGAGCTATAAAAACTGCACACAGCTTAGCAAGAGAGATAGACATACAAAGCTGAGCCCAGCAAGGTTGTTTGCTGAAGCCTAAATGGCGGATTCAAGCTCTGAATTTCTGGACATTTATGGCTTAAAACCTGGTGCGCTTTATGTGGTAATCGCCGTCGCTCCTGTGCATTTGTGCATTATTGTTCATGTTTATGGTCCCTTTAAAATTATCGATAAACGAGGAGCCAAATGATTACATGACCTTAAAAGCTTTTAAGCAGGTGATCTGCGTTTTTAATGCACAACATTGAACAAATCTACTTGGTGTGAGGTGTAGTTAAAATCTAATTGCATGCATTGCACAGTCTGTTTAAAAGCATCCTGCTTAATTTAAAAAAAATACTTTAAGTATTTTTTTGTTAAGTTCTACAATGACATACTTTTTATGAGCATACTTTAAATATATTCTACGAAATATCGTACTTTAAAAATGGAGGCCTCCTGCCACTAAGGGGCATATTTATCAAAGAATCATGCAGCACAGTGCAGGAAGTCAACATTAGGGGCCAGATGTACGACCAAGAAAATTGCGCATCGCAAATTGCGACTCTTTTGCGAGTCGCAATTTGCGAGGCGCAATTTCCGATGTACAACAGTGTGTTTCACACTGTTTGCGATTCCCAATGGGGTCGCAAATTGCGAGGCTCATTAATATTAATGAGCCTCTCGCAATTTGCGAGCCCATTGGGAATGACAGCTCTCCCAGGGATGGTGGCCTGCTGGGCTCAGCAGACCACCATGTCTGGGACTGCTTTTTAATAAAGCAGCTTTTTTTTTTTTTTAAATGCAGCCTGTTTTGCTTAAAGGAAAACGAGATGCAGTTAAAAAAGAAAAATGAAACCTTTCAGTTTCATTTTTTTAAGGACAGGCAGTGGTCTCTGGGACCACTGCCTGCTCTTAAAAATATTTTCCAACATACTCACAAAGGGAAGGGGTCCCCTGGGGACCCCTTCCCCTTGTGAGTGGTTTACCACCTACTTGAAGTAGGTGGTAAACTGCGAGTATTTGGCGCCGCAAATGCGGTCGCAAAACACTAGTACATAGCACGTTGACTCCGTATTAGGAAGGGACGCCCCTTCCTAATAGCGAGAATCGCAAATGCTATTTTGCGAGTCAGGGACTCGCAAAATAGCATTTGTACATGCTATTACCCTTTTTTGCGGCCGCAAACAGGAGGTTCTCCTGTTTGCGGCCGCAAAAAAGGGTTGTACATCTGGCCCTATGTGCTGCGTGATAGGGGAAGGGCAGAAATACGCCGTATTTAACATAATATGGTACATTCCTGTCTTTTTCCTCCACTGGCGCACAATGTGCTGGCTAGAGCCAACGCAGGCACCATTGCTCCATGGTGAAACGGTGCCTGCGGGATTGTTTTTGTGCAGGAAGGGAGACCTTTCTGCACAAAATCAATTCGCTGCAAACGTTTCCTCTTTCTATGTGTGCTGCAGAATGCTCCACCCATGGAAAGCCTCCCTGGGGCAGAGTAACTCAACACAGCAATTTGCGCTGCATTGCTTCACTCTAGATTTATGAAGCCACGCAAGGCCGCACAAGGTGGCCTTGTGTGGCTTGATAAATCACACTTAGAAGTTGCATCGCTTTTGTGTCCCGTTGCAAGGTGCAAAAGTGATGCAACCCTATGATAAATATGCCCCTATGTGTTCATTTAGGCTGTATCAGAATAGGGACCCAGCCGTGAAACTGTGCTGTTACTTCCTCGCCAAACTTGAAGTTCCCACACCTCACTTAGAAATGGGGTAACCACTAGGCTTCAGGTGGCGAACGCTCAGCTTGGTCGGCTGTCAGCATCCTTTGAACAATCTGCAAGAAGAGGACGTCAGATTCCGCACACTGTTTAGGGCTGGCCTTCCAATTCACCCCCCACAACCATATCCATACCAGGCATGTCCCAACCAGGCAGATACAAATTCTTCAAGGCCCCCATGTGAAGGACAAAACAGCCTACTCATCAGAGCCTTTGATCTTTCTAGTTTAGCAACAAACCCCCCCTCCACCCCCCCGCTTTAGAGTATTGTTTGTAAAATGGAAAATCAAACACATGGTGGTCGGCATTTCTGTACGTGGTCTTCCCATGTTGATGGGTGCGCTTTAACCAAAATACTCCCAGGTGACTTGGTAGGGATCTCTAAATGTGGCATGTGGTCCTCTACAGCGACTGTGATACACTGACTGGCTGTCCGCATAGGTCTGAACAATCTAATATCATATAGTTTACATTGCGCTAAATTACAAGACAAACCCACTGCTATGTCACCCCACTGCCCCATAGCAAGAGCATCTATTTAAAAAAAAAAAGAAAATGTCCATAAAATGTATTCTCACCTTTTCATCATTTTAGATTTTGTATTATTTACTGCACGTGCAGTGTTTTTTTTTCTTCAAAATAGAGCATGTAAATAGAGCATGGATACAGTTCCAACTACTTAATTTTACAGCTCCAAATACAACTATTTTATCCAATTCACGAATTTGTACTCGGGTAGTTTCCACAATAGTCAGATATGTTTTCTCCTGTTATCTAGTGATGTGTTGCCCACTTTGGGAGCAGCTATGAACTGTGATCTATTTGGCCTGTTCCTCTCTAGCTTCTCTAGGATAAGGAGGCACTATATTTACATTGACTGGTGCAGACCTCCTCTGTTTGCTTGAACAATTAGCTTCTTTTTAATCCAGGAACGAGTGATGCGTTTTTTATATAGTTATTAACACTCATGAAATGGCTAGGCTTTCACACCTCTTAAGGTGTCTTACAGATGTCTTGAGAATGTTTTCTATTTGCATTTGTAGTGCTGAATCTGTAAATTGTTATAGTTAAACCGTTAATGCGTTTATGTCTTTTAAGTATCTCTTTATATTTTCATAGATTTCTCAAGGTTGTTGCACTTTATTCAAATATTCATCTATCTGAAATTGTTCTTGCTGCATGGTCCCCCGGGTGAACTATGATGTGTATTTTGTCTTCTAAAGGAAGCCAAATCAAGTAAACTTTAAAATGGAACTGAAATAGGTCAATGTCCATAATCTATTAAGACACACCTTGGTGCTGAGGAATTTTTTTTAAGTGGCCAGCATGAATTACACCAGTGCATTAAAGGAACATCATAAGCCAATTGTGAGGGCTATAACATTTGCTCAAGGTCCTCTTCTTGTTTTATAAGTTTGGACCGCAGCCGAGGATCTATAACAAGGGAGGTGTCTTTTACATCTGATATAACCAGAGGCAGACTTTCCATAATGCTATTAGAACATTCTACCCACCAAGGGTAGAATGAGCCTATCCCAAGGGAAAGGTCCTTTAACATTCAGTATAGCCTGAGTCAGGAGTGTTCTAATGCTATTAGAACATTCCAGCCACAAAGGGTAAAATGTTCTAGATTAAAAATGCTGAAATAGAAAGGCAAACATTGGGATGTTGGAGCAAAGGTTCTCTATCAGCTGTCAATAGCACTGAGGCTCTGAAATGTCTTCAATTGACTTCTCAACATTCCCATGTTGTAATGCTTTTTAGTAGGGTCATATTCATCTTGCTGCAGCATTTTCAATAAATGTTGTAGGAGTGTACGGTAACGCAACAGAACTTGTTTTTCATTCGTCCGAGTTAAATTGAGTAAGTCGTGGATTCAGGGACAAACATACCCAACCTCACAATGTTTAATTATCTCTTCGCACATATTTGTCATGAAAAAATGGTTTAGACCACAATAGAATGTGTTAAATCTAGCTCCTGTTGTATCATTATTAGACTATGCTGGAAATTCTCCAACTAGGCAATAGGAAAGTCTTCAAATGGAGGATCAGCCCTTAGAAAAGGAAATGATCCAAAGTACATGGCTAAATACAGGTCACTCCCATGCACAGCATGAACATTTCGAAAAAACTATTGTTCTCCTTTTTCAATGTATAAATAGATGGACTGTATTTACAATTAACTCTGTCTACCTGAAGCCGGGCCAAACCTAACAGAAAAAATTCAGATTCAACAAATCTTTGTTTGAATTGTAATTATCTGTAACATCCATTTCTTGAGGTTGTGTCATCTCGCTCAGCATTTCCCAAACTGTGGGTCGCACGCTGATTTTTGGTGGGTCGCAAAAGCACAGGCAATAAATAAAGGGGCACATGCATCAAGATAAGGAATTGCGATTCCTTAACAGCGATTTTTAAGCAATAGCTATTTAGGAGTCTCAATTCCTTATGCATGTGGGAATCGCAAAATAAATAGCGATTCCTACACATTCCCTAATAGCGAATCGCAAATTGTGATTCGCTATTAGGGAATGCATTCCCATTCATTCCTATGGGCCTACAGGCCCATAGGAATGAATGGGAAAGCATTCGCAATTTGCGATTACCAAATAGGTAATCGCAAATTGCGAATGCAATTTCAAGGGTGCTAGGGGGCCTAAGGCCCCCCTGATGCACCCCCAAAAAAGGTAAGTGTGCACATGTGGCGCACAACCATGCCCTAAGGGCATGTGTATGCGCCACATGGCACTTTGAAAAATGCAATTTTGTGCATTTTTCTAAGGATTTGCAAATTACCATCAACTTGAAGTTGATGGTAATTTGTGAATCCTTAATGCAAAGTCGCATTTTTAAAATGCTTCATGCACTGCATTTAGGTAATCGCAAATTGCGATTCCCTAAATGCATTCGCAAAATAGGTAATTGCAAAAATTGCGATTACCTATTTTGCAAATGCATTTAGGTTTGGTGCATCGGAAATGGCTTTTTACCGGTCGCAAACGGGCAGATTCTGCGAATCGGCCTGTTTGCGACCAGTAAAAAACTTGATGCATGTGCCCCAAAGTTCCGTTCAAATTCTATATTTATCTTGACACATTTCCGTCTGTTCATGTAGCAATGTGACAAGAGGTCAAATATCAGGTTATGTTTTCTGACAAACTGCTACTTATTTTTTTAAAATGGGTATTGGTGTTTACAACCTCCTCTCACTTCGCAGTCAGAGAAAGAAAATAATGTGAATTATGTGATAATCTTGTGGGGAGTGTGATAGGGAAGGCTGTAGGATGTAATTTTTTGTAAAACACAACAAAGTTTAAACGCCCGTAAATGAACTGTACACATTCAGCAGTTAGGAAAACAAAATTGAGGCACTTTTTTGTAATTCTGAAGTGTGATGAAAACAAGTATTTCAATAGGATCAAAACAAGTTCTGAAGGAGTACTTATGAAATATTACAATACTTTGATGGTATGCTAAGCAAGGTAGGTCCTCCATAGAGATGTTGGGAGTTCAATCATCCCAAGAAAGGGAGAGGATATGGTGGCAAAATTGTACATTGCATTGCAATTTGTTGAAAAGGAAAATGTAATTTCACATAGATATGTTTTTGGAGGTTCACCATTCAAAATGGCCTGGTCTTAAACATACAAGACACTCTGGAAAGCACAGGCTTAACCAACGTTCCCACTTGATTCAGGGTGTCAGTGGGACTGTAACACACAAACCTCCTATGACTTAATTGAGGATGGTACATATAGGGTAACAACAATCGTGTGAGACAGCAGGATTATTTTGAGAAGTGAGATCCAGAGCCTCGTTTCCCAATATATGAACACAAACAAGGAATCCACACTATGGGGCCAATTAAGATGTCGGTCGGAAACTTCCTGCCCGACACCGTCTTTGAATCGGGACCGACCAACTCGCGGTCGACTATTCTGCCTAACCGATTACGATGCGACTGAACACTGTTCAGTTGGATTCCCATTGTTTTCTATGGGAGCTCATGTTCTGCCCGACAACCGGCCGTAACACAGGCTCCTATGGGGAAATGGGGTGTGTGCGGAAAACACTGCACCCTGTCGCAGGAACGCCATGGTGCCTGTCACACAGTGCATGGTTTTACAGAGGGGTCCCTTAGGTACCACCTCAGCCACCAACCAGAGGCCTCAGGATGAAAGGGGCCCTGCCAGGGGCCCCCAAAGTCACTTTCCGACAGCCTTTTCATGTCGGACAGGCCAACTCGGAAAGGCTGTTGGAAATCAACATCGTAATCCAGAGGTCGGAATGCCTGTCCATAGGGCTGTACGATGTGGGTCCGACCGACACGGATACTCCGAGAGCCTGTCGGATCCGATTAGTAATGACCGCACGGTTTACCTTCCGACCGCGAACATCGTAATCGGTCGGTCAGAATTCCGACTGTCGGGAGGAGGCTTTCAGCCCGACATTGTAATGAGCCCCTGTATACTGTAAAAGGCTTTATTAAAAAATAATGCCCTAGTCTAGTGCGGAGTTTATGAATAGATGTTACTATCAAAATAAACATAACAGTTATAATAAAACAGATGACTAAACAGTGTCTTAAAAATGTGCAACATTTTCAAAGGTGTTCAAATGGTATTCATTAAATCAAAGCATTGAATGATGAAACCAATATGTGGTAAAACAAACCCTCTCTTTCTTGCCCCTTGCTAAACCTTCTTAGCACCACAGTGTCCACAGGAGTTTCTCAGTTGGCCTCTAACATGCATACCTTAGCTGGATAAAGAAGTTGTTTCTAATCAGCTTCTGTAATTTGACACGGTCACAACCTGTCTCTGTTATGGCATTCCAAGGTGATAAAAGAACAAATAAGGCATGGCTCCACAGGCAGGTGGCCTTCAGCTGAGATGTTTGCAGTAGACAGCTCAAACGAAGCTCCCAAGGAAAGCTGAATGTGTCTCTCCCCAAACATGTCCCTGGATCAGACTTAAATACCCTTTTGTGGTATTAATAAAAAGGCTAGACCACCTGATTAATGATGTAGAATGCAGGAATTAACATATGAATTCTGTTGCATATTCATTAAAATATGCTAAGTTTCTTAATTCACATTGATACATGATATATGAACAATTGGTGCACTGTCAACCTATAATAAGGAAAGCATTATATGATCAATGTAAGCAATTACTACTATATGAAGCTCACATTTATAAATAAGAACTGTGTACATGAATACATGAATAATTGACATTCAATGGGGACACATAAGGAGAAAATGAAAAATATGCGACAACATGCAAATTATTTTTCATAGATAGCAATTCTTTTCATTTCTTAATTTTATTCACTTGCATTTTTTTATCCTGCTCCTTTTAATGAAGTTATCCATTATATCTTATCACTGACGGTCTCCAGGGAAAAACTATAGTGAAAAACAAAACAATTATACAAATTTAGCAGTCTTAGCCCTTAGATAGCAGAGCTATGTACTCAAAAGCTCACAGATCAATGCTATTGTTCAGATTCCAGAGATTTAAAGGATCAATGGATTATACCACTCATACAGACCAGGGTGTAAGACAGTAGTAGTGATTGTTGATCAAATATCAGATTTAAACATGTACCCACACACACGCACGCACACGTGCATGTACACAACCCACACACACAAACTCACACACACATATTACACAAAAATGGATTGTTTGGTTTGCTAATAACTTTGGCACTGTTAAATGAATCTTCACAAAACTTTTAATTAAAGGTTCACCCATGTCAGCACCTTCCTGGAAAGTTTTGGAGTGATCTGTCAAGTTGGGGTTGAGAAAAGCGGTGCCCAAAATCTGCAATCCCAATGCAATTTCCTATTGCCAATTTAGACACAGTTAAAGCCAAAACAGCTGAATAGAATTAAACCATACTTGGCAGAAAGCTAGAGCTTGGTCCAGAAAGCGTGCTTTTTGTCATTTGGTGTAAATCTGTTCTGCAGTTTTAGAAAACATAAGGTTCAATATATATATATATATATATATTATATAAATATATATATATATATATATATATATATATAACCACCAGCTGCTGACCTAAATAAAAAGTCAGCGGGACACATGCTCCGGGTACAAAACAAAGGATTTATTTAGCACAAATAGAGCGCTTCCCTGCAGTCCGTGAAACGCTTAGGCAGACGCGTTTCTGGCTGGAATGGCCGTCATCAGTGCCGGTCCCACAGGCTGTTAGATTCTCGTGGGCTTCAGAGACCACTCCTTTACAAGTAGTCTTTCGACTCCTCCTCCCACAGGCAGGTGTGTGGATTGCGCTGAAGACACCAAGCCCGCTGCATGATGGTATTTGCAGTCCTTGCGTGGGTCCTCATACAGTGATGGGGAACTCCGAGCGACAATAATGCCCCCAAATTCTTGGCGCTGAACTGCACTCCACCCTAGGAGTCCTGGAAATGATGGTCCCGCTAATACCTTTGTTTGTACCCTTATCAGGCAGCACAATACCGCCTCCTCTCTCCCTCGCACAAATAATCTCCAAATGGAAATAACTCAGCTTGGGGGGCACCGCGATGTACTCCTCGTAGTACACCCAAAATGTGCTGATTTTGCGGTGCTCCAGACCGAGAGGGCGTGTCCCAAGCCGGTATCAGCGGAAACCGGTTACACAAAACCACCAAGTGCTGACCTAAATAAAAAGTCAGCGGGACACATGCTCCGGGTACAAAACAAAGGATTTATTTAGCACAAATAGAGCGCTTCCCTGCAGTCCGTGAAACGCTTAGGCAGACGCGTTTCTGCCCGGAATGGCCGTCATCAGTGCCGGTCCCACAGTCTGTTAGATTCTCGTGGGCTTCAGAGACCACTCCTTTACAAGTAGTCTCTCGACTCCTCCTCCCACAGGCAGGTGTGTGGATTGCGCTGAAGACACCAAGCCCACTGCATGATGGTATTTGCAGTCCTTGCGTGGGTCCTCATACAGTGATGGGGAACTCCAAGCAACAATAATGTCCCCAAATTCTTGGCGCTGAACTGCACTCCACCGCAGGAGTCCTGGAAATGATGGTCCCGCTAATACCTTTGTTTGTACCCTTATCAGGCAGCACAATGCCGCCTCCTCTCTCCCCTCGCACAAATACGCGTCTGCCTAAGCGCCCTCTCGGTCTGGAGCACCGCGAAATCAGCAAATTTTGGGTGTAGTACGAGGAGTACATCGCGGTGCTTCCCCAAGCTGAGTTATTTCCATTTGGAGATTATTTGTGCGAGGGGAGAGAGGAGGCGGCATTGTGCTGCCTGATAAGGGTACAAACAAAGGTATTAGCGGGACCATCATTTCCAGGACTCCTGCGGTGGAGTGCAGCTCAGCGCCAAGAATTTGGGGGCACTATGAGGAACCACGCAAGGACTGCAAATACCATCATGCAGTGGGCTTGGTGTCTTCAGCGCAATTCACACACCTGCCTGTGGGAGGAGGAGTCGAGAGACTACTTGTAAAGGAGTGGTCTCTGAAGCCCACGAGAATCTAACAGCCTGTGGGACCGGCACTGATGACGGCCATTCCGGCCAGAAACGCGTCTGCCTAAGCGTTTCACGGACTGCAGGGAAGCGCTCTATTTGTGCTAAATAAATCCTTTGTTTTGTACCCGGAGCATGTGTCCCGCTGACTCTTTATTTAGGTCAGCACTTGGTGGTTATATACATATATATATACATATATATATATATATATATATATATATATATATTATCTACTGGCGGTCGCCAGTAGATAGTTATAGTTAGGACCTATTATCCATAGGAAATCCGCGACATTCTATTTGAAATAACGTTGGCGCCGGTTGACGAATCTTCGCGAAAGTTTCCAACTTGTTGGGGCGCTCCGCTCCGCTCCTACCCTGAAAGTCTCGGGTTGATTCGTCAAGCGGGGGCCGAGAAAAAGGGGGGTCCCAAAACGCGTTTTCCCCATTCATTTTTCCATAGGAACCTTTAGTCGCAGCTACAGCCTCGAACTGCTGAACGGAATTACACCAAATTTGGCAAAGAGGAGACTGGGTGCCTTTGGCTTAAATGGTGTAAATCCGTTCAGTAGTTCCTGAGAAAATAAAAAGTAAAGTCACATATATATCTATGGCCGAGTAGGGTCCGCGTACCCTCAGCGCACCCTGCGCGCACCGTCCCGATCACGAGCTGCATGCTAATTGGTTGTCAGCTGGCTGTCAACACTCCAAACCAGGAAGTGTTGGCAGCCATTTTGTCTCTCGGTAGAACCGAGGCACAAAAACAAGTGTGCAAAACGCACAAAGGGGGCAGGGTAGAAACACCCTGACCCCTAGGCCTGCTCAGGGGTCCCAGAAGGACCCCTGGGCAGAAAAGCATTTTTTTAAAAAGCGTCAGGATGCGCTTAGGTGCGCGGATCCCGCTCGATTAAAAAAAAAAAAGCACAAGAAACAAGTGCGCAAAACGCACAAAGGGGGCAGGGTAGAAACACCCTGACCCCTAGGTCTGCTCAGGGGTCCCACAAGGACCCCCTGGGCAGAAAGCATTTTTTTTTCAAAATCGGTGGATGCGCGGATCCCACTGATTTAAAAAAAAACACAAGAAACAAGTGCGCAAAACGCACAAAGGGGGCAGGGTAGAAACACCCTGACCCCTAGGTCTGCTCAGGGGGTCCCACAAGGACCCCTGGGCAGAAAAAAGCAAAAAAAGAAAAAAGACCGGCATCGTGCCGAGGCCCCGCCCTCCCTGCAGCAGTCTGCAAACGCGCTCCCTGGCGCGTTTTAAGAAGGGGAGTAATTCCCCTTGAATACTGGGGGTCCCTGGGGCTAACTAGCCCACCAGGAACCTCCGGTATGCGCCAGGGGCTGTGCTGCAGAGAGGTGTACAGAGGGCACGCCCCTTTACACCTCTCTGCAACGCAGCTCTGTGGCGCTTTTGGAGGTACATGGTGGGCTAGTTGGACTCCAGGGACCCTCAGTATTCAAGGGACTTAATCCCCCAACTTAAAACGCGCCACGGGCACGTTTGCACAGTGGTGAAGGGAGGGGCGGGCTTCAGGTGACATGTGTAAACAGGCCCCGTGGCGCATTTTAAGATGGGGAATGAAATCCCCTTCACTTCTGAGGGTCCCTGGGGCGAACTGGCCCACCAGGTACGTCCAGAAAGCGCCACAGAGCTGCGTTGCAGAGAGGTGCAAAAGGGGCGTGGCCTCTGAACACCTCTCTGCAACGCAGCTCCCTGGTGCATACTGGAGGTACAGGGTGGGCTAGTTGGACCCCAGGGACCCTCATGATTCAAGGGGACTTAATCCCCCAACTTAAAACGCGCCACGGGGCGCGTTTGCACAGATGTCACCTCAGGCCCCGCCCCTCCCTTCACCATTGTGCAAATATTCCTCTAAAATCAGCCGAACTACGAATTCCGATTTACTCACCTGTTATCAGGAGAGACCTCAGTCCTGCATCTTTCAGCCCAGTACTGATCCTGAAAAGTAATTTTAACCGTACTTACCAGTAACTTGAATTTCCTTCCATAGGATATCATTGACTGGTTTCACTTGGAAATTCTTCTAAGTGTGGAGTTTTGGAACTTTATAATATTCCTCTAAAATCAGCCGAAATACGAATTCCGATTTACTCACCTGTTATCAGGAGAGACCTCAGTGCTGCATTTTTCAGCCCAGTACTGATCCTGAAAAGTAATTTTAACCGTACTTACCAGTAACTTGAATTTCCTTCCATAGGATATCATTGTCTGCTTTTTGCTGAAAAAGTTTCTAAGTGTCGATTTTTGAAACATACAAATATTCCTCTAAAATCAGCCGAACTACGAATTCCGATTTACTCACCTGTTATCAGGAGAGACCTTAGTGCTGCATCTTTCAGCCCAGTACTGATCCTGAAAAGTAATTTTAACCGTACTTACCAGTAACTTGAATTTCCTTCCATAGGATATCATTGACTAGTTTCACTTGGAAATTCTTCTAAGTGTGGAGTTTTGGAACTTTATAATATTCCTCTAAAATCAGCCGAAATACGAATTCCGATTTACTCACCTGTTATCAGGAGAGACCTTAGTGCTGCATCTTTCAGCCCAGTACTGATCCTGAAAAGTAATTTTAACCGTACTTACCAGTAACTTGAATTTCCTTCCATAGGATATCATTGACTGGTTTCACTTGGAAATTCTTCTAAGTGTGGAGTTTTGGAACTTTATAATATTCCTCTAAAATCAGCCGAAATACGAATTCCGATTTACTCACCTGTTATCAGGAGAGACCTCAGTGCTGCATTTTTCAGCCCAGTACTGATCCTGAAAAGTAATTTTAACCGTACTTACCAGTAACTTGAATTTCCTTCCATAGGATATCATTGTCTGCTTTTGGCTGAAAAAGTTTCTAAGTGTCGATTTTTGAAACATACAAATATTCCTCTAAAATCAGCCGAACTACGAATTCCGATTTACTCACCTGTTATCAGGAGAGACCTTAGTGCTGCATCTTTCAGCCCAGTACTGATCCTGAAAAGTAATTTTAACCGTACTTACCAGTAACTTGAATTTCCTTCCATAGGATATCATTGACTGGTTTCACTTGGAAATTCTTCTAAGTGTGGAGTTTTGGAACTTTATAATATTCCTCTAAAATCAGCCGAACTACGAATTCCGATTTACTCACCTGTTATCAGGAGAGACCTTAGTGCTGCATCAGTGACATCACTGATGACATCACTGATGACATCTCAAATGACATCACTGATGACATCATCCATGTGAGAATTTAATGCATCTTCTCACACCCTAATATAACTTTTGAAACACCCACTCTAAATTACAGACTGCCATTCTCAAAACCATACACACTCCAATACCAATTAGTACATACCCACTCGCTGATTCTTAGGTCTACACACACACATCTACTCACTCACCCGTACAGTCACTCATACTTACAGTCACTCAGTACAGGACTATCATATGCACTCATACACCTATATAAACACTCACACAACGCAACTCATCCATAGAGGTACTCACACACCTAGTCAGTCATGCTAATAATTAATCACACTCCCATTTACTCACCTATACAGTTATACACACCAGCTCACTTACTCATAAAAATACTAGCACATTCTTACGCTCCTATGCAATCACTGATGCAAGCACACACTCATCCATATAGCCAATCACACACTCTCACTTATAGCCATTTATATACTCCAACACACATATATACTGCCTTTCACATATGTAGTTACTCACACATGTACCACTGAGATATACATTCAATCACTAACACACCCATACACACACTCACCCACCCATACAGTCCATCACAGACGCACTCTTGAAACCATGCACCCAGTGAATCACCCACTCACACATCTATGCACAGAGTCACACACACCCCACCCACACAAACACTGAGGCACCCATACAGATACTCAGAGAACCAATCCATTACCCATATAGACACTCATTTAGCTAGTCAGAAACCCATGCAGCTGCTTACACAACAACAGACAGACGGATACATACATTCACACAGTTTAGTCACTCACCCATGCATCCAGTAAGATACGTTTAATCACTCACTTATAGACTCAGTCACGCACCTACTAAATCATCCATTCAGACGCTTATACACCCACTCATTCTTCAATATGCCTTTCCCTATATATATTAAACATATTTAAACTTTACACAAACACACAGTCACTGGATGATGTCATCAGTGATGTCATCAGTGATGCCATTTGAGATGTCATCAGTGATGTCACTGACCATGTCATGAGTGATGTAATATGTGACGTCATCAGCAGTGCATTGCGGGGGCGCGAGTTATAGTTAGCTGAACTAACTATAACGGGGGAATTTCACAGGTTTTGTACGAGTGCAATGTCCAACTAACTATAACTTTCCCTAAAACCTATGGTTTTTTCAGTGAATTTCAAAGGTTTTTTAAATGCTAAACCCTAACTATAACAGGCCTGAAACCTATGGTTTTTTCAGTGAATTTCAAAGGTTTTTAAAATGCTAATTCCTAACTATAACAAGCCTGAAACCTATGGTTTTTTCAGTGAATATATATATATATATATATACTTGAAGATGGAGGATCACAAGAAAACAACAGCCAGCCAGGGCAAAAATCTAGCCAATCATTTTAACCTTGTGGATCATTTACTATCAGATTTGAAGATTTTCCCCGTGGAACATGTCTCAAAGGAAGAACTACTGGACTCCAGAGAAAACTTCTGGATGTACCGTTTAAAATCACTGCATCCAGATGGACTGAACATTACTGATAATACAACCTGATTACTGCATATCTCAAGAGCTCTCAGGACTGCATTGATTCCACATTCCAAATGGAATCTTCACTCATGATGCTTTTTGAAAATTCAGCTGTGTCATCTGTGCAGCCACTGAGCAAACCATCTTGTACTACCTAAGGAAGGCGGAAGCTGAAACGTTGTAGTTGAAATATATTTTTGTTCTTTGGTGAATCTATCTGTTTGAGTCACTTCTTTCTTGGATATATATATATATATATATATACATCACCTTCTCGTTGTTCGCGCAGAACCCAAGCCACTTCGAATGGCGGGCCGTGACGGGGTCGCGAACCCCTAATATCCACCACAATCGTAATCCACAGGATTCAGAAAAACGATGTCACGGCCACACAAAATCCTTTTCAGCGTGTATTTATTAAAGCCAAGTCACTCTACGCGTTTCGGAGAAACACCTCCTTGTTCACGAGTAAGAGTGCAATGCAAATCAAATCTTTTTAAACATATCATGTGACACACCTTGTGATCATAGATAGTGAAAACAGCTGCCAAAGTGGTTAAACATTCACGGAAAGGAATGCATACCATAAGTGATATTTTGTAGCATCATTTCAAAATGCATTAGTAAAATACGGAGAAACATTGTAATATAATTAATAAAATAAAATAAACTGTCTTGTATTTCTTATTTGCAAGTGCGTGACATAAATCATAAACATGAACAAAAAAGCGCTAAACGGTTACAATATAACCAATGCTCATGCGCTGTTCGATTGGATGTCAGTGTTGTTTGAACAACATGATATTTATCAAGTAAATCAGATTTTCCACCAGGGCTGCTTCCTCCTTCAGAGCTTCCGCTCACACGCTATAATACGATTCCTTTCGTTTCTGTATTGGGACACGAAAAGGGCACTCCGATTGAAGTTTTTTCCAGGTGATAATTTATTCACAGAACAAGCAAAATCAGCGCGTTTTGGTAACCCACCGCTACCTTGATCACGATTAAACACACGCCACTTTGTTCACTAAACATAAATAAAGTAAAAACAATCCCATAGTTCATTGTGATGTGGTGAAACATTCCTACAATCCATTGGAAACAGTGAGCGCCATCTTGTAACATCTTAAAATTCATTGTTACAGTTTAAACTCAAAAGGTTTATCCCTTCTATGAATCATTCATGCCAACCATATGAGAAGTACCATACGTTTCAATTAATATAATTTTCATAGCCAGTTGCCCAATTTTTAGCACTTGTTCAAAAACAAAAGTAAACTTTGAACTTTTCAAATCGATAAAATAAAATGAGAAAACTGTTATATCTCGGGATGTGGTCCCCATACAATCCCCAATTCATATTTCCATCCTACTTTATTATGTATATCGTATTGGGATACATCGTCTATAAAAAAACCTCAGTATTCTAATTGGTGATGTCCTATTGGGCATACCCAAATTATATATATATTGCATCCATCAGGCCCCATTGGGACTAGTACTTTTGTATGTCCCGATATCATAACTTATCAAATATGTCTATAAAATCAAACTGAGATATGTGTTTGGGGGGGACCAAATTCATTCCTTTTATCATACTAATCCTAAGCGAGAATCTATTTTCTCTCGAATAATGCTACTCAACCATTCAAATTAAATCAAATGCAGATGATTAGTCTCCATGCTACTAAATTCATTCTAAACCTTTTCCTTGTTGCGCAAAAATAAGATTAAATAATATAAACAAAGTGATGACCCCAACCATAAACTGAATATCCTTATAGTGTTGTGTGTAGAGATTTTTTCTATCTTCTATTATTATTATTATTACAAAAAATGACATGGAGTGCAAGTTGGTAGAACGGGCAATATCTATGTTTATCTTACGCAGCTATGCAATTCCTCATCCATGTTTAAGGTGCGAGGCTCCCTACTGTCCAGGTCTAATATGTATTGGGTCTTCAGTTGCCTGAGTTTGGCTTCGCGATTCCCTCCTCTCTGGTGTTTTGGAATCTGTGCAATGAACTGTATCTTATTAGGGTTACATCGCTATCGCTATCTGATTGGCCCGGGGGCACAGTCCTCTTTCCTGAAAATAAGTTAAGAAAATATAGGGTGGCAGGATATGGATATCCTGCCCCCATAGATTTTGTGAGGGGAGGTGTACCCAGAGTTTCACCCCTGGGGCTCAAAATTGTATTTTGTTTTTATCGGTACTTCGGATCCGTGGCTGATCCATGGTCCTGTTCAAATAAAAAAACATGGACAGATGCCCTTTTTGGTTTTACTCCCCCACGGTTGAGCCTGGGGGTTATTAAATTATTATTTAAGTGGACTGAGTCCTCCCCTCCCTGAGCCATTATCAGGTACCCAGGGACCCCATGCCAGAGCGGCATTACATTTAAGACAAATTGCATGTGTACCCCCGGTGGGAACCGTGGACACCCACAGCAAATCCAGCCCCTGAGGCCGCATGGGAACCCCTCTGTCCCCACAGCCCCTGCTGGCTACCCTACCCGCACCCATCGTGGGTACATCTGCTTGCTCCTGCCGAGCAAAAGAAGCTTATTTTTCTGCTCCCGCAACTCAGGAAGAAACCTGTGTTTCCTGCCTGAAAGAGTTCAGACAGGAAGGTGAAGATCTCCCTGCCAATGCTTTTACAGGCAAGAAACTAGTTTCCCAGGGAATGGTGCTACTGGTGCCACTAGATTGCTAGGGTAGTGGGGCCCCACTCACCCTTCATCACAAACACTAAATTGGCCCAGTAGTTAGGGTCACTTGGGCCCACTCAAGGCTCAGGGAGGTTGGGCTCACGCCCACGGAAAAAACATGCACCTTCAGAGGCTCGGGTATGGGGCCCCTATGCCCCCTCCCCTTTAAAATAGTAATTGGTCCTGGGGCATTGGGTCGCACACCCCCTTTCCATTAAAAAAAGGGAATGCCCCAGGAGATGGGATCCATGAATGGGTCAGAGACGGGGACTGAACTTTCATCCCCCAAATAAAAAATAAATATAAAAAAACTGTGAATGTGAAATGAGCAGAGTAGTTGTTTATTTCACATTCATTGCTCCAGCTGTACAGTGCCGTATAATGTCCTGCAAGGGCTTTTTATAATATTTTTTATGCTGGTGGTGCCACTAAAAGGAGCAGAGGCACCACTAAGCTTTTTTTTTAATGTTGTGAAGTGCAGAAGGCAGTGCAACAGCCCCCCCCACAACCCAGCAACCTAAAAAAACACATAGTAAGTCTCCTGGGATAGTGAATTCTTGACCCCAGTAGAGCTTAAAATATATTTTGAACCACTCCGAGCTGGAGCTATATGCTTTTTCCCTGCACACCCCCGCCTTTTGTACACATTTCGGCCCCAGGGGTGGACTGCCTGGGGCCTATAATGGCTGGGGGGGCCACGTGCCCTCATCCACTTATGAAATGTGGCCGGCGGTGGGCTTCCAGGGGCCTATAATGGCATAGGAGAGTGGCTGCGCACCCCTCCCCTTAATTTATCAATGCTAGCCCGGGCATCCATTTTTTTTTGTTTGTTTTTTTATGATGCTGCAGGAGATCAGCATGATTGAAGAAAAAATGGACAGCTTTTTCTCAATTTTGGCCCCAGGAGGTCCCTCCAGATCCCCCCATGGGGCCTAGCGTGGCAGGGTATCCCTACCCTGCCCCTTTATATCTTTTTTTGAAAACTTCAAGACAGGGGACTAAGTCCTATGTCCTGTAATGGCTGCTAGCAACATTTTTCTGATGTTGCCGGCAGCCAATCATCGCGCTTGCTCCTGCTAGAGTCTGACTCCCGACTTGGTCCAAGGGAAATAAAGCTCCCTGGGGCCAGCAGAACACTCTATTTTTTAATTGGTGCTCCTGCAAGAATCTCATTAGCCTCTTGCGGTCCCAACCATCCAGATATACAAATATTTGGGGCCACACCAACCCCCCCTTTTAATAAATATATACAGCCCTGAGGGTTAAGGTTCCCCGGGCAATATTAGGCTTGGGGAGAAGAGCCACGTGGCCACTCCTCCTGTTAAAATAAAAAAGGTCCAGGGGGTTGGGTCCCCCAGGTCTTTTTAGGGCTCAGGGAGGGAGGCCGTGTGGTCCCCCTCCTCTTAACAGATTGGGCCCTGAGGGATGGGGTCCCCAGGACCAAAAGAGCTTGGGAGGAGGGCTATGCACCCCCACACCATAAATAATATGCCTGACCCCAGGGGATGGGGTCCCCAGGACCATAATAGGCTCAGGGAGGGGGGGCCATGTGGCCCCTCTCCCCTATTAAATTAGAAATAGCCCTGGTGCATGGTGTCCCCTGGGCCTGATGAGGCTCGGAGAGGGGAACCACACAGCCCCTCTCCTAAAAAAAAAATGCGCCCCTGGGGGATGGGGGTCCCCAGGGCCTGATGAGACTCCATGCAGCTTTCCTCCCCTTTCAAAAAAATACAGCCTTGACCTTTAAAAAATATGCCCTGGGGGATGGGGCTACAAGCCTAATGAGGCTTGAGGAGGGGGACCAGGCACTTCCCCTTTAAAAAAAAACATGGCCCCAGGATCCCGAAGCCCCCTTCCCCTTTTAAAAAAAAAACACGGCCCCTGTGGAAGCCAGAAGCACCCTCAGTCTCCCCTGGACTAGTGGCACCAGTCCCCTGCAAACTGCAGGTAAAAACATCGCTGGCCATTGGTCCCTCCATGGTATCACCCAAATCCAGGTGGTCCAGTGCATTGTGGGAGTTGTAGTCTTGCCTGCCCAGACGTTTCATGACACTACATCACTCCCCCGGACCCAGTGAAGTTCCAGTTCCTCTTCACTGTGCTTACCTCTGCCAAGGTTTGTTGGTCACCAATCCAGTAACCGGTCCCCACACTCAACGCTGCATCTACAGGGAATACCGTGCAGCCATCATCCAACGTCAGCAGCTGTGAATCTGTTGTGTTTTTGCATTCTGTTTCCTGCAGCACTGTGTAAGTGGTAAAGTGGTAAAATTAGCACCAGCGCAGCTCCCGTTCAGCACCAGGGACAGCTAGGACAAGTCTGCACCAGGACTCCACCAGCTCGGTAAAATAGATCTGACTGTTGTTGCATGGTCCTCGGGCTCACATGGCCTTAGCCTCCCTAAGCTTGCGGAGCCAGGCAGGGAGTTCTTGGAGGTGCAGATTACAGAGGAGGAAATCTTGGAGCATTTAATTCGTATTAGGAATGGGAAGGCGGCAGGCCCTGACGTCATTCCCTCGGAGGTTTATAAACTCTTGAAGGCAGAGATACTACCAATATGGGTGGAACTGTTCAAATCAATCTGTCCGGGAAATGCTCAAATTGCTGACACATGGAAGGAAGCTACAATAGTTCTGATCCTAAAGCTTGTTAAAGACCCCAGAAAGGCCGACACTTATTGGCCAATATCAATATTGAATGGCAACTACAAGGTTTTTACAAGTATTATGGCTGGAAGACTACCTAAATTAGCCCCCCAGCAAATTCACCCTGATCAGAAAGGCTTTATACCACAGCGGCAAATTCATGAGCTAACGCAGCAACTGATTGGAACCATCGATCTGGCTACGACCTGTTCGATACCCTTGCCAGTGGTCATAATTGACGCTGCTAAGGCATTCAGCAGGGTGTGTTGGGTCAACTTATGGAAGGCTTTGGAAGTAATGGGTATTAGTGACTGTTTTATTGTGACCCTTCAGAGGCTGCATGAGAACTTGATGGCCTGAATTTTGTTTATTGGCACTCTGACAAAGAGCTTTGGAATCTGTAGGGGCACGAGACAGTGTTGCCCCCTGTCCCCTCCCCTTTTTGATATTTACATCAAGTCGTTTGCGCAAATTTTAAGGGGGGACATGCAGGTAGTTCCCTTGCACTTACTGTATTATAGTAACAAGAGGGCACTTTATGCGGATGATCTCATAGTATACCATCGGACCCCGCCCAGAATATCCCTAGAGTGGAAAGGCTGGCAGAGGAGTTTGGACCCTATCAGGGTATTTGGTGAGCAATTCTAAATCAGAGGTCATGTGTTGGAATGTTGCTAACTTGGCCGGGGAGATTAAGACCAAGATTAGGTACCTGGGTATTGTAATCGTCCACTCCTTGGAGGTAGTTCCATTGTATAACATAGAAAGGGTAATGAAGGAGGTGCCCTTGACAATTTGTGGGTGAGTAAAATTGATTAAAATGTCGGTAATCCCAAGCTGACTTTTATGTGGGCTTTGGGGGTGCTAGGCTCACTTGACAGAAATCAAGGTGAAGGTTGCTGAAAGGGGGGCCTGGTTCTTCCAGAACTGAATTTGTATTGCATATCCATTCAACTTAAGAATTATAAGATGCTGTTGGGAACACCAGACACTTCAACTTGAGGGGTGATCTTAGCCGGGATGGTTAGAGAGCTGGGCTCTACAGGCTTTCTGTATAAGTTCGGTGACTTTTTTTTAAGAGTCCATCTAAAAGTATTAAAGGCTGCACTGTGCCTATGGTGTAGATTCAGAAAGACCTTGGGTATTTTTCCGACTTCTCACCAATCTGGGACTCTCCGGGTACCCCTGAATGCCTGTTGGATGGGCTGAGTCTCCCCTTGAGGAAGGTGGGATAGATACCTGGGAAGAGCTGTCGTCTGTAAAGGGGCTCCTTCCTTGGGAAGCACTTAAGGCTAGGACAGGGGGCTCCCTATCATCGAGGTTTAAATATTCGCAGCTCTCCTCCTGGTTCGTAAGCGCTAAGGCGGAGATGGGAGGAGCCATCGGAGGATGAGTCACTGCTCCGTGATGTGAAGTCAAGGAGTAAAGAGGTTGCCCTCTGGTACTGGAAGCTACTGGATGAATAGGACAGGAACATGGAAGCACTGCAATGGTATGGGAGGAGACTATCTCAGGGGCTGATTTACAGTCATTATGGAACATGTCATGAAAGTTGCTGTACTCTACGGTTGAACCAGCTAATTTAAAGCAAAATCATTTCTTCACCCTCAATCAAATATATTGGACCACGCAAAGGATCACAAGATTTGTGCATAACCTGACTATCAGATGTAGGAGGTGTGGTTATTTAGAAGCCAACGATGAACATATGTTCTTTACTTGCTGTGTGATCAATAGGTCCTGGGAGTCGGTGAGTAAGATCATTGCAAAAATGTTGAGGGTCCAAATTATTTTGAGCTTTTCGCTGGTTTTGATGGGGGTGGATTTGGTATCACGCAGCAGCTTGAGGTGATCACAGCGGGCTTGTTGTTCTATCTTATTCTTCTAGCTGGAAGGGAGATCTCAAGACGTTGGATAGATCCATTGCCTCCATCACCTGTGGACTGGTTAAAAGTAGTGTGCTGGATGTTTAAGACTACCGCAGCACTGCCGCTGCTCAAGAAGCTGAGTCAGATACTCTTTTAAACTTTTAAATTGTTTTTAGCCTTACCTGCTGTATTTTGCACGCCGCACTTTTGATCCTGTAATTACTTGACCCCAGTCACCCCGGTCCGTCACGGCAAGTGCCGATTGTACGGAGGGTGCTGAGGGCGATTGAGACCATCCTCACTTCCGGTCTCGGGGGCATTTCCGGGTGGTGAGCGGGCTAGTCGCTCACGCTGCACGCCCTACTTCAGTCGAGGTCAGAGCGGATGCGGAGTCTGATGTTTAAGACTACCGCAGCGCTGCCGCTGCTCAAGAAGCTGAGTCAGATACTCTTTTAAACTTTTAAATTGTTTTTAGCCTTACCTGCTGTATTTTGCATGCCGCACTTTTGATCCTGTAATTACTTGACCCCGGTCCGTCACGGCAAGTGCCGATTGTACGGAGGGTGCCTCAGCCTGGGCGTAGTTCACGAAGTAGCGCTACGCGAAGCTACGCAAAGTGCAGTTCGCACTACGCGAGCTACGCGTAGCACTACGCGAACTGCGTAGTGCACTGTTCGCAATGATTGCACAGTGCCGGATGCTTGTCCGCACTGTGCAATCATTGAAAACGGCATCTTGCACAGTGCGAGCTGTCTTTACTGCCGCTCGAGTAGATTTTTACTCGAGCGGCAGCTTCTCAACGCGGACTGGTAGTTTCTCATCGCGAGCGGTCGCGAGCATACGCGACCACTCGCAATGAGAAACCTGACCTCCCGCGTTGAGAATCTCGCCGGGAGGTTTATTTTCCACGCTCGCGATCGGCAACTTGATGTTGCTGATCGCGAACGAGGAAAAAGTCTCGCCGGGATGTCATTTTGCTTGCTCGCGGTCGCCAACTTGACGTTGAGGACCGCGAGCAAGCAAAAAATGACCGCTGCACTACGCTACGCGTGTTTGCACTGTGCTACGTGCATTTCGCGTTGTGCGAAGTAGCGCAAACTTCGCAAACTATGCGAGCGTAGCGCTTTGCCCAGGGTTAGTGCTGAGGGCCATTGAGACCATCCTCACTTCCGGTCTCGGGGGCATTTCCGGGTGGTGAGCGGGCTAGTCGCTCACGCTGCACACCCTACTTAAACTTATGCCAGAGCGGCCGCGCAGCGGACACGCGCAGCGGGCGCGCCAAAGGCAAGCCCGTCTGCGCCCGTCCGCGCCTGGATCGGGCCCAGGGCCATGACCCCTGCACAAACGGTGGTACAATCTAATAACCTAACCTACACCAGAACTGAATTGCTCACACTTAGGTCCAAATCCCGCTGCCCCACGATGGATTTGCAGACAGAATCTAAGCAGTGTACGAACTGTCAGCTGCCGTTCAAATTTACAAATACCAAGGGCCTAATACAACAACGCACCCACCCCACCCGGAACACTACCAAAACCATCAAGACCGGACTAATTAATGCACGGTCATTAGTAAAACACAATACAGAAATGACCGAACTAACGGAAACACATAATTTGGACTTCGTTTTTATTACAGAGACATGGGCAGACGACGCTTCGGGTGTGGACCTAGCATTAGCCATACCAGAAGGTTACTCGATCATCCGGGCAGACAGGAAAGGGAAACGAGGGGGGGTCTGGCCATCATCTTTAGAGACGAACTGCGGGCTAGGGGCTCGGACCATGGCAGCAGCCCAGACTGCGAAACCTTATCGTTTCAGATCACTATCACAAACAATTATACATTTAAAGGTCTTCTGATTTATAGACCACCAAGAGCAAAAACTCCTCTGCTACAGCTAATAAGCCCGTACCTAGAATCAAGTGTAACAGGCTCAGATTTCACCATCTTGGGTGATTTCAATGTACACTTAGAAAAGATTTTAGAAAAAAACACGATGACTTTGACCGATACAATGTCCAACATGTCTATGGAGCAGATTGTAAAGCACAACACCCATGTGGCCGGGCACACACTCGACGGGATCTTTACCTCAAACACAAACATCGAGATCTTGGAAGTATTGCCCGTTCCTTGGTCAGATCATAAGGTAATAAAATTCACCTTAAAGGTAGAGCAGGTCACAGCAGCCACTGCCTCCCAGCATAGGTGTGTCACCTACAAGGACTGGTCTAAGATTGACACTCCGAAATTACAGGAGCAGCTTTCTATGACCATTCCGGATCTTGAGTTAGACAGTAACCTAGCTGCCGAACAGGTTTTCAGTTGGGTGAATTCAGCGGTAGAATTAGCAGTTCCACTGAAAAAGATTACTTCTAGGAGGAAAAATCCCTCACAACCTTGGTTCAACGAAAAACTAAAGGCACAAAAACTAAATTGCAGAAGGGCGGAAAGGAAATGGAGGGCCGACTATGAACAACGGATGAAAGACGAATACAGAAGCTCCCTGGCAACTTACAAAAAACTAATCTTAGAGGAAAAAAGTAACTATTTTATACAAAAAATAAATGAAGCTAAAAACTCCAGTAAGGAATTATTTGCCACGGTAAAAAAACTAACAAATCTCAATGCTAACAAACAGATAGACTGTAGCACGGAACTTTGTTACACTTTAGGTCAGTTCTTCGTTGACAAAGTCAAGTCCGTTTATGAGTCTTTCATAACAACCAACAAATCTGATACCCCACAGTCACTCATAGAATCTAAACAGGGCCTGCCCATGGAAATCTCCAATACAGGGTTCCATTTTTTGCCTCCATCAGTAGAACAGATCAAACAGGTGGTAATGACAACTAGGTCTGGAGGCCTAACAGACCCCTGCCCACCTAAGGTGAGGCACCTATTTCCAGATCTACTGAGCGACCAACTATCCCTGGTTTTCACTAAGATAATTACATCGAGCTGTTTCCCAGATGCCTGGAAAAAGACCTCAGTCCTCCCGCTACTCAAGAAGTCAAATCTGGATCCACAGGATCCCGGGAACTACAGACCCATTTCAAGGATCCCTTTTCCAGCAAAAGTACTGGAAAAACTACTGAACAAACAATTGTCAAAATATCTAACCTCCGTAAATGCCCTAGACCACTCACAGTATGGGTTCCGGGAACAACATGGAACTGAAACAGCTCTGATCATGGCAGCGGAAGAACTCAGGAGCATACTGGATGCTGGAGGGAAGTCTGCCTTGATTCTTTTGGATCTCTCGGCGGCCTTCGACACGGTAAACCATGATACACTCCTGACCCGACTAGCCGAAGCAGGAGTCCACGAGACGGCACTTAAGCTTCTATCCTCATATCTAACTGATAGAACTTTCTCAGTTAAATTAGGAGATGCCACATCCAAACCTTTTAACTCACCTTATGGCGTACCTCAGGGGTCTTCTTTAAGCCCCACCCTTTTTAATGTATATATTGCCCCATTACCGGCTATAATAAGGAACTGTGGTTTCCTACCAGTCTCCTATGCGGACGATACCCAAATTGTGGTAGCAGTCTCAAACAACACAGATGAGACAGCAGGCAGATTTAGTAACTGCATGAGTCAGATCAATCACTGGATGCAACATAACTGCCTAAAATTGAATGGTGACAAAACCGAGGTTATGTTGCTTGGGACAGATATGAATTTCTGGTCCCCAAAATGGTGGCCAGACAGCCTAGGCGACTGCCCATCCCCAGTGGACAAAGTTAGAAACCTGGGAGTGCTACTGGACAACAAACTATCTTTGGGCGCCCAGACAAACAAACTATCCTCCACGGTGTGGTACATCCTCAAAATGATAAAAAAAACTATCACCGTTTATTCCCCAAGATTCCTGTAAAACATTAGTAACCGCACTGGTCTTATCCAGGTTGGACTACGGGAATGCCCTGTATGCAGGGTTACAAATTCAACATTTAACAAAATTACAGCGCCTACAGAACGCTGCAGCAAGGCTGGTGCTGGACATTCCCAGATACGAGCCAGTCGCCCACAGGCTAGGAGCCCTCCATTGGCTACCTATTGAAAAGAGGATTAAGTTCAAGTCAGTCTGCCTGGCCTACAAAGCCCTTCACGGAGTAGGATCCCACTTCTTAAAAACTCATTTGAAACCATATGAGCCATCCAGGAGCCTGAGATCAAGCCAGGCAACACTGATTCAGGTTCCTAAATTCAAGCAAGTTAGGTGGGGGGGGGGAGAAGCTTCCTGCTACAGGCAGCTAAGACTTGGAACCTTCTTCCTGTTACAATCAAAAACAGCACATCGCTACTCTCATTCAGGAAGGAGGTGAAAACCTGGCTGTTTACTTCCTAGTTAGATACCACTCTCCGGCAGACCGAGTCTTTCATATTGATTAGCGCCAAGACGCCCTTGGGCATTCGTGCGCTTTACAAATTTGCAAATCAAATCAAATTATGGATCGACATGGCATGCGCCCTGCCAAGAGGACAGGGTAATGGCCTGACTTCTCCAGGTTGAGAGGCATGACAGCTTCAGAAATGTGAAAGGTCCCATGATTACACCTACTTATGGGCATAGATGCGGGCCGGGGGTCGGATATTGAGTGTATGGTAGCCAAAGTTTGCCGAACCATAGTGATATGAGGACAAAAAAAATCTATAACTCCGGGATATGTATGCTATTCAATTCGTGTCTAAATTAAGATAAAAATAAACTCTAGTTTTATAAATTGGTGTCGGATTTCTTACGAGTCATGTCAATTACTTATCATCCATGTTGGTACTCTGAAAGGCTATACACATGTTCTTCTAGTAAAGCCTGAATGCTCTTTGCCACCCTACCTGGACTGAGCAAAGGATTTATTAGTGTGAATCCAAGGACGGTATTTGGGGTATTGTGATAATATTACATGGTAAGGCTACCCAGCCATACCACATATTATTCCACTTTCCCACACATAAAAGCAACATACCCCCCCCCGGGTCACCCGATAGTATTGGGCATCAGTTCCATCCTGGAACCTCTCACCCAGTTTGCTGACGTGTTTCTGAGAACAATTGTACAACAACTTACCTTAAGGACACACGTTACCTCTTATCACTTCTGAGGATGCACGCTTTGTCCCATCTTGCAACTTATTGGTCAGACTGGACATTGAGAGTCTGCCTCAGGATGCTACTCTAGAAACCATAGAGGAGATCTTCTTCAAGGAAGAATGGCAGTACAATACACCGCGCCATTTTATATTAGAATGCTGCAGGCTAGCATTGATGGGGAACTTTTAAGAATTCTAGGGTTCTCTGTATGTGCAGACTCATGGGACTTTGACGGGCAGTACCTTTGCCCCCAGCTTGGTAGGAATTGTGTAACCGATTGTTAAAAGAAGTACGCACCGACCAATTGAATTCCATACAGGTAGAGGATACTTCTTCGGAAGCGTTATACAGACAACATCCTCATCGTATGGCAAGGAGATGAAGGGATGGTCCAGGAATTTCACGGATAGCTAAACATATGCAACAACTATCTGAACTTTACGTACACCATGAGTAACACTTCGCTCCCCTTCCTTGATATTGTAATTTACCCTGGGTAAGATGGGTTGAAAACAAAGACATACTAGAAGCTTACTCATAAGTACAGCTTGCTGAAATTTAGCAGTTTTCACACACGCCCGTTAAGAGAAAATCTCCCATACAGTCAATTCTTGAGAATACATATGAATTGCAGAAACATCCAGAATTATAAACATCAAGCAAACAATCTTGCAGAGAAACTGAGGGACAGAGACAACCCTGATCACACAGAAGTGTTACAAGCGAGCAAGGTACCAGAATAGAGAAAGACTCCTGGATCCATCTGAACATGCCCCCAAGACTGAAAGCTCACTTGCGTTACCACATGTAACATTGCCTCTAATTATATCAAAAGTATTATCAACAAGATCTGGGGCATAATCAATTTGGGATCACTGAATCTGGAGAGAACGTGATTTGCCCATAAGAGCATATGGAATATACAGGACTACATTGTACACACACGAGCAACACACCAACTGTAAAAACGAACACAGTACCACAGTTATGGGGTTTACAACCAGTAGTAGGCCTCTACACATGTGGATCTTGTAATGTCTGCCATTTAACCAACCGCACAAAGATTATAGATCTAGGTGAGAACATATAATGGGTTCAAAATAGGCACACTAACAGCAATACCACCCACGTGGTCTATATGATCACTTGCCCATGCATTTTAAGATATATCGGATGACTAGTAGAAAGAACAGGACTTGAATAGGGGCACACAGGAGTAATATTAGGTGCAAAAAGGTCACCACTAAAATGAGCAACCATTACCTGTCAGCCAAACATACAGCAAATGACCTCCACTGGGTAGTCTTAGAGACTTCAGACCATGTCAATTAAAGTGCAGACAAAATCCTTTTCCAAAAAGAACAGCATTGGATTTATCACCTGCAGACCTTTAGGGATGGCCTTAATGACCATATTCCCTGGTTGGCCTTCTTATCTTAGGGAGCCCGTGCATGATAAGACTACAGTGGTAACTGAACTTCACCACTGCGGGATCACCTATCCTGAGTTACCCTTAAAAACATCACAGTATGTGACTTTATCAAAGTGATGGTTTTGCAGTGTAAGTAGGAAAACATAACTCTGGTACAAGTAGGGAAGGATAAACTCCTCCCCAGGGCTGAAAGAATGTTGATCTATTAGAAAATACTGCATTTTTAGGGTCGCTGCTCTTTATATTTCATGCTAAGGGAGATATTTGATGGTACCCGGCCGCTCAATAAGGCCGCTTTTTAGTAGCAACAACATAGTATCTCATAAGACATTTGGATTACACCTGCCTTTTTTTCCTATATGAATGTATGAACTATACTATCTCTTTTGGGCAACATAATGTACCCGGGATACTTGGTCCCTTGTCTCTGTTCATCATATTTTAACACTCCACTCACTCTACAGAAATTAGAGACATGTAGCCCTTTGGTTTTGATTGGAACTACACCTACAGTACTCACAGGGTAACACATTCACTGCCTGTGTGGGCATGTCCCCCATGATAGATGCATATCATGAGTGTTAAAAAACCCCACGCTGTCCATCCAAACTAACATGCAGGACGTGGCGGTCTCACTAGGTGAATGCAATGGACGGTTCCCTTGAAGTAAGTGAATAGACCTAGTGAGGGGGCAGACGTATTTTAGGCTGCACTGATATTAATGCTTGCATCTATTTTGATCTGTAGTGTCTGACTAAATGGCCCGCCTCCCTCCACCACATCCTATGAGGCAAGTTTGTCATTGTATTGTTTAGGTATGGCCATGTTTTTTGTTACCCCTGCACTCACTCACATTACCTTTTTAAGATGCTATCGAACAGTTTTTTTTAAAAAGGACTCTAAATTACCATTACCAACTTCAGTCCCAGGTGGTTTCATTTTGTATGGACTACATCTACGTTCACCATCCATTTTTATTAATACCACACAGTTTTTTAGGGGTCATTCTAGTGTATAAGTAAACGCCTCACAATTAGGATATTAGGAATTGAAGGTAATTTTAAATTTGTTTGCAGATCCCACCTAATACAATTTGGAAGTGTCCCCTCCTGCTGGAGGTTTGACCCATCTCAAGTGTTCGGGTTGGTGATCCAATGATGAAACATGCCACTAGAATACACTAGTGGTGTTCATACATGCCACTAGAAGACACAAGTGGGTGAGGGTCTCTCTAAAACAAAAAAAATTGTGAGACTCCTAATACGAATTGGCTTGTTCAGGTTCCACTCCATTGATTTTTGGATTCTGCTTTTGAAAGCAGAGTGAACGTATCTCTAATGCTTCTTTCTCCCCCTCGTTTTGGTGATATTTGAGACAAGTGTGGAAGGTAACAGCTCCACCTCCTATCAGGTCAGAGATAGCCCATCTTGCCACCACCTATTTCCCCGTTGTCTCACTGTGTGGGAGCAATACACAAAGACCAACTGCCAGCAGCACCAAGTCATGTCACCCAGGATACAGGCTGCAAGCCCCAAATAGTTGAGACAAGAAAATGGCAACTTTCTAAAAGTGGCATTTTCAGAATTGTGACTTAAAATGTGACGTTATCATTAAAGAGGTTTTTAAATTACAATTCTTTAGACACCAAACCAAACCTTCCTATCTGCTCCCAATTTAAAGTTATCATTTATTAACTGTAGTAAGTTAACCCAATTTTATGCTATGGGAGAGGCAGGCCTTGCAGTAGTGAAAAACAAATGTAAAGGTTTTTCACTACCAGGACATGAAAAAGTTAAAAGTACATGTCCAACTTTTTAAATACACTGCATCCTTCCCTCTGGGCTATTTAGGGCCTACTCTAGGGGTGACTTATATGTAGGTTTAGGACTGGCAAAAGGTTTATTTTGTCAGGTTGAAATAGCAGTTTAAAACTGCACACACAGGCTGCAATGGCAGGCATGAGACATGTTTAAAAAGACTTCTTAAGTGTGTGGCACAATAGGTGCTGCAGGCCCACTAGTAGTGTTTAATTTGCAGGCCCTGGATACATATAGTACCACTTTGCTAGGGACTTACTACTAAATTAAATGTGCCAATTGGGTGTAAGCCAATTCTACCATGTTTAAGGGAGAGAGCACAAGCACTTTAGCACTGGTTAGCAGTAGTAAAGTGCGCCAAGTCCTAAAAGACAACAGAAACGGGTTCATAAATATGGGAGGGTGAAGGCAACAAGTTTGGGGATGACTCTGCAGAAAGGGTCTAGTCCAACAGCGCTCCTTAGTAGTGTCCGGTGGGTATGTGGTATGCAGGGTGTGTGTGGGGTCCCCACCCCGATAGAAGAGGACCAAGCTTGAACAGCAAATCATAAATTCTGTTTGCAGTTGGGTTTTCATATAAAGCTTTCGCATAGACATGCTCATTCGGGACATCATTCTTTAAACATGTAGCTTACTAGAGAACTGTTCGTGCTTCCAGGTAGGGTTTTTGCCCCAGCCTGTATTTAAGTTCAGTCCCAAGACTCGGCAAGAATTATGTTTCCAATATGATATTTTTAAGTACTTGCAAGAGAGTACATCAATTGTACATGAAATAGGGTCATGTCTGCCTAAATGCTATGTTGATGGATATCGTTCACAAATCTGAACTATATGACAAATCTTAATTATCAGTAACCTTGGAGGAATTTTGAGATTGGACCATTCGGTAGTATGCTTAGAATGCAGCCATTTAACTACAGGTATTTGTCTGCATTCTGGGTACAAAAGCAGGACTCTAAAGCAAACAGGGAAGTGGATGTTTTATTGCCTTTTCTGGATGACTTTAATGGGCAGGTGCCACTGGCCTCAACATCAACCTGAGGTTGAGTATTAGCAGCTGCTAAGTGACTTGTACCTCATTATGTGCACTTGCTGTCCTTTGGGACCTATAATTGTGGGGTGCTCAATTATCACTGATTGATGCCCTTCATAGGCAACTAACGCCTGTTATCATCCCAAGCAGAGAGCAATATTATTTAATTAATCTTTTTCTTTAACCTATATTTTCAAGCCCAGTTTATTAATTTTGACTTTGCATTTCCTGTATTTAAATTCTGTGTATTTTTAGGTTTTTTTCTCACTGTCAGCTTTGGCCAAGTTATGCTATTTTCTTATCAGATGTTTCACTGTAAAATGTATTTTTCAGTACTCTGACAGCATCTGGGGCCTGGTGCATGCAATATAAAAACCTTACATAAAAAAAAAGTTTTACATGTTTGCGAACTGCCTATTTCTTTGAGATTTAAACAGAGAAAACAGACAAAAAATATTAATGTTTATCATTAGACAATATCAGGGGGCGTAGCTATCAGCGGAACAGCCAGTCCAGTGCACTGGAGCCCAGAGGAGGGAGGGGTTCCAGCCCACCCTGGACCGGCTGCAGTTAGATTTCAGGACACCCAATTTTAATGAATTGGAACACATAGCATGGAGACTAATTCTGTGTTTATTCTTGGAGAGCAGACCTAATAGGAGGAATTAGGAAGGTGCGGATATTAGAAATGAGGAAGAGACAGCAAAGGAGTGAAAGAAAAGGAAAGAGTGAACGTTAGAAACTGAGAGGGAAAAGTGACAGAAGGGGAGAAGGAGATAAAGACGTGCAAAGAGTGTTAGGCCAAAGGAAGCGAAAGAGGCCAGAAAGAATAATGTTGGGCAAAGAACAAAGGTTTAGGAGATGGAAGACAGAGCGAGAAGTGAAGATAAGGTACACAGCGAGAGAACCGGCAGGAAGGAGAGAGAGAAAACATGTATATTAAGGAAAGGTTACGGGGGGAAAGGATAGGATGCAAGTAGAAGAGAGAGGATAGGGCAGAATTTCTGGAGAGAAGAAGGGAAAGAGAAGGAGAGAAGAGATTTTAAGGGTAGCGAGAAGAGAAGAAGTGAGAGGAAGGAGATAAGGAGAAGTGAGACACAGAAGAAAGAATAGGGGGGACAAAGGGTGAAAGTAGAACAGAGATGAGAAAGGTTTGAGATAGGGAGGAGAGAGAAAGACAGGTAGAATGAAGATTTTATGCCTGCAGCTACCATAAGTTCAGCAGGTGCAGTGACACCCGGGTCCAGGATTGTGAAGGACCCACTGCATCCCATATATGGCTGTCTTTTATGAATGACCCTGGGAGCAGATTGCAGAGACCCATTTTCCTTTCTCAAATTAGGGCCCATAACACCATGGCTACATCACTGGACAATAGTGCTTGTCAAGCCACTTTCTGGAACTTCTCTTACCACTCCTTTTCTCTCTTCACCTTCTTCTCTGATCCTTTTTAGGTTGAAACCTACCAGACAGCTGCGTTGTCTGGTTTGCTAATGACATATTGGGGGCATTCAGAAAGATTCCCTGGGAATGTATTCTGCCCATTGCTCACCAGCTTTGTGGTTTGTAAGTCACATTTGCTTGTTTCTATTTGCTGGCTTTATTTGTTTTAGGCTGTCCCGCTTGAGTGTGTCCCTTCCGTTGCCCAAATCCTATTTACTGTATTCTTCCACCAGTGCTCCATTTCTGTAAACAGGCCTTTAAATCTTGTTCTTATCATGTCACATTTGCTGTGCATTCAAAGACAGAGGTCAAATGCCAGGCTCTGTCTTCCAAAGAGCTTGGGGGCATATGTACTAGAAACTGGCGGAGTGCGGAGTTACGCCAAAATTGGTAAGCAGGGATGGGCTGTATTTACAATAATGTGACACACCTCTGCGTTTCTCCTAGCGCTGGCACTGAAGAAGCAGCCTAGCTGCAGCACAGGCACCCTTGCACCAAGTTGCAAGGGTGCCTGCCCTGTAGTGGGGATAGTTTCTGTGCGGAAGGGACACCTTTCTGCACATAAACAATCTTTACAGTCGGTTTGCTCTAGCCATGTGTGCTGCAGAACGCAACATGCAATAAAACTTTTCTCCTCATATCGCCTGTTTAAGACCAGGTATTTCCTGGTCTTATTTTTGGTGCCTCCCCATACCTTGTAAATATGGGGCAGCATCAAAAAGCAATGGGTGTTGATGCGGAACGCCCACAGCAACACCTATTGCATGCCCCGTTCACGCTAAGTGCTGCATGAATAGGGACATTATTTACAAGGTGGAGTTAATCCACATTAAATAGCTTAACGCCACCTTGTAATAAGGCAAAGGAATTAAAGCCACCAGAACGTCGCAAAAAAAGTGACGTTCTGATGGCGTTATCTCCTTGCAAATATGCCCTTGGTGTTTAATTTTCTTTCTCTAACTATGGATTGAGAGGATTTATGTGACAATCATGCTGGCTAATGTGGGTACGCATGAGGAAGGCTGTACAATGTTGTTGTTTTTTTCCTAGCACACAACAAAATTCAAATGTCTGTAAAAAAACTGTGCAGATATTTCAGAATATAGCAGAAGTAGAAAGGCACAAATGAAGCACATATTTAGTAATTCTGAAGTGTGGTGGAAATAAATGTTTTAATATGATCAAAACAAATCAATATACTAGGTGATGACATTCCCACACATTATCGTTTGTGTGGTGTTTACTTTATTTTATGCAAATGCACTCTACACCACACCACATTACTCTACTATGCATCCCTGCACTCTTTGCCATTGCACTCTACATCACTTCACTCTGCGCCACCCCACGCTACTCTGCAACACTGCACTCTATGGCACTTCACAGTACGCCAATGCACTCTACTCTGTGCCATTCCACTCTACGCCAGTGCACTCTATGCCAATCCAATGTACTCTGCACCACTGCACCCTACCACAATGCACTCTATGCCAGCCACTGCACTCTACTCTGAAACAATCTACCCTATGCCACCACACTCAGCACCACTTCACTTGGTGCCACTCCACTCTGCTCTGCGCCACTGAACTCTACGGCAATGCACTCTACAGCAGTTTACTCAAAACTGATGCCCTCTATGCCACTACACTCTACACCAATCTTCTCTGCACTACTATACTCCTCGCCACTGCACTCAATGTCACCATACGCTACTCTGCAACACTTTACAGCACTGCACTATACGCCATTGCACTCCATGTCACTGCACTCTACGCCACTGCACTCTACCCTGCACCACTCCACTCTGCATCACTCCACTTTCGGCCACTGAACTCCATGCCACTCTACTCTGCACCCCTGCATGCTACTCTGATCCACTCTACGCTACACCACTCTACTGCACTCTATGCCAATGCAATATACATCACTACACTCTACGCCACTCTACTCTTCATTGCTCAACTCTACACCAATCTACTCTAAGCCACTCTAATCTACTCTGCATCACTGCACCCTATGACAATGCACTCTACGGCACTGCACACTACTCTGAAACAATATAGTCTATGGCACTGCACTCTACGTCACTCTACTCCACTCTGTGCCATTCCACTATACGCCACTCCACGCCACTGCAATCCACCCTACCCCACTCCTGGCCACTCTATTCTATGCCACTGCATTCAATGCCAATTCATCTACACTACCAATACACACTATGAAACTGCACTCTACACCAATCTACTTTGCACCACTGTACTCTAGACCACCATACTCTGCAACACTCTACACCACTGCACTCTATGCCACTCTACTCTACACCATTGCACTCTGCATCATCTTACTCTGCACCACTCTACACCACTGTACCCTACACCATTGCATTCTACACCACTGCACTCTCCAAAACTCTACTCTGCAACACTGCACTCTCCGCCACTGACCTCTACACCACACTACTCTGCATCACTCTACTCTGCCCCACTGCCCTTCATGCCACTGCACTCTACTCTTCACCACTCTGCTCTACGCCACTCTATGCCAATGCACTGTATACCACTACACTCTAAGCCACTCTAATCTACTGTCCACCACTGCACTATGACACTACACTCTACACCACTTCACTATATGCCTCTCTACTCTTCACCTCTCTGCTCTATGCCATAGCACTCTACACCACTCCAGTCTAGGCCACTCCAATCTGCACCACTCCACTCAATGCCACTCAACTCTGCAACACTGCACTCTATGCTAATGCATTCTACTCTGTACCACTCCACTCTGCCAGTGCACTCTACACCAATCTAATCTACTCTGCACTCTACACCACTGTACTCTACCATGCACAACTCCACTTTACTCTGAATTTAACCTACTCTATGCCACTCCATTTTGCACCACTCCACTATGCACCACTCAACTCTATACAACTGCACTCTACTATGGGGCACTGCCCTCTACTCTGCATCACTGCACACTACACCAATGCATTCTACACAAATTTACTCAAAACCAATGCACTCTACGCCACTGCACTCTACACCAATCTACTCTGCATCATTGCACTATATGCCACTATACTCTACTCTGCTGCACTGTATGCCACTGCACTCAATGGCACTGCACTCAATGGCACTGCACTCTATGCCACTGCACTCTATGCCATGGCACTCTACCCAGCACCACTCTACTCTGCGCCTATGCTCTCTATGCCATTAAGCACTACACCATTACACTTTATGCCACTACACTCTGCATTACTACACTCTATGCCACTCCACTCTACTATGCACCACTCCACTCTACTCTGCATAACTCCACTCTATGCAACTTCACTCTATTCGAGACTTCTCTGCACCACTGCACTCTACTTTGCACCACTCTTCTCTACAACACTCTGCTGCACTCTATGCCAATGCACTTAACACCACTACACTCTAGACGACTTTGTTCTGCATTTCTCCACTCTATGCCAATCCACTCTAAGCCACTATAGTCTACTCGGCACCACTGCACTCTTCAACACCACACACTACTCGGAAACCATCCACTCTAGGCCACTGCACTCTATGCCATTCTATTCCACTCTGTGCCATTCCACTCTACTCCACTCCACTGCAATATACCCTGCTCCACTCCATGCCACTCTATTCTATGCCACTGCACTCAACGCCAATGCACTGTACACCACTTTACTCAAAACCAATACACTCTATGCCACTTCACTCTATGCCACTGCACTCAATGCCAGTGCACTCTATGCCACTGCACTCTATGCCACTCTACTCTACATCATAGCACTCTACATCCCTTTACTCTGCACCACTCTATGTCACTGCACTCTACATCAATGCACTCTATGCTACTCTACTCCACTGCACTCTATACCACTGCACTCTACTCTGCATCACTTTAGTCTATGCCACTCTACTGCACTCTACGTCAATGGACTGTACAACAATGCACTGTACACCAATGTACTCTATGCCACTACACTCTACACTACTCTAATCTACTGTCCACCACTACACTCTATGCACTGCACTCTATGCCACTTCACTCTATGCCTCTCTACTCTACTCTGCACCACTCTACTCTATGCCAGTGCACTCTACCCCACTCTACGATGCTCCAGTCTATGCCACTCCACTGTACTCTGCACCACTCTACTCCACTTCTCTCTCTGCCACTCTACTCTATGGCACTACTCTATGGCACTCCCTCCACTCTATCCTGCACTGCTCCACTCTATGCCACTTCACTCCACTCTGGGCCACTACACTCCTTACCACTCCCCTCTGCACTATTCCACTCTGCAAACCTGCACTCTATGCCACTGCACTCTATTCTACTCTACTGTACACTGTGATCTACACCACTACTCTATGTCTCTGCACTCTATCCTGCACCACTCCACTCTACCCTGCACCACTCCACTGTACACCACTTAACTCTACTCTGAACCAATCTACTCTATGCCACTGCACTCTATGCCATTGCACTTTATGGCACTCTGCACCACTCCAATCTATGCCTCTCTACTCTACAGCACCCTACTCTATACCACTGCGCTCTACACCACTCTACTCTAAACCATGGCACTCTACACCAGTGCACTCAACAGCACTTTCCTCAAAACCAATGCACTCTATGCCACTGCACTCTATGCCAACTACTTTTCACCACTGCACTCCACACTACTATACTCTGCAACACGCTATGCCACTGCAAGCTACGCCACTCTATTCTACTCTGCGCCACTGCTCTCGGCACCACTGCAGTCTGCGCCAGTGCTCTCTGCACCACTGCACTCTGCACCTCTGCAGTCTGCACCACTCTATTCTGCAAGACTGCATTTTCCCCAATCTGAACTCAATGCCATTCTACTCTGCACCCCTTCAAGGTATGCCACTGCAAACTACATCACTCTACACCATTGTGCTCTATGTTACTGCACTCTACGCCACTCTATTCTACTCTGCACCACTGAACTCTAGGCCACTTTCCTCTGCACCACTCTAAACTGTACCACTCTATTTTGCACAACTCTACTCTGTATTACTCCATGCCACTCTAATCTACTCTGCACCACTGCACTATACACCTCTGCACTCTACCCTGCTCAACTTCACTCTACTCTGAAATAATCTATTCTACACCACTGCGCTCTACCCTGCACAACTTTACTCTGTGCCACTGCACTCTACACCTCTGCATTTTATGTCACTGCACTCTACGCCAATCTGCTCTGCACCACTGTATTTTAAGCCTCTTTAGTTTAGGCCACTCTACTCACTCTATGACATTAGACTCTACGATACTCCACTCTGATGCTCTACTCCACTCTATGACACTCTACTGCAGTCTATGCCACTCCACTCTACAATGGTTTACAACACTTTACTCCACTCTATGGCACTCTAAAACACTACTCCACTCTATGACGCTCTATGCAACTCCCTCCATGCCACTTTACTCCACTCTATTCTACGACACACTACTCCACTCTACTTCACTACTCCACTCTATGCCACTCCATTCTAACACACAATTCTACAAAACTTTACTCCTCTTCATGCCACTCCACTGTTCGAGAATCTACTCTGCTGTACACCACTCTACTCTACAACGCTCTATTTAACAGCCTTTATGCCACTCTACCCTGCTCTACACCACGATACTCTATGCCACTACATTCTACGACACTCTGCTTCCCTTCACTCAACTTAACTCCCCTCTACACCCTTCCACTCTCCAAACTCTATTCCCTCCATGACAATCTATGGCACTCCACTTCACTCTACTCCACGCCACTCAGCTATACTCTACACCACTCTATGCCACTCCATGACACTCCACTCTACTCCACTTTATGACACTCCACTCCACACCACTCTCCTTTACCCCACTAACTTTTAGCCATGCTGAACAGCAGCCACACTGGTGTACAACATGGCCAAAACATATTGGCAAAGCCAATAGCTCTTGCATAGGGTAGACCTATTGGCTCTGCCAATGATTTCTTGCAGTTTTCTATTTATTTTCAGTAGCCCTCAAAGGTGACTCTCCAGCACCTTTGGCTGTACACAAATACATTGGCAAATGTTAATTGATAAATATAAACAAAGTATCATTTATTTTAGCAATTTATTAAGTGCCTTAAGGGGCTCATTTATGGAAAAATCATGCAGTGCAGCACAGCAAGTCACCTTGCTGCACTGCACTGCATGACAGGGAAAGGGCAGGAATGCGCTGTATTTAAGGCCATACAGCACATTCCTGTCCTTTCCCCTGCACTGGCAACCCTTTGGCAGCCTAGCGCCAAAGCAGGCACCCTTCACCCCAGCACCATGGTGCAAGGGTGCATGTGTTGCATGCAGGATTCTTTTTGTGCAGGAAGGGGCACCTTTCTGCGCAAAAGAATCCTGGGAGGCATATTCCTCTTACGATGTGTGCTGCACAATGCAGCACACATTTCTGCAGTACACATTGAAAGAGGAATAAACTAGGAGAAATTGAGATATTTCTCATCGTTACACCTCCCTGGGAAGGTGTAAGATTTTGGTTTACAAGTTCTTGTAAATGTGGGAATGCTTCAAAATCCATGGGAGTTGCATGGGAACTCGGCAACATAAACATCAAAACCATGCAAGACTGAGTCCACGTACACCATTAGGATATGTTGGCCGTTAGTCATGGCTAGCTCACAGTGCACCCTCTGTACCCCTAACCTAGCAAGGTAACAGGTGGTATGTGCAACCTCAGAACATGACACCCCTGAATCTCCAAGAAAATCGTGGAAACAGATCTAAACCCCTTTCATTTGGTAACTCATGCATGCCCAAAGGAAGACACAAGAAAAACTTGAATTGGAATTTCAAATATGTATTGAAGGAATAAGATTCTTGTGTAAAATAGGTGTGCTGCAATTATCAATAGAAGTTAACAAAGCTGAGTAATTTGAATCACAAGAATGGTAGAGAAAATGAACAGTTCAATCATTGTGCTGTTACGTTGAATACATGCTTGCATATGAGTATAGTTATAGTTATGCTCCTACCTAGTACTCCCTATCCTAGTGTGCCTAGGGTGGGTGAATCTGCCAGAATCCCTTAGGGTGATCTACCTCCCTAGCTGCCTGTTGGTTTGTTTTATCTGGGAGCCTGTCTTGGTGTAGAGCTGGGCACTATCCTTCTCAGGAGGTAAACAGGATTCAGCTGCACTAGAATAGGGGAATAGAGTTTTGTAGAGTGGAAGGGTGTAGAGGGGAGTTAAGTTGAGTGAAGGGAAGCAGAGTGTCGTAGAATGTAGTGGCATAGAGTATCGTGGTGTAGAGCAGAGTAGAGTGGCATAAAGGCTGTTAAATAGAGCGTTGTAGAGTAGAGTGGTGTACAGAAGAGTAGATTCTCGAACAGTGGAGTGGCATGAAGAGGAGTAAAGTTTTGTAGAATTGTGTGTTAGAATGGAGTGGCATAGAGTGGAGTAGTGAAGCTGAATTACAGAATGGGGCGACCTCTACAGTGTCAGCGAAATGCTCTTCTAACTAAACAAAGGAGTGATGTTGTTTATATAATAAACTTCACCCATGTTGCCATGCCAAAGCCCCCGTCAGGCTGCCATTACTGATTCTATCCTGACAAAGCTTTTGGCAAGTGAACAATAACAAACAACAACATTTTGTGCAGTGAACTTTCGCTTTCACACAGAATGTTCAAGGCTCTGATAACATGCCTACGAAGAAGTGTAATTATAAGCAAAAGTCACTTCAGAGAACATTATCCCATACAGGCATGCAAGCAAATCTATGTCAAGTGTCAATGTTCAAGAAAAGATGTCAACTTTAAACATGAGCATATAAAATGGTGGTGTTCTCGCATGGGCCAAATGTGAACACATTCCCCTGGGAAGGTGTAAGATTTTCACACATTCCCAGGTTTACAAGGTCTTGTAAATCTGTGAATGCGTCAAAATCCATGGGAGTTGCATGGGAACACCCACACAATGCCCATGGAACGCCTTCCCAGGGCAGAGTAACGCAACACAGCAATTTGCACTGCATTTCGTTACTCCAGATGTTTGAAGCCACTCAGAGCCACGCAAAGTGGATTTGTGTGGCTTCAAAAATGTAGCATAAAGGTTTGCTTCACGCATGTAGCACGTTACATGGTGTAAACATGACTCAAGCCTCTCATAAATGAGGCCCTAAGTGCTCAATAATCCGTGGTCAACTATAATGTGTGGTCCAGATTTCCACAGTGACCTTGTTCCTTATGCCTTTTGTTGTATCCACAATAAATGAATGATGGTATTTATACAGCGCGAACAGCTACTCAAAATGAGTATCTGAAAGAAACACATAGTGATAGATTCCTTACCTTAGAATATCCCCAGGCGTCAGACTGGATCCAGAAAGTTTTCGTCAGCAGTACCCCTGCGCGTCGGTAGGTGGCGTCGTGCGGCTCTGCGTCAGTCGTTGGCGTCGTGGTCACCGAGATGACGTCGTGGGCGCTACTTAGACGCCGCCCACGCACGCTGACGTCAGTTCTTTCTTTTTCCGCGCCAGCAAGCGCAGATCCGGGAAGAGCAGGAACCCCCAGTCAATTTTTGACTGACGTTTTGAGACTTTTGTCTCCATTTTTCATTGAGTCTTCGACTCCTAAGGTGCAGTTAGGATGCCCGGTTTCAAGTCCTGCGGGGATTGTCACTGCATGATGTCGGTGACGGACCCGCACCGTGTGTGTCTTTTCTGCCTGGGGCGCGACCACGACCCCAAGTCGTGCTCCGACTGCCGGGCCATGGCGCCGAAGACTTTGCGGGAGCGGTCCCGAAAGTTGCTGGAAGCCCGGCAGTCGGCTCCGCGCCGTTCCAGGTCCCGGTCCAGAGGGAGGTCGAGGGACCGTGCGCGGAGTCATCACCATTCGTCGGGATCCAAGTCTTCGCACTCGGGGTCAGGTAAGGCGAAGCACAAGAAGTCGAAGAAACGCCATCGTTCTCTGACTTCCCCTTGCGCGATGCGGCTGAGGGTATGGGTGGTGCTACCCCCGCGGCTCCGGCGCAGTCCATGGAGTCGCCGCCCGACTACCCACCCTTCCCGGGGTCATCGGCGTCTTCGGCCCAGATACAGGTGTTCCTGTCGGCCATGGCTCGCCTCTTTGGGCCGTCGGGTCCCGCCGGTGCGCCTTCGGTCCCCGCGGTCCCGCATGGGTGTCCTCGCGTTTCCTCACCGGCGGCTCCGGCCCCGGTGTCGCTGTCGGCTCTGGCCACGGCGCCGCAGGACACCCTTGGATCCAGGCCTGGATCCCGGTCGACGCCGGTTGACCTCGTTACGCCTCCACCGACGTCGACCCCACCGGCACCGATCCTGATGCCGCCCGCTCCTCGGGATGACGTCGACCTCAGTTTCAGCCCCGAGGTGGACACGGCGCCGAGCCGACGTCGATCGATGCCGTTCTCGACCCTGATTGGGGATTTCTATCCCCATGTCCCTGCTCCTTATTTTCGGCCTGTTGAACAGCCTGAGGAGCAAGGGGAGGACTGGGAGGGGTCTGAGGACCCTCTCGCTGCAGCCTGCGAGTCTGAACAGGACTGGGCTGAGGAATTGGGGGACGCCAGTGGTCTGGATACCTCACCAGACCTTGGCATGCTGTCACCTTCTACCATGGCTACGGAGGAGGGCGCTAGTTATGCAGTGGTGTTGCGTAGGGCTGCCGAGGCCCTACACCTCAAGCTCCCTACTGTGGCCATCAGGACTAACCTCCTGACAGAGGTGCTTCAGCCAGCAGCTACTTCTGCGGAGCCGCTGCTTCCTTTCAATGAAGCCCTCTCTGACGTTCTTTTGGGCACTTGGTCCAGGCCCACCACAGGGGCTCCTGTGGATAGAAACGTGGCCCGACGCCATCGCCCGGCTCCAGGTGACCCCGTTTTCCTCTCCCAACACCACACTCCCGAGAGCTTGGTTGTCCAAGCCTCTGCTTCCCCAACGCCTTCCCTTCCACACCACCGGATAGGGAATCCAAGAAGCTGGATCAGTTTTGGAAGAAGATTTTCTCTTCCACCAGCTCTGCGCTGCAGTCCGTGAACACCGCATGCCTCTTGGGCCATTATTCCCACTCTCTGTGGGATACGGTGGCGAATGTGCTGCCCCAGTGTCCGGAGGAGGCCCGGCCTGCTCTCGCCCAGGCTGTTGCAGAGGGGAGAGACGCAGCAAAGTTCATGATTCGTTGTGGCCTAGACACCGTCGACTCACTGGGCAGATCCATTGCAACGACGGTGGCGGTTCGCCGTCACGCCTGGTTGAGGACCACTGGATTTTCGGGGGATGTCCAAAACACCCTTATGGACATGCCCTTTGATGGCCGTCGCCTCTTCGGCGACAAAGCGGACAGCGCGTTGGAGAGGTTTAAGGACTCACGGGCTACGGCCAAGTCCTTGGGACTCTTGGCAGTCCGCCCTCCTCCGCCTTCCGCTTTTCGTCCTTTCGTGGCACAGGAAGGGGCGCCCCGCAGCGTTCGCAACAGAGCCACAGGCCGGCGCAGCAATCATCCCAGCACGGATGCGGGTTCCGCCGTGGCGGACAAAGGGGCCAGCGGGCGGGTCAGTCCACCACCACCCCGGCCACCACTGCCTCCAAACCTTCCTAGTCCGAACTTTCAGGCCCATCAAACACCAGTGGGCGGCAGGCTCCGCCATCACCTCCCCCACTGGCGCACCATCACTTCGGACAGGTGGGTTTTAGAGATAGTCCGGAGGGGCTACTCCCTCCCCTTCGAGACTACCCCCCAGCCATGCCACCTCAATACCACCGCATGTCGGGGGATCACTTGGTGCTTCTTCAGCAGGAAGTCGCGGCCCTCTTGGCCAAGGGGGCCATCGAGCACGTTCCGACGCACGAAGTAGGTCGTGGTTGTTATTCCCACTACTTTGTGGTGCCCAAGAAGGACAAAGGCCTGCGTCCTATCTTAGACCTCCGGAACGTCAATCGCTTCCTCCGCAAAGAGAAGTTCAAGATGCTCACTCTAGCTCAGGTCTTGTCTGCTCTCGACCCACAAGACTGGATGGTGGCGCTGGACTTGCAGGACGCCTATTTCCACATCCCTGTCCTGCCAGCCCACAGGCGTTACCTACGGTTCATGGTAGGCCATGAGCACTTTCAGTTTACCGTGCTCCCCTTTGGCCTTACCAGTGCCCCTCGGGTGTTCACCAAGGTGATGGCGGTGGTCGCAGCTCATCTGCGCAGATCAGGGGTCTCAGTCTTCCCCTATCTCGACGATTGGTTGTTGAAGGCGGGCTCGCCCCAGACAGTCGTCTCCCAAATCCAGACTACGGCCGACCTCCTGCACTTGCTGGGGTTCTCCATAAATGTGCCGAAGTCACACCTGATTCCCTTCCAGAAGCTCCTCTTTATCGGAGCGGTTCTGGACACGGCGCAGTTTCGGGTCTATTCTCCCGAACAGCGAGTCCGGGATATTCGTGCTCTGATTCCCATCTTTCAGCCCTTGTCCCGGGTTTCGGTCAGAGTGACTCTGAGGCTGCTGGGCCTCATGGCGTCCTGCATCCTGCAGGTCAATCATGCCAGGTGGCATATGCGGGCTCTGCAGTGGGACTTGCAGTTCCAGTGGGCGCAGCATCAGGGAAACCTGTCCGATCACGTCCAGATCTTGGAGGGCACTGCACGACAGTTACAGTGGTGGCTCACGGACCGGCATTGGGTCGACAGCAGATCCCTCTCCCTTCCCCAACCGGAGTTCACAGTGGTGACGGATGCGTCCCTCCTGGGATGGGGTGGCCACATGGGAGAGGCGGAGATCAGAGGCCTCTGGTCTCCGGCGGAGTCCCGGCTCCATATCAACATTTTGGAGCTGCAGGCGATCAGGCTTGCACTAAAGGCATTCCTTCCCTCTGTCAAGGGGAGAGTAGTGCAGGTGTTCACAGACAACACCACCACCATGTGGTACTGCAACAAGCAAGGCGGGGTGGGGTCGTGGACCCTCTGTCAGGAGGATCTGCGTCTCTGGACATGGCTGGAACATCAGGGCATGTCCCTGGTGGTCCAACACCTGGCAGGTTCTCTGAACGCCAGGGCGGACCAACTCAGCCGCAGGTGCATGCTCGATCACGAATGGCGTCTTCACTCGGAGGTGGCGCAAGGTCTCTTTCAACAGTGGGGAGAGCCTTGGTTAGATCTATTTGCCACCTAAGAGAACGCACAATGTCATCAGTTCTGCGCGTTGGAATTTCCAAGGCGGCACTCGCTCGGTGACGCTTTTCGTCGCGAGTGGAGTTGCGGTCTGTTGTACGCCTTTCCGCCTATACCACTTCTGCCCAGAGTGCTGAAGAAGATCAGGCGCGACCGGGCCCAAGTCATTCTTGTGGCTCCGGACTGGGCTCGAAGAGTATGGTATCCCGAGCTACTCAGTATGAGCATCGATCCCCCGATCCGACTGCCTCTTCGGGAGGATCTTCTGTCGCAGCAGCAGGGGACGGTCCTCCACCCGAACCTGTCCAGCCTCCACCTCTTTGCATGGAGATTGAGTGGCGGCAGTTGATTCCCTTCGACTTGCCTCCTGAAGTTTGTGATGTTATTCTGGCAGCCAGGCGTCCCTCTACGAAAGTAGTATACGCCTGCAGGTGGAACAAATTTGTGGCATGGTGCACAGCAAAGGCTGTGGATCCCCTTTCTGCCCCTCTTTCTGAAGTACTACTGTTCCTTCTTTCTTTGGCCCAGCAGGGCTCTGCTCTGGGCACTATCAAGGGCTACCTTTCTGCTATTTCGGCCTTTCTCAGGCTCCCTGATCAGCCCTCTCTTTTCAAGTCCCCTGTTGTAAATAGATTTCTCAAAGGCATTACACACCTTTTTCCTCCTATTCCTTTCGTGATGCCTCAGTGGGACTTGAATCTGGTTCTGACATATTTGATGTGAGCTCCCTTTCAATCAATCAATCAATCAATCACGGCATTTATAGAGCGCGCTACTCACCCGGGAGGGTCTCAAGGCGCTGGGGGAGGGGGTAAGTTACTGCTCGAACAGCCAGGTCTTGAGCTGCTTCCTGAAGGAGAGATGGTCCTGGGTTCGCCGAAGGTGAGTGGGGAGGAGTTCCAGGTCTTGGCTGCCAGGTAGGAGAAGGATCTTCCTCCGGCGGTGGCTCTGCGGATGCGTGGTACGGTGGCGAGGGCGTGGCTGGTTGATCGTAGCTGGCGGGTGGGCGTGTAGAAGGTCATGCGGTCGTTGAGGTACTTGGGGCCCAGGTCGTGGAGGGCCTTGTGTGCGTGGGTGAGGAGTCTGAACGTGATTCTCTTGCTGACGGGGAGCCAGTGCAGGTCTTTCAGGTGTCCGGTGATGTGGCTGTGTCGGGGGATGTCCAGGATGAGTCGTGCGGAGGCGTTCTGGATGCGCTGGAGTCTTTTTTGAAGTTTGGCTGTGGTTCCGGCGTAGAGGGTGTTCCCATAGTCCAGTCGGCTGGTGACGAGTGCCTGGGTGACGGTCTTCCTGGTTTCAGTGGGGATCCATCTGAAGATCTTGCGGAGCATGCGCAGGGTGTTGAAGCACGAAGATGAGACGGCGTTGACTTGTCTGGTCATCGACAGGGAGGAGTCCAGGATGAAGCCCAGGTTGCGTGCGTGGTCCGTTGGCTTGGGCGCGGTGCCCAGGGCCGGGGGCCACCAAGAGTCGTCCCAGGCGGAGGGTGATGAGCCCAGGATGAGGACTTCCGTCTTGTCTGAGTTCAGTTTAAGGTGGCTGTTCCTCATCCAGTTGGCGACGTCTCTCATCCCGTCGTGTAGGTTGGCTCTGGCGGTGGTGGGGTCGTTGGTGAGGGAAAGGATCAGCTGGGCCCCTTTGAGCCCCTTCACAACTGTCCTCTTCGTCTTTTAACGTTAAAGACTGCCTTCCTGGTGGCCATCACTTCCGCCAGGCGGGTGAGTGAGCTCCAGGCTCTTTCTTGTAAGCCTCCTTTCCTTTCAGTCCATCCGGACAAGGTTGTGCTCAGGCCCCGTCCTTCCTTTTTGCCAAAAGTGGTTACGGCCTTTCACATTGGGCAGACTATTACCTTGCCCACCTTCTTTCCGCCTCCGCATCCTTCCAGAGAGGAAGAGCGGCTCCACCGTCTGGACCCAAAACGTGCGCTCTCTTTTTATCTCAAACGCACACAGCAGTTCCGGGTGGACAACCAGCTTTTTGTTGGCTACGTTGGCACCAAGAAGGGTCGGGCGGTCCGTAAGAGAACCATCTCCCGCTGGGTTGTCTTATGTATCAAAGCCTGTTACTCTTTGGCTAAAAAAGAACCTCCGGTGGGGCTGCATGCTCATTCCACCAGAGCTACAGCAGCCACTACTGCATTGGGACGTGGTGTCCCCCTGCAAGACATCTGTCAGGCAGCCACGTGGGCCTCGCTGCACACGTTTACCAAACATTATTGCCTAGACAGCCAAGTCCGGAGAGACGGCTTCTTTGGCCATTCTGTTCTCCGTGACTTTCTGGTGTGATCTTAGTTTGCAGACCCACCACCGGGGTTGTTATTGCTGGGGTATCTATTCTAAGGTAAGGAATCTATCACTATGTGTTTCTTTCAGATGGACAAGTTACTTACCTTCGGTAACGATATATCTGTAAGAAACATTAGTAGTGATAGATTCCTTACCGCCCCACCCATCCTCCCCGTTCTGCGAACTGATTTCTAGGGTTAAGGTCATCCCTTTCAGGGCCCTAGTTTCAATGCACCAGTGGTCAGTATTTTTCATGGCTCTGCGTTCCTGGCGCGGAAAGTCGTGTTCAGAACTGACGTCAGCGCGCGTGGGCGGCGTCTAAGTAGCGCCCGTGACGTCATCTCGGCGACCACGATGCCAACGACGGACGCGGAGCCGCACAACGCCACCTACCGACGCGCAGGGGTACTGCTGACGAAAACTTTCCGGATCCAGTCTGACGCCTGGGGATATTCTAAGGTAAGGAATCTATCACTACGAATGTTTCTTACAGATATATCGTTACCGAAGGTAAGTAACTTGTCCGTCACTGCCACATGAGTAATGTAGGGGGGAGGAGTGAGGATTATTATTGGCTGAAAAGATAGGTTTTTAGGGATTTGTGGAAACCAGATTCAGTTTCTATGCTTCTAAGCTGAATTGGGAGGCAGTTCCATATTTTGGCATACTAGAAAAGAGGTCATCTTGTTTTTGTAAAGCAGGGGTTAATATGAGGTGAGACTTACTGGACCCCAGATTTCTGCTTGGCTGGTACTCTTAGATGCTTTTATTCAGATAAATGGGGCCAGCGTTATGCATGGCCCGGTGTCCTAGATTGAGTGCTTTAAATTAAAGGTCATCCTTCTGCAGACTGGGAGCCAGTGCAGTTTGGTGGGGAAAGGTAAGATAGGGGTACCTTTTCAGAGGTTGAAAAGAAGGTGCACTGCCATATTTTGGACTACCTGAAGATGGCGGATTAGGTATGCAGGCAGTCCCAGATACAAGGCGTTCATGTAGTCTAGTCTGAGAGAATCATGGCTTAAAGTACCGTTTTGCAGGCCTCCCACAGAAGAAGGGGTAGGAATTTTCTGAGTGCCTTTAGGATCAATGTACAGTTTCTGGAAACTGAGTGGATCTGGGTCTTGAAGGATAAGTCGTTCTCAAAGATAACTCTCATATTTCTCGCTCCCTGAGTTGGTGGGGGGGAGTAGGTCCGTCCTCGAGCCAAGCACCAGACCAGCCCGGATTGGGGTTTGATCCTAACAATAGGATTTCAGTTTTACTCGCGTTGCATTGTAGTTGACTTTCCTTGAGGCAGCCTAAGATTGCTCTCATGCAGTTAGAAAAGTATTCCTTGCTCATGTCTGAGTTGTCCTCATAGGAGAAAACCAACTGAGTGTTGTTGGCATATGAGACTATAGTGATGAAGATTCTACCAGGGTGGCAAGTGGAGACATAAAAATATGGAATAATGTTGGGCTTAGTGAGGAGCCTTGGGGTACACCACATCTCAGTGGTTTGGGCTTGGAGAAGTGTGGTTTCATCCAAACTGATTTTCTTGCTCTGTTACGTATGAGGTCAACCACTCTAAGGCTGTTCCCCTGATTCCACAGTTAAACAGGCGTTGTAGAAGAATGTAATGGGGGACAGTGTCAAAAGCCACCAGCAGGTCTAACTGAATGACTGTCCGTTATCCAGGGACATTTTTAATGACTCAGAAATTTCCAAACAACGATGTTTCGGTACTAATAATAAACATAATAGACATTTCCAGATATAACTATCCCTATCTTCATCAGTGTTGGTATTGTAGCTTTTATCGATGACACCAGCTGCTTGGATGACAGTTATCATCTCTGCTATGGATGGTGGTGTTCCTAAATTAACATCAAATAGGACAGCCACTTATTAAAAATTTGCCTTTTTCCTACACTATTATTTGAAGCAAGGGCCATGCTTTTGTTTCCAAGAGGAGTCTGACAGGAGTAAATCTCTGACAATTTCCAGCGTAGTAATGGGTTGTCAAAATGTTTGGGATTAGCAATAAACTCCATGGACTTCAATTAGGAGCAGCCAGTGGTAACAGCTTCCAACCTCCAGCTTCTGACTTAATATACCTGTCACTCTCCCTGATACCTTTTGCCTCAGAAGTAAATCAGTGGATGTCAGGAATAAAAAGAAAATGTGTCTCACAGACACGTTCACCTTCTATAAGTGGCTGTTGAAGGACTAAGCGTGTGGTGGGGGGGTCAACTCTGTGATATCATTGGAGTTCAAAGTGTGCAGGAAGACACATTTGCTACCCTTGACCTTTTGGTCAAGGGATATCCATGCCAAATTAGTGAATTTGAGGGGAAACACACACTTCCCTAGGAATGCCCACCCCGAGATGCTCACTCCCTTCCTTGGGTGAAGAGTTACTCATACACAATACTACAACATACTGGGTCATGTAAACCATGAGTAAATGTGTTTGTGAGTGCAAGCTCACAGTCAATTTAAAATGTGAAATTTGCACTTATAATTCAAGTCATTTGTGTGTACAACTCACAAACACATGAGTGCATAGTCTGAACCCAAGCGACTGTTGAGTTAATACTTTTCTTAGATGACTGAACATTATTGTATGTACTTCAAAGACATTGGAAGTGAGACTACATATAACATGATGACTATCTTGGAACTATAAAAAATACCATTCCAAGATGGCTGGCTGCCACTGTTGTCTTCGCCGATACTGGCACAATTTAACAAGCCTGTCGTAGGAAACAACAAGTATGACAAACCGAGACTGATATGCCAATCGTTCTTATCTATGGCGCAAACACTGCTTTGTTCCACTTTCTATTATGCTCCATCATTTGAAACAGGTGAAATCTATATATAATATGCCCTATTAATTCACCTCAGAATTATCACATAAGAAGCAGGTCAGTGTATTTCAGTAAGGAACATGTTGCCAATCACACTGGGTTGGGCTGGCTTTAGTTCTGGGTAATGTTTTATTTTTTTGCCTACACCACACACCAGGCTGCAATTTTTTTGTGAAAAATGATATTAACGCAATACACTTTTGTTTCAGGACACTTCCCAGCCATACCCACATCTCAAAGTGTTCCCGTTATAATCTCTGAAGAGAAATCAAAGACGACAGGTAGTGTAACCTTAAATAAGTACAGAACTGAAAATAATGGTAGGTCTGTTCAAACTGTGGCTTTGTTTCAAACAATCTTAGGGCTAGTGGAGCAATGTCCAGTGGTACCACAAAAAGTTTTCCTTTCCCTTGAAAACTAACATCTAGGGGGAAGCATGTGAATAAACTGAGATTGATAACAATAACTAATTTCAGGCAGCAAAACAATCAAAAGCTATGGGCTTGCTCTCATTAAAATACCATTTCCCAGAGTGGTTAAGTCACAAACCAAATGTGTTCTTGAAGTACTCTTTTCCTGACTTTTGTTGTTTATTTGTTCTGCATAAATTGCACATATTAAAATTCACTGAAAGCGGTCTGGGAAATCCAGAGCATCCTGCTGGACACCACTGAAAGACATACATTGATGATATTCTTTTAACTAGCAATAGGTACTACTGGATTTCTTTTATAAGGGGAACATTTGTATCATTACTACTTCAATCCATTGAAATTTCAATAAATTAGAATCAATATATGAATATTCCAGTATTTGGTCGTTGCTTAACTGAGGATCAAGACCACTTACTTACTTTTTGTGCAATTTCATAAAATCATCAATTGGTGATACCCACACTGCATGTCAATCATAGGCCTTCTTTAGGAAGATATAATACAACTGTATATTTAAATTGAGAATGTGTGTCCATATGACCCTTCTTTGTTATGTTGATATGTGTATCTTAAATATGCAATTTTACATGTATAGAAGCTTTGAGTACTATGTTCGTTTTAGAAGAGGATGATTTACATTGGAAAGAGACTATCTACATTTTTTGGTTATTCTGAGTACTTGTGGACACCCAAGGTCCACTTTAGGCACTGCTAAGCATTTATGATTTGTAGCCAAGAAGGACAATGTTTTTCTTTTGAACCAGCATGCATTACGGCTGTCTTGTGATTTACAGTACATGTGTTGTTTGTAGAGAAAAAACAGAAATACAATATTACAGAATTGTTTTTAATAGGGCTGTTGTTATTTTACAAGTTAAGGATCCTCCAAAAGTAGCAGTGTTGTAACAATATTTCAAAACAAACATGTGGTGAAAATAATCACAAAGATCACATGTATCGGTCAGAAGAGGATGACGGAGATGTTCTCTTTTGCATCAAGTGATGGATGAATCATTCTTGTGCGCCCCTCTCCACTTCAAGTATTGAATAGAGGACAAAAGTGCACTGTGTTTCACCCTGTGAAGATGCTGTTCCTGAATTAGCTTTGGTGGTATTGAATGGATACCAGAGGAGTGATTACCAAGATCACTCTTGAGGCAGTGCAACATTTAGCATCATTTACACCAACATTTAGAGTATTCGACTGCTGCAAAATGTAATTTTTAAACATCAGGTGGTATGAATATTGGTGCAAAAATTCACCGGTGCAGACTACGTAATCCAGAAATGTTGCTGGAAAATTGCACCACAACCAAAGTTGTCTATGTAATCTGACCATTGATCAAAGCTGAATTTGCAGCTACATAGTTAGTCCAACATATTCCTTCCACCCAACATATGTAGTCAATACAGCCAATTATGCTACTTTTCAGGATTCTCAGGCATTGGATCAAGTATGTTCTACTGTTTTTGAAAGGTTACAATCATTATTGGCTTTTACACCACGGGTTTCCATGGACTTTCTTTTTGTTCGAAAGATAAATGTTCTTGGAGGTGGTAGGATTGAGGCAGTCAATGGGTTCAAACATTTATGCAAGATTTCCGTGTCAAAGAGGGATACTTGATAAGGGCATCGTAAATGTAGTGATATTGGTGAACCACAAAGAAGCCATGACCTTCATAATTCCAGGCTCTGTTTCTCAGTCTTGGGGTGGTGTTTGGCTCCATCAAGGTCCATGATCTTGACCTACCACTACATCAGAGGCACTACTTCTATCACCACTACTTCAATATGTCTTGTAAATGTAAATTGATGTGCTAGTGACCATTTGGGGCACTTTTACTCACATCCTGTCATTTTAGGAAATTTTAATATTTATTTAGAAAATTAGATTACATCTTCTCTGCTCACATACTTGATATGATCCATTTTTTATCCTCGTGAGCAACTCATGAGTCCAACAAGTATGCTGTGAGGGGAGATCCCTCAAAGCTGGCGGGAGCACTTAGCAAGAAACAAAAATGTTTCTACAACAGTTGAGCAGGTTCATATAGTGAATACACTTAATGCATATCTGAAGCTTCTATTTTTGCTTTTATTCAATTATAGTCATTGAACCATTGATGTCTTTGTATCCAAATTTTGTTTTGATGCAAATAAAGGTTTATACAGCCCAATGCATTTCGGGTCCAACTTGACCCTTCATCCAGCCATATTCTGGACTTCGGGTATCATTTATAGTTGTTGAGGTTGGCATGCCATCCACCCGAGGGAGACATCATAACCTCCACCAATCTGAGGATTGCGAACTGTCATATTCGTAGATCTCTGCCTACGTGGTAAAGATCTCCATGCCTTCATAGGAGCTACACCCATGATAGCGCCTCTGAAGGTAATGAAAGTTTACCGAGCAGCCACCATGTTTCATATGGCCATGGACACTCGGCAATCTTTTTGTTTTACAATAACAAGCTCTTCAAAATGTGAGTTTTGTTTTTGAAAAGCACAAAACTAATGACCCTGACACAGTGGGAGTTATCTCTCAAGGTGTGAAGATCTTTTCATTTCTCTTGAGGACCACCAGCTTTGCCTGGCCATCTCAACCATGTAAAAAGTATCTCAGAGCCTACAACTGAGATACTTGCACCGATGGCTGTAAGCCCGTCAAGCCCTCATTGTTAATTTTCCACTAATAGAGTCTGCAGGGGCACTGCCAGCGGAAATACGACAGTCAGACTGACTGTGGGCAGGACGTCGGTTTGACGAACATGGACAGTGAGGATGTGGAATGACAGAAAGCCCTGAAAGAAATTCCCATAGCAGAGCTGTTTAGATTAATACAAATTACATTTCTACCCCATGTACACTACCCCAAGGAACAACGCTGGAGAATGGGCAGGGAAGCTTCACCTACATGCCTGCAGTGTAACGCTGAGCGCGGAGATTTTCTGCACTCAGGATAAGGGTGCAGAGTTTGCAAAGATACTGGCATAAGATTGAGGGTGATCTATCAGTAGTTACACAAGTTAACTCACTCTTTCCCCATGATGGGGGCTACATAGCATCGCAGATGAACTACAAGCTAATATATATACACCTATTTTTTGGGACTTGGCCTGGTGATTACTAAAAGGGGCACGCACCTGACAGACATGGAGAACTCTAAACACACCTAGGGGCAGATGTTCTAAGATTTTACGCTGTTTTTGCATCAAAAAAGTGACTCAAATTGGCGCAAAATCTTTTTGTCTGATTTTCTTTCCAGCACTCAACTTGTTAAGCGCTGGAAATAATGTGAAAGTAACGCGAAGCAGCTTTGCATTACTTAGCCCCAAGGGAGCATACTATGGGTGGTGCATGGACATTCCCATGCTGACGCTAAACCCAATTTACTAAATAAAGTAGACAGGGGTTAGTGTCAGAAAATAGTGCACCCTTCAACCAGGAGCTATGAAGGAGAAGTGCTTTTTTTCTCCTTTATTTTCTGACTTCGATGTGTGTTGCACTATACAGCACACATAAAAAGTGGGAAAATGTTTAAAATTAGTCTAAGCATAGTATTTTGTACTGGAAGGGTATCCTACCAGTACAAAACCTACGCTTGACTCACAGAGACACCCTTGCATTATGGCGCAAATGTGTCTCCGTGGCGCACGGCAGCTAACTTCAGTGCTGGGGAGAGGTGTGGAGAGTGCTATATTTCAGTAAATTTAGCTCTCTCCTGCTCTCTCCTTCTCACGCAGTGTAGCGCAGCGCAGCATTTGCGGCTACTGGACAGCGCTGCATGAGAAATTGGTAAATCTGGCCCCTAGCCTCACTAAGTGGATGGCTAGCCTCAATCGATGCACATTATTTGAGTTACAAGTATATGAGTATCGTGGCTGAACAGAGAAGGATGAACAGATCAGGGTGAACTGGCAAGACTATTATGATGACAAAAGTGAAAATGTATCCTTTGCACCAAGTACTCGATGACCTATGTTCTGACCATATTTACATTCTGCAGTCATTTCATGTTCATGTTGATGAACCATGCTTTCTAGCAGATAATTATTGTAACTGGTCTGTTTTATAGACATATTGCTCCAGTATATTTTAGAAGAAAAGAAAATACAAATAAAAAAAAAAAAACTTTGAGGGAATTGAAAGTCAATGGGCCAGATTCACAAAGGTAAATGTACACTTTTGTGTAAGATTACTACTTTTAGGTATTCACAAAGGTAAACTTAGACCAAAAGTCTAGGTTTATGACTTTCCGTATTCACAAAAGGCATTTACAAGTAGTATTTTTAGGTCCGCACTCGGGGCAGAATCTACACACTCGGTACGGAATCTCTGCCCCGAGTGCGGAGATTCCACTCCGGGTGTGGAGAGTTCACGCCTCACCCAGAGTGTACTCTTTGCACCCGGAGTGGAATCTTCGCACTTGAAGCGGAGATTCCGCCTCTAGTGCAGACATAAAGATACTACTAGTAAATGCCTTTTGTCAACACGAAAAGTCTTACGACTTTTGGTCTAAGTTTACCTTTGTGAATACCTAAAAGTAGCAAGCTTACACAAAAGTGTACGTTTACCTTTGTGAATCGGGGCCAATGTTTGTATAAGCACAGGTGACCACATCCTGTTGCTGGTTGGGGTTGACCAAACATTGAAATGTTGGCATACAAAATGACCACAATATATTCCAACTTTTAGTGCTAGGTATGCTCCATACTGGACCTGCCTACATATCTCTGATTTCGTGGTATTTGTACTGCTTCAGGAATTACATGTATAATTGCTTTGTCTGTGTTTCGCCTATCTATATGATAACATGAGCACTAAGAAAAATCTGGCAAGTATGCTGTATATATTTACAAATCAAGCACTGGCCACAATTAAGGAGAAATCTGCAGTAGTAAATAAACTCAAAGGGTGGGAAGTGGGAGTTCCAAGACAAGGGTTGCCCTGAAAGTTTGGGAACTCCTACAGACATGAGCATTGATGAACCTTCCCATACTCCTCCCTGTCCCCTTTGCACCCTGGAAATGAATGGTTGGATATTTACTTGAACCAATATCTGAAGTAACTCCCCTTCAGAAACGGGAGGGGGAATGGGTCACCTCCAAATGTGTTCCATGCAGAAAAAGAAATGTCTATTTGATCAAAGGGTTCTATTCACCCTGTATAGATTTCTACTCTATGTAGGACTCTGCACGGCGGGAATAGGTTCCCACTGGAATTGTCACATGAAATTTCCAGTAGTACACCTGGGGCCATATTTAAAAATGCCCCAGGGGTGCAACGGGCGTTTGCGCACCCCCAGGACACTTTGGTATTACAGAAGGGGCTGCAGACGCTTGTGCGTCCCCTTCTGTAATACTGAAAGCGCTGGCGCACAATGCAGCACACATAAAAACAGCAAAAACAAGGAGAAATTATGCATTGTTAAGACCAAATTTTCCCTGGACTTAATTTTGGTGCAGCCCCATATTTACGCCACACTTGTAAATATGGGGCAGCGTCAAAATCAATGGGTGTTGCGGTGGAACGCCCACCACAACACCCATTGCACGCCCCTTTCACGATAAGTGTAGTGTGAAAGGAGGCCTTATTTACAAGGCAGCGTTAAGCCACGTTAAGTGGCTTAACGCTGCCTTGTAAATAAGGTGAAGCCCATATCACCACCACAACGTCCAAAAAAGTGACGTTATGGTGGCGATTGGGGCTTGTAAATATGCCCCTTGCTTTCTTAGATCCCATTAATTGAATTATTACTGCCTTGCTGTCAATTGTAATAAAAGTGAATTTGAATTTTGCATTACACTAACCTTATTGTTTGATCTAGTGACTTAGTTGTTTACCTTTCATCAATGCTTTGCCTTTTGACCAAAACAAATGTTCTCTGTAAAGAACACCTTGGAGTTATGTTAGTGCTACATCAAATACCTAGTTAAAAAACTACAAGCACAAAAATGATTCAAGTCAAGGAAGTAGCTGATTTGAGACAGAGTACGGAGAACAGAAGTTATGCCACAGGCCATGAAAAGTCTGGAATCTTAAATGGGTAATGAAAGTGTGCTGCATGACTACCATGATAGTTTAAAAGAAAGAAAAAAGAAAACTGGGTCTATGATTAGATGGTTAAGAAAATTAGGGCCTAATTTGTAGTTCAGAGAATGGTCATTACTCTGTCAGGGCGATGGTACTCTGTTTTCCTGATGGAACACCAGTTCTCTGAATTTACAGATGTCCACGGGCCAAGCAGACATGTCTTACCATTGGCAGGAACCGCCATCACAGGGGTTCCGGTCAATGTATTAAAACTTTGACGGCAGCTCCATCAAATAAATGTACCATCTGTCAAACTTTTAACATGTTTTTGTATTTTCAAAAAAATAATTTGGGCCTTGTCTCTCATGGTGTGGGGGTAATTTTGCGAATTGAATTGCCCTTTACCGCCAGGTTTTACCGGCGGTGATGGACAGTGAAAACTGGTCCTTCGACCACTCACTCTAAATTGCACAGGCCATTGAGTGTCCAGCCCTCTGACAGCCCTCACTCTGTTGGGTCGCTGGAGGAGTATGTCAATGAAAGAAATGGAGTACTCTCAGTCATTGACATACTTAAGGTCTGCCCATCTGTAAATCAGGTGGAAGGACCTTAAGTCGCTGTTGAAACTGAGTACCCTCTCCTCCAAACTCTAAATCATTCCCAAACTATTAAAAATGTACCACTAACATCAATCACACTGCAGTTATCATGCAATACTGAGAAAGGCAAACTCAGGATAATACATTTCAGGCAAAGTAATAGTCTAATTTTCTAGTTACCATTGAATAAATGAGTAGCAATACATTGATAGCACAGCCTACGCTTGGTGCAATAACTTTCATTTAAGCCTGTTGCTAAAAACAGAGGAAACAACTTTACAACTTAAGGATCTTACAGTAATAAAAAGATCAGGGGCAAGATTTATGAATGCTTTGAACCAAAGGTAACGTGAGGCAGAGCAGCATAAATCACAGTGGCAAATCCTCCTTGCACCACTTTGCATCATGAGGTGCTCCTTTGGGTGGATCATAGCAAATGCATATAGATTTTGACAGAAAGTCCAAATCTACTAAGGTTACCTGAGTGGCCTTTGCATAAAAAATGAATTTCTAGAGGAAGTATGCGCTAACAAGGATGGAATGCATTGATTTTCCCCAGAAACCGACACATTGCATGTCTGCTGCGGCCCTTCTACAATTGACCTGCAATGGAATTTGTACTGGAAAGCTGTGCCTCAAGTAGAGATCATATGTTGGGCAGTGCACAATTACCTCCGGACCGTGGTGCAAGACTGTGGGCAAACTGGTAGAGCGCAGTGTTATGCCAAAATTGGCAACACCGTGCTCCGTCAGTTTCAAAATGCAGGGATGCACCGTATTTTCAAAAATACGGCACACATCTGCGTTTCCCCTAGTGAGGGAGCTAAAGAAGCTGCCTAGATCCAGCGCAGGCACCCTTGTGCCATGTTGCAAGGGTTCCGGTGCTGCAGGGGTGATTGTTTATGTGCAGGAAGGAATACCTTCATTACAGTCGATTTGCTGTTATTATGTGTGCTGCAGAATGCAGCACACATGGAAAGAGCAAAATACGAGGAGAAATGAGACATTTCTCCTTGTATCGCCTGCTTAAGACCAGGTATTCCCTGGTGATATTTGTGGCCCTGCCCCATACCTTGTAAATATGGGGCAGCGTAAAAAGCAATGGATGTTGCGGCGGAACGCCCACTGCAATACCCATTGCATGCCCCTTTCACACTAAGTGCTGTGTGAATAGGGGAATTATTTACAAGGTGGCGTTAAGCCACGTTAAGTGGCTTAACGCCGTCTTGTAAATAAGGTGAAAGACTTAACGCCACCAGAACGTCGGAAAAAGTGACGTTCTGGTGGCGTTAACTCTTTGCACATATGCCCCTTTTGTGTGGTGCAAAGCAGGCTGTCCACTGGCACGGCGGTGACACTAGCATCATGTTAATCTCAGTAGATATGGTTCTGCACTGTGCTTTCCGCTTCTGGCTTTTGCATTTGGATGCTGTGCTGCCTTACAGAAAAGCTAATCTTGGCCCAGATGTAAAACAATGTCTTTTCAAATAATCAGTGTCAAGGAAGTTCAGAAACAAAAGGCTATAAGACTGTCCATTTAGCCCACCTACTCAGGGGCTTATTTACAACACCCTTGCGCCACTTTTGCGTTATTTTTAACATGGGAAAAGTGACGCAAATGTGGCGCAAGGGGCTTGTAAATCTGCCCCTCAGTGTGGATTTGAAAGACTGGGTCATCCCATCTCAGAAGGTTATAAACTGATGTAAAATACGTCAATAACCACAGCACACCCCCTTTGACAGAAGTACTGATTACATTGAGGGCCTTAAAATTAGAGGTGTGAGAAATTAAAATTTAGCAAAGTCGATTTCACTCATTTTCACTTGCTGGAGAAATTTCTCAGACAAAAAGATTTCAAGGTTTCTTTTTTTTGTGTATGTATGTTTCTCCCTCAAAACAAATTTTGTAGAATATTTCATCACCATTTAAAAAAAAACAAGTTTCATACCTTCCTCAAGTCCTTGCTGAGTTCCTAATTATTGGCTTTTCCATATTTTGAAGTTTCCTAATTTCCTTACACATATACACTCTGTAGTTTTCTTGTGCCAGTGTTAGTTGGCACCAGTAATTCAAAAGCATTTTGGATCTGAGTGCATGCCAGGCTTATCTTCTTCCAATGAGTGACTCAACACCAATTAGACCTGCATGCAAATAACTCATAGAAGTGACGATTTCACAAAAAGCCTTTTCTCACGTGCTTCGCGAAATTCACATACTTTTCTTAGTTATTTAGTAATATACGAGATGTTTGAGAAAAAACAAACTTCACACCTTCACAATAATGCCAGCATTATCAAACTTCTATTCAAACTTTTTCACCTAGGGCAAATGGGATGATGAGAGCCAAGAATGCCGAGGGGTGGTAGTGGGTCATCCTGAAGTATGGAGCACACTTATAATGGCAAAAATTTGGTTTAAAAAGACTACTAATCGGGTATCCCTTGTACTGTGTAGGGCATTTTTTGCTTCCCCCGTGATGTGCGCTGGGCAAGGGAGTGGGTATATCGCATAGAAGTAGCATTCACCACAGACTATGCCAATTTTCCTTGCTTTAAAAGAGCAAATGAAATACCTCTCAGGTATCTTGAATATCGCGATATTGTAATTTCTTTTTCAAATAAATATCGTAAGGCAATGCCTCTTTTTGCATGTGTACGTCCACATTTTTGGACTGATGCTGCTGGTTTCTCGAGTCTGAGAGTGCACTGAGGCCTGATAACCAGACGTCAGTGCCTTTGTTCTAACCCCTTACAAGGTGTATACTGAATTGGCTACCCCCAATTGGCAGAGACTGACTTATTTTATAAGTCCCTAGTATATGGTACCTAGGGCATGTAAGGCAGAGTGTTCAACCAGGGCTGCAGCACTGATTGTGCTACCCTCTGAGTGACAAAGTATAAAATGGCTCCCAGTCTGCCACTGCAGACTGGAAGGGCAGTGGTAACACCTCTAGTTCGACTTTGCCATTCAAATCAGTGGCAAAGCCCCCACTTCCCTTGACAATATATGTACATCTCCCCTAAGAAAGGCCTATCAAGCCCTAAAGCAAGGAGCTGTATATTATTAAGTAGGACATGTATTTTGCATATATGTCCTGATAGCAACACTTCTAAATTGTCGTTTTGCTGTTGAAGAGTTGGTGGCCCCATTGGCTAACACAGGCTTACTGGCTGATCACTCAGCCTGGCTAACTTCTGAATGGGACTACTGAGATGGAAACTGTAAGGTATCAAAGTAATTATGGCATTAAAATCGACGTGATGCCCAAGTCAAATTTATTGTCACTATTAAAGAAATGCAACTTTAAGAAAGATGCCTCTCTGTGACCCAGTTTCTCATTGTCCTCCCATGGTCATTGGCCACCAGACAGCTTTCTGCCCTCCTGGGGATGTTGTGTTAATGATTCCCAGGCTTAGGAAAAATAGCAGCCTGTTACAGGGTGAGGTGTTACCTCCCCTTCACAGGAAGCCACTCAGGGTGTTAGCCCAAAAGGAGAGATTCAAAGGCAAAGCCACCTTTGGTGGGCAAATGGAGATCACAATCTTGAGGGGCTGCCCTTTGTACAGGTAGACAGGCTGGCGGTGGCAACAGAGATGGGAGACTAGTGCCCCAACCAGTTTTCCCATGGGCATGTAGCCCACAGGTAACCACACCTCTAGGATGGGCTACCAAGCTCCTAATATCCGAGGAAGGGTCCCAACATCTTGAGAGTAGGCAGAATAGTGCACTCTGGGATTGCTAGATGCCACACATCGCAAGAAAGCCAACAACAAGAGAGAGGGAACAAGGTAGTCCATTGACTGGTAACCGCATCACCCCCAAGGGCACTTTCTAGGGATAAATATGGCACCCCTAGCACCCTGATCCTCAGATCATGCTGGAACTGGAACAAGAACCGTAAAAGGAGTGCCGAGGTGTGGTGCAGCTGCCAGGACAGCTGACTTCAGAGCACAGGGCTCAAGGTTTGATCCCCGGCGGCAGCTCAGCTCAGCACCATATGACTCTGGGCAATAGCTCACTTAATTTCCATGACGGCCCCCAGCGCCTTGAGGGTGAGTAGTTCACGCTTTACAAATATGGATTTACATTTAAAGGACTGCCCTGCTAACCCCTGGAGTTGACAAAGAGAGGCTGCTCTGTCTGCTGGACTGCACCTGCCACACCTTGGGCTAGCAAACAGAGGACTGTGTCTGTGGCTCCTGGCTTGGGGAAAAGTCATTACCAAGCTCCAGACCAAAGAAGTCACTCTAAAGGTCAGTCAGGTGACTCCATGGAACCAGCAGCAGGACCATCAAAGCTAAAGTAGGCAAGTCAGTAGCTACTGCGGAAAAATCACCACTGGGCACCCCAAGAGACTGATCCTTGCTGGCCAAAAGTTGTACCTGAGTCAGCTGGACCTGAAAGTGTCATCTGAGTCCACACTGCTCACCCAAGAGAGACACCAGCCACCGCCAAAGGAGATCACTGGGGCCGCTGTGTACGGTGACCGGTAGCCAAGCTGCAGCTGGCCTTCTGCTGTCTTAAAAAGGACTTCGAGGGACTCCAACCTCTGTGGCCTAAGTTCACCACCTGACTTGTAGTCAAGTATTAACTGCAAAGGAATTTTAATCATTAAATTAGAAAAATAAATAAAAATAGCGGAAGAATATTTATTTTAATGAGGGCGACACGCCCCATAATTGAAATGGGGAGATTTTCCCATTGTTTAAGCAGATTTTTTGTTTTGTTTAAAGTGGAGATAAAATTTAATGGGTATAAATCTTCTAATCTGGTGGTCACAAAAATCCCAAGATATCTTATTGGCTTGGCTGCAATATAATGTTCCCGCATTGCGAGGGGCAAAATATCAGCCGTGCTGTTAAAGAGAAGCACCTCTGATTTGGAATGATCCTCCAATCTTAGTAAACTCCCCAATTTTATCCAAGGCTCTTGTTAAATTGTCTCTATCTGCTGCTAGATAGAGCACCATGTCATCGGCAAAGAGTTTAAGTTTTGCCGAACCCGGCAAGGGAGCAGTTATAGTGTCATCCTGCCGAATAGCACATGCCAGAGGCTCAATAAACAGAGAAAATAAAACCAGAGAAAGCGGACAACCTTGGTGTGTCTCCCGGCTGATAGAAATTGTACCTATAATATCTCCATTGATAGTTATGGTGGCTTGCGCATTAAGGTATAGATTTTTCGCCGCATGGCAGAATTCACTTGGAATCGCGAATTTTTTTAAGATTGTAAATAAAACCTGCCATTGTACTCTGTCGAATGCTTTTTCCGCGTCGAGCATTATTACAGCCGCCTTAGTTTTGCTAATAGAAAAATAATCAATCGCCTGCACTAAATAATGAGTGTTGGAAGCCAATAGTCTGTTTTTGAGAAAGCCATTCTGATCATGATGGATCAGTGTAGGGACAACCTGCGCAAGTCTATTTGTCAAGATTTTTGTAAAAATTTTGGAGTTGGAGTTTAATAGACTGATAGGCCTATACGAATTGACCTCAACTTCTGGTTTCCCTTTTTTAACAAAGCTTATTGAGTTAAATCACAGCTTGAGTGAAATTATCCGGAACTGGGTCCCCTCCAACAACTTAACCACAGAACCTGAAAACGATCCAGGACAGGGAACTAGAGGCACGGGGTATTAGGAGTAGGCAGCCTCCACCTCGAACTGATTACCACAAAAAGCCTCTCCTAGTTATTGACCTAATTGCTATAATGTCTACCATATGAGTGTAGACATCTCACAAAAAGTGAAAGACTGGTCTCACACACCGGCGAGGAGGTGAGACATGCAGACATAGGTGCAGCAGCGGGAGATCCCTTCAATAACAGGCATGTGACCTAAGGGGTCCTCCTTTCTCACTCTACCTATGGGGCAAGTAGGTCCTAGGGAATAGGGCTGGAATAATACAGCCGCAAAACTGTGGAGGGTGACCCTGATCACCCCACGTAGTGGATACCTCACCTACACTGAATGGTAAGGTAGGAGCCCGTTGGTGTATGATAGGTCCTGATGAATGCCACGGACCCGTTTGGGCCACTACGCAGAAACATGTTGACCATTAGTTATACGGTGGGGGGACCACGATATCCCCAACACACCGATCATTTCTTTTAAACCCCATACAGATGTCAGTCATATTAAAAAGAGGTTTGACATCCGTAATGGCTTTTTAACTTCACTTTTTTGTTAAGGGCCCCCACTTAGTTTTAGAAGTGCATCCCTGTCTTCAGGTGTATGCCCGCCCTCTATCAAACCAAGTTTTTAGAGGGCGAGGACTGGTCAATGATGAAGCATGACACCAGGTGGTGTGTGAGACCAGTCTTTCACTTTTTGTGAGATGTCTACACTCATATGGTAGACATTATAGCAATTAGGTCAATAACTAGGAGAGGCTTTTTGTGGTAATCATCCCCTCCAACAACCCCATTGAATAGTACTTAAAAATACAGCAAGTTGAGGGGAAAAAATCTTATAAATCTCTGACGGAATTCCGTCAGGCCCACAGGCCTTCGCAGCCGGAGAAAGATTGATCGCCTGGGTAACCTTGTCGAGGGAAATATCTGATCGCAGAAGCTCTTGCGCCTCAGATGATAGAGTAGGGATATTTATCTTATCGAGCCAATCTAGAGCGACCTCTGGACTAGTATTATGTGTCTCAGTATAGAGGTCTTAGTAGTGATTGAGAAAAACCTCTGAGATCTCCGTGGGGAGTGACGTAGAGCTCAGAGTGGTTGGATCCAAATTTTTTTTAATGTGGTTTGAATTTGCTCTCTTTTTTGCAGACCAAGCCAGAAATTTACCTATGTGCTCACTTTCCTCGTATCTTTTCTGTAGAACCGAGTCATGGTGTAGAATTTCTTTGGATACAAAAAAATCATGTAAATTAGACTTGGCACCTGCGAGTTTAGCTTTCCTTTCAGGGGTAGGCATAGCAAGATATTCTGCGGTAATATGGCTAAGCTCTTTCTCGAGCTGAGATTTTAAGGAGGTCTCTTTTTTCCTTTTAAAGGCCAAAAATGCAACCACCTCACCTCGAAAAAAGGCTTTTAAGGCATTCCAGACATAAAATGTGGAAGCGGTGCTGATATTTAATTTTAAAAATTCCTCTAGTGCCACGCGCATAAGCGCGACCCATTGTTCATCAATAAGCAATGATTTATCGAATATCCATCTGGGCCTGATTTTTGTTTGAGTCTTAATTTCAAACTTCACAGTGATCAGAGCGTGATCTGAAAAAGGATTTTCACAAATCTCAGACACAGTCTTTAAAAGAGTATGCGAGATTAAAAAAAAGTCAATCCTAGAAGAAGAATGAAATCTGCCTGAATAACAAGTATATTGCCTTTTGTCTGGATATTGGTCCCTCCAACAGTCTACTAACGAAAAATCCCTTATAAGATCTTGGTATAACTTTCTGGAATTGGGTTTAGTTTGTTTCTTATTGGCCCGAGAGCAATCTATGGCTGGGTTAATCAACAAGTTAAAATCCCCCCCTAGTACAATATACCCAGATTGAGTTGTTGCAAAATCATACAGGGACTGTAGGGATACTGGAGAGTCCTCAATAGGGCCATAGTAGCTCGCAAAGTTAAAAAGTTGGTCTGAAATCTTCATCTGAACCCAAAGTCACCTGGCACTATGATCTTTATGGACCATCAAGATCTCGCATTGAAGTTTCTTAGCTACTAAAATAGCAACCCCTCTAACGGCTGCGCCAAAAGGAGGCATAAAATTCGTGTTGAATAAAGCCAGAGGCTTTATCTACAGGAGCACCCTCCTTATAATGAGTCTCTTGTAAAAATACAACATCAGCTTGAAAAGATCTAAACCAAGCCATCATAGATCGTCTCTTAAGTCTGTTATTAAAACCATTGACATTGCAAGACACTACCTGCAGCATTTTACTAAACATTTTTTTTTTTTTTGCACAATAAACACTATCTGATCACAGAAAAAAAGACAAAACTTGCATAGGTCTTTAAACTTTTTGAACATGTGCTACATATTATTCCCCAACCCGTGCCCGTGCCCCTACCACCCTCCCCTCCCAACCCATTCGTGAAACACCCACCCCAACCAACCCGTGGGCCCCTTTGACCTTGGAACCCTGCCCGTCTAGGGATCCTAGGGTGCCCCCCCACACGCGTGAAGCCCATCCCCCTCCCTTCGTGACCCTAACTATCCCCCACCTTCTTCCTATGCTGGGGTGCAATGACATGGCACCCAAGGCGATAAGGGCGGGCGGCTACCACTATCTAAAGAGAGGAAAAAGAAAAAAGGAGAAAAAAAGAGAATAAAGCTAGACAGAGATGCCTTCATCCAATACCATCTCTCCCATACCATCTAGAGCTCGAAAAAGAGAGAGAGGAAAAAAGCAGAGAAGAGGCAAAAAAGAAACCCACTAGCCCTTATTCCCATCTCCTGCATGCTGTAGGGACTGTAAGAACTCCTGAGCTGTTTCCACAGAGTGGAAAATCTGGACCCGTCCTTTGTAAAACACTTTCAATTTCGATTGTTGGATTATGCCCGCCGGGGCCCCAAACTGCTGAAAGGAATTAATCATGCCTCTAAACTCCTTTCTCCTCTGTGCCGCAAAAGCGGACATATCTGAAAATATTTTAAATGAAAAATGATCGGAAGTCTGGAATCCTTTGTCCTGGATGGCTCGTGCCAAAATCTTGTCCTTAATTCTAAAGTCACCAAAATTTGCAATAATAGTTCTTGGGTATTTGGCATTGGGGTACTGCACTGCCGGAACCCGATGAGCTCTGGTGATAGTGAGATCAGTTCGCAAAGTTGCCATTTCAGGACAGACATATTTAGAAATAAGATCAGAAACAACTTCCACCACAGAGCGACCATTCTCGCTACCCTCAGGGACTCCTATAATACGAAGATTACATCTTCGTGAACGGTTTTCTGCATCGTCGACTTTGATTTGGAGACTAACGAGTTCGGACTGCAATTTTGAGATCTGACTTGTGTGTAGAGGCATCTTGTCTTCGAGGTCTGACACACGTTGTTCTGTGTCGGTAATGCGTGAAGAAAGCTGCAGGATATCAGAGTGTATGGAACCTAACTGCGATTCCATTTTCTTTTGTGCTTCCATCTGAGAAAGTTTCATACTTTGCAATTCTATCAAAATATGGTGTAATAGAGCATGAGAAGTAGCCTCAGATGCTCCCGGGGATTCCAGTAATTTAGAATGGTCTGTCCCTGGGCTAGAGGAAACAACCACAGATGAGATTTCGCCTGGAGCTTCAAGGGCAGTAGTGAATAAAGATGCATCAGGGAGTCTGATTGCTAAATCCTCCCTTAAGACACCTGCCTCACAGCTGTCGTGGATGTCTGAAGTAGGGCCTTGCTTTGATATTGTAGGGTTAGCAGCTTTTGGATGAACGCTCGTGCCAATACCAGCAAATAATGGATAAGTCCCGTGATGCATTGCACCCGAGGGCGGTTTTGATAAAGGTGTTACATCTGGTAGTGAGGCACTAGCTTCTACCCCCAAGGGGGAGATCTGGCTTGTAACACATAGAGTGTTATCTGTAGAGTCAAGGGAATCTTTGGAGGATGTAAAATTCCAAGGTGCAGCCAGTTTGCGAGCCTCTTGCTCCCTTGATTTTCCGGAGGGCAGAGCCTCTCTAGGAGAAATAGCCTTGGATCTCCCGTTTAATAACCCAGAATCCATCTCCTTCTCCATCTCCTTAACAGAAGGAATCCTATTGCGATTCTTAGCCGCCCATGTAATATTGGCTACTAGTCGGGGTTTAGCAGTGCTGTCCCGGGAGAGTCTTTTCATGGCTTTTCTAGAACAATAAGCACGAACAGCTTAAGCGCCTAAAGGGCCTGGAGAGCCTGGAGGCACCTCAGGAGCTTTCTCGTGTAAGGAAACTTCCATAGGAGAGGAGCTGCCACATAGGGGGGCAGGTGAGGAACAACAGTGATGAAAAAAAATAGCAGCTTTTCGTTGGTCAGCAATAACATATGCCTCAGCCGCCTGGCATTATCGCTGCAGAGTTCACAATAACGCATTTAAAGTCCAAACCACCATCCGCCTTAGAAACTCCTGGAAATAAAAAAAAGTCACGCTGCCAGTCACTTCCCTGAGCCGCCTTCAGATTAGCGTGGAGGTTTCCTGCTCCAGAGAGAGAAAAAGAAAGTCCATCAGCCATCAGCCATCAACTCCTGGCAAACAAGAAAACCCGGCACAGAAAAGGAGGGGAGTCACTTCAGCTCTTTTTTTCCCTTCGCCCGGGATTGAAGAAATATTTAAGGAGTCCCTCTCCCAGGGACTGAATTCGAGAATGCAGCAGGGTATCCGCGGCCGTGAATCGGTCGTTCGCCGCCTTCCGTGTTTGGGGAAAGACGCGAGCCGCTCCTCCTCTCCGAACCGCTGTGAGCGACACGCCGTCAGCCGCCCAACCCGCCTCGCCTTCACTCGCGGAGCATGACGGGAGCTCCCGCGACGTCCAAAATCTTTTTTCGACTCCGTTCTGTCTGAATTTCGACGTTTTATCTGGTCTGCACAAAAACCGAGAATAAAATTACAGATTCCTCAATTAGAAGTAGTGGACGGGGGCTTAGCTTTACCAGATGTACGGCTATATTATTATGCCTCAATTCTTAATTGGCTTAATTACAACAACACAGAGGAGCTGATAGATGCCAATTTCTTTCTTACATTTATGCTTAAGGAATCAGAGATCGACCTTGCGCCCTTTTTATGCTTACCCAAACTTCCAAAAAAAGCACGCTATAAGACCCCAAGGGTGATTACTTTGCTTTTTCAGAAAATATGGGGTATTTATGATATTCCGTGGCTCCATCCCCAGATGAAATTAAAGGAATGTATTACGTTGGGGCTACAGTGGTCACCTCAAAATTGTGATCAGTGGGCAAAACTGGTGTTCTCTACTCTTCATGATTTCTACAGGAATGAAGGGCTTCTTTCCTGGCAACAGATACGTAATAGTAAGTCCGATATAAGTAGTCTCTTGTTATTTAGCTACGCACAGGTTAAGCAGTTCTGCGCAGGTCAAACTTTTAGAAAAGGTTGTCCAGGCGCTCTTCTGGGGAAGGCTCATTATATATCCAAAATCAAAGGTATAGGCAACTGGTTTAAATTATTCAAATCAGTGGAGAATAAACAGGTGATCTTGGATCACCTGGAGAAGATCAACTCAACTACTGGCTGCACTTTTACCTTGCATCTATGGCAGAATTATAACAATATGAGCAGTGAAACAGTCAGGGCTGCTAATCTGAGAAGGATGGCATGGTTCAGCAAATGGATGATCTACTACACCCCGGATCGGCTCCATAAAATGTTCCCCTCTGCGGATCCCAGGTGCTTTAGATGTGGGCTGGTAGTGGGGGATTGGCTCCATGTCGGGTTTTCATGCTGTCTCCTGGGAAACTTTTGGCAGGACAATTTTTCTGAAATCAGTAAGAAACTGCAAACTACTCTTCTTCCTAGCCCTTCTACTGCCCTTTTTGGCATAGTAGAGACGAGTGAAGATTGGACTGTAGGTCAACTTCAATTTACTTTTATTGCAACTTTAATTGCCAGATCACTTATCTTAGCTAACTGGAAGTCCAAGGTGGTCCCGATGATCTCTCAATGGATTTTAAAAATGCAGAGAGTCTTTAACCGAGAATCTATTTATGCTAAAAGGGTAGGTTCCTTTACCAAACTGGAAAGAATTTGGCGGTTTTGGAATTGAATTGTTCTTCCACCTATTATTTCATCAAGTATTATCCTATCATAATTCATGTTTTTTTGTTTGTTTTTTTACATCTGATCTTGTTTCTATTTTCCTCTCCATCATGTTTTTCCTTGTGCAATAATTTCGTATGAAATGTCTGGATGATGGTTTTTCTGTCTTAAAATGGATCATGAACTATGAATATTGTATATGCGCAATGGGAGTTAGGCAGGGTGCTTTTTGTATTTTGTATTTTTGTACTCTGTAAAATTCTACACCTGTGCTACAAAAAAAAAAAAAAAAAAAGTATTAACTGCAAAGGCACCCCTGCGACTACATAGGACCCGGAGCATCCTTGAGCATCTTCCATCTCCTGCCTCCACAGCATCAGAACCACTCCATTGAAGTGTATGGCGGTCAAGCTGTAAAGTTTGGAACTGGATTGGAAAACATTTTGGCAGCCAGGTAACTGTCCAAATACTTGTTATTGGCCCCTCAGGCCTTCTCCCTGTCGGATATGGTCACCCAAGTCGGGCCAGAGTAATCAAACTCAACTCTTATAAACTTTTCAAACGCTTACAAATTGTAGCCAACACTTGTTTGCATTAAAATTGACATTTAAGTTTCCTTTAAAAATCGGTATCTCTGGAACACTGGATTTTTCTCATTTCAAGCTCTTAAAATTCATAAAAATATAATCTATTTTATAAATTGGTGTCAGACTTCTTTTGTGTTGTGTGGCTTTCTTATTTTGTTGTTTGGTACTTTTAAATGCTTTACACTAGTTCCTTTGTTTAAGCCTTGCTGCTCGATGTCACAGTTACCCAGGATTGAGCTTAAAGTTTTACAAATGAGCCTGACTAAACCCAAGACAGTTTTTGTGAGTATATTACACGGTAAGGCCACACAGCCATACCATATAATACACCCTAATCCTCACAATTACCATATCATACAACGCAGAATGTGATTGTGACATATTTTGTTGATAAAGATAACAGAAGACCCAAAATAGATAAAACTACAAAAAGTTTATAAATACATTTATTCACCGGAAACTGTGACTGGATTCAGATAGGAGCTCATTCCAAGAATCACAGTACAAAAACCCACAGCTATTCCAGGGAATTTTGCACTGATATCTGCACAAATCTGCTAGCTAAAAAATGACAGTAGCACAGTCTGACCGCTGTACAAAGGCAATTTTTGATCTAGGCAGTTGGTGAAAATGCTGTATGTGCTCCAATGGATCAGCAGTAATCAGACCCTCCAGGATTTCGCGATTTGCAAAAAAATCGCAAAATTGGCAGTTTTGTAAAAAGGCCGCGATTTTTACAAAACTGCCCGCGAAATTTGGAAAACGCAATCATTTTTTTTTTACAAGGCACTCCAGCTCATTATCTCTGTGCCCTCTATAAAAGCATCTGGACTCGTTTCATCAAGACAAGGTTCGAGTATTGTTAGAACTCGCACCGACCTCTGAACCTAATCTTGAAGAAGCCACAGCAGCCGTCTCTCGGCGGATCAAATGTTACTTAACGAGGCAGCTGCCCACTTCTGTGGAAGCCTAAGCTGTGAGATGCGCACATACACTGTAAGGGTTTATTAAACTTACACTCGTGTTAATGTATGTTCAAGAAAACCAGAAAAAGTATTTGAAAATCATTTAGTAAATGTGGGATTAAACAATGTTAGAAAATATATAGTATTTCTATTGGAATGTCTCCAGTTCGTCAGTACTGAGCACAACAGCATGTTCTGGAATTTGAATGATATTTTCAGCCATTACTGTATGACACATTCCTGAGACTTCTTGTTCACACCGTGTGTGTTTGTTAGTCGCATTGAATACATGAGAGGCAGCTAGGCATAGAATTCCACATGCTTTGTGACAAAAAAAAAACCTGGCAAAATATTATTGAAGGATGGTGTAAATAAAACGATCTGCGACACAATATCTATCGCATGCAAGGAATTGGCAGTGCACGAGCATGGTTATTTTTCATTATTGGAGACTCATAAACATCAAATACTTTGAGATGACTCAAATTACATTCAAAACCAGAAAGGGGAAGGCGCAGACCCTTGATTACAGTGACTGTAATCAAGGGAAACCATTCCTTGCATACTTCACAGCTCGTGGTGAGTGAGGCAAGGTGACAGGATGTGGCGTTACAGTCAAAACTGCCGACTCTGGAACTGGGTTCGAGTCTCGGCGTCGGTTCTTCATCCTGTGATTCTGGGCAAATCACTTAAACATGAATATGTCCTTGTGTAAAGTGACTGGCACTCAGGTAAAGTGCTCCAATCAATACCTTCGGATTGAGTTCGCGCTATAAATATGAAAAAGCGCAGAGTCCAAAAGGACCACTACTAAACTTCCCCAGCTACTCTGTTGAAACTTTGAAGAGCTTAATGATGTGAGAGGGTAAGTCTGAGGTGACTATCAGGGTGAGAGGTGTAGGTTTAGCCCACAAGGAAGAAGATTTCTAGTTTGAAATAGTAACACATGTTCTATGAATAGTCAATTTCTACATTTTGCATAGAATTATAGTTGAACTTACATGCCTGAAACAGATAAAATACAGAAGGTAGGCTGAATACAAATTCATATATGATGGACCCCTTTTCTGCGGCAAACGTGTGACTCCTGGGGAACACCCCATGCATTGCAGAATTCCTTACATTTTTACTCCCATCACAACACTCCTCCTGCCTGCATCCAAATGCAATCTTGATGAGCTAATGATTACGTCTTCACCTTCAAGGGGAACTGAAACCAGCTTGCTTTGCAGCTCACTTTTCTACAGATCTTTCAATTCGCTCCTCTAGTCAGACCCCCAGGATATTGCGGCATGGATTCGCAAATTTGGCGGCACAAGGAATAGTACCAGGGTGTTAGGTACATGCTCAAGTCGACTTATGAGGACTGAACCAGGTAAGCAGACGGTGACCTCCCTATGCAGTCTGTCTCACTTATTTGGATCAGCCACTACGATCCTGCGCCCTAGGGTGCCCGAGGAAGAGGTGTCCTGCCTCACGGATCCGGGAGGCAGCGGTGCCCCGGCAGAGGTGCATACATGGGCACTAGAACATCCCAGGGAGAAATACAGCTCCCTCCCACGAGGTTAGGACTTGAGCTGTGCTTCCGTAGAGCTGCAGACACTTTAAACATGCAAAGTGGAATACTCTGCTAAAACAGTTTCCATTGAATTCAGGCTGAAAAGGAATAATTATGAGTAAAATAAAGTGCCGCAAAAATGCCGCTAAATTTCCATATTTGTGCCGCTAAATTTCCATATTTGTGCCGCTAAATTTGCTAATCCATGCCGCAATATCCTGGGGGGTCTGAGTAATGTATTTTTTACGCTGGTCAGTCAAGAAAAAAATCGCCCCGCACCTGGAAAATCCTTTACAATTTAATCTCATTGTCTATTCAGGGGTGTAACGCTTGACCTGCAGCCCCGGGGGCATAGGGGGCCGTCCCCAAAAGTTAGAGGGGCTCCCACTCAGCTCATGGCAAATGAATGTCTGTGATACATGGTAGACTCAGGTCGCCCTCACCACATTTTGCAGAGGGGCCCATCATTTTGCATTATGCCACTGTGGCAATCAGGGACAATTTGTTTAATGGGATTGGACAGGCGGGGCCTGAACCGCGTTGCTCGAGTGGAATATTTGGCTAGAAAAGCTTTTTATTGAGCATGTTCCCAACACTGATTAAGAGCAACGAGAAACCAATCACCAGCGTAGGGTACGCCTGACAACCACAGCTTAATCAATAACTTGCATCATAGTTCTTCATTAAAATGATGGGTTAGGTTCAAAGACATGGCATGCTTGGCCTGCTTCGCTGCATGAGAGCTCTCACTGACTCTAACTCAGGGACAGATTCTTCCGTGACACGCCAACTAGGGCCGTCATCAGTTTCCATGTCACCTGATTGTCTGGAAACTGCAGCAGCAGCTTGCCAGTGGTAATAGGAGATACTAACATACTGATATACTTTGATATTTCCACCTCGTACCATGATGTATTTGCATCATTCCAATTGACCTCTAATGAACACATCGAAGCCTTAATAGCACCATTTATCTGCTTTAACAGTTCGTGTATGTGCCTAAAAAACCACTGTGGAGCATATTTGCGAAAACGTCATGCAGCGCAGCAAGTCCCCTTACTGCGCTGTGCTATGTGACTGTAAAAGGCCAGGAATGCACCCTATTAAAAAGAATATAGGTTCCTTCCTATCATTGTCCCTGCGCCGGCGGTATTCAGGCTGACTAGCGCCAATGTAGGCACCTTTGCACTATGATGCAAGGGTGCCCGTGTTGCAGGCAGGGTTGTTTTTGTGCAGTAAGGGACACCTTCCTGCACTAAAACAATTCTGAGACTGTGTAGAAAGAGGAAGTAACGAGAAGAAATAAAGATATTTCTCCTTGTTACGCCTCTCCTGGGAAGGCTCATCATTTTGGGGCATTCCCAGGTTTATCAGTTATGGTAAATCTGGGAATGCGTTGAAAACCATGGGCGTTGCGTGGGAACACCCACGCAACACCCATGGAATGCCTCCCTAGCACAGAGTAAGGCAAAGCAACAATTTATGCTGCATTGCTTTACTCAAGATTTATGAAGCCACTCTGGGCCACGCAGGTGGCCTTGTGTGGCTTCATAAATCTCCTTTATGAGTTGTGTCGCTTTTGCACCACAGTGCGTGGGGTTCGTAAATAGGACCCTGTGTGATTTTTTCAGGCCTGGATGGCACTTGGTACCATTACCCTATCCAGCTCTGAAAACGTATGAAGAGTTTTTTCGTAGTGTTTAATTTGTAAAACATAAACTAAAAAAATAAATATACAGCATATAGCGTTTTAGGGTCCTACTGTGGAGCTACCAAATGCTGGGTTTGCCAACTACTGTCCTTGACTCCACCTGGGTTTGCCGACTAACAGCCTTGATTCCACCTCCTATTTCTTTTTTCCATCCCCCTACTGTTCCTGACCCTTTAGCTCACGCTTGCAGGGTTTTTTCATCCATGCAATTCTCCTTTGTCACTGTTTTCCTATTTTTCGCTTCTTTCTCCATGTTCTGCCTTTTCTGTCCAGTGCTCTGGGTAAAAGCGTGTTGATTACAACGTTCTGGTCCCCCAAATGAGTGCCCCTGTCCACCACCACCAGCCAGTGGCGGAAATGAAACACTGGATTTTCCTGTGCCTCTTTCAGCCGGTGCACCTCTGTCCTCTTTCTATTTCAATTGTCGAAAGGCATGGTCACTCTGGCACTAGAACCTCTCTGTAGACGACACATCATTCAAACTGTTATATTTATACAACACTGAAGGTAAAAAAAGGGACATTAATATAAGGCAAAGAATTACTATTTCCTATATGTCAGTTATTCACAACCAAAATAGGCTGGTGTTGATCAAGTTTTTTGGAGGGACAAGGGTGGTGATGGAGAATGAACAATTGCTACCACAGCTCGGCTACGAAATTATGAAAGTTGCATGCTCTCTCGATTGCCATATTTTGAGTGACAAGCTGCAGGAGTGGTTGGATCCTTACCTGCATAGACTCAGGGTTCCTTACCTGCTCCATTATTGTTAGACTTCTCTTTCAGGTCGCGTCTTTCAGGTCGCGTCTTGCTATGCAGACCTACACTACCATCGGGGACTGTGAGGGTAAGATCAGGACCAAAAATAGGACCGGGCAACCCAAATATTTGCAGTCCACATTCACAGAATGCAGTGGCATGGCTAGACCTTTTGCTGCCTGTGGCGGCCCCTGCGTTTTCTGCCCCACAGTGGCTGCATGTAGGAGCTGGGGGTGGTGGTGCTGGCGGATTCCTGCGTGGCCGCCCCATGACGGCCGCAGGTAAGAGCGGGGGGTGCACCGCCCCCAAAACTCATGCTGCCCAGGAAGGACCGCCCCCCCATCCCTCCTACACCACTGAGGGAATGCAACCTTTTGCCAAACTTTGTAAGTATCAACAGGTTAATTTTGGAGGAAGGAGCCCTGGCAAGTCCATTCTAAAAGCCATTATACCAATACAGCTTGCCAGAAGGTCTATAAATATCCTTCTCATCCTCGGGTCCCTGATTCCACTGCTGATCTTTTAGTACATTAGCCTGTGCTCACCCTAGCATCCCTGAATGCCCACCATCAGGCCTTAAACCTCCTGCTCATCATTGGGGATTCTGACTTTTTATTGGCCAACAGTACCAAGAAGATCATGCTCACCCTCATGTCCGGAGACATCTACTCATTGCCAGGGACCTGTGCAAACCTCTCGCCCCCAAGTCCCACAGTTTCCTACACATTCTCAGGTTCCTAGTTAAGGACCTGCTCTTCTGATGTCCCTGAGGGTCTGGCTTACAGCTGGCCCTTCAAGGCTCATGCTAACCCTCAGTTGTTTGTGGTTCCTGCTCATCCTCTGTTCCCTTAGACTCTTGGAGCTCCTGTTCATCATCAGTTCACTGAGGCCCCTAATGACCCTCAGTTCTTTGAGGAATGTTCACTTTTTGTTCATTGAGGCCCCTGTTTACCCTCAGTTCTCTGAGGCTCCTACTAACCCTGTGCGTAGAGCAGTGCTTAATTTGTAAAATATGAAGTGCAGGTGCTCAAATTTTTGTCGGAGGCCACACCTACTTTTTTTACAGCTCCACCCACTTCCTCCACTGGCTCCACCCACTTACTCTATTAGCTCCACCCACATCCTCAACCAGCACTGCTAAAAGTCAGATGTAATAATACCCCATACCTGATCTGAATTTCAGCAAGGAGCCTTCCTCATAGTAAGGTTTTGATAGGAGGTTCCCCTGCCCTGTGAAAATTTTGAAAAGATTAAGCCAAATGTGCATTCAAAGCACAATTTTGGAATAAATTAGCTAGAATCACTAATGCATTGAAAAGGGACAATTCCAGTGCTCTATGTGCTGATTTGGGTAAAGGACAATACTGGGGTTGCCATTTTTAACAGAGTCTATAAGTTCAAAGATACAACTTTTACATAGCTTATGACACAAAATAAACCAAAATGCTCTGAAAACACGCTAAACAGATAAACTGAATAAAATCATGCAATACAGTTGAATGAGTCACTTTGTCACTTCCAGTGGCCGAAGGGGTTTGGAGTACATAAAGGTATTACTCCATAAGCAGGGTGACGTCGGTGGCAGTGTGCAGAGTTAGTTTCACACTGTCAGTCACAAAAATTATTAATTAATCGACTGGTAACCCAAAGCAGCCCTCGCAAGTTTTGTTAGACCAGCCCCCATACAGTACGTAACAAGCGAGCTTAACGACTGCTATAGGTGTTGGGGGAGGGGACTTCTCCCCTTAAGAACATTTTGTAAAAAGAAAGACCAAAATGGTGCACAACACATTTTTCATTAGATATTCAGCTGTATTAACTTTCAAAGCATAGTAAATCGTAAATGATGACCTGACATAAGTACCCAGGCTAGAAAGCATGGAAATGTCACACATAAGCACCCAGGCCAGAAAGCATGGAAATCTCACACTGTACTCAGACCAGGAAGCATGGAAATGTCAAACAAAGGCACCCAGGCCAGAAAGCATGGAAACGTCACACAAAGGCACCCAGGATGGAAAGCATGGAAACGTCAAACAAAGGCACCCAGCCAGGCCAGAAAGCATGAAAATGTCAAACAAAGGCACCCAACCCAAGCCAGTAGCGCTGGAACAATTTTCAGCTGGAACAATTTTCACAGTGTTGGTGCTGCAGCTGCCCTAAATGTTACATCACTGAGGAAGTAATAAGATTGTGAAAAATCCAAACATCACAGTAAGGACAAACATAGCAAAGGAGCCTTGCCCATTCTGGCGGAGGTGGTGAGGGTGTGGTGGTTAGGTATGTTGCAGTGGAGCATTTTGAATGTTTTCAAAGAAATCTGCATTTCTAGAGCTTTTATGTACGAAACACATCAATACCCTGTTATGCTAGGAATGATGCACCTACCTCTAGCTTAGCCTAACCAAAGGTCTGTTGCACAGACTCGAGGCAGCACAGAATGACAGTGTTAGATTTTCTGCCTGCATGGAAGCAATGGAGTAGCAAGGATGCAATGGGCCCTGCTGCAAGCAAAACAAATCAAGCAAGGAAAATGCCCCCTTTGACTGTTATTGGGGTAGTCTGCAATTACCAGGGTTCATTGGGCCCCTTAGGGCTCTGTGGCCTGGTGCCACTGTACCTGCTGCACCAATAGTAGCTACACCCCTGCATGGAAGAGAGGTCACATATCCAATACCAGGAGAGGCGTATTAGCTCAAAATTGAAAGCCACATTAGGTTCAACTGGCTGGACTTTCCAAAGGAGTACATTATCAATTAAGCACTTAGCACTCTTTTACTTGGAGGAAAACTTCTCTACCCAATTTGTACCAAAGGGCCAAGGTCGTTTGACTCAGAAGTACTATGTTCAGAATCAGTAGACGTTTGATTATTAAGAGGTCGATTCCGATTCGGGCCGGAAAAAGCACCGACCGACTCGGATCCGGAAAAAATACCGACCGACACGTACCCGTGGCGCCCGACACGCCAAGTACGATGCAAGGCGCGAAAAATCCGACCGACACGTAACGAAACCAAGTCGACCGACCGAGCCGCACGGAAAATAGCAATCCGGCCGGAAAAACACGCGAATCCAACCGACCGACACGCACCCGGAACAAATCCGACCGAAACGTACACGCCAACTCCAAACCGCAAAGTACGATGCAAGGCGCGAAAACCACGAGCGAGTCGGACGGAGGACAGGCCGTACGACCGACACGCATACAAAACCGAGCCGAAGCAACACAAAACACCGCGACCGACGCGTACGCAGCATAGAAAACTGCACAAACACAGCGTGAACGAAACGGAAAACACCGTACGAGACCAATGCAGGGTCCGACTCGGTCACAAGAACGTTTCCAACATACACAAACAACACAAAGGAAAAATCACCCAAAAAAAGGCCAAACAAGCAATTACCAAGCCAATAAATACTGGGGGGGTGGGGACAGAGAACAAAGACACACCCACAACTCCACCTATATAAAGGACACAAATCACTACCATGAGCCTTTGCAAATGCCATTCCACTGCCAGCACCCAAGAGAAAGCAACCACACACCCACAGCTCATCCCTCACACAAGCCACACACCAGCAGCACACCAACAAATACCTACCTCACATACACCCAGCAAAACACACACTCACACACCCTCACCTGCACACCAACACACACATCACTCACCATCACCACCCATCACCATGCCCCCCAAGAAGAATCACAAGTTCCTAGATTGTGAATTGGAAGTCCTGGTAGACGAGATCCTCAGGGTAGAGCCACAGCTGTTTGGCACATTGGTCCAACAGACCCCCATGTCGCAGAAAACCAAGATGTGGGAGAGGATCATCAACAGGGTGAACGCCCAATCACCATGTCGGCGCACAAAGACCGACATCCAGAACAGGTGGTATGACGTGCGCAGGAGGGTACGGAAACTGCTGAAGCAAGACTACATCAACAGCCAACACACCGGCAGTGGCCCTCCTGCCAAGCCAATATACCTCAGGCCCTGGGAGGAGAAGGTGCGGGCCATCCTACCGCCAGTGAGCATATATGGACTAGAGGACATCCCAGAGCCTGGTGAGTACACAACAAATGTACACAATATACTGCCACAAAACACACACACATCACTGTCAAGGGGAGAGTCAAACCATGCACTCATAGCAATCACACAGCAACCAGAACAGAATCATCCCAAAATGTGTATGTCAGTCAGAGAAACACAACACATGCCATCAAAAAAGTCACATCCAACTGTGCCAACACATGTACAAACACAACCACAACTACAGCTAGGCAGTGGCACAAATAGAACTAACAAACACATCCACACATGTAGCCACCACAACAACACCAACACACAGTGAAGACCACTCAAAGGAAGGAATTCTGTGTATGCTGGCCAAGTCAGTGTAGCCAATAGCATCATGGGAGTCGCAGTCACACATATTGCCCGCCCCAAAACTGTCCCATCAACACCACCATGAACCATGCGCACATCACAGAGAGTGGAGAAGGACTCACAAGATGGCTGACACTGGCTACTGCTGTGGGGAGCACAAGGCCCTGCTGCCAACTGTGCACCAACAAACAGCAGGACACCACTGACTGACATCCTGAGAGACAACTTACACTCCCTGCAATGCAAGCACGTTCCATGGTGGGATATCTGGCTGGCTGAGTGGGAAGGGGGACTTGCAGCACTGACTATAGTCACCAGCACCTCCCCTCACACCCCCCCAACACAAACTCCACAGTACCCACCTGGTAGAATGCAATGCCCTCCATCCTAACACAAGATCCCACAAAGCACCACCACCCTGGGTTATGTTGTGTGAAGCACAGGGACACTCTTGGGACTCTTAGCCAAACAACTGCCAGGACAACACTCCCAGCCATCCTGTCAGCACAGCCAGCCCACCCCACAGGGAAGCAGAGTCAAAAGGAAGGAAGCATGGGCATGCTGGGAAGGGGGGTGGAGGCAATAGCATGATGGGAGTCGTACTCACAGACATTGCTCAGCCTCACAACTGGCCCATCAACACCACCCTGAACCATGCTCACATCACAGGGAGTGGAGAAGGACTCACAAGATGGCTGACACTGGCTACTGCTGTGGGGAGCACAAGGCCCTGCTGCCAACTGTGCACCAACAAACAGCAGGACACCACTGACTGACATCCTGAGAGACAACTTACACTCCCTGCAATGCAAGCACGTTCCATGGTGGGATATCTGGCTGGCTGGGTGGGAAGGGGGACTTGCAGCACTGACTATAGTCACCAGCACCTCCCCTCACACCCCCCCAACACAAACTCCACAGTACCCACCTGGTAGAATGCAATGCCCTCCATCCTAACACAAGATCCCACAAAGCACCACCACCCAGGGTTATGTTGTGTGAAGCACAGGGACACTCTTGGGACTCTTAGCCAAACAACTGCCAGGACAACACTCCCAGCCATCCTGTCAGCACAGCCAGCCCACCCCACAGGGAAGCAGAGTCAAAAGGAAGGAAGCATGGGCATGCTGGGAAGGGGGTGGAGGCAATAGCATGATGGGAGTCGTACTCACAGACATTGCTCAGCCTCACAACTGGCCCATCAACACCACCCTGAACCATGCTCACATCACAGGGAGTGGAGAAGGACTCACAAGATGGCTGACACTGGCTACTGCTGTGGGGAGCACAAGGCCCTGCTGCCAACTGTGCACCAACAAACAGCAGGACACCACTGACTGACATCCTGAGAGACAACTTACACTCCCTGCAATGCAAGCACGTTCCATGGTGGGATATCTGGCTGGCTGGGTGGGAAGGGGGACTTGCAGCACTGACTATAGTCACCAGCACCTCCCCTCACACCCCCCCAACACAAACTCCACAGTACCCACCTGGTAGAATGCAATGCCCTCCATCCTAACACAAGATCCCACAAAGCACCACCACCCAGGGTTATGTTGTGTGAAGCACATGGACACTCTTGGGACTCTTAGCCAAACAACTGCCAGGACAACACTCCCAGCCATCCTGTCAGCACAGCCAGCCCACCCCACAGGGAAGCAGAGTCAAAAGGAAGGAAGCATGGGCATGCTGGGAAGGGGGTGGAGGCAATAGCATGATGGGAGTCGTACTCACAGACATTGCTCAGCCTCACAACTGGCCCATCAACACCACCCTGAACCATGCTCACATCACAGGGAGTGGAGAAGGACTCACAAGATGGCTGACACTGGCTACTGCTGTGGGGAGCACAAGGCCCTGCTGCCAACTGTGCACCAACAAACAGCAGGACACCACTGACTGACATCCTGAGAGACAACTTACACTCCCTGCAATGCAAGCACGTTCCATGGTGGGATATCTGGCTGGCTGGGTGGGAAGGGGGACTTGCAGCACTGACTATAGTCACCAGCACCTCCCCTCACACCCCCCAACACAAACTCCACAGTACCCACCTGGTAGAATGCAATGCCCTCCATCCTAACACAAGATCCCACAAAGCACCACCACCCTGGGTTATGTTGTGTGAAGCACATGGACACTCTTGGGACTCTTAGCCAAACAACTGCCAGGACAACACTCCCAGCCATCCTGTCAGCACAGCCAGCCCACCCCACAGGGAAGCAGAGTCAAAAGGAAGGAAGCATGGGCATGCTGGGAAGGGGGTGGAGGCAATAGCATGATGGGAGTCGTAGTCACAGACATTGCTCAGCCTCACAACTGGCCCATCAACACCACCCTGAACCATGCTCACATCACAGGGAGTGGAGAAGGACTCACAAGATGGCTGACACAGGCTACTGCTGTGGGGAGCACAAGGCCCTGCTGCCAACTGTGCACCAACAAACAGCAGGACACCACTGACTGACATCCTGAGAGACAACTTCCACTCCCTGCAATGCAAGCACGTTCCATGGTGGGATATCTGGCTGGCTGGGTGGGAAGGGGGACTTGCAGCACTGACTATAGTCACCAGCACCTCCCCTCACACCCTCCCCAACACAAACTCCACAGTACCCACCTGGTAGAATGCAATGCCCTCCATCCTAACACAAGATCCCACAAAGCACCACCACCCTGGGTTATGTTGTGTGAAGCACAGGGACACTCTTGGGACTCTTAGCCAAACAACTGCCAGGACAACACTCCCAGCCATCCTGTCAGCACAGCCAGCCCAACCCACAGGGAAGCAGAGTCAAAAGGAAGGAAGCATGGGCATGCTGGGAAGGGGGAGGAGGCAATAGCATGATGGGAGTCGTACTCACAGCCCTACATCCCCCACCACATGGCCCAGCAAGCTCACACTCACGCATGCACATCCCACAGAGAGTGGAAAGGCCCATAAAAGATGTCTGACACTGTTGCTGTGTCGTGGGGAGCACAAGGGCATGCTGGGTACTGCACACCAACCAACAGCAGGACACCACTGTCAGCCATCTTGCCATTGCCCTCACACCCACACCCACTGAACTCCACACAAAAGCAAGTAAGTATGGGAATGCTGGCAAGTGGGGTGGAGGCAATGGCATGATGGGAGTCGTAGTCACAGACATAGCTCACCCCCACAACTGTCCCATCAACACCACCCTGAACCATGCTCACATCACAGGGAGTGGAGAAGGACTCACAAGATGGCTGACACTGGCTACTGCTGTGGGGAGCACAAGGCCCTGCTGCCAACTGTGCACCAACAAACAGCAGGACACCACTGACTGACATCCTGAGAGACAACTTACACTCCCTGCAACGCAAGCACGTTCCATGGTGGGATAACTGACTGGCTGGCTGGGTGGGAAGGAGGTCTGGCTGTCAACCAAACACAAGCAATGCAGACCATGTTCACACCCCAGAAAATACATAGAAATGCCCAAATAATGCAGGACAATGTGCCACACCAATATCAACCCCTGACTGTGACGACTTAGGACAATGCAATGTACAGGCCCGCACCCAGAGGCACAGTCACAACTGTCATGTGTGTCAACCACTGATGCCTGCAGAAACATGACATACATTGTTTGTGTCTCCCAAAAACAGGTGATGATGGGGACACAGCAGCAGACGCTGAGGAGTCCCAGTCCCAGGCTCAGGAGGATGCCGAGCTCACTGGCGTCGTACAGCCTCTGTCCTCCTCGGACGATGAACAACCTGGCACATCCGGTGCAAGTCAACATGCAGCACCAGCAGGACCACCAGCTGCAGCACCAGCAGGACCACCAGCTGCACTCCCTGCACCCACCCCTACAACGACTGTCACCACGAATACCATCCCTGCCGACATGGACAGAATAAGGAGCAACACCAGCGCAGTGACCCTGGACCAACCTGGGGCCATGGACACCACCACCACCACCAACCCCCAAGGTGGACCAGGGTTATCTGTGCGTGCAACTGCACACACTGCACATGTCAGCAGAAGTGGTGGGAGGGGTGGGAGACAGAGGTCGCTGCTTGCAGACGTTGCTGGTGTGCATGACGACCCACAACTGGTACGCATAGCTGATGCGTACCAGTCCAGCACCGGAGAGCTCAGCCAGGTAGTGGGGCTCCTCAGAGACATCAAACAGCAGCAGGCTGCCCATCATGCCCACTTGGACTCCCACATGTCCCACGTGGAGTCACACATGTCCCGTGTGGACTCACACATGTCCCGCGTGGAGTCCAAGTGGGATGTACTGCATGAGATGACGGCGGTGCACAGGGACATTTTACAATGCCTCCGCCAGATGAACAGCAACCAGTCCACACCTCCCTGTGTGCCAACAACATCTGGTACCGAACAAACTGCAACTGCCACAGGGAGGGAGGAGGACTCTGGCGGAGAGTCCCCTGCACCGCAGCAGCCTGCACTTGAGGGCCCCCCCAAGAAGAGGGGTCGTCCGAGGAGGGGAAAGTGAGAGGCCGATGGCCAAGCGCAACTCCCAGGAAGCCTGAACCTGTTCTGGATGTTCGCCTTTGTGCACAGACTGTTCACCCTGTTGACGGCATACACTACTCCCACACATTGCATGGGGAGTACAAGTTGGACCAATGTGTCAGACAACTGTGGCCCCGATACTGGGGATCCTGTCTACCCGGACTTTCAATTCACCTAGGAACTTGGGATTGCAAGATTCATGTACAGCACAACACATCCTATGCACTATTTACACAAATGTATCACAATAAACACACTAATACACCATACTTGCCTCTGTCGTGATTCCAACGTGGGTGCTGTTATGGGGATGATGAACTGCAAAATTACACTGTGTATGCGAACTGCAACAGCAAGGACAACACAGGCATGTGAGTAAAGGCAACGTGACACATATGAGGGAGACACACCACCAGGGCTACACAACACATACACACCTAGGCCATCTGACTCATTGCCTACACTGATGTTGCCAGGGAAGACGGTGCAATGCACAGACACCACACCCATTCCCAGTTGTAGTCAAGTAGCCCACAGGTGCAGTAAGCAAATGGCAGTCAAATGTGTGACCACAGACAACGCACATCACTAAGTGAAGCACAGGTTTATTACACAGTAGCAACATGCCGTAACCACTACAGATGCAAGGTAACCCCACCTGGTAGCGGGCACGCAGTCAACAACTGTAGACGGAAGGAAGTCCATGGGTGTGGCGCACATCACCTGTAGGGACACAACAGCTACCAGCCTGGATGTGCAATCACGTCGTCGGTGGACACAGTTGACCAAACGAATCTGAAAGTACCCTGTGAAGGACAGAAATGACACACAGTCAAAAGCAATGCAGTACAGGACAGAACAGCAAAACTCATGCACAATACATGTTACAAGATACCCACCCAGAACCAAGTTAGCATGTCAACACTGTTGGGGAGTACAGCCCACCTGTAACCACACATCGCAACACACATCCAGTCAAGTAGCCCATGGACACACTCCAACAGCGCCAGAGCCCCACCCACACATCATGCCAACTCACATCATTCACATGACACCTCAGGATACTCACATTCAGCTAAAGAAGTTGGTGATGAGCTGTGTGCGGACATCACCATCACCATCATCATCATCATCGTCACTGGCATCTTGGTCCAGGCCAGGATCCTCCACAGGTGGCGGATGTTGGTCATCGTCATCCTGGATGAGAGGCAACTCCTTCCGCACTGCCAGGTTGTGTAGCATGCAGCAGACGATGATAATCTTGCACACTTTCGCAGGGGCATATGGGAGGGACCCTCCGGTCTTGTCCAGGCAGCGGAAGCGGCTCTTCAGGAGACCAAAGGTCCGCTCAATCACTCTCCTGGTCCGACCATGTGCCTCATTGTAGCGCATCTGGGCAGGTGTCACAGGGTTCCTGAGGGGTGTCAGCAACCACGGCATGTTGGGGTATCCCGAGTCACCTACGGACAGACAAGTGCACATCAGCTGACTTGGAAAAGTGGGCGGAATACTACAGATCAGATCACACACAATGGCACAAAGTCAGTACACACCGACAAGCCAGGCACGCTGGTTCTGCATCTGTGCCATCATCCTGGGGATGCGACTACTCCTCATCACAAAGGCATCATGTGCTGAACCAGGGAAACGGGCACACACGTGTGTGATGGTCATGTCTGCAAGACACACCACCAGTGCATTGACCGAGTGGTAGTGCTTGCGGTTCCTGTAGGCCTGCTCCTGGGCCTGTGGTGGTACCAAAGCCACATGTGTCCCATCAATGGAGCCAATGACATGCGGCATCCTCCCCAGGGCATAAAAGTCACTCTTCACGTCAGTGAGTCGTCGCAGTCTAGGGAAATAGATGTACCGGTTCAGGAAGAGCAACATTGCCGCCAAAACATCGCGGAGCACACGGCTGAACATGGTCTGTGACATCCCACCAGCAGACGCCACAGTATGTTGGAAGGTACCGGTGGCAAAGAAGTGTAGGGCTGCCATCACCTTCACCTTGGGGGTCAGCGCTGTAGGATACGGCCGGCCAGGCTGCAAATGTGGGGACAACTGCACTGCCAAATCCTCAATCAGCTGCCTGGTGAAGCGGTACCGTCGGATGCTGTCCCGTTCCACCATCGTTGCCAGGTCTGGGAATGGCCGATGGACAGCAGGAGCCCTGCAGTGCAGAGGAGAAGTAAGCAAGATCGTCAGTCACCCCACATATGCGGCATTGAACACACTCAAGATCCCAACATACATCATCATGAGGCACAACTACATGAAGTGTGCAGTACCGGAAGGACATGTATGGTACATACATGGCAACATCTGTCAACACGGTCCTACAGGTGGCATCAATTTGTCCCAGGTTGGCCCATTGGATATCATGATGCCGTGTCACAGTCACCCCCCACAGTGACATGTGAGGACAGATGTGCCCCAGGCACCACAGCTCAACGACAGGTACATTCCCAGGGACCCTGTAATGCCACATGGACACTGGCATCACCTGGAGTATCATGTGTACACCACAGCAAAACAAACATGACCCCCACAGGTAGTGGCCACACTTGCCATGGCAGGACAGACATGGACGTCTGTGACACACACGCACAACATCAGAGTCCATGCACACACAACGTGGATGTGGAGACTGTCTCCCATTGTGCACATGAAATCAGAGACATTGTAAACACTACATGCACAAAGACTGTGGAGGGCCATCACTATTGTGCCACTGGGACACCCTGGCTCAAACATACCGTCCCACATGGGACTCACGGGGTATGTGACATGACATACACAAACACCACTGTGAAATGTGACCATGACACATGCACAGATATGAACAGTTGCACATCACAGTGGTCACGTACACGTAACACCCAGGATCCTGTCCCCATGAACACGTGCACAGCCTGGGGGTGGCTGCCCACAGGTGACACCCACAGGACAACATGTACACCAACATACACACAATAGGAAATGCAGCCTTACATGCCTTATGATAAGGTTTGGACAGGCTGTCGTGATGTAGGTGTGCCCCTCACTCCCTGGGAGCTATCTGTGGCTGGCATATGTCCATCTGAGACAGGCATGCTGACCTATGCCAGTCACATGTACAGTGATGCGTTGTACCGCAATGGACCGATCGGTGCCTCCGGCCGGCCCATTGCCTTCAATGTGTGCGGGTACGCGTTGTACCCCTGTGCGCGTTGTACCGCAATGGACCGATCGGTGCCTCCGGCCGGCCCATTGCCTTCAATGTGTGCGGGTACGCGTTGTACCCCTGTGCGCGTTGAACCGCAATGGACAGATCGGTGCCTCCGGCCGACCCATTGCCTTCAATGTGTGCGGGTACGCGTTGTACCCCTGTGCGCGTTGTACCGCAATGGACCGATCGGTGCCTCCGGCCGGCCCATTGCCTTCAATGTGTGCGGGTACGCGTTGTACCCCTGTGCGCGTTGTACCGCAATGGACCGATCGGTGCCTCCGGCCGGCCCATTACCTTCAATGTGTGCGGGTACGCGTTGTACCCCTGTGCGCGTTGAACCGCAATGGACCGATCGGTGCCTCCGGCCGGCCCATTGCCTTCAATGTGTGCGGGTACGCGTTGTACCCCTGTGCGAGTTGAACCGCAATGGACCGATCGGTGCCTCCGGCCGGCCCATTGCCTTCAATGTGTGCGGGTACGCGTTGTACCCCTGTGCGCGTTGTACCGCAATGGACCGATCGGTGCCTCCGGCCGGCCCATTGCCTTCAATGTGTGCGGGTACGCGTTGTACCCCTGTGCGCGTTGTACCGCAATGGACCGATCGGTGCCTCCGGCCGGCCCATTGCCTTCAATGTGTGCGGGTACGCGTTGTACCCCTGTGCGCGTTGAACCGCAATGGACCGATCGGTGCCTCCGGCCGGCCCATTGCCTTCAATGTGTGCGGGTACGCGTTGTACCCCTGTGCGCGTTGAACCGCAATGGACCGATCGGTGCCTCCGGCCGGCCCATTGCCTTCAATGTGTGCGGGTACGCGTTGTACCCCTGTGCGCGTTGTACCGCAATGGACCGATCGGTGCCTCCGGCCGGCCCATTGCCTTCAATGTGTGCGGGTACGCGTTGTACCCCTGTGCGCGTTGAACCGCAATGGACCGATCGGTGCCTCCGGCCGGCCCATTGCCTTCAATGTGTGCGGGTACGCGTTGTACCCCTGTGCGCGTTGTACCGCAATGGACCGATCGGTGCCTCCGGCCGGCCCATTGCCTTCAATGTGTGCGGGTACGCGTTGTACCCCTGTGCGCGTTGAACCGCAATGGACCGATCGGTGCGCACCCATTGACAATGGGCTTGCCTGGCAACGGACGCGTTTTCGAATTTCGAACGAGTCGGTTGCTGGGAATTCAGTTGGTCACCCACAACAATGTTGCAAAATCATGTATGTCATGAAGTTGAAGATTTGAAGGATGCTGTGGGCGTGTTTTGGTGCTGCTATTCCATGGATTGGCCAGATTCAGAAGATGCAAACGACTTGGACCTATCACTTTGGACACAAGGGACAGGATCTGCCTCTCCAGCACATATATATTGCTGGCTGTTCCCCTGAGAGCCCACTTGCCTGCACTACATGCTCCAGGACGACATCTGCCACTGCACTGCTGCTGTCTCTGCCCCTCTGGACCCTGCAATGGCACGTACTGTGGAGAGAGCCCCAGCCTTCAGCCTTGAGGAGAACCAGGCCCTGCTGGACAGCCTACTTCCACAGTACAGCAAGCTGTATGGGACACCAGGGGAGCAGGTGAGTGTCCTGTGCACTGCCTTTCTGAATGTGCATTTTGTCTGACTAGCAAGGCTGAGAGTCTGCACGCCACTGGCTAGCAGGCTCACTGAGTAGTTGTCACCCCCCATAGTGTGTAGTGACTTGCACTGGACAGGTATGGTGGAGTGACAGTGCTTCTGAACAGGGTTTTACTCCCCATGCAATGATACCATGTAGTGACTTCTGGAAAACTGTCCATGGGCAGCCGTGCACTGCCTGTGTACACCATGTGCCCCTGTGATTGCGACATGTATATGCAACTGTGTCATGCACGGATATGTTGCATGTGTAGTAATGGCCTTATCACTTTGTCATCCTGACAGGCTTCTGCCCATCGGAAGCAGGAGATATGGAAGGACATCGTCCGGGCTGTCCGGTCCGTGGGGGTCTACAAGCGCCGGATCCGCAACTGCCAAAAGAGGTGGCAGGACCTTCGGGGCTGGACCCGGAGGATTGCACGGGTCCAGCTGAAGCTGTCGCCTCCTCGCAGGAGGGGCGGAACACGGACCCTGACCCCCCACATGCTCAGGATCCTGGCGGTGGTCTTTCCAGACCTGGATGGGCAGCTGAAGGCCAGAGAGCAGCAAGGAGGGGGTGAGTCAAAGACTGCACTGTGTACTCTGTCTAACATGCTATGTGCCCTCCTCGGGCCTGGTTAAACTGCCACAGTACAGCGGTCATGTTGTCCAGGAGCCATGTCCCTCTATTGTGCACTGCCCACTCCTCATCTGATACCCAGGTGTGGCCCTTACATGCAGGGAATTCTGTCACTTAGGACTGTGTCCTTGCAGTTTGCTTGACTCAAGGTGGGAGACAGCATCTGTTTCCCTGACTCTGTGGTGGGCATCATGGGTGGGTCCATTGCTTACACAATGCCTGTATTCTGACATGTATTCAGCGTGTTACTTTGATCTGTGGTCCAATTGCTGAGCTGATCCACCACATGTGGCTGGGGTATCTGGCACACACCCATGCTGCGGGTGGGAACAATGTTTGGGCCCCAGGAGTATGTATATGACGTGTGTCACACATACTTAGCCAGCTGCCTACAGTCCAGGGCTCATCCCTCATTCATGTGGGGCTGGACAGTCATGCCTACTCCAGGCCATACAATACACTCTGTACTCCCACTCCCGTGTATCAGCTGACACATTGTGCGCAGTGATTTGACCCCTCAGGTGTCTGCCTCTGTGTCAGTGTGCTGTGGATTAGTCGCCAGGACTGCTGTGGAGTTTCTTGGTAGGGGCTCAGCATGCCACTGGAGATGTGACCATAGGAGACGATACTTGTGTGACACATAGGTGTCTGATCAGCTGCCCATGCAGACTGGGGCATGTGAATGTGAAGTTCAGGCAGCTGTTCCCCATGCACAGCAGAGTGTGAGGGGCTCAGGTTCAGAGGGTAGTGTCACAGGTCTACCATATGTCCAAAAGTTATGACCTGGACAGATGAGGGTTAAGAGGATGTGTTGTGGGGGGATGTACATGTGCACTTGTGCAGCTCCAGGACTTGCATTCCCCATGACCTACTATTGTGACACAGTGCAGAGTGTTGTTGTCTGGCTGCAAAGTCATACATCACTGAGACAGTGATGTATGACTTTGCAGTCATGCCTCCGCCATGGCATGTGTCTACTGATTGGTGAGCCTGCAGGGGAGTGACATGTGCTACATGCACACCATAGTGGCGCTGGCTATCAGGACATGGGTGCATCATGGTGTCTGTCGCTGGTATGCATCACATGCATTTCCTATTTGACTCTGGGCATCCCTTTCATCCGGAAACCTGTACTGACTCAGTGGCAAGAGCTGTGATGTGTGCATGTCCACATGCCACACCGTGTCCTCTGCACTGTCCAACTACTGTGTACTTGGTGCATGTGTCAACACTGGGGTGTTGCAATCCAACAGACACCAGACAGATGGGTGCAAGGCCATGTGGGATGTGAGTGCCATGCTTGGCATCGGACTGACAATTGACTTCTCCTGTTCAATTAGGGCACTTTTAGCAATGTACAACTGATGATGCCAGGGCTTGCTCTGTGATGTGCTGTGCTCACAGTGGTGTGTGCGTTATGTGCAGGTGACTGATGTCTGTCTGTATCCCCATTGTTTGCAGATACATCCACGGCCACGGAAGGGGACAGCTCCATGGACCAGGAGGAGCCAGAGAGCCAGACTGGGTCAGCAGCCGAGGAGTGGTCGGAGGGACCCAGTGGCACGGAGGGCGAGGGGAGCCACACCGAGGAGTCCTCAGCAGCATCCACCTCAGCTGAGGACCAGAGCAACTCGGAGGATGACTCCCTTGTGGAGGCGGGTGTCAGCAGCCACCACACCCCAGCTAGTGTTGCTGTCCCCGCCACCACCAGCACCACCACCGCCCTCCCATCGGCTCCCATTCCCCAGGTCCGTGGAGGCTCCCATGTCCGGGAGCGTGTTTCCTTTGGGCCAGGCACCGCACCCCTGCCCCTGTGTCCCCTGCTGCCCTGAGTGAGGAGTCTGTGTACCTCCTTCGCCAGCTCCATGTAGGGCAGACAGCCATGCTGAGTGTCCTCCATGCGCACACCGCGCTGTTGACTCAGCTGGTGTCATTCATGGAGGGCATCTCATCGGGCATGTCTGACCTACAGAGGGGCAATAGGTCCATGGACTCCTCCCTGACGGCAGCAGTGTCCTCCTCAAACGGTCCCTCACCCCTCCTGCCTCTGCTCCATCCACACTCCCCAGCACCTTACCCGTCCCAAGCACACACACACCGGCACAGGCACACACCAGCACACACACATCCAGCACACTGACACACACGCCAATGACAAAACGCACACGCACGCACATTCAGGGGACTGAAGCCAGACTCACAGGGGATGGGGCCCTGGAACACACACACGCATCCACATGCACTGCGCAGTCCTCAGTTCCCTCTCCCTCCAAAGCACCCTCCCTTGCCTCACCTGCAACCCCAAAGTCACAGCAGCTCTTCCTCTGTGACCTCGGCCTCTTCCCCACCGATGAAGCTGCTCCAGCATCCCGGGGGAAGAGGAAGCCCACCCACACGGAGCAGAGTGCCCCTCGCCCCCGGACACCCTCCCCCAGGCACAGATGGACTGAGGCCCCCACCCGCAAGTCCCCCGGAGTCCTAAGAGCAAGACCCCGCCACCGCCCTGCAGCTCAGGCACAAGGTCTCCGTCCTCCATCCCTCAGGCCCCCACTGCACAGGTGCCCCCACCACACCCTGCCCCAGGTTCCCCCACCCACAGATATACCATCCCCAAGAGGATCAGGCCTTCTCCCCCTGCCACTTGCTCTCCCAGCACCACACCCCCCGCTGCGCTTGTCTGTGCCACTGATGTGGTGAGGGTGTCCTCCCCCTCTGTCCAACCCACCTTGCCTGTTCCCCATTCTCCTCCCCTGGAGGTAGGCACTGCAGTGGAGTCCACTACCGCCCTGTCTGACTTGGACACTGCAGTGGCGGACCTGTCCACTCCATCTGCAGGGTCCACTGCAGTTGTGCCGGCACCCACGACATCTGAGTCATGCCCCCCAGTTGTGCCGGCACACACCATGTCAGACACCTCCACTGCAGTTGTCAGTGGATCGCCAGCACCCACCACCCCTTCCCTGACTCCCCCTGGTGAGCCCTGATCCTGTCCCTGCGGTGCCTGGCCTGCCCCCCCGGTTGCCCCTCCTAGTGGATTGTCCCTGGTTTTGTGCAGGCATGCGTAGGGTGACATCTGCCAGTGTCACCCTGTTTGAACTTTGACAATGGACTGGCCATTGGCCTTTGCTCTATTTTTTCTGGACGTCGTTTTCAATCAACACATATGCTGAATAAAGCAACTTTCTTTTCTCTAGTGCTCATGCTTCAGATGTACATGTTGTTGGTGCTGCTAACCATGCCCTTGCTGCAGTGATGGTGATATCTGGTCTCATGATTATGAAGTGTTACTGTGCAGGAACCCATGTGGTCCAGGGGGAATGTGTCCTATCATGTGGTGTATCCATATCATCAATAGCAGCATCTGAGGGTGTCATGTGTTCAGTATTTGGCAATGGGTTTCCTACTTACATTAGCAATTTCATATCTGTGGCTTCCACCCCTGCACATCTGTTGTGCCTGCCATCGTTGCATTTGTCTACTTCCCTGACCGTGTTGCCATCTCCAGTGGACATGCAGGTTTGGGCATCAATGGGGAAGGACTCATCCGTGTAGTCAGTGCAACATTGCTATACAAGTGTGTTGGATCTGTGCTGATGATTCCGTTGGCACATCCATGACCAGGCTGATGTGATGGGAGCCCTCATTTGGTGCTAATTGTTGATTGTGTGACCAAGTGCTCAGCTGACATGATGGGGCCCTACTGAGGCAACATATGGCACAGCTTTCCTCACACAGGAGTGGAGTCCCCTCATGGCAGTGTGTACACGTGTGACATTGCCTGCGCCCAAGGTGTGTGTTGTATGTGCATGTCTGTGTGTTCACTTCCATTTATCTGCGCATGCTGTGATCCCTAGTGTTGTACCTGTTTGTGATGCTTGCTGACTTGAGCTATGTTCCCCCAAAGTCTTCTCCCTGTGTTCTCTGTGATGTGGGTGCATGGCACATTACTGGTCATCAGGGTGTCACCCATAGGTGTGTTTGCTGTCAGGGCTGAGTTTGTGTGCAGACGCAGATGGGTCACAGTCAGGTTTCCCCTTGGCACTTGTTGTTTGCCCCTGTCATGTGATTTTCAGTTCTTGTTGTCTTTCAGTGATTGTGACACGTTGTGTGTGTGACTGCTGGCACTCCTCAGGGTCCGGGCTGCAATGTTGGTTGTTGTCTATGTGTGTTCTTTGTGGGTGACCTTGGCTTCTTCATTGGTGTGTGACTGTGGCTGGGATCCCATTGGTTGGTGTGGTATCGCCGTCATGTCCATGTACAGCGTAGTGTGCAGTGTGTCAGACATTCAGGAGTCTTGTTGAGTGGCCATGTGTGATGTGTTTCTGCACCTTGGTTCCCACCCACCACCCTGGAATAGTCATGGGTGCATGTGCAATGTCACCAGTGCATGTGTACTTCACTGCTGCACATTGTTAGAGGTCGAGGGGTGTGGTCTTGAGTGTGTGCAGATGGGAGTTGTTGCCCAGCTAGTCCCCTGCCTCCATGTTGGCCTTGGCTTACTGGCCATGCTGATTGATTTGTGCTTGTGTAGGTGTGATGGTAGTTTGTTGCTCAGGACACCTGACTGTGGTTCACAGTGTGAACGACATTTAGCTTTGTCATCACAGTGGGATTTTTATTCAGCCCAGGGTCACCACATTGTGGGGGCCCTGGGGGTGGTGCGTCTGTGTCTTGCTGTGTCAGTTGTTGTTCCTACGTGCCTGTGTGACATGTGTGTTTTGTGCTCCCTCTCATCTGACAATGCCTGCTTGCCCACATAGGGGATTTGGATCCATGAGTTACCTTAGTGTGGCAGTGTATGCACATCTGTATGATTGGTATTCAGCTCTCCTCATGTGTTGTGTGGTTGCCTGGGGACACTGGCACCCCCACCCCTCACCTGCTGTGTATGATGACAGTGTTGGTCTGCCTGTTTGTGTTTGTGCATCTGCACCACTGCATTGGCATATCTTGGGTGTGCCATTGGCTGTATGTTGTTTGGTGTGTTTCCCCTGCTGTCCCTGGGACTCCTAGGTCATCGGTCAGCACAGTGATCATGGTTTGTGTGTCCCATTGCTGCCATGGTATGGTATCTGTTCACCTCACATCTGCTGTCTCCACAGGATATCTGCATTTGTGTGCCCATTGGTGCAAATATGTGGTTCTGCATTCTGATGGTCACTTCTGTCATTGTGTCATTGATGACTGTTGACGGTCTCAGCCCCCATGGGTGTTGTTTGTCTGCACATGGCCAAAGGAATGTTTCATTTGCACTGCAGTATTTGGCTCCCCCAATTTATGTTGCAATGGGACACATACACTACTTTGCCACAGATGAGTTTTTGGTTCTGTGACCAGGAATGATCCATGCAGTTTGGCAGTTGCAGCTCTTTCTTTGTCAACAATTACCTTTTGGTCACTGTGATGATGAGGGTGTAGACCCCATTGCCACAATGGTCAAAATGTGCTGCAGCTATGGACCCCACACTTGCCTTTTGGTCACTGTGATGATGGGGGTTTAGACCCCATTGCCACAATGGTCAGAATGTGCTTCGGCTATGGACCCCACACTTGCCTTTTGGTCACTGTGATGATGGGGGTTTAGACCCCATTGCCACAATGGTCAAAATGTGCTTCAGCTATGGACCCCACACTTGCCTTTTGGTCACTGTGATGATGGGGGTTTAGACCCCATTGCCACAATGGTCAAAATGTGCTGCAGCTATGGACCCCACACTTGCCTTTTGGTCACTGTGATGATGGGGGTTTAGACCCCATTGCCACAATGGTCAGAATGTGCTTCGGCTATGGACCCCACACTTGCCTTTTGGTCACTGTGATGATGGGGGTTTAGACCCCATTGCCACAATGGTCAAAATGTGCTTCAGCTATGGACCCCACACTTGCCTTTTGGTCACTGTGTTGATGGGGGTTTAGACCCCATTGCCACAATGGTCAGAATGTGCTTCGGCTATGGACCCCACACTTGCCTTTTGGTCACTGTGATGATGGGGGTTTAGGCCCCATTGCCACAATGGTCATGGGCTGCTTGCATTGTGGGTGCCACACACATATATGTGTGGCACATGTGCTAGGGGGTCACATTGTATGTTCAAAGTCATGTTCGGTGTTGTAGGCATTTGACACAGCCTACACACGCTTGTCATGGTGGTGGGGGATGTCTTTATCTTGCATTCCCTAGGTTGTGGTGTGCTTGTTGTGTCATGCATTGTCCATCTTATGAGTGGGGGTGGTAGTAGTGGTAGGCATCCAGCCCCCCTGGCTAAGGGTGGTAGTAGTGGTAGGCATCCAGCCCCCCCTGGGTGAGGGTGTTAGTAGTGGTAGGCATCCAGCCCCCCCCTGGGTGTGGGTGGTAGTAGTGGTAGGCATCCTGCCCCCCTGGCTAAGGGTGGTAGTAGTGGTAGGCATCCAGCCCCCCTGGCTAAGGGTGGTAGTAGTGGTAGGCATCCAGCCCCCTAGCTAAGGGTGGTAGTAGTGGTAGGCATCCAGCCCCCCTGGCTAAGGGTGGTAGTAGTGGTAGGCATCCAGCCCCCCTGGCTAAGGGTGGTAGTAGTGGTAGGCATCCAGCCCCCTGGCTGAGGGTGGTAGTAGTGGTAGGCATCCAGCCCCCCTGGGTGAGGGTGGTAGTAGTGGTAGGCATCCAGCCCCCCTGGGTGAGGGTGGTAGTAGTGGTAGGCATCCAGCCCCCTGGGTGAGGGTGGTAGTGGTGGTAGGCATCCAGCCCCCCTGGGTGAGGGTGGTAGTAGTGGTAGGCATCCAGCCCCCCTGGGTGAGGGTGGTAGTAGTGGTAGGCATCCAGCCCCCTGGGTGTGGGTGGTAGTAGTGGTAGGCATCCTGCCCCCCTGGCTAAGGGTGGTAGTAGTGGTAGGCATCCAGCCCCCCTGGCTAAGGGTGGTAGTAGTGGTAGGCATCCAGCCCCCCTGGCTAAGGGTGGTAGTAGTGGTAGGCATCCAGCCCCCCTGGGTGTGGGTGGTAGTAGTGGTAGGCATCCAGCCCCCCTGGCTAAGGGTGGTAGTAGTGGTAGGCATCCAGCCCCCCTGGCTAAGGGTGGTAGTAGTGGTAGGCATCCAGCCCCCCTGGGTGAGGGTGGTAGTAGTGGTAGGCATCCAGCCCCCCTGGGTGTGGGTGGTAGTAGTGGTAGGCATCCAGCCCCCTGGGTGTGGGTGGTAGTAGTGGTAGGCATCCAGCCCCCCTGGGTGAGGGTGGTAGTAGTGGTAGGCATCCAGCCCCCCGGGCTAAGGGTGGTGGTAGGCATCCAGCCCCCCTGGGTGAGGGTGGTAGTAGTGGTAGGCATCCAGCCCCCCTGGGTGAGGGTGGTAGTAGTGGTAGGCATCCAGCCCCCCTGGGTGAGGGTGGTAGTGGTGGTAGGCATCCAGCCCCCTGGGTGAGGGTGGTAGTAGTGGTAGGCATCCAGCCCCCCTGGGTGAGGGTGGTAGGCATCCAGCCCCCTGGCTAAGGGTGGTAGTAGTGGTAGGCATCCTGCCCCCCTGGGTAGGGGTGGTGGTGCGCATTCAGGCCCCTGTGTGCATATGTGGCATTGGTGATGGGCATCCCGCCCCTATGGTGCTGCTGTTGCTGGTGTAAGTATATTCAGCATCCCCGTGTATGTGTGTGATGTGTCGTGTACGTGTTGTATGTGTTTTGTGGTTGGTGTCTGGCTTACCTTCTGCGCCGTACGCGTCCGTGCCTGTTCCGGTAGTAGATGTAGAATATTGGTATGATCGGGACGAAGGGATTCATGGTTGGTTCGTGTCGTTCGTCCTTCTCGTTGCTTCGCGTCGTCCTCGTCGCTTCGCCTCGTCCTCGTCGCTTCGCGTCGTCCTCGTCGGTGCCGTGTTCGTCTCGTAGCCGTGGATCGTGTTGTGGCGCGAATCGGAGCTTATGTGCGCCTCTCCCGGATGCTTTAACGTGCCGTGCGTAGCGACGGGTTCGGCGCGTACGGGAAGCGCATCGTACATGTCCGGCCGGACGGGGCTGCATTTTTCCTTCCGTGCGACTCGATTCGGCGTTTCCGGATTCGCCTCGGTCGGAGAACAGGACCTGGTTTGGGTGAGTACGGCTCGGCCGGATTTTTTGCTGTTGTGCGCATCGTACTTGCTCGTTCGGTGTGCTGTACGGATCGGTCGGAAAACAGGCTTTCGCATGGCTTTTTTCCCGACCGAATGGTATTGGGTGCGCCTCCGACCGAGATCGGAATCGGCCCCTAAGTGTGTGGTCAGTGGGTGGGAGGTATTTAAACAGTGGAACACTCTGCCTTTAAACATCTAGTGGCAGCTTAAATCAATGATATTTAGGACCACCCTAAAACTCTCCTAGTTGTATGATGACATAATTTCTTATAACTGGTAAAAGACTATAAAGCCCCTAGACAGAGTAGGGCACAGTGTGTTCTATATAAGTGCTATTGTTATTATCAGAATTCAGACCAAACGCCCAGTGCTTGGAAATGTCACAACCATGAAGAAGATATTAAGCAAAATTCTAAGCATATTGTTTTCAATTACAGCTGTTTAACCGTAGCAAAGCTATGGACCAAAATAAATTTCCTTCAATAACACAACCCTTCATCTAATTTAAATACAACAAACAGATCGGATGAGATAGAAAATGAGGACACCAGATATGTTTTCTGAAACAGGAAGGCAAAGTGAAAGTGGTTTTCGACCTTCCGCTTTGAAATATATTATGTAAAGACTTTGTAGAGGTGTGCGTAGGCAGACTACTTATGCTTTCTGAGCAATTAAATATATTATGCAGAGAGCCAGTGGGAAGATTCAGTGGGAGAGTTTCTGGTTTTCTGTTTCCCTGAGGCCTAGTGATGATAGTTTAACCACAATGTTTTGTGAGAGTCACACTTCAATTTTTCTAGAAAAATAAGCCAGTGGTGCTACAGTACTCTACTTAAGGCTTGGGATTAAAACAGAATGCACTTGTACTAGGAAGGAAAAAGGAGGAGTCCTTTCCTTGCTTTAAGCAATTGAAAATAAATCCATTCATGACTTTCTCTAGCAGCATTTAGAACTTTGAAACAAATAGGCCCCTACATGTATAGGCTTCCATGCCCCACAATGTTTCTGTATGTTTACGTGTAAAAGCAGTTGTGTGGCTGAGTTCTCTGTTCTGTGGAAGCTTTCCATATCTAACATTATATACCATCCCTTCTGGACAATACCTTATATATACCATATATATACCATATCTAATTTTATATACCATAACTAACATTACATACCACAATATATAAAACTTTAAATACTATACAGTTACCAAACCAATCCTTCCTAATCTACCACACCCACCATACTGACCTTCCATTCCTATCATATCTCTAAACTAACCTACCATACTGTTGCTAACCCATGTGCCCGTATTACAGTGTTGTGGGTACTTTTATTAAACCAAGCACTGACAAAATCCTTAGGTCTAGTTCAGAATCGGGGATAAAAAATGTGTTTACAAATGCTGTGCAGTATAGGCGTAAAAATGCAGTGAGCGGTAAAGCTGAGTAACTGGGTGACTCAGAGCATAATGCATGCCTCTGACAATAAATAAAAATGCTGTAGCAAAATGGCAAAAAGCTAATAAAAAGCTCTCCAGTTTTGAAAAATGTCCTTTTTAATTGCTTGTGTACTAGCAGAGTTTTTGCCTTTCGCAGGCCATTCTGTGCCTGTCCCTGACCCGTTTGTGTCATTGCCAGGTTGGTGAAATGACATCGGGATGGAGCGGAAGACACTAGCTCGGTTGCCTGGAGTGTATACGATATAATTGATCTATCCACGTCCGGGAGACTGGTGCTCGTTTCCTCTCTCACAGCTTCCTTCTGCTGTTCTTTAGATAGAAATGGTCAAAAGGAATGTATGTGTTCACATAGAAATCGCCGATGCCTGACATAGAAATACGCCCAAAAGTCGGATCTCTTATTTAACTGATGTTGATTGCCTTTGAAGCAATAACACACATTATTCAAAACCTAATGTCTTCTCTGATAATCTGATCGGAGACCGAGGAAGTCAGTCCTCTCTGCCTACGCCAGCAAACTTCGAAGAGCCAATTCCTCGCAGTCATAGCCACGGACACCCAACCTGCGCTGCAAGTTTAGGAGGCCTCTTCCTCAGCCTCTTCCGAAAAATGTAATAAATTCTGAGAAAATCAAATAATGTTCGTGTACCCGTGCAAGCAAATCTAAATTTAAACACTGACGCTGCTGCTGGTGGCTGGTGCAGTGTCACACACCAACACGCTCGTTAGGCGCCCCAAAAGACGCCACAGGCTGAGGGCGGGTGGACAGTAACGGCGGTGCGTTTATGGCTACTGCTGGCCTGCGCTATTTACTATAATACTGCTAGTAGTAGTACTTATGGTTATGTGGTGGGCTGGGCTGGGCCGGGGCACACTGCCTCTTAGTGCCTTTATTAACAAATATTAATAAACTGGGCCTGCTGGTGCTGGTGCTGCAGCTCCCTGCCCTGCCCTAAACGTCGTCGGGCTGCCGCTGCCGTTAATGCTGATCACACGTTGCGGGGTGCTCGTGTGCTGGGCGCGGGCGTGGCAATATGAATAAAATCTGCGCACGCTGCCGCACATCCCCTACCCGAAGAACCAAATCCAGCCCAATCTCAGTGTCCCGCCCACCAACACTGAACTAAGGGCCTGCCATTGCCTGAAGCCATCATAATATCTGTAATGAATCTTCTTGGCTGAATCTTGGCTCAGGCTCTTACTGCCGCGCCGCAACACCAGTACTGCACAAGTTTGCAACACTCTTCTTCACCGGGACTTGGGAGCAGTCAAGATTCGAGAACAACACTACTCTGCGCTGAGGACAGTAATCAATTATGTTATCATATGCATACCATGTGAATAATGCTGTTTGCTGATAATGAAGCGCCGGTGCTAAGCACCGGAAAGCACCGGCACAAATTAAGCGGTGGCGTAGAGGTTCTTACTCACCCACAATTCCATGAGCCTCCTGCTCACCCTCAGTTCCATGAGGTTTCTGTTCACCATCTAGACCTACTAATGCCGCTGCCACTCCCCCCTCCACCCCCTCTTTCCCTCCCATAAGTCGGGTTGGCGCTAATCTTCCCAATGTGCTTCCCAATGTGTTCCCTAATCAGATCAAATCCAGAGACAATATCTCCCCTAGTGCTGTTAGAGAACTTCCCTCCACTCCCCCCGACCTCTAGCATCCGTCAATCAGTCATCGCTGCCGCCCCCGCTTCTTATCCTGACTCCTCGCCTTCTCGCTTAGTAACTAACAATCACCTCACCCCCTGCTCACTGAACTTTCCCCTCAACAGACCCGGAACTACCCTACTGAGCTTGCCTAGCCCTCCTCTCTCCCCTCCTCCCAGTAACCAAGCCTTAGGGGGGTCGAGCTCCCCCGCCTGGCCACCCGCTCATGCAGCCAGACCCTGTCCTGACCCTCTGGTCCCTAGTCCGCAAGTACTACCTACACCTTTAGACTTTGAAACCCTGAACAACAGAGCATCCATCATAGTTCAGAGAATCCAGAAATCCTTATTAGATTTGAAGAACATCCTTCTCCTCACTGAACACTCTATCGCCACCATCAAGCCCTCCCTTAACTCAGTCCTTCCCCTGCTCACCATACCCACCCTCCAACCAATGCCGCTGGCCAGCAGACACCTTCGCCCTCGCAAACATCCCAACTACCTCTCGGAGGAGGAAACCCTAGACCTCCTCTCATCCTACATGACCTCCCCCGGTGCCCTCCACCCTCTCGACAAGAAAGTCGATTACCTGATTCCCACTGTCTCAATCAACACCAATAGATCATCATCTCTCCGCAATAGAGGAGTAAACAGCAACAACTTAACACAAGTACCCCTATCCTCCCCTTCTCACAACATTTGTCCCGATGCTCCACTCTCTGGCCTCCTTCTTAACTGCCGTTCAGCTGCGAGACACGCCTCTGACATCGCCGCCCGCATCCTAAGCCATAAAACTGATGTATCTATCCTAACCGAGTCTTGGCTCAATGAATCCTCTTCTCCTTACCTTGATTTACTGGTCCCACCAAAATACAACATAGTTAGACTGGATAGACAATTTAAAAAAAGGGGGAGGCATTGCATGCATCTACCGCTCAGACCTCCTTGTCACGAAACTCCATGCTTACCCCACGGACGACTGCGAATATCTTGCTCTCTCCATTTGTAACAACACTACTCAGTTATGCAAATTGCACATCTTCTACCACCCCTCAGGCAAGAACAACACCTTCATGGATCTCCTCATGGAAATCATCACCGCTATGGTCTTCCCCCCACTCCAATGACATTTTCCTCGGTGACTTTAATCTGCACTGGAATGACCCCAATGACTCCCAGGTCAACGCTGTCAAATACTTCCTCGCTGATCAATCACTCACACAGGCCTGCACCCTTCCAACCCACTCAAAAGGCGCCACGTTGGATTGGTGTTACAGCAAACAAACACGTTGGATTGGATCATCGCTAAGGTATCGGCGGTCAGGCTGAATTCAATAGATCCATGCGACTGGTCAGACCACCATGCCATCACCTTCCTAATACTTGACTACCACATGAAAAGACCTGGACAACCGGTTAAACCAAAACGCTGGCTCAGAGACACTAAGAACCTTGACCTCGAAAAACTGACTGCTCGCTGCGAGAATGACCTACACCCCCCAAATCTATCTAAGGTCAACGACCTCACAGAGCACTACAACTCGACTATGTCCAACATATTGGATGATCTGGCCCCGTTAAAGCTCAAAAGGTCCCAAATCAAAAACAAAAACCCCTGGTTCAGCGGACCCCTCAATAGCGAAAGGAGAGCTCTCAGACTTACAGAAAGAAATTGGAGACAGCACCCCTCAGCCTCCCAACTTAAACGTCTCCGTCAGGCCAGAAATACTTACAACAGGAACAGCCTCATATCCAAAAAAGAGTTCTTCAGGTCAGAACTGGAAAACGCCAAGAACAGACCCCGCAAACTCTTTGAAATAGTCAAACTTCAATCAAACAAACTAGCTAAGTCATCCATAGAAACCACAAAATCTCTAATAACCCTTGATGAGTTCTACTCCTTCTTCACAACCAAAATTAACTCTCTAGGTAACGAACTTAATGCCACCTCAAACGTCCCTCCTCCTCCTACCGGGACCCATCCCTCCTCTGTTCCCCCCCAGGCAACTCCCAAAAACAAAGCTCACTGGTCAAATTTCGATCTATATGATGACCATTCCATCTCGAAAATTCTATCCTCCTTAAAACCGAATACCCACTTCAACGACCCTCTCCCCGCCAACTGCTTGGCAGCGACCTCCCTACTCATCGTTCCCATTTGGACGACAATTATCAACGCTTCCCTTCTTCAAGGGTCCATACCTGACTCCCTGAAAACCGGGCAAGTCATCCCCATCCTAAAAAAACCCACTCTGAATCCGGCAATTCCAGTTAGCTTCAGGCCAATTTCCAATATTCCTCTTCTTGCGAAAGTGTTGGAGAAATGTGTGCAGCTACAACTAAGCCAACATATCGCTAATTTCAACTTGCTTGACAAATTCCAATCGGGGTTCAGGCCTGGGCATAGCACTGAAACTACTATTCTTCACATCGTAGATGATGCTCTCCAAGCCCTTGACCAAGGCAAAACCTGGCTCTTGATCCTTCTGGATCTTTCCTCGGCATTCAACACAGTCAACCACGAGAAACTTCTTGAACGCCTCGAACACAGGATGGGTCTAGGAGGTACTGTCATCAAATGGTTTGGTTCCTTCCTCCAGAACCGCACCCAGAGATTCTTCGTCAACAGCAACCTATCTGCGCCCTCCCCGATATTAATTGGTGTCCCTCAAGGCTCTACTCTGTCCCCTACCCTCTTCAATCTCTACCTTGAACCATTAGCTGAAATTCTTCGCACGGCCAACATCTCCTTCCACATGTACGCCGATGACACTCAGATCTACATCAAAACCTCTTCCCTAGAGGAGATTACCTATCTGAATGACGGCCTGAAACTGACTGTTCAATGGCTCGCCAACAACCAGCTCAAACTGAATGCCCAAAAAACGGAGTTCCTTCTCATCTCCCCCCCTAAAAACTCCAATGACATCCTGGAATGGATCAACTCGATCACAGCACTTCACTGCACACCAACCATAGTGGATTCTGCTAAATCCCTAGGTATAACCTTGGACAGCAACCTGAATATGCATGAACACATCAACTCGATGGCCAAAACTGCTAGGTTCCACCTGAACTACGTGAGAAAACTAAAACCCTTCCTTGAAACTGCGGACATAAAAACCGCAGTTCAGGCGTTAGTTATCTCCAGAATTGAATACAGCTGCTCTACCCTACCTGGCCTACCAAAGACTTCCACGGACCCTCTAAAAGCCTGCCTCAACGCAGCAGCTAGACTCTTATCTGGCTCAAAAGAATTTGACCACATTTCACCACATCTGAAGGCCTTGAACTGGCTTCCTCTTTAAGCCAGAATCCAGCTCAAGCTGGCCTGTATCACACACAAAGCCCTGTACACGAACTCTCTGGCATATCTCGCCCAGAAAATCGTGGTATCTGGGGGACTCAGAAACTCCTGGTCCGCCAGAGACCGTGTGCTCCAGCCACCCCGCTTCCGCAAGGAAAAAACATATAACCAAGCGTTTTCTGGGGCTGCACCAAGAATCTGGAACTCGCTACCATCCTCCATCAGAAGAATACCTTCTCTGTCAATCTTCAAAAAGGAAGCGAAAACCTTACTAATGAGCAAATTCCTCCAATAACTCTCCTTGTCGCGCATACCGCCTTTTGTCATGGCTTTTGTTTCTGTGCATAATTTCCCGTACTGATTGGCCCTTTCCGTGTCCCAATTCTCACTCCTTCAAATGTTCTGCTGGTTCTCTCTGCCTTTTTGCTATCATATCTCCCCTCTTATACAATTGCTGGTTTTCTCTTTTTATCGCTGACTTGTCTCTCTTCTCATTATGGTACTGTACTGATTATTGTATATAACTCTCACTTTGTCCTAATATAGTCAATTCCCTATTCTCCATCCTTGTGTTTTGCCTGTACCTAACCTGTACGTAACGTGTTATCCCTGTAAAGCGCTCTGATACCCTAACGGGTCACGTTCGCGCTCTATAAAACCACAAATAAATAAATAAATCTGTTATTTGAGGCACCAGCTCACCTTCAGTTCACTGAATCTCCTGCGAAACGTCAGGGCCCTACAGGCTCCTGCTAATGCTCAGTTACTCAGGGGGACCTGCTCATACAATGACAGAGCCTTGTGTGCAAAAATGCAGACACACTTGAATAGCACTGGTAGAGCCGTGTCTGCACACCCTTTTGTGCAGGTCAGTATTGAGGGCACCGGGAGAGCTGTATATGCACAGGGTGTGTGTATTCATGGTAGAGATGTACTGGTAGAGCTGTTTGTGCTCTGGGTATATGAAGGTCAGAGATGAGGTTCACTGGAAGTGGTATATGTAAATAGGGTATGTGCAAATTCTGGCTGAGGTATGCTGCAGAGCTGTGCATGCACCTGATATGCTCAGGTCAGCTGTGTGATAGAGCTGTGTGATAGGGTATGTGCATGTCATGGCTGAGGTGCACTGGTCCAGATAATTGCATCAAAGGTTATGTGCAGATCAAAGTTGAGGTGCATTGGCAGAGTTGCCTTTACAGAGGATAAGTGTATGTCAAATTTGTCTTGATATCCAGAAGGATAGAATTCCAGATCGTGGAGCTCCTCAATTTGTGCTGACTCCCAGAGATCCAAAGTTTCCTGGCAACATAATTCAGCATTTCTTCATGCAGTGGTCTATGAGTTCATGCAAGTTTGTGTATAATCCTTGCTATAATGGGAAGCCATTTTAGATCAATGAAATTGAGAGATGTATGGCAATATTTCCTAGATCATAGTACATCAATAGGGCTGCCTTGATCATGCCTTCGGCTTCCTAGATCATGTAGGGCTGCCTTGTGCAGTGCTAGGTTCAATCCAGGAATTCCTACCTGTATGGAGTCACTACAGTCTTGTCTTCAAGTACTGGGGCTAGAACGGATTTAGTTTCAGGTGATGGAGAGACATCCAGAACTGAATCTCGTTGATAACTTGACACAGTATAATGATGTGTTTAGAAATCTCCCTGCCTCCATCAGTCCTAAAACACTGATCAACCAGGTACATTCAAGTAGTCAATAATAATCCGACGGTTAACTACAATTATATTTTGGACACACACTGCTAGGCCCTGCACCCATAAAAAAGGTAAGAGCACTTCTCTGGTCACTCACACATGGCACCAAAACACTTTTCACTTAGGATCACAACAAATACAACACTCTCCATATCGCACTCTCCCCCAGAGTGAAGTGTGCTACCTGATCTAATATGCAATTAGGCATCCCACGATGGGGTAAGAAGTGCTACATAAATAATGATATATACATTATAAATACAATACAATGAATATCAGAAGTGGCGGGCACATACAGAGCTGTGTGTGCACAGCGGCATGTTAAAGACTGAGACACAATAGCAGAGCTCTGAGTGCACATAACACATGCAGGCATGGACAATATGCTTTGTAAAATCCATTTGGGGCAATGACTGAATATTGGTCTGCTTTGTGAGTAATATTGTTGGTGTTACATTTAAATGAACCCAAACTTCACACTACTTCCTATGTGTAGGAATGTGGAGTATTATTTGGTGTTGCTGGTTAGGCTTCGCCATGTAATACTCTCACAATACCCCAAAGATGGTCCTTGGATTCACAATAATAAATCCTTAGCTCAGTCCTAGTAGAGTGGCAAAGAACAGTCAGGCTTTACTAGAGGGACATGTGTCAGGTCATTTCAGAGTACCAACATGGACGATAATTCATTGACATGAATCGTAAAAAATCCAGCAGCAATTTATAAAAATAAAGCAGATTTGTATCTTAATTTAGACACCAAAATGAACGAAATCAGATATATATAACCGGAGTTATGGAATTTAGAAGAAAACATAAATCACAGCTGTACACTACTGCAGAACTTTTGGATTGCGGTCAATGGGAAAGAGGAGTAGTGACAATCGGTCACCTGCAGGTCGAGTTGCATGGAACCCAAGGAGAGTAAAGGTGCTGCGACCAAGCCACAGCAGTCAGTTCAATTTTACATGGCTCAAAAAGCCCGTGCTCATAGTCCTTGGTGCTGATGTGGGAGCCGCAAGAGAGCTGGTTTTTCTGCTTACACAGTCCTGGGTGAGAACAGGGTGCAAAAAGTCGACAATGAAGACACTGCTGATGTCAGTTTAAGGTTTTGTGAAGTTCCATCGAGGTGCAGCGTTGAGTAAAGAGGGTGGTTGCCAGACTGGTGACCAACACGCCTTGGCAGCAGTAAGCACAATAGAAAGTTAATTCAACGTCCATAGGTCCTGAGGAACATGGTAGCCACCTGAAACTTCGTGGAGGTCAGAACCTTTCCCATAATGTACTGGACCATCTACTTTTGGGTGATCCCTCAGAGGGCCCCATGGCCAGAGATTCCTCAGTTCCAGTACGTTGTTTTTACCTGCGGTTGCAGGGGACTAGTGACACTAGTCCAAGGGAGTCTGGTGATGCCTTTGGCTCTAAAATGGGTCCCTCTGTCTGGGGGAACAAAGCTTTGGTCCAGGACGAGCCACATTTGTGCAGTTCCATGAAGGTTGTCACAGGTGCAGAGTATCACACCTTTGGTTTCTGCAGCTCCTGTTGTCGCAGACACAGGTCTTCTCTTTTGTCCTTGCTGCAAGCCAGGTCAGAACTGAAGGTCTGGTGTCAGGGGTAGCCCTTAAACCCTAGATTAAGGGGTGTTAGGGGGTTGGGTGCGAGTGGCTAATGGGCTACTAGCCCCAGCAGCTAATCCGCCCCTGAGGTGACCACATCCTGGGTTGTAGGTCACCTTTTCTACCCAGAGCCCACTATTCTACCACTTTTATAAATAGTAGAAGTCTTCCTTAGCTGTACAGACCAGATACCCCACCCTAGAGGTGTGGCTAGCCTTCCTGGTGTGTACACCACCTGAATACCCAATTATTCTGCCTGTCTGAGTGCAAATGTACCTGTGGGCAGTGGAGGATTGTTTCCACCTTTGGGAGGCAGCCTGGTTGCATATCTAAGGTGGTGTAGTCTTTGAAGCTCACTGCCTTGATGTGCCACTTCACTAGCCAGCCTGTAATGGAGGGAGGTGTAACCGCCTTCCCGCACAGTCCACTGTTTCTGACTCCTGGGAGAATTCACACCTCCTGGCAGGGGGTCAGATTCCTGTCTTGGTGGCAGCAAGCGCAGGCTGGCAGCCACAGCACAGGCAATACTGGGGCAACCAGGTGGGCAACCTCTACGGTAGCCAACCTGGGTGCATGCCACATCGTCCTCAACATTAGATTTGTGTCAGGGGTGATGAGGCATGTTGTTTGATACCAAACACAACATATTTAGGCAGTACCATAATGGACCTACCAACTTCGGGTTTTCCCAGGTGCCAACTCATGTTATCCTATGGACCATCCATCTCTTATAGTGTCCTTTAATGGTAAAGGCCACTGCAGGGACACATACACTTGCACTTACATGTCCACACCTTTAATATAATGCACCCTGCCTCCTGGGTTTAAGAGGTCTTCCTTAGGGGTGACTGGCATTTATTAAAAATAGTATATTGACTTTGCCACACATGGTGAGGGCAAAGTCGAATTCGAGCAGTTTGCACTGCTCCTTCAGTCTGCAATGGCAGGCCTGATGTTGGTACTTTACTTGGGTCACTGAGAGTGACACAATCAGTGCTTCAGGCCCTGGTGACCCCTTTAACACCCATGCCCTGGGTACCACTGGTACCATATACTAGGGACTTATAAGGGAATTAAAGTCCTTTGCCAATTGGGGTTACCAATTCACACATATCAGTTTTAAGGAGAGAGCACTGGCACCGGGGCCTGGTTAGCACTAGCAGGCTTCAGTGCACTGTCAGAGTCGAAAACCAGCATCTATTATTCCAAATGGGGATAAAAAGTGGGGGGCATCTGCAAAAAGTATTTTTTCTTATAATTATGAGTATGTTAACATCCTGGTGGAGAAAGGTGACAAGATGTTACTTTTAAGAAACAAGAATAAAGACAACCTCCGAAACAAAATGGTATAAAAAGTACTATTATAGGGAAAAAAAACTATGGAATATGAGGTATCCCTGGAAATGACTGCAGGGGGGGTACTTTAGGTCTAGACCAAATACAGGACTCTGCTGGGAAAACACATAATGCTGGCCCCTCAGTGGTCTCAGATATCTGATACTACTAAAGAGAAAAATACAGGGAAACTTCGGGCGAGTGGGGTTTGATCCCTATCTGGGTTAAACAGCTGAATCCAGGAGTTGCCATCCTTTATGCTTGTCTTTGGGTTTGAGACATCACTCTAGGGAAGTGTGGGACTACTCTGTGACGGGATGGAGGGTTCTGCTTGTGACATGAGAGGGCACTCAATGGGAGTGAGCAGTCATTTTTGAGGGGTGAGGGATCATTATGGGAAGTGAGAAGCTATTCAATTGGAAGTGAGTTTCTCCTTTACTGGGAAAGCAGAAACCACACAGTAGGTACTGAGTGAGTTCTCTTATGAGGAATGCGCAGTGTGAATAGTATGAAGCCACTAAGGGGACTGAGTTGCCAAGAGGGACAGGCATATTGGGTAACAAGGCACATTGCCCAAATGACCCCATGACATGTTTGACACCTGCAGCAAGTTCATGGCTTACAGATGACATTACATTGCAAGACTGTATTTTTAGAGATATGCTTACAATGTTAACATTTGAACTAAGGGTCTCATTTACAATGATTTGGCGTAGGGCAGTGCCGCAAGTGTTTTATGCTGCACTGCCCTATGCCAAATCGAAAGGGCAGCAATGCACCATATTTACGAGTTACGGTGCATTCCTCTCCTTTCAGCTAGCGCCGGCGCACAAGATGGTGCCTAGCGCCAACGCAGGCACTCTTGCACCATGGTACAAGGGTATCTGTGTTGTTGGCAGGATTGTTTTTCTGCAGGAAGGGATACCTGCAGAATGCAGCACACATAGAAGGAGGAAAAAACGAGAAGAAATAAACATATTTCTCCTCGTTACATCTGCCCTGGGGAGGAGTACAGTTTTGACGCATTCCCAGGTTTACAGACCCTTGTAAATCTGGGAATGCGTCAAAACACATGGGTGGTGCATGGAAGACCCACTGCAGCGCCCATGGAACGCCTCCCTGGCGCAGTGTAAGGCAATGCAGCGACTTGCGCTGCGTTGCCTTACACCATATCTACGAGGCCATGAAAAGCCACGCAAAGTGGCTTTGGGTGGCCTCGTAGAAATGAGTCTGCACTCTGTGCCACCAGCGCATCATAAAAAGGGATGCACCGGTGGCACAAGGGGCTTGTAAATAAGCCCCTAAGAGTCCCAAAGAGTCCCAAATGGGGAGTCCCAAATGGGCAGAGCTTTCAGCCTTTGAAATGGGAAACTGCGTTTGAGGCCTGGCGTCGGCTCAACATCCTGTGATTCTGGGCGAATCACTTAATCTCCAAGTGCCTTAAAAACAAACAAAATGATTCTGACCTTGTGTAATATAATCTGGTGCTTATGCAGAGCCGTTTTAAGGCATGGGCAAAGTGGGCTCTGGCCCAGGGCCCCAGCCTTTTAGGGGGGCCCCCTGATAGAGCCAGCTCTGTTCTGCAAGGCTTGCCCTGATGACCTTTAATAATTCATCGACAGATTGTTTTAAATACTGTTTCTCTTTAATTTAGTTTTGATGTGAGTGGTGCGTGAAAGTCTATTACAAAGATTTTGCAGCGAAATGTTGTGTTTGCTTCATGCAACATCCATAAATAAAGTTGCATTTAGATCAAAACAGGACTTCATATATGAGAAGTGGGCGGGTGTCCCAAAGATTATTTGCAGTAATGTAAGTGAGCTGCTGCTGTGCTACAATATTGAAAACACTCACCACTATCCATGAACATTAGATGTAACAACTTTAAAATTGGACGAGTGTGCCTGTGCACTGTCAGTGACCTGGCTTAAGAGGGCATGAAAAAGCTGAAACTGGATCATAAATTCAAAACTGTTCTGAACAGGGGCCCCCTAAAAACTATTGGCCCCGGGCCTCCAAAATCCTTAAGATGTCCCTGTGTTTAAGGTAAATGCTCCAATGTCCTCCGAATGGGTTTGCGCTATATAAAATTGCAAAAAACAACAACAAAAAAGTGTTGTTGGTTAAAAAGCCAGAACTGGCTGAAGGTGTTACATGTGACATGGGGATGTGAAACTCCTCTACAGGAAATGAGAGGCCGTTCTGTGAAGAGTGAGAGGCTATGCTTTACACCCCCTCACGCTCTGTGATACTGCACCAAAGCTGCAGCCCTCTGAGTGGCCTGCGGCATTTGATGGGGGGGTGTGCAAAAGAAACTGGAGATGTTCCCCGGTGGCCATGAGTTCTGCACATCGTAGCTCTCTCACCCTGCACTGCCAGCGGTACTGCTTGAAATGTCATTCTGCAGCATTTCAGACAGTGCTTAATTTGTGCCAGTGTTTGAAGATGCCTGGCACCAGCACTTATTTATAAACCCTGACACTTGTTTATGAGAGTAAGACACATGGTGGGGCTCTCAGCCTACTTTTTTTAGCACACCATGTATATGCACCAGTTCAATGTATTAAAAAATGGTAAAACTCGCACTTCCAGGCTGTCCCTACAGCTTTGGGTGACCTGCAATAGTACAAAATGTCACACTTCTTTAAGTGCGATGGTTAATAGATAACGCTGGCACTGCCATACGGCAGGAGTGGCAGGAGTAGTGGGTTGCGCCGGCTGCAGTTCAATACCTTGAGCCCTAGCACTCCTATTTTGTTCAAATTAAGCACTGATTTCAGGTTGTGAACCAGTGGCTGTGGCAGCTCAGGCAAGCGGTTGCGACTTAAACCTATAGAAACAAACCAGCCCATAGGCTGGCCTAGGCCCCCGAGGGAGCATGCCACTGGCCCCTGCAGTGCGTGGGAGGACCCAAGCCTTCATGAGGCCCCCAGTATTTCAGGGGGCCCCCATTCAGTCCAATGCCAATGAATATCTATGCGATTTTGGATACCTGGGGGTCCCTCATCAAATTGTGCAGGGGCGCCCCATCATTTTGCGTTACGCCCTTGGGCCACAAGCCTGTCGGGAAATATTCAATAGCTCACCTCACCTCTCCGACCCGGAGATTGTTAACACAACACGTTCCCGCGTGGCTTACTTCCGCCTATGTTTCTGCATCCGAAATGTAAGTGCTGCGCGATTTACTTGAACAATACCGGAAGTGTAACAACAGCAACTAATCAGATTATACCGAAAGGAGTGAAAGAGGAAAGACCTGATTAATCCTATTAACGAACACAAATACCCATAGATGTCGAAACGAGCTGTAAAACGCTTGAGATCCCTTCCCGGAACACACAGTCTCAAAGTGGGTCAGAGTCAAAATGCTGGGGCTCCAAAGTCATGTATCTCCAGGACTCCATTATTTTGCTTAAATGCAGTTTTTGTCACAATTTATAAGTACTATTCTTTGTATTATGCAAATCTTGATTATATTTCCCTAGACAGACTGCATTTGCAACATCAATGTTTCACAACTTTTCCTAGGACTCAAACAGAATGTGCAAAATACAATCTTTTCATCAAATAATTTGCTATATCTTTTTGGTTGTGATTTTCTTGTAGGGAGCATCAAACCCAGAGTTCAGTAAAGCTGTTGCTTTTTCCGATTCTTCTGAATTACCCCTTGAAGCAATATGGTGGGCTATTACACAAAACAACCCTCTGCCATTGCAGATCAATATTTTGGCACTCTATAACAGCGACTTGCATCAAAGCCAAATTACCGCAAGCATTTCTGCTCTTACAGCAGCACCCTGAGCAGTGCTTAATTTGACCCGGTGGTCGCAGGTGGTGCCCACTGGCACTCATTTATGGGGATTTTTCTGCATCAGGCATTTACCAAGAGCAAGTGAGGAAAAACAAATGCAGCAGGAAGAAGGACGAGGAGAAAGGTGGGAAAAAAGTCACAAAAAGAGAAAGCAGGAATCTGCATGAGTAAGATAATGGGGCACGATTAGTCTTATAGTGGATTAAAGAGGCACGTGATGGATTCAAGACTACGCATTTGGTGCAGCGGCATTTAATATCACAGTCCGTCGGCAATTGAGCAGAGCATAAGGCGCCAGCACTCAATATTTTACAAATTAAGCAGTGACATTTAGTCCATGAAGTGTGGCCCAGGTGCACTGGTCATGTCAAGTGTGGACACCATAGTAAGAAACAAGTTGTGAATCTGTGCCATAAACTGTACCAGTGCCTAGAACACTACAGCGCTCTCAATAAAGATGCAACACTATGTGGTTATCTATTTACTATAAATCAGAGACATAAACTTGAAATTATGCTAGTCTCATTGTATAATTGTGTCTCTCGATGTAAATGCTAAATATATTTTCCTCTTTTCGAATATATAAATATATGTAGATATACATTTATATGTATATATATATATGCATATTCACCTAAAAAACAAAGGTTAAAGTCATGTAATAGTTAGATGAAAATTACTGTTTACATATACCATTTCAAATTAACAAAACCAATGAAATTCACACGTTATAGTTATCTCGAGTAACTATAACTCGTGCCTTAAAGTAACTATAACTCATGCCTCTGCCATGCAGAGTGTTGACATCAATAATGTCATTTCAGATGTTACAATCATATTATCAATAATGTCATAGAATATTACCATGAGCAATGTAATATAGGAGGTGATTAGCAGTGCCTGGCAAGGGCGAGAGTTATAGTTACTTTAGAGCATGAGTTATAGTTACCTGTGGCCAGGCACTGCGCCCAACCCCTGCGGGTGTGCACAGCTGACTGTGTGATTGTGTGATGTAACAATATAAAGGGGGTCATTTTAAGTAAGGCATTGGCTTTGTCAAAGGGTTAGCTGGCCTGTTTGCTTTATTTTGGGGTCGACACATCGACATATATAAAGCAGACCTATGTTTTTTGTCAAAAAGTCACCAATAAGTATAATCAATTGTATATTTTATAAATTCACACTTTGCAATGTTTAACAAAAGCGATTTTAAAAAATGGTATTAAAACTTTATTGCGAAAAATACTTCCACATGTCCTTGAGACTTTTGTTATCCCATTTTTCAGGCCACAAAGTGCAAAATTAGAACCACCACAAGGGGGATGTGCACTCCAGCTGAAGAGCATAAAGCTCCAGATAGGAGTGCTTCCAAAAAATATGTCTTCTAGGGTCACGGATTCAATGACCCAAGGGACTTACTGTTTATTTTTTTTTAATGTTGCTGTGGGACTGCTGCACTCCCTGGAGATGTCAACATTAAAAAAAATTTTAGATGTGTCCCTGCCCCTTCTAGGAGCTCCACCAGCAAGAAAATATATAATTTGTAACTGCCTTAGGCCATTATGAGGTGCTTCTTGCTGGAGCAGTAACTATAAAGGAGCAGCTCTCCTACTGAAACTTTGGAACTACTCAGAATTCCCTACTTCCTTTTTTTGCATAAATATGCGGCACTCTAAGCCTGAAAGGGTATTGCTCAGACTTATATTGGGTGCTCTCATGCGTCTGGATAAAGCTATGTCTCCCTGATGAGCTCTTATAAAAGTGAAACATGTGTCAGCAACTGGTTTTATTGATTCTAGGTTGGCATAATGCTAATCCTATGGTTAGAAACTCTGCTAGAAAAGCAGACATTTTACATGAGTAGTCTTAGAGTGCAGGTGGTGTTGTAGAGTGTTCCATACAAAGGAGCAGCTCTACCCCTATAACTTGGGAACTACCCAGATTTCCCCTGCCTCCTTTTTTTGTATACTTTGAGCCAGAAAGGGTATTGCATATATATATATATATATATATATATATATATATATATATATATATATATATATATATATATATGCAATTACAGTAAAACTCGTGTTGATATTTATAAATATATCAGGAAACTTAAATTAAAAAAGTTCTTCAAAATTAAAAATGGTAACCAACTTAACAAGGAACAAGTCAGTCAAATACCTACCAAAACAACCACATTACTGGCATCAGATGCTGCAACTTTACTGGCTTTACATGAATTGGATGACGAAAATCAACAAGAACATGCGTGCAATTCCAGTCAGATATCAACTCAGGAAAGGCTAACAGCCCTCAACCTTATACAACCTAGTGCAGGCATCAGTCCTTTTAAGGCCAAATCTACTTTTTTCCTATCATGCCAAAAGATGCCATAGATATATTTCACGAAAGAGTGATTGAAGAAACGAAAATATTGTATTCCAAAGTCAACCATAGTGCAAAAAGATTGAAATTTCGTGATATGCAATATGAAGGACTTATCCACAAATTGCGTAACAATAAGGACATTGTCATCAATAAATCAGATAAGGGGGCAACATTGTGATATGGCTCCGGTCTCAATACACTGAAGAAGCGCATAAACAATTATCAGACCCCGCTTGTTACACTATCACTACTATAGCAGAATACAATAAGGCAAAGGAGAGTATGAAAAAGAATTTAATGGGCTGGAAAAGACAGGGGCTGATTTCTAATCAGGAGTACAAGTTTATGATTAATGATTTTCCTGTCATCCCCACGCTTTACCTTATCCCTAAAATCCACAAACAGACTAATCCTACTCCAGGTAGACCCATCATTTCTGCTATTGGGGGCATCAGTGAACATATTACACAATATGTGGATTATTTCCTACAAACCTATGTGCAGACTCTCCCTTCTTATGTTAGGAATACTGGAGACTTTTTGGAGAAAATCCAACATATCACATGGGAGGAGAACTTTTTGCTCATCACTATGGACATCGAATCACTCTACACGAGCATCGACCATGGGATAGGACTCACTGCAGTAAAGCATTATTTGGATAAAAGATCTCTGAACATGCATAATCACAACATAATGCTCCTTGAAATGATTAAGTGGTGCCTTTTTAATAATTTCTTCATGTTTGACAATGAACTGTATCGTCAGGTACGTGGGGTTGCCATGGGGGCCTGCTTGTCTCCCAGCTACACGTGTTTACACGTGGGCTGGTGGGAGGAGCAGGTTCTCAGGGGCACCCTGGCCAGGATATATGATGACAATGTACTATACTGGTTGAGATATATTGACGATGTGTTTTTAATTTGGAAAGGGGGTTTTGAAGGTGCTAAATATTTTATTGATGAACTCAATAGAAACAACATTAACCTCAAATTCACCTCACACATCAGTCAGACAGAGGTGGCATTCCTAGACTCAACTATTTATGTGTCGGGTAACAAACTAGAGTCCACTCTGTTTAGGAAACCGACCGCAGGTAATGCCACCTTACATGCATCTAGCTCCCACCCGGGTCATCTAATCAAAAGTATCCCCTATGGAGAGCTTCTAAGGTTGAAGCGTATTTGCAGCACAGAGGCCGAATTTTCAAGATGCTCACAGGAAGCACTAGTTAGATTCCAAGCTAGAGGATACAGTGAATCTGTACTTAAGGAAGCAATAGAAAAAACTTCTCAGAAAATGAGAGGATCACTGCTTAATTCATCCAATAAACCAGTAAAGACAAGTCAGAAGGGAGATGAGGATAATGCTCCCTGCCTGATTACTACATATAATAGACAACATAGACAGTTAAGAGCCATTATTAATCACAATTGGCCCATACTTAAAACAGATGCAGTTTTGGCACCTTGCATACCTGACAAACCTACCATCACATATAGACGCGCTGTGTCCATGAGAAATCACCTGGTCAAGAGTAGCCCAGAAAGAGTTGAGAGTATTACATGGTTACAACTTAAAAAGGGTTTCTTTAAATGCACCTCCTGCAGGGCCTGTAAATTTGGGGTTAACCGCACTTCCTACACTATACCATTCAGTCCTAAAGAGATTAAGATCAAAGGACATTATACATGTCGGACAGAGTATGCTGTCTATGTTCTTACTTGTACTTGTGGCCTCAATTATGTGGGCAGCACAAAACTTAAAGTACATGCCCGCATTCTTCAGCATTTGAGAGCCATTGTCAACAATGACACCTCCTATCCGGTGGCTCGTCATTTTAAGGAAGTTCACAACAATGACTTGCAGTGCCTCTCATATTACGTCATTGACGCCATCCCTAAATTACGACGAGGTGGCAACAGAGAAAGAATGTTAAGACAAGTAGAGACCAGATTCATATTAGAACTAGACAGTAAGGCCCCATTTGGTCTCAACACCACTGAAGACATGTACACTTATTTATAATTAATATCTGTAATATCTATGATGGTCCTATTCCCCGCACTTTTTGCAGTACCTTATTTCGTCCTGGATTTAATCTTGATCATTTTGCACTTTTACATTGGCGTTACTCTATTAGATTTTCCTGGCGCTCTCTGAAACATTAAGAATTTTTGCAATTTTAAACCTTCTATTCTTTATGTAACACACCTCATAACTTCTTCCCAGCTCTCAATATGATTTCATTAGCAACTGGGATAATATGATGTTGTACTGTTTTATATTTGCACATAGTTAGCAGTTAGTATTTAGTTGCACATACATGGTATTTTGCATTCATGCAATTATCTTGGGTCAACACTTAGAGGTGTCCGATTTTGAAATGTTTTTAACGTGGTCTTACTTCTGATTTTACAGACTCATAAGGATTAGCTAGAATGGTTTGTTCTCTTAGTACCATATTTGTGCTATATTTATTCTCTGTTGGCTAATTTTAGGATATGTCATATATACTGTATTTATTTATATATTTATTCACGCATTTATGCGGTAAATAAGTGGCTTCTTTGAATATGATATAATTTTAATGATATATCTTATTTTTTAGTAAAATCAGTATTTATACAGCTATATATTTATTTACATATCTATATATATATTTATTGACATATTTATTTCTGAAATGTATATTTGCACATTACTTCTAGCACTTTATAGAGTTACATTTCGCCTAGCCTTAATATCTACAGGATTCAATATGCACAGTATGGTATGTACTATATTGTTACCATCTATACATTGCCTAGTAGTCTGTTTTCTATGCCTATATGACCATGTGACACGGGTTCAGCATTGTATAAAAAAATGGTGTTTTTGCAAAGCTAGCCATATGTGAACAAGGCCATTGTACTGGCCGAAACGCGTCATGGCAGGCAGCAGTGAGAAATAAAATAATACCTTCATTGCCACCACAAGAGGAGTTCGCCTGTTCCTTCTCGCCATCCTGGAGGTTTAGGAACGCTTGATATCTACGTATATATATATATATATATATATACATACATATATATATATATACATACATATATATATATTCCAAATGAAGACTGCTCGCAGAGTGAAGACGCCACACGCGACGTTTAAAAAACACCTTTTATTGTTTGGCAGGCAGCAGCATAACAGTGATGGCCTCCCAGCGCGTTGCCTGCCATGTTCGCCAAACGCGTTTCAGGAATAGTTCCCTTGATCACTGGCTTGGCTTGCGGTGGAAAAATAGCTATTCAACTTGTTTCGCACTGGCGGTTGTATTTATATAGTCCCGCCCTTATGCTGGAAGGGCCCGTTCGAGGTTGCTGCTGCCTGCCGAATAAAAGAGGGTGAAACATAACGTTGTGTGTGGTGTCTTCAACTTGCGAGCAGCTTTCATATGGATTATGTTGTGGTCCGCTCCGGCCACGAAGACAACCCCACTGCTGGAGAAGCAGGTCCATGGGCCTTGAACGTGAGGCACAGTGTGGAACAACGTACCCGTTTGGTGAGGCACAAGTGAAGCAGCAGGCTGGCCTTGCCCATATCAGCGACCCGATGGATTTATAATTATGGAGGTGAAGGTAAAGCGGCTTCTACTAAAGAACTGAATACTTACCTGGACCACGATATCCAGCATACATAGCGAGTACACGCCCACTGAGGCAAGAACTCAAAACACCTGTGAAAATTATGCACGCTGCTCCTTTCCCCAACGCCAAGCCAATGATGAAGGGAACTTTTCCTAAATGCGTATGGCGTGAATTGGCGCAAACCTTTGCTGGAAGGGCTCGTTCGAGGTTGCTGCTGCCTGCCGAATAAAAGAGGGTGAAACATAACGTTGTGTGTGGTGTCTTCAACTTGCGAGCAGCTTTCATATGGATTATGTTGTGGTCCGCTCCGGCCACGAAGACAACCCCACTGCTGGAGAAGCAGGTCCATGGGCCTTGAACGTGAGGCACAGTGTGGAACAACGTACCCGTTTGGTGAGGCACAAGTGAAGCAGCAGGCTGGCCTTGCCCATATCAGCGACCCGATGGATTTATAATTATGGAGGTGAAGGTAAAGCGGCTTCTACTAAAGAACTGAATACTTACCTGGACTACGATATCCAGCATACATAGCGAGTACACGCCCACTGAGGCAAGAACTCAAAACACCTGTGAAAATTATGCACGCTGCTCCTTTCCCCAACGCCAAGCCAATGATGAAGGGAACTTTTCCGAAACGCGTATGGCGTGAATTGGCGCAAACCTTTGCTGGAAGGGCTCGCTCGAGGTTGCTGCTGCCTGCCGAATAAAAGAGGGTGAAACATAACGTTGTGTGTGGTGTCTTCAACTTGCGAGCAGCTTTCATATGGATTATGTTGTGGTCCGCTCCGGCCACGAAGACAACCCCACTGCTGGAGAAGCAGGTCCATGGGCCTTGAACGTGAGGCACAGTGTGGAACAACGTACCCGTTTGGTGAGGCACAAGTGAAGCAGCAGGCTGGCCTTGCCCATATCAGCGACCCAATGGATTTATAATTATGGAGGTGAAGGTAAAGCGGCTTCTACTAAAGAACTGAATACTTACCTGGACTACGATATCCAGCATACATAGCGAATACACGCCCACTGAGGCAAGAACTCAAAACACCTGTGAAAATTATGCACGCTGCTCCTTTCCCCAACGCCAAGCCAATGATGAAGGGAACTTTTCCGAAACGCGTATGGCGTGAATTGGCGCAAACCTTTGCTGGAAGGGCTCGTTCGAGGTTGCTGCTGCCTGCCGAATAAAAGAGGGTGAAACATAACGTTGTGTGTGGTGTCTTCAACTTGCGAGCAGCTTTCATATGGATTATGTTGTGGTCCGCTCCGGCCACGAAGACAACCCCACTGCTGGAGAAGCAGGTCCATGGGCCTTGAACGTGAGGCACAGTGTGGAACAACGTACCCGTTTGGTGAGGCACAAGTGAAGCAGCAGGCTGGCCTTGCCCATATCAGCGACCCGATGGATTTATAATTATGGAGGTGAAGGTAAAGCGGCTTCTACTAAAGAACTGAATACTTACCTGGACTACGATATCCAGCATACATAGCGAGTACACGCCCACTGAGGCAAGAACTCAAAACACCTGTGAAAATTATGCACGCTGCTCCTTTCCCCAACGCCAAGCCAATGATGAAGGGAACTTTTCCGAAACGAGTATGGCGTGAATTGGCGCAAACCTTTGCTGGAAGGGCTCGTTCGAGGTTGCTGCTGCCTGCCGAATAAAAGAGGGTGAAACATAACGTTGTGTGTGGTGTCTTCAACTTGCGAGCAGCTTTCATATGGATTATGTTGTGGTCCGCTCCGGCCACGAAGACAACCCCACTGCTGGAGAAGCAGGTCCATGGGCCTTGAACGTGAGGCACAGTGTGGAACAACGTACCTGTTTGGTGAGGCACAAGTGAAGCAGCTGGCTGGCCTTGCCCATATCAGCGACCCGATGGATTTATAATTATGGAGGTGAAGGTAAAGCGGCTTCTACTAAAGAACTGAATACTTACCTGGACTACGATATCCAGCATACATAGCGAGTACACGCCCACTGAGGCAAGAACTCAAAACACCTGTGAAAATTATGCACGCTGCTCCTTTCCCCAACGCCAAGCCAATGATGAAGGGAACTTTTCCGAAACGCGTATGGAGTGAATTGGCGCAAACCTTTGCTGGAAGGGCTCGTTCGAGGTTGCTGCTGCCTTCCGAATAAAAGAGGGTGAAACATAACGTTGTGTGTGGTGTCTTCAACTTGCGAGCAGCTTTCATATGGAACATATATATATATATATATATATATGTATATGTATATGTATATGTATATATATATATATACACATATGTCCTTTACTGAAGAAAACAAACTTGGAACCGTTGAAACCCTGACAACTACAGAAGTTGAACCCTGACAACTACAGACCTCTCGGCTGCCTTTGACACGGTTGACCATGACACTCGGGTACAAAGACTCTACGAAGCCGGCATAGAGGGGACTGCTTTAGACTGGATCATGTCCTACCTTTTGAAACAGAACTAATGTTATCCATACCCCACCTTTCTCGTCCAAACTGTACTCCACAAAATCTGGGGTCCCTCAAGGCTCTATCATCTCGCCCATGCTTTTCAACATCTAAATGAAGTCATTACCGGTACTGATCAATCAATTTCACCTCACGTGCTATAACTATGCAGATGACACGCAAATACTCCTTCAACTGGATTGCCCCAAAGACATCGGAAACTCGCCAATTTTCAGTTGTCTCAGAGCCGTGGATCAATGGATGACATGGAGCCATCTCAAATTGAATGCTTCCAAAACAGAAATACGTGTGGCGATTGGAAACATTATGAACCGCTTGCCGCCTGGCCTGATGAACTGGGATCACCGCCTAAAGTATCGAAGGAAGTAAGAAACCTCAGAATGACCGTGGACTCCAAGCTGTCGATGAATGCCCAAGTGGACAAACTAGCAAGATCAAGCTTTGTTACTATAAAAACTCTGAGACGAATCTTCCCCCATTTGGGATTTCCACACAAGGTCCAAGCTACCATCTCCCTTGTTCTGTCCAAACTCGATTACGCCAATAGCCTCTACCACGGATCACCTTTAACGACTATGAAAAGACTACAACGGATTCAGAACTCGGCTGCCAGACTACTGTTGCATATCAAACCGCGAGACCGCATCTCCCCTGCCTTAAAGCCCTGCATTGGTTACCAGTTGCCAGAAAATCCACGTTCAAGCTGCTTTGTAGCACCCACAAAGCGATACATGGAATGGGACCGCTCTTCATCAGGAATAAAATCACCAAACACATTCATCATAGGAACCTCCGATCTAGAGTGGCACCTTGCCTCAAAATCCCAAGATACAAGAAAAAAACCATGGGTGGCACATCCTTCTCTGTTTAAGCAGCCAAAATATGGAACTCTTTACCCCCCAACATAAGATCCACCGACAACCACCTTATCTTCAGAAAACTACTCAAGAATTGGCTCTTCCCCACATAAGCACCATACGCAAACAGAAATATACAGCATATCCCTCTGTATACAAGCATTTATTTGTACTATAGATAGGTACCTATATATGTGTATTGCTTTGTATAATCATGTCAAATAACTATGTTTTTAAAAAAAATGAATAAATAAATACATTTTTAAGTAAAACACTTGAAAACCAGAGTTTATTGAATGCATCTTTAATATACTTATACTTGCTTCCTTTATGCATCTATATACTTTCCATGTACTTGGATCTACGTAATTATTACTTTCCACCAAGAAAAAAAAAATCAACATATTCAATGCACTACCCTATTTCTCACCCTATACCCCTATCAATATCTTTAATCTACGTCTACTTACTTCCTTTATGCATCTATAAACTTTCCATGTACTTATGGATCTATATATTTATTACTTTCTTCTAATTCAGCATATCCAATGCACCACCCTATTTCTCACCCTATACCTCTCTCAATATATCTTCTACCTCAACTCTCTCACTCATCTCAAACCTCTTTCTACTACTCTTTCCAATGCACTACCCTATTTCTCACCCTATACCTCTATCAATATATCCTCTACATCCACTCTCTTTCATCTCAAACCCCATACCACTACTATGACCCCCAAAATAGCCCTCTCTAGACTCTCCCCTACCCTACCCCTCCATGTCATGAATGATGTAATATGTGACGTCATCAGCAGTGCATTGCGGGGGCGCAAGTTATAGTTAGCTCAACTAACTATAACGTCCGAATTTCTCTGGTTTTGTACGAGTGAAATGTCCAACTAACTATAACGTCCCTGAAACCTGTGGTTTTTTCAGTGAATTTCTATGGTTTTTTAAATGCTAATTTCTAACTATAACGTCCCTGAAACCTATGGTTTTTTCAGTGAATTTCAAAGGTTTTTTAAATGCTAATTTCTAACTATAACGTCCCTGAAACCTATGGTTTTTTCAGTGAATTTCAAAGGTTTTTTAAATGCTAATTTCTAACTATAACATAGCAGTCGCGTTTGCAGAGTGGTGGAGAAAAGTGAGCGTGGCCTCCAAACACCTTTTAGCAATCCCACTGAGTGGGATTTACTGGAGGTAACAGGAGGGGTAGTTAGCCCCCAAAGTCAACCTTGGGGGCCAACTACCCCTTTTATTACCTCCAGTAAGTCCCACGCAGCAGGATTGCTAACTTGTTATATCAGGCCCCGCCCCCTCCCTGCACCACTGTGCAAACGCGCCCCCTGGCGCGTTGTAAGTTGGGGGATTAAGTCCCCTTGAATCCTGAGGGTCCCTGGGGGCCAACTAGCCCACCAGGTACCTCCAGTAAGAGCCACAGAGCTGTGTTGCAGAGAGGTGGTCCGAGGCCATGCCCCTTTTTACACCACTCTGCAAATGCGGCTTCTGGGGAGGTGGCGGTCCCCGGGGCAGCGTGTGGGGGATTGGGACCACCCCACGCATTTATTTTTAAAGCCCCGGGGAGGTGGTGGTCCCCGGGGCTGCGGGGGGCCACAGTGCCCCCTGCATACAATTAAATAAGCCCCGGGGAGGTGGCGGTCCCCGGGGCTGCAGGGGCCCCTGCGGGCCCCGGGATATATTAATTGGTGAGTGCCCCCGGGACCTGGCCCACCCGTGGGCTTTCAAAAACGAAGCACGGGAGCCCGCGCTTCATTTTTTTTTTTTTTTTTCATCCGGATTCGCGAACCCAGCGCGAATTCGGACTATTTTTTTTTTTTATTGCTTTTTTGGGCCCTGGGGGTCCTTGTGGGACCCCTTGAGCAGGCCTAGGGGGTCAGGGTGTTTGTACCCTGTCCCCTTTTCTTGTTTTTCACCTTTTTTTAACTCTTTTCTTGTGACTCAGTTACCGAGTCACAAGATGGCTGCCAACACTTCCTGGTTTGGAGTGTTGGCAGCCAATCAGAGTGAAGCTCGTGCTCGGGAGGAGTCACGACTCCTCCTCGGTGCTCAGATATCGATATTTTTCTTTTTTTAATTTCTCAGGAACTACTGAACGGATTTACACCATTTAAAAAAAAGGTCGCTTTCTGAACCAAGACCTACCTTTTTGCCAAAGTTGGTGTAATTCCGTTCAGCAGTTCGGGCTGTAGCCGTGTCTAAAATTTCCTATGGAAATTAACATTGAGACCTGAGGCAAGATGGCCGCTGAGAGGCTGTAGCAAGCAGCAGCAGCCTTGAGCTCTCCTCCCTGCAGAGATTAGATGGACAGATAATACGGATGGCATTGTCACATTGCACATACCTTTTGCAGATAACTGTCTGTCGAGCGGATTGGCGGTCACTGGGTGGCTACTGTCAGCAGCGAGGTCAGCCACGCGATCTGAAGCCGGTGCTGGGAAGGGCGCTGACACACGGGATCGTCTACATCAGCCGCACCAACCGCATCAGTCGTGGCAATTATCTTCCCGGAATTAGATCTTGCTCGTCAGCCTTAGCGAGCAGGATGGCCCCCCGGACAAATAAACATCAGAAAGACTCTAAAGGTCTGAAAGATCCGAAAGACTCCGTCAAGGAGCCGCTGAAATCTCAAGCATCTGCGGCGGGACGTGGTTTCGGGCAGCGGCGTGCACTACAGAAGAAAGTTGATGCACCCAGCACCGGTGTAACACAGCGGGACAGCGGGGATCCTGTTACCGCCAATAATGCTCGACTCAGTATATTTCGGCAGCCAACGCTGGCGGAGCATTTTCCACTCACCGCCAGCCTTACTTCAGACATCGCTCCTGCTCCTGTCGGAATACAGGCTCAGATCATTACACACGCCGAGGACGCTCTGTCAGTTCTGTCAGCTCCTCGCTCGCCGGAGAGGGATGCAGTGTTGTGTTCACCCTCTGGATCGGCCTGTAGGCAAGAAGAGCCGAGTGAAGAGGCAACGATCCCACCAGGCAATAGCACATTGTCAGACCTACAGGTAACTATTAAAAAGGTAACGAACAACGAAAACATGATAACTGAAACCCCCTCCACCCCAGAACCTGTTATAACCCATCAAAGTGAACTAACTGATCAATATTTGCAACGCACAGGCAGTATAATGGTAGCTCTGGCCCCAACTAATGTCACAGAACAGCCACGAGCCGTCCACCTCAGGGGGTGGGGGGTGCGAAAAACACTGCTGGTTCTCCAGAAGGCGAGTGTTTCTTTTCTTTGAACGATGACTCTGACATTTCTCTTACCAGTGAAAACAACCTCTCAGATGACTCTGACTCTGCAGAGACTTCCTCAGTGCAGAAGGCACCAAGGGTAACAGCGTCGAGGATCAGATCAAGGTCCAAAACAAAGAGCAAAGGGAGTCCGGCGGTCCTTGAAGGTGCAGCAGCCCATAGACTTACCTGGGACTATTCAGCCTCTACCCAACTGTATCCGGAAGATGGAGTAATGCCTGACCCTAATGGGGACGCCACCCCTAACGCAACCGCCACAGCTTCTGCCTCTGCCTTTGCCCCAGCTTCCTCAATAGAATTGATATATGCCACACTGAAGCAAATGCAGGGTGAGGCCAGGTCAGAGAGCCGCAGGGCACAGTTGGCAACCAAGAGGCTACAAGGCTCTCTGCGGAAGATAAATAAGCTCTATGAAGGCCTGGAGAGTAGGGTTACACAGGTGGAGGATCGGACCGGCAGACTTGAGGACGAAGTCAACGAATGGCAGACCTTCAAAGACACGCATGAAAAGATTACCGAAGACCTTCAGTGGAAGATCGAGGACTTTGAGAACAGGCAGAGAAGAAACAATGTTAGACTTTTGGGCCTGGCCGAAAATGTTGAGGGGAGGGATGCAAGGGCATATGTGGTGGCCCTCTTGAAGGGTGCTTTTCCGGACCTTGCAGAGTGGAATTGGGATGCTGAGGTACAGCGGGCACACCGGTTCCCCTTGACCCAAAAGAAAAGAGGGGCGGACGGTCAAGGGGTACACCCCAGGGCTATGCTAGTATATATTGGCAACTACCTCCTCAGACAGGCTATTATGGATAAAGCAAAGCCAGAGGCCAAACGCACATTCGACGGTAATACATTTTTTGCCCTCCCTGATTTTTGCCACGCCACGGTTGAGCGGAGGTGGCGACTCAGGCAATTGATAAAATCATTTCAGGAGGCAAGAAGTGAGGCCTACCTTTTGTACCCTGCCCGCCTAAAGGTTATAACTAATGGCCAAGTCCGCATGTTCTTTTCCGAAATCAAAGCACAATCTTTTTTGGCTGATCTTCTGAGTAAGAAGGGGGCAGTTGGTGCTACCTGACTCTTTGCCCAACTGTAGGAGGTGTTTGGCGGTGCGATTGGTGGGGGGGGACCTGTCAGGTATCTTGGTTCATGTACTGCATGTAGTGGGATGTGTATGCACAATTCTGGACACCCTTGGCTGGGGGGTTCACGGTCTTTTTTTTCTTTTTTCTCTTTTCTCTTTCCACTGGGATGTTAATATAGGAAACAGTTAGACCAGGATGGTTTTGAAACCCACACTTGGTTTATGAATAAGTTTACTGCATTGTGACATTTTAAGAAGCAGGGGGGGGTGGCCGAGCTGCAGGCTGCGGGTCTCAGCTGCCACACATAGGTCATGCTTGACCTATTTGCCTGTGAGGGGGCGGAGGGCGGGGTGAAGGGTTGGGGCAGGAGGGGGTGGCAGGGACAGCCAGGGAGGAGGGGGTTTAACACGGCACAGCAGTAAGGAAGGGATGAGCGTTGAACAGCGAACTTGTAATAAGATGGCGGAAGTAGAGAAATGGGGAGCTAAGAACTTGCATGTTAAGATAAAGCTGAGAGAGTATGGGATGGGACTCGATCTCAAATCGGATAAATGGAGTTAAGAATTGCCTCTATTAACGTGAGTGGGTTGAATGACCTGGCGAAAAGACAGCGGGTGGCAGTAATGCTGCGATCAATGCGGCTAGATCTCTTATTTGTGCAAGAAACACACATAGAGGGTACAAAAGGCATGCTCATGGAACAGCTCGGTTTCCACCTTTTGGTGCATACCAGGCAAGGGACTAAAACTAGAGGGGTTGCTATACTGTCTAGAAGAAAAGATATAGTAGTAAGGCGGAGGCTTGAGGATAAATGGGGTAGATGGGTATTAATAGAGTGTGTGATGCCGGCTGAGACCTTTACTATATGCTCGGTGTATGGCTCAACTGAGGACGACCCTGATATTTTTGAATTTCTGGATTCAGAGTTGCCCTCTTGGTCCCCCTTAGTCATCATGTGCGGGGACTTTAATATTAACGGCTTGGGAGGGCTCTGGGACGGTGGAGCTGACAGGTACCAGGGCCGGAAAAGAAAGGTATTTAGAGCAGTATCTAGCCTAGCACAGAATAACGCACTGGTCGATCTTTGGGATACGTTGAAACCGGATGATCCTGGCAGTACATACTATTCGACTCCACATAAGCTGGTTGTCAGGCTGGATTACTTCTTCGTTTCTAATTCTTTGGTCTCCCGGTGTCAGATAGAAAAGCTCCCCGGTTAGTTTCAGATCACAACCCAATAGTCTTAACACTAGATATGGCTGGGTTGGAAAGACCGGTGAGAGCTTGGACATTTGAGAGAGGGCTCTTGAAGGACACCGCATATATAAACTATATGAAAGAATGGATGGCTGGATTCTGGGACATTAACAGAGGTACTGCTAGCATGGGGGTAGTCTGGGACACTTTCAAAGCGGGAGTGAGAGGGGAAACTCTGAGCTACAGTCTGCATAGACAGAAACAAGATCGGCTGCTAGATACGTTAAAATGCAATAAAGTTAGAGAGGTAGAGTAGGAGCTTTGTCAGGCAATCACCTCTAGGGTAGCTCTAGATAATATCCTGCTTAGACTGGCCCTCGCCAAAGCAGAAGTACAAGATCGATTTGCGGCCAAGGCTGCTGCGACCTTTCTGGTAAAAAGAGAGCAATGCTATGAACTCAGTGAAAGGGTTGGGCACACCCTGGCAATACGCATAAGGCAAAAGTAGGCAGTTGGTGAAGTCAGGGAGATCCTGGATGAAAATGGGGATGTGGTTAAGGACACAGTGGGGATCCGAGAAGCCTTCAGGTGCTTCTATAGCAAGTTATATTATGAAGATCAGGACAAGGAACCTTTGGAAGTACAAAATTACCTAGATAGAATCATCGTAGACCCCATAGATATAATAGATAGAGAGGCATTAGACGCCCCATTCACAACGGAAGAGATTCTTGATGCTTTGACCAGTCTACCGTCGGGCAAAGCGGCAGGACCTGATCAAATCCCCTAGAATTTTATAAAGTGTTCATTGAAGTCATAGGCTCTGACCTTCTTGGGATGATTAGGCAGGTTCAGGATGGGGGCGTAGCACCAAGCTCTTGGGCAGGGGCGGATATAGTGGTTTTCCTTAAAAAGGGAAAACCCCCTAGGGAGCCAGGGTCTTATAGACGAATCACACTTATGAATGGGGACGCAAAGATTTTTTCTAAGGCTTTGGCCTCTAGGCTAGGGAAGATAATCAGCAGGATGGTTAGTCCAACCCAACACGGCTTCATCCCGGGTAGAGACACGACGCAACACATTCGCCAGGTCATAACCCTCTTTGATGCGGCGGAAGTTTCAGGAGACCCCATGGCAGTCTTGTTCATGGATGCCGAAAAGGCTTTCGATCGGGTCTCCTGGGGCTACCTCTGGGCTGTCATGAGACGATATGGCATTGGGGATGGGTTTATAAGAGCAATCCAGGCTTTGTATGATTCCCCAACAGCCCGACTCAAAGTCAACGGGGGATTTACGGCGCCTCTAGAAATTAAGCGCAGTACTCGGCAGGGCTGTCCTTGTTCGCCACTACTTTTTGCGATATATATCGACCCTCTTATTCGGAAGATGGAGGCAAACGAAGACATCCCCCCTATGAGATTCCATGCACTTGAATGTAAGACCTTGGCGTACGCAGACGACATTGCGCTGGTCACCCCTAACCCCGTCACTGCATTGAGTATGATGGAAACAGAAGCGCAGGACTTTGGCCAGGTGTCAGGATATGCCTTGAATAAACAAAAAACTCAAATAGTTAAGAACATGGTGGCAGCCTGCGATGACACTCGAGTCACGGACTCCGCCATTTACCTAGGGATAGAAGTTACAGCAGATCTGGGGAATATTGTTGAAAAAAATATGACACCAATAACCAGCAAAGCAAAAAAGGATTTTGATAGGATACATAACCTTCACTTATCATTAGTAGGACGCTGCAATGTTGTGAAAATGGGTTTCTTTCCAAAAATCCTCTACTTATTTAGGGCCATCCCTTTAGAGTTTGAGAAAAAGTGGTTTAGTACTTTAGAGTATCTAGTGAACAAATGTATCTGGGCCCACGGGAAAACAAGAAGGGCAGCAAGATTTATGTCCTTACCAAGGGAAAGAGGTGGGTGGGCCATCCCGGATTTTAAAATATATTATTGGGCCACGGCCTTTCAGTATATGCGGGGGCTACTGGGTGGAGAGGCCGTATCGGAAGGGTCCAGGGGCAGCTCATCGGATTCTTATGCATTTCTCATTGGAGAAAATGCCCAGAGCTGTTTACTGAAATTTACAGATCCAAATTACTACAAGAGAACCCGATTTAAGACGTTGCAGGCCGCATATAAAATTTGGGGAGCATTTCGTAAGAAAATTGGTCTCGGTCGTCTAAATGCCTATACCCGATTATTTAAAAACCCGACTTTACCAGGGGAAATTTTTGCAGACTTAACGATGGCAGAGTGGGAAAGATCTGGGATACAGAGGTTGGGGGTTATAATGGGGTCTAGTGGTATGCAACAGTTCTCAGAGCTGCAGAAGAGTTATGGTATCAGTAACAGAAACCTTTTCAAGTATCTTCTAATCCGCAGCTTTTTCAGCAGTAAGAAAGGGGGACGGGCTGAATTCAGGGATAACAAAATTATTGACACTATTAGGAAAGGGGAAGGCTGTACCATTTGGAGGCTATATGCTGAGTTATCTTCCCTGAAACCTGATGATCTCGGGAAATATGGGGAAAAATGGGCGGATAAACTCGACATTGAACAAGCTACTGTAAAGGATTCTCTAGAACTGGGTCAAACCCTATTGTGTTCAGCCGCTCTACAAGCTCAGCACTATAAGACACTATTCTCCTTGTATTATACACTGGCACGGATTGCACAATGGGGGGACAGGCAGGAATTAGATGTCCTCAGGTGCGATAGTACGGAAGCAGAAATAGTACATATGTTTGCTTCCTGTCCCCACCTGCAAAAATTAAGGAATAATATTGAGGAGTTCCTGGACAAATCTACAGGTATTAAAGTTTCCCTGACACCATCTTTAATACTGCTGGGAATTAATAACGAGGATAGGCATAACATGAACAAGAGTTTTCTTTTTGTTGCAATGTCTGTAATGAGAATCTGTATAGCTACAGCCTGGCTTGACAGAGACCCTCCATTGTTTCAACATTGGCTTAACAGACTGTTATCTACCTTTAATTTGGAAAAAAGTATCTATGAAAGAAAGGGGAAAAAGGGCAGGCTGTGCGGGAAACGCATCTGGGGCCCTATATATAGATGGAAGGATAACCTCTTGTAAAGGTATTTTTGTTAAGCATTCCCATGCTCATATGTTTTATTTTGCCTTTTAGTAAATATGTTGCATGACGCCGATCTATGACTATAATATTGTAAAGTATGTTTTGAATTATGTAATATCTGTTCTGTATAACAACTTCAATTAAATTGCTGTGCTGTGAAAAAATGTATTTAAAATAAAATTTAAATTTAAATTAAAAAAAAAGGAAATTAACATTGGGAAAACGCGTTTTGGGACCCCCCTTTTTTCTCGGCCCCCGCTTGATGAATCACCCTGAAACTTTCAAGACAGGAGCTGACCGGAGCGCCCCATTAGTTTTGAAAATTTCGCGAAATTTCGTAAACCGGCGCCAAAGATATTGGCAAAACAAAAAACGCTTTTTGAATTGAAACGAGGTCCTAACTATAACTACCTACTGGCGACCGCCAGTAGGTAATATATATATATATATAGATAGATATATACATACACATATATATATATTACCTACTGGCAGTCGCAAGTAGGTAGCTATAGTTAGGGCCTAGTTTCCATAGAAAAAGCATTTTTTTACTTGCCTATAACTTTGGCGTCGTTTGACCAATCTTCATGAAATTTTCCCCAAAAAGTGTCAAGTTGGGTTCTATTGTTATTGAAATTTGGGGGTTATCCATGCAGTGGGGTCCGAGAGTTTGGGTCACGAAATAAGGTTGCGTTTGTAATGTTAATTCCCATAGGAACCTTTAGCCACAACCTACAGCCCGAACCGCTGAACTGACTTACACCAAATTTGGCAGGGAGATAGATGTCGGTTCAAGGAAATGCCTTTTGCTTATTTGGTGTAAATCTGTTCAATAGTTGTTGAGAAATGTAAGTTTAAAATATATAGTGATATCTTTGGCCGCGGATATTTTGCGGTGGTTTCCCGATGAATCGCGAATGCACGCGCCAACGGGAATGCTCTGATTGGCAGGACGCAACCTGAACAGAAAGTTGTGGCCTCCATTTTATCTGTCTGGAACAGTTCCAGGGGCTGAAAATTTCTGAAAAAGCTAACATAAGGGGTCAGAGTAGAAGTACAATGACCCCATGTTTGAGAAATGGGGGTGTTAGTGACAGAAGTTATGTGTCCAAAATAGATTTTTTTTAATCACGCGCGATATTCGCAATGACGCTGCGACCGCCAGCGCGCCCCCCCCATGAACCATCGCGGGGACATCGCGACTATCAACGTTGTCGCGAATATTGGTGAAAATATGAACAAATACATCAGTGAATCGTTAATACGCATTGTTATAGCGATATTGAGATTTTGATACATGTTTTTATAGAGTTATTTATATAGTGAGTTATCTACTGTGATGGTTAGAATTAATTATATAGTTATCATTTTTGGATGTGTTGGTGGCCATTGAATGTCTGCTTTTGTTTTCTGTTTTCGCAACATGTCCGCGGGCATCACGGTCACCGATGTTATTGCGACCTCCGGCGTCACAGCAAAAACATAAAATAGGTTTTAGAGATGGTTTTTATAGAAACTCTCTAGAAAAACATGACTTTAGAGAAAACTGTAAGAAACCCCCAGTGTGTAAAATACTGTAGTATGTGTGGATATATGTGTTTTAGACTTTATGGAAAAGGCGCGATCGTCGCGGTTAACAACATCCTCGCAATGTCCCAAATAACCGCGAAAATGCAAAATAGGTCTGATAGATGGTGTTTGAGGAAATTTAGTGGAAAAATATGAGTTTAAACATGCTTTGAAAGAAGTATGTATATAGAAATATGTGAAGGACAATGTTCAGAATGGATTTTTACATATTATTTTTGGATGTGTTGGTGGTCATTGAATGTCTTCTTTTGTTTGCCGTTTTCACAACGTGTCTGTGGGGATCGCGACATCATTGCGAATATAAAAAATGTAAAGAAAGAAAAAAACGCTTATTAATCCACTGAAGAAAATACAGGCTTATAAAAATACCACTTATAGAGCCATTTTAGAAAGAAAATACAATTTAAAAACCATAGAAATTCAATAAAAAAATCATAGGTTACATGAATGTTATAGTTCGGAAATAGAATATGAAAAACCTTAGAAGTTCACTGAAAAAAACCAAAGGTTACAGGGACATTATAGTGAGGATTTAGCATTTAAAAAACCTTAGAAATTCACTGAAAAAACCAAAGGTTATAGGGGCATTATAGTTGAGAAGTAGAATTTAAAACCTTCGAAATTCAGTGAAATAACCAAAGGTTATAGGGACGATATAGTTAGGCTGACATTTCACTTGTACAAAACATGAGAAATTCAGCAGTTATAGTTAGCTGAGCTAACTATAACTCACGCCCGCAATGCACTTCTTATGACCTCACATATTACATCACTCATGACATGGTCAGTAACATCACTCATGACATCACTGATGACATCTCAAATGACATCACTGATGACATCATCCACAGAATCTCTGACGCACCCACTCACAACCTCAAGTAACCTTTCATACACCCACTCCACCTTTCACACTACCATTCTCGAAACCATTGACACACCCATACCGGTACTTACATACCCACTCACTGATTCATAGGTCTACACACACATCCACTCAGTCACCCATACAGCCACTCATACACCAACTCACTCACTAATAAAGCCACTGATATATCTACTCATACAGCCACTCACACACTCTCAGTCACCCATAGAGCTACTCACACACCTACTCACTCACTCATAGAGTCAATCACACAGCCACTTACTCACCTATACAGTTATACACACACCAACTCACTTATTCATACAGATACTAACACATACTTACTCACCTATACAGTCACTGACAGAAGAACACACTCACCCATACAGCCACTCTCACACTTATTCACTCACACATACAGTCACTTATATACTCCAACACTCACCTATACTGCCTTCCACATATGAGGTTACTCACCCATGTACCACTGACACATCCATTCACTCTCCGACACAGCCATACGCACACTCACTCACCCATACAGCCCCTCTCAGATGCACTCACGAACCCATACAGTCACTGATTCACCCACTCACTCATCCATGTAGGGAGTCAAACACCCCCTCACCCACCCACATAGACATTCATACACCCATACAGGTACTCAGACAACCAATAAATAACCCACACAACCACTCATGTACCTACTCACCAACCCATGCAGCCACTTATACACCAACTGACAGACTGATACAGACATTCACACAAATTTGTCACTCACGCATACATTCACTGAGACACGTATAGTCACTCACTTATACAGTTAGTCACGCACCCACTAAATCATCCATGCAGGCAATCATACACCCACTGATTCATTAATACACCCTGGTGTATATATTTAACACTCATAAACTTTTTAGAAACACTCACAGTCACCGGATGATGTCATCAGTGATGTCATTTGAGATGTCATGAGTGATGTCACAGACCATGTCATGAGTGATGTAATATGTGAGGTCATAAGCGGTGCATTGCTGGGGCACGAGTTATAGTGCTGAATTTCTCTGGCTTTGTTCGAGTGAAATGTCAACCTAACTATAACGCCCCTGTAACCTGGTTTTTTCAGTGAATATATATATATATATATATATGCAAAACCCTCGCCTTCTCCAGATCCCATCCGCGGGAACAAACGAGAGTGGACCCAAGTTAAGTGCTATTTCGTTTTATTTGTCCAAAAACAGCTCCGCCATGACGCGTTTCGGCAGTTCACCTGCCTTGATCACATGACAGCGTTACTTGGTATGGATATCTTTTTAAAGTGACAATGTCCAATCATGATTGCATAGACATAGAAGAAATTCACATTTGAAAATTTCAAAATAATGTGTATAGAAAATATTTTTTATATATATATTATATATATTGTTGTAGGGATTCTGCACATACACAGAGCTATGCACAGGATAATGGGACCTCGGAGTATAGTGGTGAGCCAACCATGCCCCTTAGTACCCACAATCCCAATCCAACTAGCTTTAGCGTCTCATTCGCAGCGCAGCTACCAATGATTAGACAACCCAGAACACGGTCTCTCTCAGGACTCGCGGGAGCAAGAACACCCTTTCATAACTCACTCATACTTGCCCACAACGCGCGTAATAAGAGACACTGTATAGTTTAACATGTTTATTTCAACTATCGTGCTCTGAGATACAGTACACGTGCCAGTACTATCAGCATAATGCATAACGATAAAATAAGAAGCATAGTTACAATTCCATAGAATACAAACGGGGACAGCATTTTATAAAGACAGTGGATATAGGGCTAAATAGCCTTACCACCCTCCCCGTTTTCCTAACTAGTTTATTATAAAAATAGAAGACCTCTGGGCTTTGTCTGGCGGACCCTCATACCTCAATATCTAGATGCAAGGTTTACATCATCAGACAAGCACAGCTCTTCTCCCTGGAAAGGATTTTCTCCAAGTGTCACAAACAGCGAGATCACAATATTAAAAGCACACGAATTTCTCCAGTGCAGCTGTATTTTGTGTTATGTCTAAGTGCGAGGGGCTGACCGGATCAGCAAGAACAAGGGACGTTGTTTTTCGACCTTGTACATGTTGTGCAGACGAAACCCACAGGGAACAGGAGAAAAGGTGAAAGGCAAAAAGGCAGACAGTTCTAATATAGCCGGGCACAAGCAGAGGCTGGAAAACAAAGTCACAGAGTAACGTGTGCAAAAAAGGCATCATGGCAGCCAGGCCTAAGCTAACTTAGCAATGTAGACGATGAGGCCACAAACCACACTACACCCTCCCCTGGGCAGTCCATAGGCCAAGACATAGGACGAAAACAGAGTTCAAATAGATGGAGCAGAATGCAAACGTCTAATTATGAATAGTCCCCAATGAAGGACAGTGAATGGAAAAAAAGTACAGGATAAAAAAATTCCAGAAATGCAGGACGCAGCAAGCGAAGTTCCCTAATCCAATAGAGTGTAAGTGCAGAAAAACACCACACCTTCCAAGAAAACATCATTGGTATTGTCCGAAAAAAGAGTAGCCATCCAGTTCAACAAATCAAAACTGCATTCATGGTCCGCACATGATGGAGCAGTGATCAGCATTGCGGGACAACTTGCGTGATACTCAACATAACTTCGTTGTAGGAGAGTCTGAGCAGCCGCCCAGACATCCCATTGCGCCAAAATTCCAAGTGCAGCCGCACGCGCCATAAAGCCATCGCCGGAACAGTCCCGTTCATGGGCCTCTAAGGGACCCATTAACTGTTCAAAATCCCGGTCCGACTGAGTCGTATTGGAGAGGCAAAGATCCAAGGACCAAGAGAAAGGACATCTTAAGCAAGACATCACAGGTTGCACGCAAGTGAAATACGCAAAGCGAAAAGAAAGTTTATATGACACACTGAGTGTCGCCAATGGTAGGATGCCGAAGCTGAGGAGCATTCGTTCACGAAGCATCCGGAGCCGACCGTGGTCGAGCAGGCCCCCAGGAAGTGCAGCCATTGCGCAGCAAACAAATTAAGAGTAGTATTCCAGCAGCTAACGCTAGGATCAACGGAAAGCCGCCAAAGACGCTGGAAAAAATAGAATGAATAAAAGCCAGTATTACACCAAATATAGCTTGAAAGGAGGTAACAAGGCCAGAGCCCACAACTTTAAAAAAGTGCACAAGACCTTCGGTGCGAGATGCATTGAAAACGCGGTGATTCAGCTCACCGAAATGTTGTGGGAGGTTTGTGTTCAAAAGGGCCTGTATCTCACTGTGGGTACTAGCCACCTGAAGGATAAATGTCTCCCGTGCGGACGTGAGCATAACCTCCTGGTTTAATAATAGCGCCTTTATTCTACTCAATTTATTGAAATCTGCCTTCAAAGTCGGAACGGAAGGCCAAATGGAACTATCTTTTATGTCGTGCGGGGGAGGAAAAAGCGCATTTTTGCAGCACACAACGCGGTGGGAAACTGTTACAATATAGGGGATGCCGGCCAGCATTCCACAGCAGTCTTGATTATTCAGAAGGATATAGCTACCATTTGCAAGCACAGTGAAAGTAGGTGAGTTAGCAGGAGCAGGAATGCCCTTTAAAACACAAGCAAGATTCGGAGCCGAAACGTTACAAGCCCCGTGCAATTTAATGTTCTTACAAATCAGGGAATGACCCACAGTAGAATCGCATGATTCCCCTGTGAGAAAAACTTCCTTTCCGTCCCGAAGGCATCGGTACATGAAAGGAAGGGACCAGATTTCATGCAAGAAGGCACTGCCTAAAAGCTGAAAACGGCCAACAGGATAATGTTTCATGCAGGAACTGAACTCAAATAAAGAAAAAGGCAAAGCGATAACCCCGTGAACTAGCCACACTGCAGAATCCAATTCCGCCACAGAGAATGGTAAGGGCTCTATTTTTTTGATATGTAATAGTGTGTATGTTGCATCTTTCATGGACATGAATTGCTGTTTTTCAGTTAAATTAAACGGCAGGAATAAGGCAGAGGTGTTCAAAAAATGCCAAGGAACTTTACCCATTTTTAGCGTTTGCAAAGTCCATGCAAACTGCATTACTGAACGCAATTGATTTTGACCATGATATAACACAGACACACCATCTTGTACAATATCAACAACAGAGGAAACAATATTCTCTAATGTGTAAATGCGGGAAGAAAGGGTATTAATACTATTGTCAACAACAGCAAGCACTTTTTCTAGATTTGCTTGATCGATTTCCCGGAGACGGAAAAGCAGCTTCAATTTGCGAAAGCTTCCAGAGTTCATTGTAGGTTTCATAAATGAACCTCTTAGGTCGAGGACCACGAGGTCCCAGAATAAAATCGGACAGATCAATGTTGCCTGATAAGAGGGATAAATGTTGTTTCACAGAATCTAAGGAAGAGTGCTGCAACCACTGTTTACACAATTTACCAACAGAATACGTTGTAACAGTACGAGAGTCAGAGAACCTTGGATCTGGCTTATCCTGTTTGTAACCAGGAGCTGAGTCATGAAAACGCAGTTGGCAGGCATCTGATGCTACGGGCCAGGCCAACCAGGGTGACTGAGCAATCGACGAGATATTAAACGAATTGTTTTGAAACAAAGCTTGCAAATTGGTTAGGGAAATATTAAAATGCAAGCTTTCATTGGGAGTGGAAGACAATGTGGGAATGGAAGGTGCATTCAATTGTTTAGAAGTAGCCAAATCCCAACAGGTCGTTTGATAGATCGTACTATTTAAAAATAAAATCTGGGCCGGGATTAGGCAAGCACGGTGTAAGGCTTCCGTACCTCGGACCTGGCACGATTTAGTGCCCCAAATAGACTTTAAGTCAATGGTGTCCTGCCAGTGTTCATACCCACCCACGGCTAATGCGTTCAAAAAGGAACCTGAATACAGTAACTTGGTGTGGGTCAACATGATTTTCTGTGTGGATGAAATGTTTAATCTAAAATAATAGGAACCAGGGTTCGATCTATCAAAGTCTGTAAAATAAGTAAACTTATGTCTAAGAGTCTGGGAGCTACCTGGCAAAGGGGTCGGACAATGTTCCCATTGGGTGTAATTATAAGGACCCCGAAGGGTACTTGGTTTCTGGAGAAAGTGGTTGCCCCAATGCTGGTAACAATATAAATCGGCATAATTTGCAGAATTCATATACAGATCTTCAGCATTAAAAGCAGCATAATATTTTAGATCAGTAAACAACGATTCAATGGCATGCACATCCCAATCGTCAGAATGAATATTACTTTTAACGACATCACCCATCGAAACACGGAGGACATTTGGTACATTAATAATCTCGGTTGGTCCATGAATTTGGAAATTTACTGCATCCCATACGATGCCATCAGCGACTGGGAAAGCTGAAATGTTCACAAATGTGTGGTCACGCTTCATGATGTGGGATGAAGAATGCGGAGCCAAAGTTCCAGCGACACAGTTCACGGTAGAGCGTTCTGGTAAATAGTGACCATTGATGAGTAGGAAAAAAACTGTCACAAAGCCAAAGGACATGAACAGAAAAATCAGGAATAGTACCAACCAGATGTATGTCCATGGTGGGATCAAAAAATTGTCTCTGAACCTGGATACAAAAATACTGAATCTGGATGGGATAAGTGATGAGGTGGAAGTCGAATCAAAGGAATAACGGGTGGGGCTCAGTGGCGTTGTTGGTAGGTGTGCCACTGACTCGGTGGCTGGATAGGTGTATTCAGTCTCCTCGTTGCAGGAGGAAGCCGGGAAGTCGAGCAGGTGATCAGGCAAATTGACCATCTCAATGGCAACATCAGTGATTGTGTGGGCTGGAGGGCCACAAACATTTGTCCTGGAAATGGCTGGACAAGAGACCGCAGGTGTTACACTATTCAGGATCGGCCAGATGTTGTAGCTTGACATTGTCCACTGAGATGTATCTGTTGTCTTTGCGACCAGGAAGTGGTGGTAAGATGACAGTACGGGTACCCTTCAAGCCAAGGACTGGAACTGGTGTACGATAAGAGGGGCCAAATTCCTTCATGTTCTCCACCTTCTCTCGGACCAGATCTCCAACCTTCGGAAGCCAGCCGGCAACCGGAATCTGCAACGCAGCGTCAGTGGCTGAAGGCAAGTGTTCGTTAGCAAGTTTGTCACGAGCTCCTTGTAAGTCATGTAACATAGTAGAATGATAATCTACGTCAAAGATTGCGGATTGCGCCGCCATGTCTAGACCATCAAGGTCGGGCACAAACATTTGGATGCCAAAGAGCATTTCGTATGGGGTCCGCCCACCCAGAGGTCTTCTAGGGAGATTATTAAGTGCACATTGTACGGTATACAAGTGGGCCAACCAGTTCCTGCCAGTACCTAAGACTCTAGCTGTCAAGGATTGCTTTAATGCAAAACACACAAGATGATGGATGGAATGCTGCACATTGGCAAACATTCACCCCCAGTCACAGATCTGGGTTTAATCCATCGTTATTTTGCTTCACCACGCCACCCCAGTTCAGACATAGCCATATGCAAATCAGTCTTGACCCTGTGCCTCAAGGGAACAGTCCAGACCGAACTGCCAAGCCATGTCTTCCCTGGACCGGAATCAAGCATCCTAGGACCGGTTTCAGGCTATCAGCCTTCATCAGCCAGGATAGCTTGACTCCAGTGGCGTAGTGAGCACGGGACCCACGTCTGGGCATACCCTTCCCACTTAGGGCGAAATGCAAAACACACAAGATGATGGACGGAATGCTGCACATTGGCAAACATTTACCCCCAGTCACAGATCTGGGTTTAATCCATCGTTATTTTGCTTCACCACGCCACCCCAGTTCAGACATAGCCATATGCAAATCAGTCTTGACCCTGTGCCTCATGGGAACAGTCCAGACCGAACTGCCAAGCCATGTCTTCCCTGGACCGGAATCAAGCATCCTAGGACCGGTTTCAGGCTATCAGCCTTCATCAGCCAGGATAGCTTGACTCCAGTGGCGTACTGAGCACGGGACCCACGTCTGGGCATACCCTTCCCACTTAGGGTGAAATGCAAAACACACAAGATGATGGATGGAATGCTGCACATTGGCAAACATTCACCCCCAGTCACAGATCTGGGTTTAATCCATCGTTATTTTGCTTCACCACGCCACCCCAGTTCAGACATAGCCATATGCAAATCAGTCTTGACCCTGTGCCTCATGGGAACAGTCCAGACCGAACTGCCAAGCCATGACTTCCCTGGACCGGAATCAAGCATCCTAGGACCGGTTTCAGGCTATCAGCCTTCATCAGCCAGGATAGCTTGACTCCAGTGGCGTAGTGAGCACGGGACCCACGTCTGGGCATACCCTTCCCACTTAGGGCGAAATGCAAAACACACAAGATGATGGACGGAATGCTGCACATTGGCAAACATTCACCCCCAGTCACAGATCTGGGTTTAATCCATCGTTATTTTGCTTCACCACGCCACCCCAGTTGAGACATAGCCATATGCAAATCAGTCTTGACCCTGTGCCTCATGGGAACAGTCCAGACCGAACTGCCAAGCCAGGTCTTCCCTGGACCGGAATCAAGCATCCTAGGACCGGTTTCAGGCTATCAGCCTTCATCAGCCAGGATAGCTTGACTCCAGTGGCATAGTGAGCACGGGACCCACGTCTGGGCATACCCTTCCCACTTAGGGCGAAATGCAAAACACACAAGATGATGGACGGAATGCTGCACATTGGAGTCAAGCTATCCTGGCTGAAGAGGGATGAAACCCCGAAACCGGTCCTAGGATGTTTGATTCCAGTCCAGGGAGGACCTGGCCTGGCAGTTCGGGCTGGACTGTTCCCATTGGGCGCAGGGTCAAGACTGATTTGCATATGGCTTGGTCCAAACTGGAATGGCATGGTGAGCAAAAACGATGGATTTAGGCCCAGATCTCTGTACTGGGGTGAATGTATGACATTGTTCTGCATTCTGTCCATCAATTGTTTTTGCATTTGTCACCCCGAGTGGGACGGGTATGCCCAGACGTGGGTCCCGTGCTCTCCATGCCACTGGAGTCAAGCTATCCTGGCTGATGAGGGGTGAAACCCCGAAACCGGTCCTAGGATGCTTGATTCCAGTCCAGGGAGGACCTGGCCTGGCAGTTCGGGCTGGACTGTTCCCATTGGGCGCAGGGTCAAGACTGATTTGCATATGGCTTGGTCCAAACTGGAATGGCATGGTGAGCAAAAAAACGATGGATTTAGGCCCAGATCTCTGTACTGGGGTGAATGTATGACATTGTTCTGCATTCTGTCCATCAATTGTTGTTTTTGCAAGGATTGCTTTAAGTCACGGTTCATTCGTTCAACAATCGAATTGCCCTCAGGCCGATATGGAGACGAAAATTTCACCCGCACCCCCAGTGACCCCATCGCGTCCTTGTACGCCTTAGAGGCGAACGCTGGACCTTGGTCAGAATGGAAGGTGCCACAGGCAAAAATTCCCACAAAGACACGCAAATCCCTTATGACATTTCGAGCGTCAGCACTCCGTTGTGGCCAAACCCAGATGAAACCACTGCACGAATCCACTGCAACTAAGATGTACTTATACGCAGTGTCAGAAGAAAATGGACTGCAGTGATCCAGGTAAACACACCCAAAAGGTCTGTTAGAAATGCAGAGCGGGGTCTGTGGTGGTCGTGTAACCGTTGAAGGCTTAATTTGCTGACAAACATCACAAGAAAGCACATAAGTACGGGTCTGTTTATATAAACCACGCCACCAGTAACGCTGCTGCAATATGGAAACAGTCGCAGAGACGCCAGCATGGGCCGAAGCCAAGCCTTCGTGTGCGGCCGTTATCAAGGAAGGTCTGTGGTCCGCGTTGGGAATCAGCCGATCACCAACGTCAGGAATTCTTACGTAAGGAGCCTGTTCGAGACCTAATTGATAAGAGTACTTGGAAGGGAAACCCCGTGGGTAATTAGCACCTTCCTTGGTCGCAGTAATAGCTGCCAAAATATCATTATCTATTTTAGTCATGGATCTTGTAACTGCTGCTACTGAGCACGTGGCTACTGCTGATTTGGCAGCTTCATCTGCCAAACCGTTACCGACAGCGTGTGCGCCCATGCGCTGGTGGCCAAGGGTGTGAATCACCTGTGTGAGAGGCAGACGTTGTTTAAGATCTGCCACTCGAACCCAAAGCATTTTATGCTTAATTGTGCTGCCTTTTGCATCTCTATAGTCATTTTGTGACCAAAAGTATAGGTTGTCATTAAATGATTGAACACAGTAATAAGAATCGCATACTATAAGGGTCGTCACGTCTGGATTAGCGAACTCAAGCGCGAGCACCAAAGCACGCAGCTCGGCCAATTGTGCAGTACTGTCTCCTAGTGCCTGTGTGTGCACTACATTCGATTTGAACTCACCGTTCACCATGGTACCTGCAACAATAGCACATGCTGCGGAATAAGCATCCTTGGAACCCGTGGCCGGTTGTGCCGAACCAGCGGTATATATAATACATTGGTACTCCTCAAGCGGTAGCAAAGACAGAGGAGGAGGATGAACAAATTCATACTGTAAAAACTCCTGTGTCTGAAGAGAGGAATCAAAAATAAAAGTGACATCCGGGGACGTCAGAGATGTAGCCCATTGTATCCAACGGGGGTGCAATGCCTTAGAGTTCGGTACACTTGCATCGTCACTGCCTCAAGGGCAGGATATGGTGTTACCACCCAAAAATGCGTTTTCCCTGTGCCAGTGCGCGTTCCTTTAGAATCGCCATTTGCACTGCAGTCAAAACTTTCTCCACAGAGGAAAAGCGCATTTCTGCGGAAGTGTAAAGATGTGACTTGTATGCAACCGGTACTGTGTCACCTTCGTTAAAGGTTAAGTAGGTGAAACCCACTGCCCCTGGAACGATTCTAATCACCAGGTTTGTGTGGTTGTCAAGAGTCAACAAGAATTTAGATTCAAGTAAATCTGACTGCAAAGATTGCAGTATAGAGGAATGCTCAGGAAGCCAGCATGACTTCGAAAAGTTAGATTGTATCAAGGCATAAAGAGGCTTGATACGCTGGGCATATTCGGGAATGTAAATACGCCCGAAGTTCAGAAAACCCAGTAAAGACTGAAGCTTCTTCAGAGTGGTTGGAGGGCACAAAAGTGCGCACTTCTCCAAGAAATGGGGTGCTAAGCCCTTACCTTCATTGTTGAGCTCATAGCCCAAGAACAAAACGGTAAATTCAGCAATGTGAGATTTGGCAAAATTAAATTTGTATCCTAAGACCGCAAATTCAAGAACAATGCGGTCCACTCGGGAAAGATGCGGCCATAATTCGTCGTCTGTCAGATAGATATCGTCGACGTATGAACACGCATCTGGGTCTATGCTGTCCAACAGAGAGACAACCCGAGCGGAGAAGACACCCGGGCTGTTTTTGTAGCCCATGGGTAAACGCCGGAATTTGAAATGTTTACCACCGGAAGTGAATGCGCTCCATTGACTACACTCCGGGGACAAGTTGTGCGTGTAAAATCTATTGGATAGGTCAAGTGTCGTTTTATATTTTTTACGAACAAGACTGTCTACAAGCGCAGAACTCTGGGTATTTTGTACCGCAAAGGTCCGACAATGAGATTTCAAATGCCGGTAATCCAAAACTAGGCGGTACGAACCATCGGGTTTAGAAACCGCGAAAAGTGGATTATTCATTGGTGACACGCATGTTTCAATTACTCCTTGATATTCTAACTGTGTCAGAATGTCTGAAACGGGACCTTTAGCTTCCCGCCGGATGGGATATTGGGGTTGTGGCTGAGGCAGAGACCGCAATGGAATATCATGGGGTGGAGAATCCTCATCCCAGCCCACATGATTACGGTATAGCGCCGGAGCCAGGGCCACAGCCCATTCAGCCGCTAGAGCATCCGCTTTGTCCTTGGGGACATGACGAGAAAAACTCGGAAGGATTACCTCCTCCCCTCTACGAGCAGCAAGTACGAATGGGGGCGGCCAATCCGCCTCCGCCAACAAAATGTCGTATGAAGACGTCAGATTCTCCCAAAAAATCCCTTTTATAACACGCTCAATGTCACCTTCAATTTGAATGACAATATTAAATAGTCTGTCAGGGAGTGCCACTCGGGTGTCAGCTGTCTCGACAGTAATGAATGTATCAGTTGCTGTCGCCTCCACATGAGGACGCAGTGCCTCCCGTACTATGGTAACTTCCGCGGCGCTGTCTAGGAGCGTCACCGCCCACGTCCAATTCAGGAGTCTCGTTCTCACCGTCTGTGGCATACCTCGCTGTTAAAGCTGCAACTTTCTTCTTCTGAAACTGTGGGCGAGAACGTGGAAATTCTTCTGGTTTCCCTCGGACTTGTTGTCGAGGTTGGTCTCGTCCCTGGGGAGCCTCACGACCCCTGCCTCTATCCTGGCGATCTCCTCCACCAGTCTGGGAGGTCAATGGTGCCTGTGAAGAACGAGGAGAACGCGGATCAGGGACTTGAAATCTCTCTGGAGATTTAATTCTCGCTCGGTCGCGCAAATCATAAGTGCGCTCAGAAGATACGGAAACCGGGGATGCAGTACGCGACCCTGGTTTCTTCTGTTGCTTACCCTGTTTTTTCAACCTCCAGCTCTTTTTAGTAAAGAACGGTTTCTCATCTTTCTCAGATTGAGTTTTTGGTTGTGGTTGCATTTGCATTTTAGCAAAAGGCTTAACTCCCAGGCTATTGCGGCCAATGGTTTTATAAGCCTGTGCAATAATTTTCGGTAATTCGCGCGGCTTGTCCGGTTCTGGGATCAAAGCCAAAGCATTAGCTACTTGAAAGTTAATTGCATCACCCTTGACATTTGCAAGGATTAAATCAGCCACTACATCGAACACTCCCACCAGTCTCATCCCTAATTCCACAGCCACCTCAGGGCCATGTTCATCCTGCACTCGTTTAATTACAGAGGGGAGTACTGTCATGGAAGGGGTGCCGAAACACTTCGCATATACTGCTGCGAATACCTTGCCCCAGTTGTTGCAATCTGCCAACTCGGGGATTAAGTCGTTTGGCAAACTAATCGTCAAAATCCTGTGTTTTTCCACAGGAGATGTATTAGGAAAAACTGCCTCCAGCTGGTCAAATTTTTCTGCAAGCCAATAAGGTAAATCGTCCTTATTTTGTGGGCGCTTGCCCATCACCGAATTAACCATGACGGGACTTATGGTTACACCGCCCGGTCCAGCTGGATGCACTGCAACTCCAGGAGGGGCTCCCTGGACGTTGCCTGTAAAATACTGTACTAAAGCTCTGTGTACATGTATCAAAGACGTATGCAATTCACGCAGTTCAGCAACCGCAAGCGTTGTATAATGCGGATGTGGGGTATACCCGGCCAAGACTGGCCAAGTGGCCCCTTCAATCGATAAGGGGCCTAAACGAATCGGGGTAACCGGTTGTGGGAGGGCGCCATTAAACCAAACACGGTGTTGCCATGCCGTGAGCGGTACTTCAAGAGTCCGATAAGGCCTATAAAGATTAGGAAGAGCGGTGGCTGTATATTCATGGAACAGATTATCAGTCCCATCCACCGCCGGGAAGGTGACCCAAGAGTAAAACACCTCAAAGTGGTAAGCAGGATCCGCTTTTACCACAAAGATCAGATCGACACCCGCGTCAGGCACTCCATACGCTGTCAAATGAGCTCGGAGCGCTGCGCGACTATATGCCGCGATGTTGACCGCCATTAAGGCGAAGAATGTTCGACAACCTAGTACGAGGCAGCGCTATATAGGGTTTTTATTAACACCTTTTAATTACTTCAAGCTTGAAAGAACCTATAAAAACATCAATATAGGAGGTACCACCCTCACACACGCTTCCGGAAACGTATGCGAAGGGTGTTGTGGACAAGCACAAGCACTACTCAAGCGTCTCGCAGATAAGCAGCCCACCACGTTGGTGGCGCCATGTTGTAGGGATTCTGCACATACACAGAGCTATGCACAGGATAATGGGACCTCGGAGTATAGTGGTGAGCCAACCATGCCCCTTAGTACCCACAATCCCAATCCGACTAGCTTTAGCGTCTCATTCGCAGCGCAGCTACCAATGATTAGACAACCCAGAACACGGTCTCTCTCAGGACTCGCAGGAGCAAGAACACCCTTTCATAACTCACTCATACTTGTCCACAACGCGCGTAATAAGAGACACTGTATAGTTTAAAATGTTTATTTCAACTATCGTGCTCTGAGATACAGTACACGTGCCAGTACTATCAGCATAATGCATAACGATAAAATAAGAAGCATAGTTACAATTCCATAGAATACAAACGGGGACAGCATTTTATAAAGACAGTGGATATAGGGCTAAATAGCCTTACCACCCTCCCCGTTTTCCTAACTAGTTTATTATAAAAATAGAAGACCTCTGGGCTTTGTCTGGCGGACCCTCATACCTCAATATCTAGATGCAAGGTTTAACATCATCAGACAAGCACAGCTCTTCTCCCGGGAAAGGATTTTCTCCAAGTGTCACAAACAGCGAGATCACAATATTAAAAGCACACGAATTTCTCCAGTGCAGCTGTATTTTGTGTTATGTCTAAGTGCGAGGGGCTGACCGGATCAGCAAGAACAAGGGACGTTGTTTTTCGACCTTGTACATGTTGTGCAGACGAAACCCACAGGGAACAGGAGAAAAGGTGAAAGGCAAAAGGCAGACAGTTCTAATATAGCCGGGCACAAGCAGAGGCTGGAAAACAAAGTCACAGAGTAACGTGTGCAAAAAAGGCATTATGGCAGCCAGGCCTAAGCTAATTTAGCAATGTAGACGATGAGGCCACAAACCACACTACAATATATATATATAGTTAATTTAGAGCATGAGTTATAGTTATCTGAAATAACTATGACTAGTGAATTGCAGTGGTTTTGTTTGTTTAAAAAGTTATGCTTTAACTGACATTTTCACCTAACCAAAACGTCCCTTCAAACTTTGTTTTTTGGGCGAATTTCTAAGGTTTCTTTAATTCAAAATAAGATATTATCACCAAACTTAGGTCCTTATTACGAGTTTGGCGGTCCAATGGACCGCCGATCCCATTGTGGCGGTCCCTGGTCTGCCCGCCGTATTAGGACTGTGGCGGTTGGACTGCCACAGGACCGCTGCTTCCGCCAGGGATTCACGATCCCTGGTGGTGGTGCAGTGGTCTGAGGCCCCTAATATGCTGGTGGTGTCGCTGCGGCACCACCAAGAATAGGAGTTTCCTCACCGCCATACTTTTTATGGCAGTGCGACCGCCATGAAAAGTGTGGCGGTCAGGAAACAAAGGGGGCCCTACAGGCCACCCTGTTGCCTCTGCGCCATGGGGTGCATGCAGGGGGGCACATGTTGTGCCTCACTGTGTGCATGCACCCCCAGTTCCCATAGGGCATGGACTTGACAGACTATGCCCTGCAGGAACAGCGACATTACAAAACTTGAGGGGGCCCCCTGCAAAGTACATGAAGGGGGCCCCCTCTGACCACACTCAGGAGCTCTCCCGCCAGGGTTCTGTGCTCACAGGCCCCCTGAAACTTGGGGGTCCCCCGCCCCTCGGGGCTGCGGGGGCTTTTGTTGTGCCACTGTGCAGGAACTGCCTTTGATGCTCCCATTGCGGTGCCTTTTTCAAAGGCACCGCGGTGGGACCACTAAAAAACTGCCCGCCAGAGTAAGAATAAGTCGTACTCTGGCGGGCGGTCTTTAATGGCTTTGGCGGTCTCGGAGCGGGCGGCAGCGTGGCGGCCCTGCTCCGAGACAGCCAAAGTCATAATAAGGCCCTTAGCTATAATGTCACTTTAACCTATGTTTTTTTCAGTGAATATATCTATATCCATATCTATATCTATATCTATCTATATATATATATATATATATATATATATATATATATATATATATATTCACTGGGGGGAAAAAGGTTGGGACGCTGGAGGGTTATGCATGGTGTCATTGCCATTATCAGGAGTTCGCAAATCAGTAAAGATACAAGGAAGGAACCAATGGTGAGGCAATGGTGCCATTGACACTAACAGAAGCGAGGAAAGTTGAGCATATACCACGTCCTTAGGGAGTAAAAGACAACATTAAATGGGGTGCATTAGGTTCTCACACCCCTGGGCCCTGGTGCCAGTTCAACGTCTGCCCTAATGATGGCACTGTCTTCCATTTATTTTACGCACAACAAACATTTGCACTGGAATTTCTTTTCAATTTGAATTCATGCACTGCAACTTCTTCTTACAAAGAGCCACATACAACCTGTGCGGATACGACTGCCCACTTCTTATCAAATCTCAGTGTGACAAGCATTAAGGGATTATTCGCCGAGCCCATAGGCTGCCCCGTGCAGCTATTCGCGACAAGGGACGCGGGCCCCTTACTGGCAGCTCCTACCTCTTTTGACTGGGACCAAGCGAGCTTTCCTCATGAGACCTCTAGTGTTTCCAACCCGGGTACCAGCAGCCCACCAGAAAAGACATTTCGGAAGCCACAATTGTTTCCCTCATGCACCAGGTACAAAAATCTGCACATTTATAATTATATATTCAGAAAAAGCTTTTTATTTAGTCAGTCATTTCATTGATCTCGTGACAATAGCCGTTTTTAATGGTATTTAAATGGCATGGACAATGAAGTTAAAGTTTGAAAAAGGCCGACTTTTTAATTACCTTTATAATATGAATAAACAGTGCTTTCTTAAGGAATAATACATTTTTGCACAGGTTCTCTTGCGCCGTAAAGCAATGCAACGCATTGCGTCGATTTAATCCTCACTACAAAAGCCTGCAAGCACAGTTCAAAATTGTGCCATGCCAGCTGCTTAATTTGGGCCGGTCCCACCGGCAATTAATTTTGCAGACTGTCACGTATTTTTCTTCTTTAGACTTTCACCCAGAGTAAGAGAGACAAAAACATTCAATGGGGAAAAGAGGGAGGAACAGAAAGCTCTTACAAAGGGAGAAAGAATGGATGAAAGGGAATCTGAAAGATTGAAATAAAGAGGTGGGGGGAGTGCCTGGTGGTGGATTAAGGCGGTATGAGGTGGAATCAAGACTAGGCAGCTGTTTTATTTAGCACCCTCGAAATTCGTAACGCCGGCCGTGGGCTTCTGAGCAAAACTTAGGGCCACAACACTTATTATTTTTTATAAATGAAGCACTGGCCGCAATGCACGAGCACTCACGGAAAACTTAAGAAATAACCCCTCCCCTCCTTGTCACTAAATTAAAATTTCACAATAAACCGTGTTTAATCCCCTCAAATTATAAAATGTTATCAAAGTTTGAGTTACCTAAACGCATTTTGTAATCGCCAAACTTTCTATAGGTGTGGGGAACATACCGTGAATACTTTTCATTCGTAACGGTAAAACCTTTCTAACATATGCAATATTTTAAAGTTTGTTTATACGAAATTGTATTTTTTTAGACTCAGATCATATAACATAATTGGCTGTGGAAAATAAACACCCACTCTCAAGCGAACAGAATCTTGTTTTGTGCTACTGACAACAAGTAACAACTTTTATACAGAAACCCGAAAGGCGAGAAATTAAACATTACATTAAAAGAAGAAAATCTGGAAGTCAATTTCGAGTTTCAGTCATAATCATTCAAACATAGTCATCGATTTAAATTTTCTTGATATCAATGAAGATATGTTTTCTTTGTTGATTAAAGCGGATTCTGCCTTTACTGGATAAATTCGTGGAAAAACACTATATGCAAATAGAGCAATTGCCAGATTTGTCGCCAATCCAAATGTTTCTCTTGAAAAACTGAGCTTTTACCAACTTCAGCAAAGACAATTAGCCAAAGCTCATACATGGAAAAATATCAAACTGTGTCTGATTCGAGGTAGCTTCTTTTTATATTGCAGTTGACTACGTCGCCACTTTTCTATTCTAGATGCTGTCTTCTTTGAAACACCTATTTTGTTTTCGAAATTGTAAAAAGGCATGCATGTTTATATTCCCTGGACTTTTGAATGTGTCCATTGCACAGAGGTTTTCTAGAACAAACAATGCCCTTCATTATGCATAGTGGAAAACCAATAGTACAAAAGAAGTACACAGGTGACTGTGATAATGCTGTCCATAAGTAAAAAAATATATGGGATAAAGTACCCCCTGCTGCACATTAAAAGGATATTTCAAGGTACTAAGGAGTTCCATGAACATATAGAGGAACAAGGCTGAAGGCTGAGTTCCTTTATAAGGTTATGGAACTCTGAGGTGACTTGCTATATCCTTTTCATGCATGGCAGGGAGTACTTTATTCCTTATAGTACACGGTCACACCATTACCATTCCAACAAACCACCTAAATCCTTGGTGTGTAGCCCATTCATATGAAAGAGAGTTTTGCAAACATGAAGAATAAAAATTAAACACATCAAAAATGCTGTTAGCTATTGGTTTCAAAAACATGTCAGTTCAATACAAGTCATAAAAATAGCACAGTAGCTCAGAATGTGTAGAAACATTTAGAAAGAGTTTAGCTTTTTTATAAATTATCTATGGAATGCAAAAAATATACATGTTGTGGTAAATATCTCCTTTCTGTCATGGTAGGACTAGAGAAACACAGCAGAAGAAAGCACATTTTGTTTTCCTTTTTCAAGTAGTTGCTTTAATATTGTTCTGTGACCTGACCTGACCTGCTTTTCCCTTCCACTGCTGGTTCTAGCAGCAGGCATTGGGATGTCAGAACTCAACTGTAATAAGTAATTAAATCTGAGTGGCTAAATTGTTTCCTTATAACACATGGGATTCTGTAATCCCTGTACAAAAACCTGTCTCTAACTTCTGTATAGCAGACTGCTTGTGATGCACCCAGTCATCCATTATAAAGTATTACATAGCTGCTCAATTGTAATAACTTATTACAGTTGCGGTCTTACTTCACAATGCCTGCTGCCAGAGCCAGCAGCCAAGGGGAAAGGCAGGTCAGGACACGGAGCATAATTAAAGCAGCTGATTGAAGGACAAAAGTGAAACATTGCTTTTCTTTCTTCTGCTCTGTTTTTCTAGCTGTACTGTGACAAACAGAAAGGAGATATTTATGACAACATGTTTATTTTTTTTTAACTCTTTTGGTAAGAAAGGTAAAATTTTCAGGAATGTTTCTACACATTCAGATCTACTGTGCCTTTCTTAAAAACTGACTTATATTAAACTGATTCTAATAACTTTTTGCCACCAATATCTAACAGTTTTTTATGTGTTTAATTATTTTGCACTAGAGATTCTTTATTTATTTTTCATGTTTGCAAACATGTTGTCTCCTTCATATGAAGGAACTATGAACCAAGGATTTAAGAGGTTTGTTGGAAAGGCGATGGTTTGACCATGTATTATAAGAAATAAAGTACCCCCTGCCACACATAATAAGGGTATTGCAAATCACTCCGGAGTTTCATAATCTAATAAAGGAACTTGGCATCAGCCTCTATATGGTCATGGAACTCCTCAGTGACCAGCAATTTCCTTATAATGTACGACAGGGGATATTTTATCTCATATATAATAAGCGAAAGGGTGTGTTAGAAGTCACCTGCTATAACGAAATTAGAGACAGGTTTTTATACAGGGCTTGCAGAATACCATGTATTATTATAATATTAATAATGTGCATTTTTCAAGGGCTACAAATAATTGGCTATTAATGCATTGATGATACTCAGTTAATGGCCTCGGAGGAATAAGTCAGGTTTGTCAGGACTCCAAATCGTAACCTGCAAAAGGCTGGTATGCTCAGTCAGCAAGCATTTAGCTTTCCAAACCATCCCCTAGCTCTTGAGCTAAAAAATGACCAGATTGTAAGGTGCAGAGGAGTTCAGACACGTCGCTCGTAGGGCATTGATTTACTCTAGGACAATAATGCAAGTTTTAGAAGGTCCTCATTGCAGTAAAACATTTTTGAGTGGTGCCCCTAATGACATAAACTGCTAAATTGTTTTGCAATCAATGTAGGCTTTAACAAGTATAGTAAATGGGTAAGTTAAATGGCTAGGGAGTTTAGGGAGATATACTTCAAGAAATTTGAAACATTGCAAGCGACCCATGTCTCTGGTCATGATGGTGAATGGAGGACGGTGGCAAACTCTGGGGTGACCTGCCAACAATGATGGGAGTGGAAGTGTATAGCTGAAGGTCAAAGAGCCTAACCCTGAGCCATCTCCTGTGAATCATCAAGATAGAAGGGCAGCAGCCAGAGTACAGAGGGCCCCCCTGACTACACTCACAAAGGAGGGTGGGGTGGAAGAGATCTGCCACTGATTAGGTGGTTGTGTGGGAATGAGTGGGGTGCCCAAGGGCCCCCTTGGCCCAGATCAGGAGGGTTGCACCAACGCTTCCTATTTCATCATGGCCTGCACTTAGTGACTCTGACTTCTCTGAAGGCCTCCTGCCCAACTTTCTCAAATGTGGTGGGTAGATGGTATGGCTCAAAGCCCCCAACACATGATTTCACATGGGCCCATGTTGTGGGTAGGGCATATACGCATATCTGGGCCTCCCCCATACCAGTACTATAAGTGCAGGTTAAAGTAATAGGTGAATAACCATGGGCCTCCTATTCCGGACTTCACATGGGTGGATGGTGGAAGTGAGAGCATGGCTTAGGATCTATTTTCTAGAACAGATGGGTTGTTCAAAGATCTTTGCCCTCAACACCCTATAGAGCAGACACAGGAAGGAGATATAGGCCATTTTCTGTCCCGCCTCCGCCATACTGTCATTCTTCACAGTTTAAAGACCTCTGCTTTTAGAGATTTGCATAACAGTAGAGTGTCTACCTCAATTCAGGTCGTTAAGGACAGTCTCCAGTCCTGCCTTTTTTGACCTATAAATCTTTATTTCCAGGTGTGTTAGTCTAACTAGTTTGATGAAGGCAAACATGATTACAACATCCAGAATGCATTGGGCTGCACACAAAAACCTAGGACTGGAAACACGGTCTGTACTTGTTGTATTATTGGACCAGATCTATGTTGGGTAATTGAAGCAGAGCCAACCTGATCCAGCTTAGCTTAGTGATGAGAGAGAGTAGTGGAATGTTTACTGTGTCATCGGTTTAGGGAAGACTGGTAGTTGCTGTCTGGTAGGCACTTGCTGTCCTGCCAGGGTTGGACGCATGTTTGTATTTGGCAGGAATAAACGTTTTATAAATAAACTGACGGTGCATGATCTTTTTAGTAATGAGCTGAACAGTGGCGGCTGGCACGGATCAGGGGTAGGGGGGCAGTAAAAAAATAAATAAATAAACTTACCTCCTTGCTGTCGCTGATTCGTCTCTTCTCCTCGTCCCTCCTCATCCTTGCTGTGGTAAGGCACATAAAGAGGGTGACACGGGCAGGCAAACTACTGGCATGTATGAAATTCCACACACACACGCCATGCTAACTTCCATCAGTGATCATCTTGGGCACTCTCACTACACCTAAGTGGATTTAATGCTGCTTTATCTTTTATTAGGCTTTCTATAGGAGGGCTCCTCCTCCCCCGCCTAATGCAGTTACAGACTTTCCCGGGCCGGTCCAACTGCCATGTTTGCTGCCTGATCGGCAGGCCGCCTTGGCGGTGCCTTTCACTGAGCAAATCAGGAGCGTCCTCCATGAATTGGTGACTGGGAGAGACCCAGGAGCTGATGTGATTCCTTCTGAATTCTATGCGATTTTCTCACCCCAATTGCCACCTAAGCTGGCAGTGCTCTATAACGGTATGCACACAGAGCGTTCTCTGCCTCACTCCACATACAAGACCCTTATTACTTCATTACTGAAGCCAGGCCATGAAGCAATGGACATGTCCTCTTACGGGCCCCTTTCTATACTAAATGCAAACTACAAAGCCCTAAGAAAACTTTTGGCAACCAGAATTCTTCCAGAGTTCCCGACTTTGATTCATAAGGGCCAAATTGGATTTATCCCGAGGCACAGCACCTCTTCAAATATCAGGAGGTCAATGGAGGCTGGCATGGATCAGGGGTGGGGGCGCCGGGAGAAGGGCAGAAAAATAAATATAAAAAGTTACCTCCTTGCCGCTGCTGAATCGTCTCTTCTCCTCTTCCCTCTTCGTCCTTGCTGTGCTTCGGCCGGAAGCAGGAAGCACCCAGGCTCCCCTGAGCCAATTACAACGCTGCAGTGCAGCGTTGTGCTTGGTCTGAGCGCCGTGCCTCGGTGCTTAGCCAGGGACTGGGAGCCTGGGCATGTTCCTCACGCAGGCTGTAACACAGCCTGCGTGGAGCACATGCAAAGTGCGCATGGCGGTTTGCCCAGCCTGAGGTTGCCGACCAAACTGTCATGCGCACTTTAGGTGCAGCCACCACTCCTACGGGACACAAAATAAAATGATATAAACCATGGATTATTATCGTTTTATTTTCCTTTTCTTGCTGCTGGAAGAGGGGGGGGGAGGCAAGCTGGCTCAGAGCGGGCAAACGAAAAATACGATTACATCGTTTTATTTTTCATTTGCTGACTTTGAGCCAGGCAGTGGGGCGACGCTCCTCCACTGCCCCGACTGGCGATAGCGGCAGTCGCGGCCGGCATTTATCGTGGGTGGGGGCGGGGGGGTCACGCGGGGAGGAGGGAGGGGGTTAATAATATAATGAAGAAAAAACGTTCCTGTCCACCGGCCGGATCTTGTGCTTTCTCGGAGCCAGGCCTGCTCGGCGCCTGCTCTCCTGCCTCTGGCAGGAACAGGAAGCAGGCAGCCTCCCTCCCCTCCCCTAAGCCAATCACAACGCTGCAATGGCAGCGTTGTGATTGGTGGGGACACCGCCCAGCCAGGGGCTTACGGGTGGCCATTTTCTCCATGTAGGCTGTATTGAGGCCTGCATGGAGAAAGGGCAGAGTGCGCATGACTGGTTTTGGTGGCCCCAGAGGGCCGACCAACAGTCATTGTGCCCTCAGTAGTGGGCACACCGCTCCTCCTCGGCTCACAGAGCAGCCCTGCCCACCCGCCCGCCCGCAACCAAACCCTTCTGTTCTGCTTTCTCGCAGTGCCAGAAGCAGAAACATAAAATGGTAGTTATTACCATTTTATGTTTCTGCTTCTCGCACTGCGAGAAAGCAGTGGGGTGATGCTCCTCCGTCCTAGTGGAGGAGCCGCCCCAGCACAGCGGGCACCAGGTGTTTCCCCGGTAGGCTGCCAGGGTGGGGGCCGGTTTTGGACCCCTGGGGGCCGTTTTTGTTACCGGGGGCCAGTTTTGCAGCATAGTTACAACATCGGCCCCCTGTAACAAAAGCGGACAAAACAGGCCCTGCCAAACAGCTCGCCCTCCCTCCCCTGCAGGGGGCCGGCCGAGCTGTTTGCCAGGGCCGGTTTCGGTTGGAACCTGCAGAAGAGAGACACGGGGGCAGGGTGTGTGCGGTCAAGAATTAAGGAACCTCCTGCGGCGACTTCAAGACTGCGCATTAGAGGTCGCGGATTTAGCACCGGTCCGCGGACTATTGAGCAGAGCTTTGGGCACCGGCACTCATTCTTTTACGAATTAAGTACTGTAAGAGGTGGACTTTCATTATTTGCGTAGCACAGCCTTGCGTGAGCCCCAGAGCCTGTGCAAATCTTTAGTAAACCTGGGCCTACGTGGTCTTTGTAAAACCTAGACCCTTCTGGGCAGGGTGGTTGTGCTGTACACAAGGCACTGAGATTAGATTTAAAGTGTTAAATTGGGGCATAATGCAATCCCTAAAACCTGCTTTCATTTCCCTGAGAATATAAGGTTGTCTTTAAAAGTGACATGGGCTTTCATTTTTCCTTTCAAATTTTTTTTTAAACATTCTTTTTAAAGCTGTTATGTGGCAGTTATACAAAGGATTTAGCGGGTTTATCGACTCAAGTGCAGCTTTTAGACGGCCAGAGTATGAGGTCAAGACCTTTCATGAAAGCTGTTTAATTGAGTGTGAAATGGTCTTTATGCCACAGCGCTGTCGTTCTCGGTTGTGCCTTCACATGTGATTGGATGGCTGCTTGTGACAGGCAGCGATGCGTGTAATGCTGTTCTCATGGCCTAGTGTGAATTACAAGAAATAATCAAGTTAACAGGCACTTACCACCTCAAGGATGAAATTAGAGTGTTTGAATTGTTTACTACAAGTGCACAGGGTTTGGGGTGCACTCCTATGGGCTCAACTAAGCCAAATAGCTCAGTGGGTTGCGCACTTATTGCAGACGTATGTGAGTTACATACTTGAATTCTGGCGGACTGACTCTGCTCTTCGTCATTCTGAGGAAGATAACAAGGGCACCATTACGGAGTACAAGGATTGACATTTTAGCGTGTTTACAGGGACACTCCGCAGTCAGAGCCTTTATTTCTCAATTGTCTTCCATAGCATATGTATTTCATTTAATTCAGGGTTTTTGCATTGTGTAGCCAGCATGCCCAAGTCACTCAAAGTGGGGGTGTTAGGGGTGGGGGGTCAACTCATGTGGTGAATCTTGAGAAATGACAGTTCGTCCAAAACCAAGCCAGTCTTTAAGCCTTTGAAGAATTCAACCAGCTTTCTCTTTCCATCAAGAAATTCCAGAGGGGGAGTTTTGGGTTCGGGGAGAGCTACCCCTGAACTGCATGTATTTAGCGGTGAGGGGGCTAGTTGTAATTGTAATTGCATTTATATAGCGCTTACTACCCCTGACGAGGCATCAAAGCGCTTTATGCTGGGCAGCAGGCTGCTCTAGAACCCAAGGTTTGAGATGAATTCAGTGTTACTGGTTATTATTAATTTGCGGGGGTATGATCTTGAAAGAAGGAGAGGTTGTGATATTTGATATAAGCTGTGGGCAGTTTTCAGAGCTATAATAATTGAGAATAAGAATGCAAGCATGAGACTATGAGCAGGTTGTGCTCAGAGAGAGGAGGCATGCAGAGTTTGGCAAGTAAGAAGAGGACCATTTGATAAGAAAGAGTGGCAGTAGTCAGAAGTTAGGTCAGTTTTCATTCCGGATTTACAAATATAGACATTGCCTTTTGATGCAATCTGAGGATGCAAGGCTGCAGAAAGAAACAGCATATTTTGCATATGATGAATGTGATATATTAGGTACTTTTGATGGGCACTAGAATCAGAGTAATGTTTTTGTGAGGGGCCACAAAGTACACTTCCCCATGGACTCTTGCTCTATGACACTGCAGAAGTAATCCCTCTCATTATAGGTGCTGGATAACAGCGTTGACGATTTTCCACTGTGGAATGACACATCACAACACAATCATCGTAGGTGGTGGATACCAGTCTTGTTGACCAGCCTGGTGAAGAGTTACAAGCGTTGGCTGTGTTGGTGTGAGAGTATCTGTCACACACCAATTTTTAGCATACCGAAGCTTGGTCCTCGCTCCCCCTTTCCTCGTCGCCAATGAAGCGATCTTGAGGCAGGAATAAATTAATCCATGTGATTTCAATGAAGGTAAGAGTCATTTATTAAAAAACAAATTAATACATCTTTACGGAAGGGGAGCCACCATAGCTATCACCAATGTTTGAATGTAACACACTGTTATATTCTAAAGCATTGAGCTCGCTTGGTAAATGGGTAAAGGAGGAATATGGTACAGTGCAACGCGATGTATTACATCGCGTGCTTTTACAACGCGGTCGTTACAACGACCTCGTTGTTAATACGCAATGCATTTATATCGCAAGTCATTACAACGACTTGCACTAGGGAGCGCGCTGGACTTAGGAATAGTATCAATTACTATTCCTACTCCAATTTGCGCAACAGTAGGGAAGGTGTTGGAATTCATTTCCAATACCTCAGCGCCCCCTAGTGCAAGTCGTTGTAATGACTTGTGATGTAAATGCATTGCGTACTAACAACGCGGTCGTTGTAACGACCCCTTTGTAATGGTACAGCGATGTAATGACAGCGTTGTAAACGCTGTTTCCCGTAAAGGAGTTTCAAAGGACCTGTCTAGCAAACCTAAGAAATAAAGGTGGATGCTTCTTCGGGAATGTGCCCTGCATTTCTTAGACATTGGAATATCCACCTTTGTATAATGTTACAGGATACTACCTATCTAGATACTCAATGCTTGGAAGAAGCTACTCCTGTTAAAATGGGACCATATTTCCCGAATGTGTGGATTTTCTGATGTTTTTAGTTTTGTCTAAGTAAAAAATCAGAACTGTTTTTCCATTGAGCCTGTGTGCTTATCTTTCCTTTGGAGATGTAGGGTTTTGGGAGGAAAAGAGCAAAGGTGCAATTTGAATAATGTAAAAGTCCCAGATTACTTTCAGCAGAAAAGCACAGTGAGTCATTACTAGCGTATGTGGCTGAAAACCCATGTACAGTTCCTGGGAACAAAGAGTATTTACCTTATTAATGCTTCATGCAAAAGTACTTAATACCAGAAAGGCTGTCTTAGGAAGTAAAATCTTAGGCATTTGGTAGACTTGCACAGGGGAGACCTTGGAAGGAGGACTGTGCATCTTTATGCAATGTACTATGCACCAAGCACAGAACCTTGAACTGGGATGTGTTTATTCCATTCCAAGCATAAGGCATTCAGGCCAAAGGGTATGTGACTGAAATAGCAAAAAATGCGGGCCGCATAGGTATGAGCACTGTGAAGTTTTCAATCGTCTTGGCCAAGAGTCCAGTGTAAATGGAAGTGTAGGAGTCAAGGAGTGATGTTGCAGTTATAGAGACCAGGGGCCGTTTACTGAAAGTGCCTCAGGGGCACAACAGGCATGTGCGCCCACTTTGTGCACCCACAGGGCACTTTGGTATTACAGAAGGGGCCGCAGACACTTATGCAGCCCCTTATGTAATACAGATAGTGCTGGCACACACATAGCACCAGCGCTAACTCAAGAATGCATTCCCTCAGTGAATCTCTTTGCCTCTACGTCCACGCCCTATTGTGGATGTGGGAGTATAGAAGTTGTCTGGAGGCGCAGTGAAACTGCGCCACAAAAAGGTGGCGCCATGTTAGTGTGCCCCCTGATGACAGCCATCTGGAGGGGGGAAAGGAAGTCCTATGAACGGCCCAGACATCCCCTTGCAGGCGGGTGCAATCACTCACTGTTCTCCTGCAAGGGGACCTCTCACCCCTCTTCAAAGTGCAGGCAGCATGCTGCCTGCACTGTGAAACAAGGAGTGGCTTTAAACATTTCACTTGAATGCGCTGCACCCAGGGCAGCACATTCACTGAAATATGGTGCACTTTCCCTATTTGCGCCCGGCACACCTATTTAAAGGTACGTTATGGCACAAACAGTGAAAGTGCACCGTGTATGTAATATGGCCCCAGGGTTATCCTGTGGGTTACAGTTAGAAGGGAGTTAATGGCATCAGTTTGTCATATTCATCAAGTTTTCTCATGTGCTACTGCCATGCATGGGCAGAATCATGTTATTACGCACACTTCTCAGCATCAAATACCAAGGATGCAAATCATGTGGCATGGACTTCTGACATGATTATACAATGGATAGTCAGAATTATATCAGAAATGCCCACAATACGTAAATTGCACACCAATATTGTGCTAGAGATGGTAAACAGGTTGTCAGGAATGACCGCGATATGCTATGGATGTGGCAAACTTGAACAGCCAGAAATTTGTTAAAAATGCCCAGCAACTGTTACACCAGCGATAACGAGAATGTTATAAAGAATGCCCACAACTTGTCAGGGATGGGCCACTAAAATGTCTGGAATGTGGTCTTATTAATGGATGAACATGCATCATAAAAATCTCTATAACATAAAATAGCATAACATTCTAGAGTTTGGCACGAATGTCCAAAATGTATTGAGACCCGGCTACTGTCCTGCCAGGGCTTTGCAAAATACAGTCAAGAATGCCAAAAAGTTTAGGCTCACTATTGTGCCAGAGATACTCAGCATGCAGTTGGGAATGCACCCAATATTGTGGTATGGTTTGCCAGTATACTAGTAATAGCAAAACTGTTTTCAGGAATGCCAACAATATGTGAGGGATAGGGCACTGTAAGAAATTGGGTTATTAGTTGCAAAGGATGTGAGTCCTTCCAAGTAATAAGTCCATAATTGTCTCTTTATTGGGAACATAGTAGCCCATTGTAGCAACAGACTCTTTCAGAGTAGTAAAGCACAGCAGTTCAAGGCCTACTCAATGGAGGTCCTGTGGGCTCCCAATCCCAATTCGCTGACATACAACACATAATAAATTATTTTAAAGTCAGTGTTTTTTTTTTTTTTAGAAAAAGGAAAAGTACTTTTATTACACACACATACTAGCAAATACTAGGCATTAAATACAAATATGTACATCAGGTATTTGGGAATACTTTTGGTGACAACTGCGTATCACATTACAGCCCTAGTGGGTCTTGAACACTATAATCAGAATACCCCCCCCCCACCTATACCAGATACAACATCCCAATACAAGGGGGTTTCATTTCAAATAAGGCAAGCCTACTGGCTTTATAAGGGTGCCAACGCCTTAGTGAAAGTAACCATATGTCATGATTCAACATTGCATCACTATGTAAATCAATGGAAACAGTATTACACATTAATATCATTAATTATAATATGGAACACAATGCATTGTCAGTATCAATGTTGTTAATAAAACATTTACAACATCAATATGTGTGTCATCGTCTTTTTTCTACAACATTAGACTGCTACTGCAGTCATAGGACCAACCCAAAGAGGTTCCCACACTCCAGAGCCTAAAACCAAAAGCTCCAGCTCTGGTAGTGCTTAAATGTAAGGTCCTTTTCACAAGGCACCAGGAGACTTAGGGTTGACGTTTGCCAAAACACTTCTGGGGGGCTGCGGAACATCATGCAGCCACCCACAACACCTGGTTATAATGTTGATGGGGCAACTGCCACTAAGTGGAGCACCGGAAAGAGAGGTATTCAAATGTAAACTCCTCTGCTTTGCTACCCTGAGAGAGTCACGTGCTATAATGGGGTGCTTGGTGCACAGTAAAAAGACAATTGTGGATTTTTTACTTGTGAAGGACTGAACATCCTTTACAATCATTAACCCAATTTCTTACATGTACTCTTACATGGCTTTGTGAAGTGTCCCCTAAATGTCTATCTCTCTAGTAGTATAAGTGCAAAGAGAGAGCATTCAACTCTTTTTGTACTAATTATATATGAGCATTTTCTAAGTATTTCCATTTTATTCCAATTTCAGATTTCTTGGTGTTAAGATACAAAGGCATGTAAGAGTAGGCAAAATAGAATTGCAGGAGTACTGCTTTGCTCCAAAATGTATTTGTAAATAGGCCCCTAAGTGCATAAATACTTTTGTGAACCGGTTACAGGGTAAGGAGTGATTTGCGAAGTGCAGTGTAAGCATAAATGCTGAAGAGCAAGAAAAAGTAGACCGACCGAATGGTTGGAAATTTGAGGAATTCAATGTGGTCTGTTCTAATTCAAGACTGTATATATTTTTGGGTATTAGGATGTATCTGATATTATTGGGATTCTCAGGGTCCTCAACATGAAAGTGTCTTGAAACATGATGCCAAACATCACTATTGTGAATATTAAACCTTAATACTAAATTCATTTTGTTGTAGAGTTTGCCTTTTTATACTACACCAAATAAAAATATGTTGTATCAGCAGTCAACAGTTCCTTTACAGTCCTGTATGCTGGCTTTGGGATGACACCATATATCCTAATAGATCAATGCGAGTTATTGCTATAACACATCCTCCATATGAACCTCTTTCGCCCTGTAGATCAAGATTGCAATAGTGGCTGTGCACTCCTATGTCATTGAAGTGGGGCCATCCTAATTCTACAAATCCTTTTATGTAATACAATACACTACAATGGCGTTTGTAGAGCGCACAGCTACACCTGAGGAAGCATCCTGGCGCTAACAGCAGGACTGCCCTAAAACATAAAATTAGGAAAAACTAGAGCATTTAACAGGTGGGTCTTTAAGCCAAATCTGAAGATCCTTTGCGAGGGAGCAAATCGTAGGCTGGACGGAAGCGCATTCCAAAGCTTTGTAGTCACGAAGGTGAAGGATCTCCCACCACGTCTAGCCCTGTGGATCCTCAACTCAACTCTATGGATGCTTCACCTACATCTTCTGGGAGGCCCTAGTGGTGAGTGAAAAACGGGACACCTCCCAATCCGAGGCAACTCCTTAGCATTAGAATTGGATAGTTAGAGCCTGATTTAGAGTGTGGGGATGGGTTACTCTGTCACAAACATGATGGATATTCTATCTGCTTTATTACAAGCGCCATAGGATATGATACACTAGTAATAAGATGGACAAGATATCCATCACTTGTGTGATGAAGTATCCAAATGACAGAAAGGTCCTTAGTCATGCTAGAAGCAGGCGCGGATGGAGGCTATGGTGTGAGCACAGAGAATGAGGATGATATTTCCTAAACTGTGATAACAGTAGAAACGCGGCCAGAGCCCAGGAGAAACGATTTCTCATGAGCAATGAATTGATAAGCTGTGCACAATAACAACACCTAAAAGCTTGCTGTTCCTGGAGGCATAGATGATATGTGCAGTTTCACAGGAATTCCGTAATGTATGTGAAAATATCACACAATACTTCTCTTCCCCATTATTTATATTTGATTTCATTGGGCATCAAGATTCTACTTGGTACTTTGCATGACTTTAATAGCTCTTGGTTTGTGTGGAATCCTAGGGGTGTTTGTACAGTTCCTGCCACAGTACACCCCCTTTGTACAGATTTCCATGGGTTGTGTGCTACACAACACAATGCTGGTTCATCACTCTGCTTGTGTGACAATTGGGCACAAAAATACTGTGTAAAAATAGATCAGCGCTATCATTTCGACAGCTTTGTATCCAGTCTCCCCAATTGCATTACAAAAAATGCAAAATATGTGCTCTATTCTGAGGGGTGAAATTTGTGTTGGTCTAGAACACAGCAGGCTCTATTTGTGGATGTTTGCTTTTCAGAGCTACTTTTGCATTTCATATCTCTTCCTGAGCATGGCAGAATAAATTCATGACCTCTTCCAAGCTACAACTCAAACCTCCTATCTGATGAGGAAAAACAATAAGAGAAGAGCTTGTTCATAGGCTTGGAGTTAGAGAAACAAACATTGACATACCCATCTTATTTGCCTTTTCTTTTTTTTATGTTCAAAATAATTTTTTAAATTTTATAATAAACAGTGACATTATAAAAAAGAGTACCCATATAAGAAAAATATCTATGAAGAACATTAATTAAGTGTAAAACAGGTACAATCTAACATAAAAGTAGTAATCATAAAAATAAAAAGGAAGGGGAAGGAGCAAGCAGTTAATATCATAAAAAGCAATTTGAGTAGAGCTACTATAAGTTAAAACATGTGTAATTTATAATGTAAGGGGATAAAAAGAAGGGAATATAGCTAAGAAGATAAATAATGATCAATCGGTTTCCAAAATGAATGATAAGAGTCACAGTTATGAGCAATACCAGACAAAGATAAATTGGCACCTATTCTAGTGAAAATAATCCATGACCATCAAGCATGAACAGATAATAATGACACGTCTTTCCAACAAGATGTAATAGACTTCAGAGCAGCAGACAACACAAAATTAAAAAGTTTACAATCTATGTCAGACAGTTCCTTAGAAAGAGCAACAGATTTGCATATCAACATATTAAATGAAAGTCCATCAGAGATATTGAGTATTTTTTGTATAACGTCCCAAACTTCATTTCAAATCTTAAAAACAGATGTACATTCAAAAAGCATATGTTTTAATGAACGAATATGTGAGTTACAATGCCAACAATTTGAACTCGGAAGAAGCTTAGCCTGAAATAACTTTAAGGGGGACCATAAGCAATTAAACAGAATATAAGAATTTGTTTGATAAAGTGATACAGGTAACCATCCTGAAATATTATTCAACCATGTTTTTCCATGTATCATATGAGAAAGAAATCGAGAGTTCATTATTCCAAAACGTTGAAATCACATCAATATTGTTACCTTGAAATGCATTCAGTTTCTTGTACATTAATGAAACAGCATGAGACGAAGAAGATACCGTTTGAATATAAATTGTTAAATCTGAATTCATATTTGAAGGAATATTATTAGGAAAGGAATCTAATATAGAATTACATAAAAGTTCATATTTGAGAAAATCAGAAGAGGGTAAGTGAAATTTTGCCAGTAATACATCAAACCATACAAAAGTATTATTATGGTAAATATCTTTTAGGTAAAAAATACCAGCATTAATCCATGAATGCCAAAATGTAACAGTTCGAGAAAGTTTTAGTCATGGATTGTACCATAATGACATATCTACAGTATTTGAAATAGTTGATTGAAAAAGTGAGTCAAAATCATTTAATATTAACTTTGTGGATTTCAAAATAATAGACTTATTAAAATAATATTGACTTGTTAGACATGGTTAACAAGGTAGACAACGCAAACAGAGTTGCCAAACTTTTTTCTATAAGAAGCCATGTAGGAGGATGAATATGGTGGGAATGATTAAACCAAAGAGAGCTTTGTTTTAAGATAAACGCTTTATGATGGTTAAAAAGTCTGGCAAACCAAATCATCCATTACACTTTGCCATTTTTAGTTTTTTATAGCCAATGCTAGGTGACTTATTATTCCAAAGAAACTTAGAAAGATGTTGATCAACAATTTTATAAAACTTCATAGGAAATTGAATAGGAATCATAGCTAGAAAATAAAAAAAAAATGGCGCTATAGTCATTTTTATTGAGTCCATTTTCCCCCACCATGAAGGTGAAGCGAAGACCATTTAGATAGTTTATCTTTAATGTAATTTAAAATAGATTCACAATTTAATGTCATTGTTTTTTTCATAGACGAAGAGAACAAAATGCCAAGGTATTTGATCTTATCTCTTTGCCAAATTGTTTCTTTTATGGAAAAAATCAGTTTTATTGGTGTTTAACGTATAACCAGAAATTAAGGAATATGATGAGATAATATCTAATAAAGGAGGAAGTGAGGATTCAGGATTGCTAATAAATAAAAGTACATCATCTGCATATGGTAATGTTTTAATAATTACCTCTTTATTATTAATACCAGCTATATCATTACATTTTCTAAAGGAAACAACCAAAGGTTCGATAACAAAAAGAAATAGCAGCGGGGACAGTGGACAACCTTGTCTAGTACCTCTAAAAAGAAAAAATAGTTTTGAAATTTGACCGTTAATAAATAAACGAGCGGTAGAGGTAGAGTAGAGAGCAAATATTATACGAATAAACAAATCACCGAAATTAAATGCTGCTAAAGTATGAAATAGAAATTGCCAATGAATTTTGTCAAAAGCTTTTTCAGCATCCAATGCGAGTACTTCTGATGGTAAGGATAAAGTAGACCCCTGTTCGATAGCATGTAATAAATCTCTTGTGTTATTGACAGAATATCTATTTTTCATGAAACCAGATTGGTCAGGATGGATAAGGGAATCCAATACAGAGGTCAGTCTGGTTGCAAGTATTTTAGCATATAGTTTACAATCCTGATTTATTAATGAAATAGAGGCGATAATTCGATACAAGTGTCGGGTCTTTGTTAGGCTTAGGTATAACTACAATCAAGGCTTCGGTAAAAGAACCTGAAGTTGATCCTGTAGCACTAAAAAAGGTAAAAAGTTTGAACAAATGAGGAATAAGTTGCAAATCAAATTCTTTATAAAATTCTGCTGAAATGCCATCAGGGCTTTGGGGATTTATTTTGTTTAAGAGATTTAATAGCTAAATGAATTTCTTCTTCAGTAATAGGTAAATCTAATTTATCTATGGTTAACTGAGGAACTATAGGTAATCCACATTTATATACAAAAGAGTCAATCAAGGAAGGATCATCGAATTTTGGTTTATTTTATAGGGTAGAATAATAATTTAGAAATTCATTAACAATATCTTTTTGTGATAATGCAATTTTCCCATTGGGGCCATGAATTGAATTTATTTGTGTTTTATCTTTTTTAATACGTAAGTAGTTGGGCAAAAGCCGACCAGATCTGTTAGCATTAAAACAAAATTTGGCTTTAGAGTTAGAAAGTTGTTTACCAGCTCTTTTACTTAAAATTGAGTTATTCGTAGTTTTATTTTAAATTGGGGTTCATTAGAAGTAATAAAAAGTCTCTCGAATTTTGCAATTTGTTTGTCCAATTCATTAATTTTTGCATTGAAAGTTTTGTTTTCATGTGCCATAAGAGAAATGGAAGTCCCTCTAATATAGGCATTGAAAGCATCCCATTTATTTACCATAGATGTAGAGCCTTCTGGGTTAAGTTGGAAGTACTCTTGAAGTGCAGTTAACATTTTTGGTTTCTTTTGTTCATTCAGAACAATGTTAGCATTCATGCGCCATCTGGATTGAGCTTTAAAATTTGAGTTAAGTTGTAATACCATAGAAATCAAAGCATGATCAGAAATATCAATATTATAGATATTAGGAGTAACAACTGAATTAATTAATTGTCGAGAAACTAATAAATAATCTAGTCTTGAGTAAAAGCTGTGAGGGTTTGAGAAAAAAGTGAAAAAAAATTCAGTAGGATAATGTAATCGCCAGATATCCACCAATTTAGTAGTTTTAAAAAATGATTGTAAAGTAAAAAATGCTCTAGGTGGTTGAAATTTAGTGTGAGATGATCTATCTAATAAAGGATCATATACAAGGTTGAAATCACCTCCAACTATAAGTGGGACGTTACCCAACTTGAGAACTTCAGTAGTTAAAATGGACCAGAAATTAGGATTAGGATTATCAACTGTTGGGCCATACACATTAATTAAAAACATAACTGTATCTTGAATTTTAACTTTCGCTATGACATATCTACCTTCTGCATCCAAAGATTTACTTAAAATTTGACAATGCAACCTTTTTGCGAAAAGAATAGGAACATCATTTTTTTTACCCTTAGCAGGAGAAGATATAATAGAATCAACCCACTTTTTTTTCATAAAATCTAAAACCTTGTCTCCAATATGTGTCTCTTGTATGAAACAAATATCTGCTTTATAACTACATAAATAATCTAAAATTTTTGTACGTTTTACAGGATGTCGTAAACCTTCAACATTCAAGGAAACAATTTTAATAATATGAACGTTAGCCATAGTGAAGTATGAAAAATACAAAGAAGAAGAATAGATAAAGTTTGAAGCAAAAGAAGAAAAACAGTAGCTCTAGAGAAGGACAATAGGGAAAAAAAGGAAAATAAAGATACGAATATAAAAACGATAACATTTAAACACTAATAATTTTGAAAGGCACACACGCTTTGCAAGCATGACCGAACCATTGGAGCCCTGTGAGGAAATAAACAATTAGATTAGCCAGAAGAAATAATGTATTAATATTCAAGTAGCAGACTCATGTGTATCCATAGAAAGCTGTGAATGTTGATCCAGAAATATTCGTTGGTCTTCAGGGCGCTGAAAGGATTTTGAAAAACTATCTTTCCAGATTTGGATCAAAAAGACCATATTTAAATCCAAGACTTCGTAACCGTGTATGAATGTCAGTGAATTCTTTGTGAGTCTTAACAGTTTCTTTAGCAAAGTCTTGGTGAATAAAAATTTTATTACCATTTACCATTAAGGAAGGAATTTCTCGTGCCGCTTTTCTTATCAAGACTAAACGATGGTGACATAAAACCTTGAAGTTCATTTGTCTCGGCTTAGTATGATGCGGATGACGATGAGAAGGAATCCTGTGAGCTTTATCTATTTCAAATTTCTCAGGAAATTTTATGCGTAAAAGACCAGGTAGCAGATTCTCCAAATATAACCTGCAATCATTACCTTCTACATCTTCTGGTAAATTAAAAATACGCAGGTTATACTGTCTGTTACGATTTTCCAAATCAAGAAGAAGAGCAGACATAGGAGATATTTTTGCCACAAGCAGTGAGAAAGTATCAATTTTAACTTTATTGTCTTGAATTTTAATTGCATTGTCAGATATTTTCATTGACATACTAGCCATATCTTTTCGCAAGTTTTTAATCTCTGACGCAATAGTATCAGTGCTAGAGCGAATTGCCTGAATCTCATCAAGTAGCAAAGCCAAAGAAGGGTCACTAGATTCCACCACTTTAGATTTAACAGGAGGAGGAGAAATATTTTGTTTTCTTTTATTATGTTGAGCTAGCACATTTTTGTTCTCCATCTTTCTTAAAATGAAGTTCAGCAGCCAAATAGAATCAATATGCAGGAAAGAGTTAATAATGAAGAAAAAATCTTTCAATAAAGGCTGGTGCAGCAACTAAAACTGACTGTGGGAGTGACTAGGCCGAAGCCTCGCCCTTTCCTGAGTAATACTCTGCCCCCCTGACTGGAATGCTGGGCTGTACCTGAGTGAAGAGATCAAGGCAGAACCAGGATGGGAGAAGTACAGCTTCTGACGTTCAGCAAATCTGGAAAATCACCTCAGTGGTCAGTAAATGCCTTAAAACATTGCTGCCAGTATTTTTTAATAAAATTCTGGATAATAATCGTCCAGAACTCGTCAAATAAGGGCTGACGTGGTTATGTTATGTTATGTTATTTGAGCTTATATAGCGCACGGTTACCCTAGGGTGTCCTGGCGCTGAGCATACCTGCTGGTCGTCAGTGATGGGGGTTTTACTCTGAGAAAAGCCAAGTTTTCAGCCCCCTTCTGAAGGAAAGGAGATCTGCTGAGTTCCTCAAATGGAATGGGAGCTCATTCCATGCCTTAGAGGCACAAGTGATGAAACTTCTGCCCCCCGGGAACGGCCATCTTGATTCGCGCGTCCTCCTTATTTGCCTTTTCTAAGAAGCAGATTACAGTGGATACCGTAAAAAAGTATTGTGTAATTAATTATGTTATATTAAATTGTGGGAGATAATTCTAATGTAGTGTAGTGCTTAGGCTGAACACCAGGATTGCAATCCTGGGTTCTCCATTTAAGAAAACCATTGGATTTGTGGTAAATCACTTTACCCGCATGTGTCTCAGAGCAGTGCTCAGGTGCATGGAAACATCTAACTCTGCATTACCATGCAAAGTTAAATCGAATCATATTCATCATATACGGGAACTGACAACTCTAAAACTCTCCGAATCCTATCATAGGATGTGACATCATTGGTTTCCCACCAAAACCATCTTTAAAAGAAGAAGCCTGACGGCAGACCTTATTCCTCCAGATCCATCTAAACAGGATGTGATATCACTGCAGTTTCCAGCATCCATCTCTTGAGGAAGTGTCAACACTGTATTTCCCAGCTTTAATCTCTACATTTCTGTTTTTGCACCAAAACCATCTCTAAAAGTGCCAGAAAAGTCATGTTATTCCCCAACACCAATCTCCACTGAAAATGGCATCACTTAATGCCTCCTACCTACTTCAAACAACTATCCCTAGCATCTATCGCATGGGCATCCCCACCAAAGGGTGAAAAAAAGACAAGGGTGGTATCTGCTAGTTCCTGTTTTGGTTCATGAGGGCCTTGCATCAGAACCCCTGGTCCACCCAAACCTACAAGGCAAGATCTCATCAGGTACCTCCTCCAGCACACCACTCTTCTCACACCTAGACCATGCAAGTACTTACATAGTATTTTCAGAACACATAGACCCAACCACACACACATGCTCTAACCACCAAAAAATTCTCAAACTACTAAACAAATCTCATGCTCGTCAATACATGCTCTGCAGTACTTCATTCTCCAGACATCACAGACCTGATTACCTATCACAACCTTGATACACTCTACATCACAGAAACATGGCTCACCACCACACCCTTGCGTGTCCTAAACATCCTTCTTCCCACTGCTTATGGCACCCACTTTGCATACCATGCTTATAAGAAGGGACGAGGCCTCACCGTCATCTACAGACCTCCTGTCCCTGCGCCATAGGCATTATCTGATTCTGAGGCCACCGCATATTCTGCATAGTTAGACATTTTCTGCATTTACCACATAATTCAGCATCTGCTGTGTAACATCCAGATTTCACCAAACCAATTGTTTGTAGCTCAAACTGTTGCCTCAAAAGATGCTAAAAAGTGACAAAATGGGTTCTGAGTAATGGCACACTTTGCACAGGTTAACTAATGATCTTTCAGTTGCTTATTGCTGTATTCAGGTGTTAAAGGCATTAATAAGGTGCAATCATGTTGCCCAGATAGAATTAATAGAGGCTAATAGCCCGCTGCGAGGGCTGTACCAGTTGTTAAAGGCCCTGAACCCAAGTTATAGGGCTGAGCTGCAGGTGACGGCCTAAAACGAGGGAGAGCCCCTTTAGCAACTAGTATAGCCCTCGGCAGAAGGGCTATAAAGCTATAAGAACATTCCACCCTCTAAGGGTACAATGCTCTAAATTAAAAACGGAGAAACATAACGACGAACATGGGAATGTTGGAGTGGAAGGCTTATACCAGCCATTATAAACCCACAGCTAATTCATTGTCTTCAATGGCGCTCCCAACATTTCAATGCTTTAATATAGCCTTATAGCCCGCTGCCGAGGGCTATACCAGTTGTTAAAGGCCCTGATCCCGAGTTATAGGCCCGAGCTGCAGGCGAGGACCTATAACGAGGGAGAGGGCCTTTAACAACTGGTATAGCCTGAGGCAGAAGGGCTATAAGGCTATTAGAACATTCCACCCACTAAGGGTAGAATGTTCAAAATTAAAAATGGAGAAACAAAAACACAAACATTGGAATGTTGGAGTGCTGGGCTTATACCAGCCATTATAAGCTCCTGAGCTACTCCATTGTCTTCAATGGAGCTCCCAACATTCCAATGTTCTAATAGGTGTTGAAATGACAAAGTAACAAAATATTACTGTCACAGATTGTTCCAATTTATGCTTGATAATTTGCCTTTTCTTACTGCAAACCTCTAGACTGGACTAGTGTCATAATAAAGGGTAATAATAACACCTGTTATTTACAGCACTTATAAACAGTAGCAGTGCAGAACGAAGCCCTATATAAAAACAAGTTATTCTTATTACTATTAATAGTACTTGTTTTCCCCACACTGCCTTTGCCCTCACTTTGAGAGCTGTTTAGTAGATCACCACTGCCCAGAGGATAATATACCAACTATCCAGAATCCTAAAACCAAACAAATTCAGGTTGAACAGAGCTAAAAGATTGATTGTCACGTTTTGGACAACGTCCCTTGCCTATAGAGGCTACTAAGGCTTGGTAGCATTACAGGCAAGTAAGTGGTTTGTGAAGTGAAAGAAGTCATTAGGTAAAACTGAATGTTTTCAATAAACATGATTTGGGCGTTACAACAATAGATATGGATGAATTTGCGTGACCAGAAATGGTGCCAATTAATCAAAATGTAATGTATTTCTAGTTGTATTAACATGAACCACTCCCCGGAGGGTGTCATATTGCTAAACAGACAACTATTCAGATATATGTTAGCAAAACATTAATACAGAATTTATTAAATGCTGAATTTCTCTTTTATGTAGTGCAAGAGTAGATCAAAGCATAGGTTTTTAAAGAGAGATGTATACCGTGGAACAAAAACTGCAGGACACAGGAGAATAGTCCACCATCAAGATACCTAGCAAAATGGTAGATCACTAACTAAAGTGATCACGTAAGAGTGTATTTTAAGATGGAGGCGATTTCTGTCTTTTCAAAGGCAGTATGGGAGGGGTATCACCAGAAACGAAGAGAAAGAGAGTGCAGGATAATGGGGTACACTGACAATAATTGTGCATTGGTGCTTCTTAAATCCAGGTGTTTCAAGAAGAGTCTGTGAGTTCCACTGTCAACAGGTCCCCCTGGAATATTTAAATTCTCAGCCCAGTAGTGTGCAGTGTTCTGTGAAATATAAGCAGGCAGTTTTGTGAAAGCACCTGACGTGAATGGTTAGTCATTTATTTTGGCAAGAATGGGGTGAGATTTTCAAAGAAGCAGCCAACAGATACTAGATGGACTGCAGCATGTAGGACAAAGTTGAGAGGAGCAAGATGTACTTTTGGAATATCAGTCAGGAGGGAGTTCATTTACTTCAACACTGACAGCACCAAGAACTGAGCTGCAGATTTAATATCTTACTCAGGGATGTAAGATTGTACCTATCTCAGGGACTTAAGGCTTGAGTTAGAGTTTGGCCGACAAGGTGCTCCATCACAAGTATAGCTGAGTGTCCTGTCCACCAAACTGAAGGCCTGTCCGCTCTGGTTAGAGTAGGGCAAACCGTCATGTTTCCACCAGTGGTGCCCCCACTGGCTTCACTTGTGGAAACCTTACACAGATTGCACAATGAACAAGGGGCATTCGGTGAAAGTAAATCAGACAGTATGCCCTATTTAGTGCTGACACTTTAGTGTCCTTTTTACCTTCAGTACTGCTAGGGAAAGCCTGGGGTTCCAAAGAGAAAAAAAGAAAAGTCACCACCTTCACACAGTGGGAGAAAACTCAAAGAGTGTCAGTAATTTTTTTCTGTTTCACAAAAACAAAGAAATTTGCTAATTGGCTGCATGAACATTCAACGATGTGTTTTTGTACACTCTTCAGCCAGAATGTACACTCACCGATGTATTGCGGAGAAATTGTTATACCATTTCCTAGTGCTGTATTTAACAACAACAATATAAAATGCAAACTTGGCCAGCTATTGACAACTTCTTTCCTTCAGATCACTGATTAATATCTATTATGTTTTGTTCAATCCAATCTCATATTTTAAGAGAATTTAGCAAACAATTTTCATTTTCGAGATCTCACAAACTGTTTGGCCTATAATAAAATTGGTCTGAGTATGAATGTTATGAAAATATGAATATTTAAGCTACTTTTTAAGAGTTTGTTAAAACTGAAAATTTCCCAGAGTGTCTAAAGGGCTGTACCATAGAGAAGGCCCATCGTTCAATGAAGGTTTCAAACCATTCATATTTTGTCCTTGAGCTTTGTCTGATCTCAGGTTCTAATAACATTTTAGGGCTGGAATTACTCAAGACCTTGTGATTTTACTAAAGTTGTATCAGTATATAAAATGTACTTCGTAGGTGTGGGGACGGACTTCAGCCAGCCCTCTTAACCTATGGTTCTATTATTCTATCATTCACATTTTTCTTCTGCCGACTACAGCATATATCAGGGGGCAGTGGGTCAGTCCACTGCAGCCATTGGCTAACATTACTGTTAGTGGTGACATTCTGCCCTTTTACACTAAGCACATCTGCACACAAAGTGGTCCCCTACAGTTGCAGAGACTACTATGACAATGTGTGTTTTTTGAGACCAAAAAAGAATGTTTTCTTTTAGCCAGTTTTTCAGGGGGACCAGACACGGTTCTGGCAGCTTTCCCAACAATACAGTTTTGCAAAAACCATGACAAAAAATACAAAACAAGCATTTACAATGCCAAACGGATGTGACCAAATTTCAGGCCTATTGGCTTTGCCATTGGTGGTTAAATGTTTGGAGCGGAAAAACATGTCATTATTTCTGTCAGTTATCCGCCTCCATCAGGGCTTCTTTTGCACAACACTGGCTCAGATTTTTATTTTGGAATAAGGTTCTTATCCTTTGCTGTTGCCCGTCGTCTCTGATTTACACAGTTGCGGCCCGTGGTGGGAGTGCTGCCGGGCGGTGACGTGGGGTGGGGGGTAGTAAAGTACGGAATATGGCCGTATAAGGCAAGAAGTAAGTAGACATATAAATAAATAAAACGAATTTCGTTGCGCGCGCTGCATCGCATTTGGCTTTCTTCCCTTAGATAATGAAGGTGTGTTCACTGGTTACCCATAGTTCAAACTGTAACATCAATACTTTATTGAGTAATGTAATAAAGGATTTGTTGTGGCCACGTCGCACTACTATTAGCTGATGTTTTCCTGAAATCGTCAGGTTTGTTTTATTTTTCAAAAGGCCCAGCCTACATTTTCCACATTTTCACCCTCGATTTTAGTTCACTGATACACCTGGAAGATGAAACTTTTGTTTCAGCATTTTCCGCTTTTTTACCCCACATACATCAAAATGCTCATGTTGATTTCTTTTCGGCAAGGACATTTTTTTGTTCCTGGATTGGTACTAACTTGGCTCAAACGCTCAGGAGTTCTCACGCTCCTAATGCAGTCAGTTGGTAGTTGCATATCATCTTTGTTAATTAAACTATGCAATTATAGCCATTTGTTTGTACTGTACAGTTTACGGCGCTAAACTTTTCTACAGTACAATCGGCTGCATTTTCTTTGTTTGCAGGTGTTCTCCACAATTGTCGGCCCACGCACCTAATTTGCCATTGACATCATCAGATACGTCAGCCTCAATTGAGATCTCCCAAATACTGGGCCTCATTTATGAGGTTTGTCGTAGGGCAGTGCAGCAGGCCTTCCTGCTGCGCTGCCCTACAGCAAAAGGAAAGGGCAGGAATGCGCCTTATCTACCAGATACAGTGCATTACTGTCCTTTTTCCCTGCGCCGGCCCTCGATGGGCTGCTGTGCGCCAGCGTAAATGTCCAGTATTTGTAAAGCGCACAGCTACCTCCGGAGAGGTGTCCCGCCGCTGGGGGCCGTCGGGAAGATTAAGCGAGCTATTGCCCAGAGTCACATGGTGCTGGGCTGATCTGCCGCCAGCGCCGGGGATCGAACCGTGAGCCCCAGGATCTGGAGTCAGTCGCCCTGGCCGCTGCGCCACACCTCTTCCCCACCATGGTGCAAGGGTGCCTGCATTGCGGGCATGATTATTTTTGTGCAGGGAGAGAAACCTTCCTGCACAAAAACAATAACAAGAGGCTTTTTCCTCTTTCTATGTGTGCTGCAAAATGCAGCACACATAGGGAAAAAGGAAAAACGAGGAGAAATAAAGATATTTCTCCTCCTTGTGCCTCCCTTACGCCTCTCCAGGAGGTGTAAGTTTTTGACGCTGCCTCAGATTTACGGTTTCTCGTAAATCTGGGGCAGTGTCAAAAAGCCATGGATGTTGCTGGGAACGCCCCCGGCAACACCCATTGCACACCCCTTTAACGCACAAAACTGAGTTAAAGGGGACCGTATTTACAAGCAGCATTAAGCCAAAAGAAGTTGCTTAGTGCTGCCTCGTAAATGTGGAGCAGGCTCCTGGGCCACGGAATGCCACAAAAAGTGACGCTCCAGCGGCGCCAGGGTCTTCATAAATGAGGCCCACTGATTTTAGTATAATTTCTCTTCGTGCTGTTAAACATGTTTCTATCTACTGGGGAATGTACATATTTATTTTTCCTACTAGCATGTTATGAGTGCATATTGGGATTACTGTCTGCAGGCTTACGGAGTTGGTGCCCACATGAGAAACATATAAACAGTGTTGTAGTGTTGTGGGCCCTAGGCCCACATGCTATTAAAATAATGCACACAGACACTGGGTGATAGTTGGTTAACTGGCCAGAGCACGTGCACTAGGGCCCTTTTATTTGCAGGGTCACGTCACTCGTAACTCCTGTGGTGGATGGGTGTGGGGTGCAAGTGTGTCCAGCCCTCTAGGGAGTGGCTGGTAACTTCAGTACCTGCTGAGACACTAGAACGTGTCCAGCAGGACACTACAAGTGTCACAACTCGTTGGTAGATTGCCTCATTGTCGGCAATCTTTATTTACAGCTGGGATTTTGGTGATTTTGTTTAGGTCTGCACAAATGTGCATTTTTTGCAACCTTTGCAAATGTTTGTAGCAAAGTTCAAAGCGTTAGTGAAGGTTTAGTTTCATGACATTGGCATGAAAATCGCGACAAGTTATCCTTTTAGGACGCTAAAACTGTTCTGAAGTGACATACTTTGCAGAATCTAGTTAGGGTTCTTTTCCTCTTCAATGCTAGTAGCGGCTGCTACCGGACCCGGGTGGTGAGGCGGGGGGAAGTGGGTAAAAAAAGAGAAAAAAAAAAAAAACACTTAGCTGAAATGGCCGCCGCCTCTCCTTTGTCCTCTGTCCTGTCGATAGCTTCCTGCACTCCCGGCCAGTAGCAGGAAGCACCCGCCCTCCCAGCCTCCCCATAGCCAATCACAACGTGGATCAGCGCTCAGACGGTGACTGAGACTGAGACGGGGACTGTGTAATGCCGCCTGGTGAGGGAAGATGCAAAGTGTGCATGACTGCTTGGCCAACCCGCCAAGCAGTCGTGTGCACTTCAGGAGTGAAAACCACTCCTCTCCCTACTCCGTCAGCCCTGCCCAAGGCCACTGAAGTATATAGGAAAAATAAAATGATAATAACACTAGTTATTATCATTTTATTTTTCCTTTTGTTCAGTGGCGCGAAGCTCCTCAGCCTTAGCAGAGGAGCCGCCACTGTAAATGCCATTGTGCGATGTAAATCTGCACATAAATTAAACCTGCAGAGAAAGAAATATGCATTCGTTTTCTAGAATGGAATTATATTCAAAACCTGCAAGTAGTGTGAATTGCACTCAACTGTCCTGTATATTGGCTTGGCTGTTTTTATGAGCGTGTAAGTAATCTCTCTATAGAAGGAAGAAATGTTTGTGAAGAGGGTGTGAACAGGACACTTTATAACCTTGGAAAAGAACAAACATCTTCGTAAAACTTTGCAGACAACACAAAACTTTGGAACGTCCCTAATTTCAAAGCTCTGCTTCGTGATGGAGGATTGTGTGGTATGAAAGAAAATGTAAGACAGACTTTAGATCTGTATCTGCGGCCTTCCTCTTATCCATGGGCTTGTAGGCATTTAATTGGTTATGGTTGTTAAAGGTGTCTTGTTTTTTCTGCAAATCTATTTAGAATTCAACCCATAGTTTCTACTTTAGATTAATGATGTTTTATTAATCTCGTCTATTGGTGCCGCTGACCTGATTAATGGAATAAACAGCGCTTCCCGTGTGATTTACCTTGTGCTGTGAAACAGCGCTCCCTAGTGGCTAACTGGGATATTACATGCATGCATAATGTATGAATAGGAAAAGAAAGTCGAAGGCAAACCAAAACCTTTATTGCTGCCAACTTCATTGGGGAGCAGCAATATAATAAATAACATTTTTCTAAAAATGTTATGATCAAATATCGTATACTCAAATATGGATTTTTCAGGAAACACTATATTTAACTCTATATTATCAGCCTTGCACCTGCTTCACTGTTCGATCACCTGTTTGTTATCCCTATCAAGGGATACACATGTGTTTCTGTTCTGTGCGTTGCTGCAACAGCTGCAAGCAATGTTTAATTACTTACTGGTAATTCCATTACTCTGAGTCCATTATCCGCCACTCTAGTCCTAACTATGAGGAGGATCCACTAAGTAGATACAGTTCATGAAGCTGCAAACAATCGTCAATCAAGTAATTCCATTTCGCCTGCCTCACGAGAGAGCTCCGCTACTAGGACCGCCTACTCTCAACATAAGCTGACATAATTTAGCTGAAAAGTGAAAATCTTTCCTCAAGAACCACGATCGGCCTGGCTAACTAGTACGCAGGTCAGAGGTCGGGAATAGCAACTACAGTGAGAAGAATCAAACCAGAGTAATGAATATTGGTAAGTAAAAACATACTTCTTTGCAGCAGTGGACTTTGCGTATAGGTTTAGGGGGCATGCCCCCCACCTTTTTTCAGGTGGGAAGAGTGACTGTCAGGCTGAGCATGGTCAGCCTGACAGTCACTCTTCTTGTTCAGGTCAGGTAGGCAGGAGCTAGATACGTGCTAAATGTGTATGCTCCCGGCTGCATGAGCTGGACTTTGCCAGGCTGAGAATTTCACAGCCCTGTGGGCGTGACCTCCTCAGTCTGGCAAAAGTGCCTCAAGGCCCTTCCCCTCCTGATGAGGAGGAGCATCACAGATTGTCTAGGACCTGTGTGCTTCAGTTTTAAGCCCTGAAGTGCCCAGGGTCGAGTGTCAATCAGTGACACCTCGTCACAGCGTGGGGTGGGTCAGCAGGCTCACTGACCCCATCCTACTCTGTGACGAAATTGGGACTGCTGCCTTCCCTCATTGGCTGACCTTAGGGAAGGCAGCAGTCCCAAACCTCCTAGGACTTCTGAGGCTTCCCTTTCGGAGAGCTGCATTTAAGGTAAGCTTTATGTGTTTTTTAATGCCTAGTTCATGCATTAGTGTATGTATGAATGTATGTGTATTTGGTAGTGAGTGTTGTGAATGGGTGTGCGTGCGTGTGTGAATGTGAGTGAGGTGTATGTGTGTGTGTGTGTGTGTGTGTGTGTGTGTGTGTGTGTGTGCACCCCTGTCCCACTCCCTGGTAAAATTACTGGCTGCCACTGCTTTTTTGTCCACTTTCTTGCTCTAGTCATTACTCTATGTGATATAACAAAGCTAAAGAAGCCAGGCAGATTTGAAACAGAATAACCATACACAGAAAGTTGCCAGACCATACTTAAATATGACAAAGAGCTCTCCAAGATATTGCATCATAACAGAGAGGACTCTTGCATCATATACATCTTCAGACTGACCAATATGCGGAAGCTTGTAAAGTTTGATAAACACTGAAGGACAGGCCATGTGGCCGCTCTACAGATCTCAACCTATGATGCACCCTGCAATTTTGGCCTGAATGCAGCCTTACTTCATATGGATCTTACCAGAACACTTAAAGGAAAAGTAACTCCTTGAATCCGGTAAACTACGAGAATCAAAGATTTCGTTCATAGGCTCAAGGTTTCGGTACAATATTTATAACCTCCTCTTTACTAAACCAAAGAGAACAAAAAGTGCATCTAACTGCCTAAAGAATGACACCCTCTCCAAGAAAAGTAAGAGTGTTCTTCTAACATCTTCAAAATGTAGATTGACTTCTTCAGAGGAAGAAGAAGAAGTAAAAAATCTGGCAAAATGATCTTGAAACCTTGAGAATGAAGGTAGGGCCCAATCTTAAAATTATCTTACCAGGAAACATCCTAAAGAAAGGATGTCTAAAAGGAAGACAGCTTAGTTCAACTACCCCATAGCTGTGGTGATTGCTATCAGAAAAAAAACTGTTTAGAGTGTATGCCCACCATTCATTTATAGTAAAAGATTAAAGGGATATTGTTCCACACCTCTAAAAACAAAAGAAGACCAAAACTAGGAACTAATAGGTTCAAAGGGGGATGAACAGAAGCTTCACAGTCCTTGACTCCAGCCCACGGTTGCCTAAAGGCCCTAATAGCACACCCATGAACTCTTAATGTAACCATCTTCAAGCCTAGGTAGACTGCTTCTAGAAGAGAAGACCGAATAATTGTCACCTCCATATGCGGAGTATCAAAATGTATTTCCTCACGCCATGCTCTGAAAGATTTCCATCGATAGGTATAAGTCGTTACGGGTTGATTGTCTTCTGGAAGCCTATACTGCCAATGCTAACTCCAGAGAACACCATTTTTCTGAAGACCAGCCAGCACAACATCCAGACCATTAAGTGATGATGAATCAGTGTTTCTATAGGTGCCATTGGAAAAACCATATGGGAAGGGAGCAATGGAAGAATCCACTCTGGACTAATCTTCATCAGGGTCAGGAGAGGAATCCAGGAGGACAGAGCCAGAGAGGAGCAATCAGATATCTGGAGCTTCATCACTCCTTAACTGGGGCAATACATTCAAAATCAGAGGGACTGGAAGAAAGTCACCCAATAACCCCCAAGGCCATGGACACGAAAGAATATCTATCCACCATAGTCCATTCTTCCGAGTCCTTGAACAAAACATTTGAGGAAGGGCATTTTTCTTTGTTAAAGATAAATCTACAAATGGTGTTCCACATGTCCGACAACAGATCACAAAGACATGAGGATTCATTTGCTAGTCCTGAAAGTAGGAAAATATTCTGGTCTGCCACAATAGTCTGAACACCTGAATGTGACTGGCAGACAGAGATATCAGATATGACTCTGCCCATTGTAAAATCTCAGTTGAGATGTTGAGCTGGGATTGAGATCAAGTTCATCCATGTCTGTTTATGAATGAATTTGCAGTAAATTGTCTGCTTGACCCAAACTCCTCTTCAGAAAAAGAGCAAATTCTAGGAGACCCAGCAGGATTGCTTCCAGCTTACTCCGATTGGAAGAATGTCTCCTCTTCAGACGAGACCACAATCCCTGGAGAATCTGATTCCAGGCCACTCATCCTAGCCCACCAGTGCCTGTCATCACTATTTATATCACTGGGGTAGAAAGGGAAACTCCTTTACAGAGTTCGGAAGAATTCAGCCAACACTGCAGCTCTTTCCTTATCAGATGATCTATTGTTATTGTTCAATCCTTGTCTTCAGGTTCCCATTTCCAAGTGGACAGTATGTTATTCATCACTAAGGGCCTGACTACGACTTTGGCAGTGCAGCGCTGGATCTGCCTCACCAGATTGGGAGTTTCCTCCAGTCTGGTGGGCTCTTTTTGGCATTCCCATGGCGGTGCCTCTAAAAATGAGCACCACAATTGGAATGCCAGAAACAGTTCCTGCATGGCATGGACTGAAAAGTCTATGCTGTGCAGGAACTGGGGTGCATGAACACAGAGGGGCATATGTTGTGCTCCCCTGCATACACCCCAGGGCACAGAGGCACAAGGGGGCTCTGTAGGGCCCCCTTTGTTTCCTCTCAGCCAGGGTTTTAATGGACTAGGAACCGCCATGAAAACCATGGTGGAGAGGAAACTCCTATAATGCTTGGTGGGACCGTGGCGGTCCCGCTAAGCATATTGAAGCTTCCTGACCGCCACAACACCACCAGGGTACGGCGGTTCCCTGGCAGCTGCGGCGGGTCAATGGTGGTCCTACCACCCTAATCGTAATTGGGCGGTCAGGAGACCGCCGCCGCTTTGCCCCCAAAGTTTGGCAGTCTGTGGACCTCCAGACTCGGAATTTAGCCCAAAATGAAGATGGGATCTAGCCCAAGGAACTACCAACAAAGTTGCTGTCATATGTCACTGAATCTATAGTCAAGATGTCAATGCTTGGGCAGTATGTGCTAAAGGGGAACTCAGAAATTGTTCTATCTTCTGAATCCTGTTTTCTGGAAGCCATGAAATGTCCATATTTCTACAAAACTCAGCTCCTATAAATTCTACATCTTGCTCTGGTTCCAGGTGTGATTTCTCCCAATTTATCAGGAAGCCAAGGTCCACCAGAATCCTCAATACTCAATCTCTTTCTTTGATTACCTGAGATTTGGAAGGAGGGTGAATCCACTAAGCATGTAGGTATGGACTCAGAAATATACCTCTCTATGAAGAATGCCAACCAGAGGAGGCACTACCTTGTTGAACACTCTGGGAGTAGCTTTGAAGCTGAAAGGGAGTCCAGAGAAATGAAAATGCAGATCATCTATAGGAAACCAAAACACTTTTGATGCTTTTGGAAGACTGGAGCACTTAGAAAGGAAATCCTCCAGATCAAGATTGATCAGAAACACTCCTGGAAGAATCAGTAGAATCACCTTTTTAAGGCAGTCCATTTTGAAATTAATTGAATGACCCAAGAATTGACCCTTTTTAAATCCAGAACTGGTCTGAAGCCTCTAGACATCAAGAAAAAGAATTTATTAGGGTCCTTGACCTTACTTTAACAGAGGAAATGGAATCACCACTCTTATAACTTCAAAAATACTTTACAAAAATGTGCTTCCTTTGAGTCTGCTTCTAGGGACGGGAGTACGAATGAGACCTGACTCTGGAGGCATTGAAGTGACTTCTATCACATATATTGTCAGATGATATTCAACACCCACTGATCCATAACATCCTCCACCCAGGCTGATTGGAATCCTTAGATACACACTCCTACTCTTTGCAAGTCATGTCCTTCTCCTCAACAGTCAGGGTTACTTTCTGCTCTTTTTGACCTGGCACCTGAGAGACAGATTCTGGTTTCTTCTTTAATTGTCTTGTATGGAAATGTTTATGCAGTGATCTGAAAGGTAAAATTTCTAAGATCCTCTAGTAAAGTGGCCTTTTGGGGTGAAAGACCTGCCTTTGTAAGGACAGTGTGCTTTCTGTGTATGAACATTTTAGTTACTGTATGATCCAACTGTTCATCAAATAGCATCTTGCCACGAAAAATAATTTTCAATAATGCAAATTTGTCAGTGGTGTCAGTTTTCAAGTCTATGATCCACTTAACCAGGAGAGAGTCACCTGTGGCTAGCACTGATGATCTGATTGCATCACATACAATGTTCGCTAGAAAGCGGGCTTGCTGGTCTATCTTAGAAGATCAGAACAGTCTACACCCTTCAGCCAAACAATTCAAAGTCTGTCACCAGTGATGGTGCTGCAGAGGCAGTGCCCATGCAAGCTCTGAATGCCAAGTTATTGTCAGCAATGATTTCTTCATCTCACTTTCAATCTTCTTATCCGCAGGATCCACAGGAGTGCAGAATTTTGGATTTACATAAGATCATTCAAGGTGGAAAGGACAAAATCAATCTAAATGATGTGAGAAAGAACCTAGACTGCATTTTCCAGCATATACATTTCTTGCAGAAAACAAGTAATATTGATGTGATCTAGGTCTCGTTTTCCATCAGAGTCTCAATTTTGTCATATAAAGCAAACGACATACGGGAAGATCTGTCACATTGCTAGAAAAATGTCCTTGATCATCTTGCATGGATGTAATTCCAATAAAGCACACCTTTTCTCTGACATGCTCTAAAACCTGTCTCACTTCTTACAGACTGACATACTTTCCAGAACAAGAAGTACTTGGCTAGACCAGAAAAGAGCGAGAGGAAAAATCCACCCAATCAGTGCTGTAGCATTTAGAATTTTCCTTCTCTGTTTATCAGAGACTAGTGCCTTGGCAACAGCTTCCTCAATCAATTTTTGGATTTCTTTGGCAGACACGATGGCAGAATGTCCAGAAATAGAAGAAGGAACGTACCTATAAATACCTGCTGTGTCTGTCTTCTTCATCCAAGGAAAGCACAGAAGAAGTGTGCTTCCTTTTGGAAGATTATTTCCTCTCCCTGATGGAACAAAATGAGGAGAGCAAAAAAAAAACATACAGGCTTAAAAAGATGGAAGAAGCCTTGAAAACTTGCTAATTGGAAGACAGAAAAATAGCAACCAATCCAACCATGAACAAAGTACATATGCAATCCTCTGCGAAATCTATTGGTTTTGTTAATGTATATTAAGACATGTTGCACAGCAGCACGAGCTGCTGTGCAACATGGCTTCAGGTTTAAAAACAAAAAGTGCTATGACGCGGCCAGCGTTGACTGCATCATAGCACTTTTTTTTATCTTTTAAGACATGTTGCAAAGCAGCCCATACTGCTATGCAATATATGTAAAAATAGCACATGGAGCGGGGTGGTTAAGCAATATGAGGCAGGGCAAACAACAAGGATGAGAGAGGGGTGGGAGGAATGGTCACTCGCTCCATGGCCTTTCCTCTTAGTCCTCAGCGCCGAGACACCCAAGGGTATTTGCGCGCTTTACAAGTTGCTTAAATAAATAAATGGAGAGGGGAGGGGAGGGGTAGAGAAGGCCTGCAAACACATGCACTCTTAGGGAGTGCTGGCTTAAAAATAAAAACAAGTACCTCTGCAGGCAGCAGCCAGTGGAAGGACACTGGCCGCAGAGACAGGAAATGTTGCTTGGTCCAAGCTCCATTGACGACCAGAAGGCAGGAAGAATCAAAGAAAAAATTGAAAGCAGCAGGAGGCTTTGACCAATGAGAAGCAAGTAAATGAGAGGGACATGGGAGCCAACCAATGGTAAGTACCATTAAGTATGGGTCGGGCTCTAGGTCTGTTTTTTTAGCTTTTTAAAAACATTTACAATAGCTTTCGCTGACAGCGCATGTGCACTGTAGGCCAAACCTAAAAATGGCAGACTCAGGTACGCACTACATGAACTGCAGTGGTGCTTCCGTTATTAGAGACACTGCATAAAACCCGACGGACACAAAATGCTCTTTCCCATTTGCGCACTGGCAGGAAATAATTGCGCATGAGTTGCAGCAGAACTCCTCACTGAATCCACATATAATCCTGACGGGTGTGCATACAGGTCAACATTTTGACACTAGAAGATTTTGGACTATCAGCGGAATTCATTTTCCCTTTGACGTTCATTGAGGCAAAGGCAATTTTCAGCAGGAGGCAGAAAATTAAAGCCATTTTTTTATTTTAAAACATTCGGGAGTCGCCCGCCTGAGTTGGGTCTCTCGGCATGTATGGACATTCCTTCTCTGTCGTGTCCCACCGCAGGAGCCCAACTGTGTCCAGGCAAGTGGAATGCCCTCGACCACAGCTGCATTGCGGGAATGTCAAGGAAGTAAATGAGCTGATGGCCCCCAATACACACTATTTCTCCCTATCCTATGACACAATACCGGGTACCTCAATCTCGTCCCAAACACTGCAGGAACTAATGGAGAAAACCAGGTATAGTCAGTGCCGTCTTAATTCATGGGCACGCTGGGGAGTTGCCCCGGGGGGCCCACGAGCATAAGGGCCCCATGCAGACCAGAATTTAACACTAATTTTCCGTGAAACATTTTTATTCCTTGTTAGTGGTTGTGTAAGCTGGGCCCAGTGCACTGCTTTTCCTGTGGGCCTATAATGCTGTTAAGACGGCCCTGGTCAGTGCCCCGCAATTCAGCTAAGAGAATTAAATAAATTGCACCTTCAAAAGGAGGGCGAGGAAAGGACCGAATAGGTAATGCATGTTGCTATTGCGTGCATACCTGAAAGGAGTGTCCATAGAAGGTTGTAGAGGGACCCTTGAATGAAGGCCCTTCACACAATATTTATCAGGTAAAACTGATGTGACCTCAGTGCACTATGATAGCTGCAGAACCCAGTTTATTTCTCACATCTTCATTTTTCATTTATTTGCATTGATTAAAGTCACTATCCGCTTGAGAAGTCTTTTAATGGCAGCATTCACAGTTTTTACTACTCATCAGAAAGGCCTATCTCCTTACCTTTTTAGGGTGAGCTAGACAGCGCATGCACTGTCTCTTTGAGACCTGCTGTAATCTGTCTGTGTACTTCTAGTCCATCCTCTTTCTTGGCAATGCTTTTCATTTGTCTATGTCAGTGTCCTTTACAAATCCCTGCTTGCTAGTGGTCAGTCCTGCCTCTTTTTCCCTCCTTTCTCTCTTCTGTTCCTCCCACAGAGCAGGGACTTAGTACTGTCTCATTCCACTCTGGTTCTTTATCTGTTCTCTGGGGGACTATTTGTTTCTTGGTTTCCTGCTCTATTACTGTTTGTCTGTGTTCAGCTTTGGTGCCATAGCTGCTTAGATTTAACTATAGCATTTCTCCCTCCCCCCTCCTTTTAATCCCACAGTTGGGTTAGTGCTGCCTTCCTCGTTGCTTATATTTGTTTTAGCCTTTTAGTAATTCTGGATGTCGACAGTCAGTTGGGCTTCCTTTTAGTAGGATTTTGGTTTTGTTTGTGCTTCCTTTTAAGTGGGATTGGGCTTGTTTTAATCCTCTTCTCCCGTCATCGGGGGCGGTACCAAGCAGCAGGGGCATCCTTCCATAAAGCTGCCATGTTTGCTGAGGTATTGGAGCGCTGTACAAGGCTCTCACTCATTTTTCCCCTCACTTTCCTTATGTCTTATCTGCTGAGCAGTACAGCCAGTGATAGCATTTACACTGTAATGGAGCCCTCCGTACTCCGTCCCTATCCCCTAATTATTGCACTTGTATCTTTCTGGCAGAATAAGTTTTGTCAACGTCCGCAGTCTGACACCTGATGGATAAAATGCAGATGGCCATTGTTCCCAGTAGAGCTCAGGCAGTTAATCGGCTGTGCTTCCGGATGTTAAAATCTTATTTTGGACTGGCCTTTGACCACGTTGTCTGCATTTACATCTGGCTGAGGCAGCAGCAAAGGGGGTATGGTTACGCTCCCCTTCCCGCCCCTTCCACCCCAGCTCCCGGCCTCTCTCACTCCCTCCTTTCCTGTTTTATTTGGCTCCCTCGGCCGGGTCAGGCTCAGTAGCGGCTCATGGAGGGAGTGCTGCGGGGCGGTAGGGCGGGGTGGGGGAGGAGCAGGGTGGGGGGTAGTAAACTACGGCATACGGCCAAACAGAGTAAGTAAACAAATAAATAAATAAAACGAATTCGTGCGCGCGCTGCATCGCATTTGGCAATGCAGCGCGCAATGAAATTCCGTTTTATTCATTTATTTGTTTACTTACCTCTGTTCGGCCGTATGCCGTAGTTTACTACCCCCCACCCTGCTCCTCCCCTGCTCCTCCCCCGCCCCCGCCCCACCGCCCCGCAGCACTCCCTCCACGAGCCGCTACTGGTCAGGCTGCTCAGGCATAGGCAGAGAGAAAGGACATGTTGTTTACGCTGACTGCAAGCAGAGGGGCTCGTGAGGAGTGGCTGCTCTTTTACTGCAGTCCAATTACTTTAATATTTTCCAATGTAGATAGTTGGTTTCCATTATCCTGGACTTCTGTCTGTCCCTGAATCGTAGTGCAGATTCCTGCCTTCATGGTGCGCACAGAAGGATCAAGACTCCCCTGGGCTGGTAATTGTCTATGTTGCATCTGCATTATCTTCCACAGAGGGTCCGTGTAAGAAATAAACAGCACTGTAGAATATTACAACTCCATTTCGAAAAACAGTAGCTGATTCAGTTAAAAAAAGCATAGCAAACCAAACAAGAACACTTTAAATAAAAGACATTGTAATTTATTGTTTCTGCATCTTGTTAAACGTTGGAAAGGACCAGCTGAATTGTGCTTAAACATTTTATTAGATTATTTACACCAGTACACACGCTTCACTATTAATAAATATAAAAGCATTAAAAAGCACGTTATTCCGAAATTTCAGCATGGTGCTACATTTTCCATGTTGTGGAAAGTTATTTATTTATTTAAGAGAAGTGGAGAGGACAAAGAATATAAAAGGAAGACATGGAATGTAAAACATTGCTCTTGTAACGTGTTTGGATTCGCATACTAAAGCGGAGCACGCAATATTGGAAGCCCTTGTATAATCATTGTTGCCAGAACATATTTTCAGTAAAAAGGATTTTGCTGGGTTCATGTACTTTGTCTTTACATAAAATGCTCAAATTCCTTCCTGCCAAGTTCACGGGTACATAAATCTGCGAAGAAATAAACATTTACAAATAATACAGCAAGCATTATTATAGGGGCCCTGACTCTGGCACAGGGCCAAACAACTAGTAACCCAGCTTCCCCATCCCACTAATATTTTCGTTGGTTATGGTGTTTGAAAATACCCCTGTCAAATAGTAGCATGCACTTTAAGTTTAAAACATTAAAGGGCCTTTTGTAGAGCAAATACGACTAAAGATGCAAATTATAACACAGGAAACCAGGTTACAATCACAACCTCAGCTCTATATCCTGTTATTGGGATCAAATCACTTTTCTATCCAGGTACCTAAAAATAGTACAATATGTAACATTGTTTCTGACAATTGCATTTCAGTCTTGGCGTCACCCTAACATATAGTGATCTTGTGCAAATCACACAGTTTAAGCCACATTCACTGTTAAGACTTCACGGACTTTGAACTTATAATATAAAAACTCTTTCCACATAAAAGTCAAACAGCTTCTAACAGTATGCAGGGATACTTAATTTGTATTACCTTCTATAGTGCTGCATACTGTTAGAAGCTGTCTACCTTTTTAGGCACATGGATAAAAAACAGATTTTGGCATAATAGCAGGATATTGAGCTGAGATCGTGGTTCTAACCTGGTTTCCAATGTTATAATTTGCAGCTTTAGTCGTACTTGCTCTACACATGGCCCTTTAATATTTTAAACATAAAGTGTATGCTGCCATTTGATATGGGCATTTTTACATTTTATATTTAAATAGTTATGGCAGCACCTCTGTGTCCCTCTTGTCTTTTCTTCTACTTTTTTCCTCTTTCTTTTGTCCCTGCCCTCCTTTGCATACCGCCCCCTTTAATAAGTGGGTGTCTTTAAGAGCATTTCTGCTCTAAAACCTCTTGCAGAATGCCCTGCCTTCAATGTCTGCTCCAATACCTCAAACCAGTGACAGTACACCAAATGAGGGGGCTCCCCTGCAGAATGTGGTGAGGGGCTCATGATTTTCCCATTTCTCACAGATTTTCATTGCCCTTGGTCTGAATGGAGCCCTCGCTGCTCCCCAAGGACTGCAGGAGCAGCGTTACACCCCTGTCTACACCTGAAATTTCCACCTGGATTCAGATGGTGAAAACTATCTTTGACCTAAGAGAGAATTAAGAAATTTATCTCCTAACTTGCGTCCTTAAAAGTAGCTGGCCCCATATAACTGGGGTCTGCAGGTGTGTAGGTTGAGCCACTGTTGCCAACACACTTTTCTTAAGCAAACAAAAATCTCTGAAAGCCATAGCCCATGATTTCACCATTTCCTTCTACATCTACCCAATCATGTAGCGATTTCATCATTATGGAATTACAAATAAATAATAATAATTAAAAATATTTTTTTATATAAAAGTACAGCAACAATTGACAGTCTGAGTTTATTAAATACAACTTACATCAACATATATTACCTTCCTTATACATATTTACTTTCCATGTACTTGTGTATCTTTATATTTATTATTTTGCTTCTTTCAGCCTCTCCAATGCACTACCCTATCTCTTACCCTATACCTCTTGCAATATAACCTCTACCTCCACTCTCTGACTCATGTTATCAAACCGCATTCTACCACTCTCTCCAATGCTCTACCCTATTTCTCACTCTATCCCTCTATCAATATATCCTCTACCTGCACTCTCCCATTCATCCCAAACCCCATTCTACTAGTATGATCCCCAAAATAGCCCTTTCTAGACTCTTCCCTACTCCACCTCTCCTTCCATCATCTCATACCTCTCTACTATTTCGATCTCTCAAACAAGCCTTTCTAAACCCTTCTCTGACTCTCCCTCCTCCACCTCCCCTTTACTCATCCCAAACCTTCTCCTACTTCTATAAGCTCCAAAAATAAATAAATAAATTCTAGCCCCTTCCCTCTTCCATCTCTCCACTATCCTTTTCAATCCAAATAACAGACTAACATATTCACCGCTCAAATTAATTTAATATTTCCCTATACTAATCCCATACCAATCCTGTTTTGGGTTCCAGAGAAGCGTGCTACCCGCCAACAAGCGCTTCAGCACCTCATCAGGGGTAGCGTCGCAGTGATGGGCGGTGCAGATAGGTGTGCCACTGTTAAATGAGGTGGCCGTGTTGGTGTTGTCAGTCCGCTGAGCCTCATGTGTACACTGTATTGCCACCCATCATTACAATTGTGTTGAGGCGTGCACAGCTGTAGCATTTAACCTAGACTGCACGGAGAGAAGGGAGCCTGTCCTATCAATGGCAGACTACATACAACTATAGGTCAAATTGCACAGCTGATGCGGGGTTCCTTGTCATGTGCGACGTGGTCGTCGTCAGTCAGTTTAAAGTGTTGCATAACGTGTCGGAAAATCAACCAAAACACTCCTCTGCACGCTTGACCAGAGGAGGTGAAATTGTTTTTGCTGTGCATAATAACATTCAATTACTTTTTCATGTGGGAATATTTACCCAGTCCCTCTCTGCTCTGCCCTTTTGTGCTTCCTGTGTTGTATATCAATCGCGTCTAGGTGGCAATGCCCCTGTCCTGCCACTAGCGGCCTTGTCATTGCAGGAAGTGAAAGCCACATCACAGTCTGACTAAAATCAAAGTCTGTCATTCAAGGAGGGAACTATGGCAAAGATCCCCACCCAGCCGAGAACAAAAGTGCCTACTGTCGTGCACGAGAACCAGTATTTTGTGGTAAATTGAGCATAACAGCACCTTGAACACGTAAGCATATAATCGGCAGTTCTAGGTTTGAAGCAGCAGCTTTCAGCCGGTAACCTCTCCATGACTGGAGAGGGCTGGCCGGGCAGATAACTGCATGGAACTGAGAGCTTGTCACTTTCACTATATAAATTTGCCCTTTATAGTATAAAGTGCTTCACAACCCATGTAGCTCACATCTGCCTTGCTTTAGTGTTTTTGAACTTCATAAATCATACATTCAAATTAAATCTGCCTGGCTGTGTACGGGTTGGATCGATGTTCCCCTCAGTGTATTGATTTTAGTGCTTGCTTGTGGGAATCTCCGGACCAGTTCTTACATAAAGATGTATGGATATGCCAGTCAAAACTCTGTACACCGATTCAAATGTGCTTTGTTGAACCATGTACTGTTTAACAGTGTAGTCCAGAGCTGCAAACTGTAGACACGTGATGACTACAGATCTTTCCATTCCCAAAAAGCGCCCTATGTCGTTCCTGTTCAGTCCATAAAGTTGATCAGTTTCGCTTGTAACACACAGTTGTGTGTTTATGACCTAAGTACATCATTCACTTGGACAGTAAAATGCTCCATATCCAAAGTTATAGTCTAACCCGTGAGCAGCCAATAACATGATTCAACTTGGCAATTTTTAAAGCATTACAGGCTCTATAACAAGCATTTGGAATGCAATAGGTCTCTCATTACAGAAAGTTTGAGCTATTGAGGGGTTCCATTATTATTTGCAACGCCAAAAGCTCAAACTTTTAGTAACGCGAGACCTATTGCATTGCAAACGCTTGTTTCAACATACTGCTAGTGAAGTTGCTTAAGCAATCGAAATGGCATAACAACATATGCATCGTGATGCATACGCACTGGCCTTTGAAAGCAAATTAATGCAGATATCACACATGGGGTTTGGCAGCACTTTTACATTTGGCACCATATTCTCCAAAATGTATCATCAGTCTTATATTTCTGCTGTCCTAAGAAACATATTTTTTCTTTCTTATTCATTAAAAGAAGACAAGCTTATGGAATCACAGGGCTATTTCAGTAACAAAAACATCTGAAGTTGGAATATTAAGGGAATCTGCATTCACAAATGGTACACTTAGAAAGAAGTGTGTCGTGTTTGCTCTTTTACTTATTGAGAGTTGAACATTAAAGGGCCAATTCACAAAGGGGTTTATGAGTATGTGAAGCAGTACTCCTGTTGTACTATTTCACATACCCATAAAAGCCTTTGTGAACTTGCCCCTGCTGTAATTGAATAACCATGACTACTACTAAGAAGTGACTGCATAGCGTATCTTTCTCACTTCCACTATCACTAAAGAGTTTTTGTCGTCTCACTGCAGACAGCTTCATTTGTACTACATGGGATGTGAGTGCATGCTCTGCTCCTTCCTCTGCTATGTGTGCAATAGGGCATCATGTCACGTTGCATCAGACAAAGCGGTGGCCATCTTGAAAGGATCCAAAATTATTTTCTAGACTGCTAAGATATTCAGTTTCAGCTATTGGCTTTGGCAATGATGGGGCATATTAAAAGTATCCTGCTTTGGCAAAGCCGGTAGTGGTGACCACAAAGCATTGACAAAGTAAGACCGATTGGCTTTTGTGAAAGGCTTTTTTTTATTAATTTATTAATTAAATGATCCACTTCTTCAGAAATATCATTGATTCTTCACAAGAACTCTCTTTCTAGCGAACTACTTTTATAGTAATCTAAGTAAAATTAGGACAAATTTTAAGTCAAATCATGTAGCTTTGCAGCTGAGCCACTGTCTCTAGCGGGGCCACCGCTTTGTTAGTTTGAGTTTCTTTCACTTTCAGACGTGGACAAAAGTTTCATAAGTAGCGGCTTGGACTGACACCATGTCCTTTGTCCACTCTCATCTACTAGCATGTTACATCTACGCCATGAGCTTATCAAAGCTAGTGAGTATCAAGAAGGAGATGGTGCACGTACCGCGCAGAGAGGTAGTGTGCTGTAGGATGCCATACTCAGTGTGTAGCTTGCCGGCCTCAGTCCTATTAGCATTTCAGCAGTCAAGGCCACACTCAGAGGTATCCAGCAGTCTGTGCAGAGTGTCAAATGGAAGGGGCAGTGATGGGGTTGTTGAGTTCTGCACTGAGGAAAGCATGTCGAATTTGGGCTTTTATGTGAATAATAGGAAAGTGATGTGGACATGCCTTAAGAACAGCCCTTTCCAAGAAGGTGGCCTGCTTAGGGTTATCTGAATGATCTCATTCTAAGATGAAGTGAAGTCTTTTCCTGTGATGTCAGTTCCTGTTTGAATCAGATATAAAGAGGCACTTACAAATGATGGATGCATCCCAACTGATTCCTTCCCTTAGTTTCTGTCGTGCTCATCTCTCTCCGGCTACTATTTGTTTATCCTGATTTTTTCTGCTTTCAGTGTGAATCTTCCTTTGGCTCACCTGTTAGATGTCTTTGCTGGACTGTTTCTTCTTCACTGCTGTTAGGAGAGATTGATGTCTTGCTATTTGCTCCTTTATTAATCTTCATCTTCAATCAAGAGCTTTGGCATTATGAAGGAGGTTTTTGCCCTTTGTGGCTTTTTGCCTCCTAGCTGAGTCCCACCAAAGGAAACAGTTGACACCTTTCTGACTAACTATTCTATGCAGGGTGGCATTGTGGCTGTTGGGAGAGTTGCCCTTTCCTCAGGGCATCGAGAATGAAACTTAACAGACCTTCTTCAAGTCCCATCTGTGACATAGAGACATCCCATGCAGTGCTAAGGGTGCAGTAATGGTGCCACCGTTGAAGAGTCTACCTTGGACAATTTCCTTGATTGTTTAATCAAGCTATTAGAGATGGTAGGCACATTACAAGCACGAAGAGTTTGATGAGGGATATAGGATTCAAGACCAGTTCAGGGCTGGTTTTAGACCAGAGTGTGTTGTATTGCTAATGCCAGATGACTTGAAGGTGGACGTAGATAATGGTATTAAGATGCCTGATTTTGTCTGATCATTGTGCAGACTTCAATGCTATTGACAATCCTCTCCCTTTTTAATGCTTTATGGAAGTTGGGATACATAGACGGACAGTAGTCTCATCCCCATTTGAATTTGTTTTCTAACCAGGTAACTAGAGTGTTTGGCGGCACTCAGTGTTTTCTTACTCCTTTTATTTAGTTAGGCAGTTCACCTCATATGCAATCGGGGACTTTTTCCTGTACACGGATGGCGCTGCACTTATTTTAACTTCAAAAAATGGAGATTCTGACTTCCGGTCCAAGATCTCCTCTTTTGTTGCCTCTCACCTTGTTCTGAGCTTGGACCAGTCAGACACTCTGAGATGACATAAACACCAAGAAATACAAGTTGAAAAAGCACAGCAAGTGAGAATAAGGAACAAGGACATGCCCAGCAGAAGTGAGAATCCCAACAAAGACAAAGAGAGCATTCTTAAATCACCTGCAAGGAAATAAAAAGGACAATTAGTAAACGGAATACAGTGGGAATTTCTCCTTTAGAGACTATACACAAATACACAAAATGCAAGCACTTATATGGGTGACATTTACCTAATCCAGATACCCACACTGGAAAGGTCTTCATATTCAGTTGGCAAGATATCACTGGAAAAAAAGTAGTGATACATCACTGGTACAAGAAACAAGGCATCAATTGAGTAAAGGACAGATGATCACTAGAATGCAGCAGCGTGGTTGTGGTCTAATTAAACTCACTATTTTGCAGGTAGAGACCCTTCACTGTTTCCTTTTATATTGGAGAACTACTGTCATCACTTCTTGCCAACCTTTCTCCTTGGATGTGGTTCTCACTGCCATCTTTAAATGGGCTCCTTCCAGCAACATCTTTGACTAGCAGTGACACCTTATATTGTTTTTGGTTATGTGGAAAGCTGTAATGACTAAATGTCAGATGTATATCTCCTTATAAGGACCCTTTGCACCACACCTCGTTAAGCACCTTCTGGGCCAACCTCATAATGGCCTGAGGTAGTCAACATGTATTTTACTGTTTAACAGCATCAGGTACTGGTATTTGGGTCATCAAACTACACGGGGCAATGAGACATGGTTTCTAAGCGAGGAACTCTTTTAGGATGTTTTGGGATGTTACTAACAATGCACCACACTCCAAGACCATTCTGGCGAAGGGGTTTACAAGGCGAGAAGCTCTTACAAACTGCAGGGCATGAATATTAGTGGCAGATTCCAAAGGATGATCATTTGGCCCTTACACCTTCCAACCTACGAAATGTAACTTGACATTTCCATGGAGAATCTAACAATTCCCCGGCTACGCATTCATATGTGGACAGAAGCTGCTTCGCATATACAATAATTATATTTTCTAGATGCTTTAGCATTTGTAACAGGGCCCTGAGTTGTAGGACAGTGGAAATGTTTCCAAACTGACGAAGCAAGATGGCGGCCGCGTGAGTCGGCCGTAGGTGGCTCCCAAAGGTGGCGGTCTCAATCTGAACTGCGGACGATGCGGTGATAGATATGCAAAACCCCCAACAAGTCATTAGATCCCTGGAACCCGCTAGGATCTTACCTTGGGTCGCAGTCTTGGTGGAGCAGGCAGAGCGACTGATCTTTGGTTGCAAGTGTCTTGAGCGGGCGCTCGTTGCTGCATCTAGACGATACGACGCAGATAATTCATTGGCCATGAGGGGGCCGAGGCCAGACACGAGAGGGAGAGAAGCTCTCCAGCAAGCGGGCACCCAAGCATCCCCTCAGATGAACACGACGGAGGTAGAGGCGGCTCCAGCGGCGGGGCAGGTTGGACGGAGGCAAAAGGTCCGGACTGAGAATCTCCCGGACGGGAAGGGGAGGGGTGCAGCTCCCCAGCCCCAGCTACAGCGGGCCGGAGCTTCTGTACTGGATATGCTCAGAGGAGCTGGGAACAGCTCTACTGCACTGGACACGGAACAGCGGATCCAGACTCCGGGACAAAGAAGCGGTCAGTGCTCTTCACAGACCGGTAAGTCTCTGACGGGCTTAGGGGTACCAGAGGGCCCCACGGAGGCGGAGTTACTTGGTAGGCGAGTGACTGGAAAGCCGGCAGAACAGGAGCAAGGGTACCAGGAAGCTCCCATTGTGGGACATTTACAGCTCACACAGCAGACACTGCAGGAAGAGGAAGAGGGGAGAAATCCAATACAGAACACAGAGTTGCAGTTAGGAGTGCAGAATGATAGTGGGGCTGATGGAGGCACTGGGGCAGATACAGGATCTGCTGGGCAAGAACAATCAGGCTGGCAGGAGTCAGTTCAAAATAATCAAGTGCAAGAGCAAGCTGATCGAATCGTGAAGGAGAAGAATCCAGGAGCAAAGAAAAAGGGTACCAATAAGGTGCAAAATGTGTCAGTAGCAGGTCGAGGGAAGAATCCTTCTAAAATAAGTAGCCAAAATCCGGGGGGGGAACGCAAGAAACCTCAAGACCCCACATGCTAGGAGTGAACGGGAAATGGACTCAGAGACTAATGACATTGATTTCTTCTCAATGTCAGATGCCACATGATCAGATGAAGGGTCTGGGACAGGGTCTAATTCCGAGCAGAGTTAGACGGATAGTGTACCTGATACCTGTGGCACAGACTCAATCGCTACAGCCAGGAAGAATTCAAGAGCAGGAAGGATAGATAAACAAAAGGAAAGGGAACTGAGGTGGGATTACTCTATGGGGAGTCAACTGACTGGGAGTACCACTAAAACTTCTGGCGACGACCAACCCTCAATACCCCCTACATTGGAGTCCATTTTGCAATGTGTTGTGGCGCATCGAGAGGAAGCCCGACAAGAAAGTAGACGATCACAGGCAGCAGCGCATAAATTACAGGGAGCAGTTAGGAAAATCGCTAAAAACTGTAATGCCATCAGTGACCGGATGGCGGATTTGGAGACTAGAACAACCTCCCTGGAAATGGACATTGCAGGTTCTAAAGGTCAGGTGGAAGCCCATGAAAACCAACTAGTAGACATCCAATGGAAACTAGAAGAGAGTGAAAATCGTCAGAGACGAAATAATTTACGTTTTCTGGGAATCCCTGAAGGAAAAGAGGGGTCCAACCCACGAATGTACATGGTACAACTTTTGCAAAAATCATTTCCGGAAATGGATGGCTGGGACTGGTCCCATGAAATTCAAAGTGCACATCGAGTCCCGTTTACTATCCGTCAACCAGTTAGCTCAAACACTAAGCCCCGGGCGTTTCTGGTGTATTTTGGAAATTTTTTACTGAGAGAAATAGTGTTCGGAAAATCTAGACCAGAAGCCCAATGTGCTGCGGAAGGATTTTCATTTTTTACAAGACCGGATTTTTGTCATTTTACAGTCGAGCGCCGCTGGCGCCTGCGTCAAATGATCAAACCCTTCCAGGAGAAAGGAGCACAAGCCTTCCTCTTAAATCCAGCACGGCTGAAAGTGATTTGGAATGAGCGTACTAAATTTTTTACTTCAGAAATTAAGGCCAAAGAGTGCCTAAATGCAGGAGGGGTATGACTCCGAGACTTTGACTTTGATTTAATGATGACCTGGCGTCAAAAAGGTCTCAGCTAGAATAATGAATGGTTGTCTTCCTCCTTAACACCTCATTATGGGATTTTTCCCGGATTTGGAATCTAGGGGATTTAATTAGAATAAGAAGGTTTGATGGCTTCACTTGGGGGGGTGTGAGAATACAAAGTCACCAATACGGAAAATATATACCACCATTAGGGAGAATCACCATTCATCCAACACAGGCCGAGATAGGTCTGTTGCTTCACAGTTCGGGGTGGGGGGGTAGGGAATCGGTGGGGGGTGGTGTTCAAGTGGGAGTGGGGGAGGGGAGCCTGGGGGGCATGGGGGGAAAGGGGGGAGAAAACTCAGGAAAGCAGTGAACCAGTGTAACTTAAGAAGTAAGACAGGAAGGACTAGGAGGAAATGGTACAACAATCAAGTTGGGTGTTTCAAGAACCTTTGGGATGGGTAGACTGTCTATTTGTTCTATAAATATTGGGGGCCTAAATGACAGGGGAAAGAGAGATAGGGCAAATCAGATATTACGTACCTTGTTGGCGGATATCATTTGCCAATAAGAAACACACATTCCATGGCAAAAGAGAGGGCTTAATGTGATCCAAGGATTCACGCAGGTGATCTGCTCATCTCAGTCCACCACGACTAGAGGTGTCTCAATTCATGTTTCCAATCGAATGCCACAAGTCGAACGCACATTATCTGACAAATGGGGCCGGTGGGCTATCGCTTCAATAGCAAGGGGACTAACACTCTGTACGATCTACGGGTCAAATTTTGATGACCCTGATTTACTGAAAGAGCTTGAGCTAGAATTAGCTTCTTGGCCATCCCCCCTTGTCATCTGCGGAGATTTTAATATCCATTTGGATGTAGATAAGCCATTTATGAAAAAATATCAAGGTAGGAAGCTACAGGTTTTTAAGGCACTAGAAGCCATGCTGGCAAGTCATGGGTTAGTTGATATGTGGTCTCTTAGAAAGCCTGGGGATGTAGGATACACATATTATTCGTGCCTCCATAAAAAATATGTTAGATTGGACTATTTTTATATTTCCGCCTCTCTTATAGAGGGTACTAATATCAGGAAATTACCTAAAGTATTGTCGGATCATAATCCCTTAATGTTGGAAATACCGATACAGGGATTCGATCGGTTAACCACTAAATGGACATTAGACAGGAAATTATTGGTTACCGAAGGGTTCATAGAACATATCAGTGGATGGACTCGACAGTACTTTGAAATAAATAGGTATAGCACGTCGAGAGAAATGGTATGGGATGCTTTTAAGGCGGGGTTAAGGGGGGAGATCGTTAGTTTTGTAGGTTTCCGTAGGAGGCAGCAGAGGATAGAAATGCAACAATTAATGGAAGAGCTGTCTAAATGCGAGGAAGAGCATACAGTAGCTATCGCACAAAAACAAGAGGAGCGAATAACCCAATTTGGACTTGAAGCTTTAAGGATTAAGGCTAAAATTAATGTTTTTTTTAGTAAATCCGTGGCCGAAAGATATCAAACTTATGCTCGAGATATTTATGAGTACGGTGAGGCCACGGAAAAACATCTGGCACTACGTCTTAGACAAAGGGCAGCGGCAAATAATATCGCAAGGCTCAAAGGTAAGAACGGGATCGTGGCTACTGAACCTCAAGAAGTTCTTAAAATCTTTGCAGAGTTCTATAGGGAGCTGTATCGATCCAGGCATAATATACAGACGGCGACACAGCTGGAAACTGAGGCAAACTCCCCCCTTATCATGCAGGAACTAGAGGAAGACATGAAAATAGGGGAAGTTAAAGATGCTCTTCAAGGGATGGCTTCAGGAAAGGCAGCTGGTCCGGATGGTATCCCTATGGAAATCTATAAGGTTTTACAGATGGAGCTTGCCCCCCTTCTTTTGGACCTGTTTATCGCTGTTCAGCAGAAGGGAGTCCCGCCTCAGTCTTGGCAAGAGACTAATATCGTCCTCTTTTTAAAGAAAGGGAAAATGGCAGATGATCCGTCTTCATATAGACCAATAACCTTAATAAATGCCGATGAAAAGTTATATTCCAAAATTATCGCGTGTAGACTGGCTAGAATTATTACCCCTTTGGTAAGTCCGTGGCAGCACGGCTTTATACCAGGGAGAGGGACCACGGATCACATTCGCCGGGCAATATCATTTTTGATATAGCGGAAGCTTCAGGGGAGCAGATGTCCTTTATTTTGCTCGATGCACAAAAAGCTTTCGATCAGGTTGAATGGGCATACCTTTGGGACAATCTTCGAAATAAGGGTTTAGGTCCACGCATATTAACAGCTATAAAAGCTATGTATATACAATCCTCTGCAAGGATTCAATTGATGGGTAGGGAAACAGAAAAGATTCCGATAGCCCGTGGAACAAGACAGGGCTGCCCTTGCTCCCCAATTCTCTTCGCATTATATATCGACCCCTTTATAAATGCAATCATACAAGATCGAGATATCACACCTTTTGTGGTCAGGGGGTTTAAAACCAAGGTGTTAGCATATGCTGACGATATAGCTGTCATCACCTCTGACCCAATAGGTGCAGTAGCAAGGATTGAAGAGTTGGCCTTAGAATTTGGCAGAGAGTCTGGGTATGGTTTGAATACAGACAAGACTAGGATAGTGTGCACCAAAAATATGGTTTGTCAGGATCCACGTAAGACTGAGGCCGCTACCTACCTCGGGATAGAAATTTCGGCTGAGGTCGGTTCCATCTGGGATATCAATGCGGCACCTCTTATAGAGAAGATAGGTAGAGATCTAAGGAGAATAGATAACTTACATTTATCTATTATAGGAAGAAATAATGTGATAAAAATGACGATGTTCCCTAAGGTCTTTTACTTACTTCGATGTATCCCACTGGAACCAACAAATACTTTTTTAAGAATATAAATGGGATGTTTTCACAATTTATATGGAACTATAGAAAGATCAGGAGATCCATGACATATATGACATTACCGCAGGATAGGGGGGAGTTGGCAGTTCCTAACCTTCTATATTATTATTGGGCCATAATGTTGCAGCAAATGGGAATATTGTTTAAATATAAGGTAGAAACAACCTCTGCGAGGGCAGGACTGAAACCCCTCCATCTATCTTCGAATTGGCCATTGGTGGTGCAGCACCAGGGATCCTTTGAGGCAGCTGGAGGGAGCTATTTTAAAAAACACGGTTTAAACCTCTTAGAGCGGCCTGGAATGTTTGGCACAAAGTGTGTAAACATTTAGAAATCCCAAAGATACAAAGATACATATCTTTGTGGCGGTCACCAATTTTTCCTGCTCCATTATACGATGTAATGGGAAAAAGATAGGAACAGGCAGGAATCAATAGTATAGGAGACATGCTCAATATGAATGGGGTCATTTCATTTACAGAACTCCAGGAGAGATATGGGGTGGAATCTAGATCTTTTTTTAAATATGCCCAAATTAGGGAGACAATCAGACCTGTAGTGCTACAGGTTATAAATAAGGGCAGAATACAGCTGTTAGAGCGTCTGGTTTATAAACCCGACGACTATTAAGGATCTATATTCCATCATGCTTGGGGCCAATGTGGATGACATACCTAGAATTGAAACCGCATGGGCAGACAAACTGGGGAACTCGGATGTTGACCTAAGTAGATCACTTTTGTTGTCTAAGACGGTGTTTTTATCAGCTAATCTAAAAGCACAACACTTTAAAACAGTCTTCAGTTTATATTTTACACCGGCAAAACTATTCGCCTGGGGGGAACGGGAAAATGACCACTGTCCAAGGTGCGCAAAAGGTCCCGCAGATATGGTGCACATGTTTTCCGAGTGTACCAAACTTAATGAATTAAAACAGGGGGTCGAAACATTTTTGTTTAAAACTATTTCACGGACAGTCCCATTATCTCCAACTGTGATGTTATTAGGCTGTGATGAAACCTTACCGATGGAACCATCACAAGTATGTTTTTGTTTTATGGTAACTGCAATACTCCGTATAATGATTGCAACAAAATGGAAGGATATGGATCCCCCACCATATCAAGCTTGGTATGCCAGATTGTTTTATGTATTTAATTTTGAGATGGGGTTATATAAATGTAAAGGCCGGAGGGCGAAGAAAAGGGGCCTACAAGTGTGGAGCCCGCTTATCGAACAACAGAATAGGTAGATTCTCCTGTACCTTGTATTATATGTTTGAACGTCTTCGATAATTATTGTCAGTTTTTGGTTTATTGTATTTTATGCTTTCCTGAGAATTAATTTAAAAAAACATTTGTAACAGACTGGGAAACTGAATGCGTTGTCAAATGTCTACTCAAAATATCTTTAACAGCTACTGTACTAATTATGTTAACCAAGAGGCATATGGGTTAATGTGATGTACATCTTCAAGGCACTTTGTAATCAAATATTCTTTGTGCTAACAATTGTAAATCCCTCTGGGAATACACAGGTGCAGGTTGTAGACCTGCAAATATGTTCATATCATCGTAGCTTTCACCAAAGTGAAGGAGGAAATATGCTGACGAAATCTGCATATCTTCAGATATGCGAAGACCTAAAACCGTGGGCATAGCTGGCATCATAATTGACAACCTACGAGAGTGGAGGCTTCTGTCTATCTAGGTAGTCAAATGCAAAGTGGTCTTATAAAGAACTTCATGTAGTGCCGAAATTCCTTTTCTGGGAGGAACAGCAACATCACATTTATTGCTCAATACTTTGGTTCACTCGATGCAACTAAGCATCACTTTGAAGATGGTAACGAGTACCTACATTTAAAAATTAAACTATAAATGTGAGCCAGTGCCACGATCAGATAAGAGTACGGATGGTTTTCAATGTATTCAAAATGCATCAGTCAAAAAGACCTGGATATGTGAATCACTCTATAAACAGTACGAAATAAAAGTAGGTACACCATTGTGAGAGAGAAAGTTCTGTTTCAGCTGGAATATAAATTGACTGTAATGGACCTAATGGTCCTGTAAGTAGCAGTAATACTGCAGACATGTAATGATTATCTTTGCTCAGACTTCTTTCGGTTCCACAGGTAAAGCTTTGCACAAATTCTAGAGTTTTTATTAAGGCTGCATGCCGACATCTGGTTGGTCGTGTGAGCACAGCAACAGTTTAGAATCTGTTGTTGCGACGTGTCAGGAGACCACAGTATTGCTAAAACAAATAAAACAAAGGTGCTTTACGTTATTCTTCCAACTGTTTATCTTTACAAAATGTCCCACTAATGTGAACATAATAATAGACCCTCATCTTATCCAAACAATTTTTAAGGTCAGTTCCAGTAAGTGTCCATCAATTTTATAGTTGGGTAATGCCTCTGGTTCACTTTAGTAAAACATTTTGGCTATGGGTTGATATTGTAATAATAAACTGATGAGCGCCCTTTAATATACCATTCCAAAGAAATAAATGCCTTCGGGATAGCAAAATCTGTCCTTGGGGGACTATTTCCTATAGTGAAACGTCGATTCTGCAATCATAGCATGTGTGATGTAGTAGTTTATCAATTTTATATAACACGAAAACATTTGCAAGGCTCTGATATCTTTTTGCCATCAGAGGTATAACTGTAAGTATTATTATTACTCTGATAAACAGTGTAAGGCAGCAATGTATGAAAGCAGAAGGCAGAACTGTTGGATCTGAATGCTAAAAAGGCTTGAAAATAGAGAATGGAGCCATATTGTTTTGTTTTTACAACTACAACAGGCATATTACATGTAAGCTATACAATTCAAATAGCTATTTAAATATTGTGAGATACAATAATATCAAATTATATAGGGGTATATTCACAAGAACGTGTGATACTCACCGCAAGAGTAGCGCAACGCAACTTTCAGCATCGCAGCCTATCACGGGAAAATAACCCCGTGACAACGTGGAATTCACAACACGGCGGTAGCATGCGATAGTTGGCCGACACCGCGGCCAATGCTCGCGATACAACCACCTCGACGGAGATAAAAACACAAACCACAACGCGAAAAAAGCTGTGATGGGCCAAAGCACGATAAGAAAACAGTGACAACCAGCGCGAGGGCAGCAATACTCATGCGCAATGCGGGAAAAAGCACAAGAACAGCATACGGAAAATGCCACAGAACAAAATACATCAACAGCGGAGTACCACGGATGCACCCTGGCCAACTGCAGAGGACAACATGCACACCACAACATCCAAGCACCGTGGAAGAACAGAACCTACAGGCACACCTCATGAAAGAGACCAGTGGCAGACAAATCAGAGCCGCAGGAGCGACACACCCACCGTGCAGCATACGTACATAAACAGAAGTGCACCCCGAGATTGACAACATCCCGGTACAAACAGCAACACCTCCACAACTGAACACAGGACACAACTGGTTCGGAAAATGTGCACAAGATGGCAAATCACATCTGAAACCCCAGGGATATGTAACATGACAATGTACAATTCCAACCTGTAACCTGCAAATATGTTTTATTCACACATGCAGTGCAATTGGACATCTACTACTGTCCCATGAATGCCACGGATGATCACAATGTGACGTGCTCATGAGAAGTAAGTGGCAATGATGGAGTCCTTACGGGCCATTCCTGCCGCAGCTGCAGTGGGATGTGGGTCACCTGCCCCATCACCACCATCATCGTCCGGTACCTCTGGAACTGGGATCCATGGGTCCCTGGTGCGAACACAGATGTTATGCAACACACAACATGCAACGATCATCTTGCACACGACGTCCGGGCTGTACAGGAGCTTCCCACCAGTGCCGTCCAGACACCTGAAATGCGACTTCAACACGCCAAATGTGCGTTCAACGATGCCCCTGGTGCGTATGTGGGCCACATTGTACTGCCTCTGGGCGGGTGTGTTCGGGTCCCGGAGGGGTGTCATCATCCAAGGGCAGAGTGCATATCCTTGATCACCTGTGACAGTGCAGGGAGAAAAGAGTCAATACTTGGTTCGGCAGGATGTGATGGCAGGCCCACCAATTCAGTGACGCCTGTGCTGGCTGTGTGTGGGGTGAGTGTAAGCCAGCCCTCAGGGAGTAGCTTGTGCTGGCAACTACACCAACAGTCATCAGGCACACAGACATGCAATGTCAGAACTACAAGGGGGATGACTCGAGTCGCACAGGGCTAGTCGCCCGGATGCACAGCGGCCGACACGGGCCCACCACCACGGGACGCTGACCTGCGGGAGACTAGGGTAGGGTCATGAGGGCAGAGCAGTGCCTCACATGTGTCATGGCTGCATTCCGCATCTCCACACGTTCAGCTGTTGTGTGGCTGTGGTGCCATGTGAAGTCTGTATTGGGTGCAGGGGTAGCCCAGGATGACCATGGAGTGGTGTAGTTGTGTCTGGTAGGTGGTCGTGTAGTTTGACATGTCGGATGTGGTTAGGTCACGTGTGCATCCCCACAGTTGTGCTTTGTGCGTTGGTGGCTGTGGGATGTGTGGTGTGTTGATTTGGTACTTACCAACCAGCAGTCCCGTTCCATATGTGCCATCCTGGAAGCGCTGGTTGATGATGGACTGTCAGAAGATGAAGGAATCATGCACACTGCCTGGGTAGTTGGCGACGACATTGGTGAACATTCCCCGGTGGTCCACTATTGCCTGCACATTGATGGAATGCGTGTGCTTCCTGTTGCGGTAGTGGTGTGCAGTATCCGCAGGGGGCACAAGTGGGACATGTGTGCAGTCAATTGCCCCCAGCACGGCCGGGAATCCGGCTATGGCGTAGAAGCCTTGCTTAGTCTCCAGCTGTTCCTGCGCAGTGTTGGGGAAGTGAAGGTACTGGGGTATGAAGCTGATGATGGCATCCAGGACAGGTGTGATGAACTTTGATAGGGCTGGCTTGGAGACCCCTCCGACTCTGGCAGTTGTTGGTTGGAAAGTACCAGAGGCCAACAGGTGCAGCACTGCCATCAGCTTTGTCTGCGGAGGGATGTTTGTTCTCCGCTGTGTTGGGACCGTCAGCCTGTGGGTGATGTGGGTCATGATGCAGAGGATGGTTGTCCTTTTGAGCCTGTTGTGGGCAATGACTTCCGCGGGTGTTAGGTCTGTGAGAGTGGTGCATTTTCGGTAGGTCCGCTGTCCTACTCTACGCTGCCTCTGTGGTGGTCCGGGGGGACGGGTCCGGGTCCTGGGGGTGGTGGCGGTCCTGGGGGTGGTGGCGGTGGGTGTTGTGGCCCTGTTGGGGCTCCGAGCTGCATGTAGAGTAGCTCCATGGCGTTGTTTGTTCTTCGGGTATGGCTGTGTGCGGGACTCCATTGCCTACTGCAGGTAGACGTCCGTCTTTACACCTGCTTGAGGCAGGTGTTAAATACCTGCGGCTACCGCGCCTTATCGCCTGTTTTGTGTTCTTATCGCCGATGTGGCTGGTCGTTGTGAATGTTGAGGTGTGATATTGTCTCGACTTTTGGCACGGGAACGCCCACTCTGCATCTCATTAGCGATATTTGCGGGGGTCCTCTGTGGCGATGTTTTTTGCGGCTGCTATCGCGGGTAAACTGGTGCTGTGGGCTGTTAACACCGGCTTGTGAATGGGGAGGTAAATTTATCACAAGTTTGGCTGAGATAAAGTGCCGTTAATTCGGCGATAGCTCCTTGTGAATATGCCCCATAGTGTTCTGAAGAAGACCATCATAGCTTATCTGCAGTCTGGTGCGTAAGAAGTCTGACATCTAGATCAGTCCACAAAACAGATTTAATAGCTGCTCTTTGATCTATTTTGAGCCCACAAACTTCTTTTAGGAGACACATTTAAACTTACCAATAATTCCACGATCTAAAAAAAGACTTACATCTAAAAAGTATCCTAACTTATTTGAGATAAACCTAACACATAAGCATTTAGAAAATTTGGTGTAGGTTGGTTACTGATAACTTTGCAGGAAGGTGAAGAAAGCCAATTGCTTGTCAGATAGTCTCCTATAACTTGAGTCACTTTCGGATAACATGACTTCTATCCTTAAAACCAAAGCATACATTTAATCTTCAAAATCTTATTTTTCTGCATCAGTTAGGGGTCCCATAACCCTTAACCCTCAACTGCATATGTTCAGGAGTTGAAAGCTGTATGTTTAGCTCTTTAACTCAGGTTATGCCTAATTTCAAATCTCTGTCTTTCTTTTCTCTTTCTCTCCTGGTCTCTGTTCAACTAATAAACAGAACATTTGTTGTCCTGCATTGTAGATAGATCTACTTCATCCTCCAAACAAAATGGCTCCTTGAAGTTACTCCAATCTCAGAAACTTCTTGCTTTAAATGGACAATATAATTTATTAGGTCGTTAGACACTTGGAGATGCCTTATATACTCTTGACAAACTGATTTAGCTCTTACCCAGACAACATTGCCCTGAGAAATAAACAGTCACCCTACAATGGAGCTTCAGATATTTCTGATATGTGGTTCCAGTACAACACTGCTTATAATGTGTGATTACAGTTTTGTCAAATAAATGAATTTAGAAAACGCCTTCTGGGCTAGCATTCTGAGTCGTGACATTTGTAGATTTAATCAATGTTACTTTGATCTTTCTTGTAAATGAATGATATATGTGCTTTTGAATAGCCAGCTCACATTCTTGTGATAGGTTACTGTCACCTGTGGCCACAACCCCCAAATAGGTCCTTATTAAGTCTTTTTGAATTATTAAATTGACTGTCCTGTCTTCTGTAATACCCTATGTAATATTAACACTCTGAATCAAAATTGTATTAGGTTGATGTTCGAGTATTGTTTGATTTGCAGTTTGCTGCTTGTTTTTGATTTAACAGCATTGCATTGTTTAGTAGAATTTGTGGAATTGGCCTTTTGTGCTGGGTCATCCCCAAACTTGTGCCTTCACCCTTTTGTTTTCTGAACCCATTTTTGTTGCCTTTTAGGAGTTTGTACACTTTACCACTGCTAACCAGTGCTAAAGTGTGTGTGTTCTCTCCTTTATAGATGGTAGAATTGGCTTACAACCAATTGGCACATTTATTTACTGGTAAGTCCCTAGTAAGTTGGTACAACATGTACCATGTGCCTGTGAATTCAATGCTTCTATTGGGCCCGCAGCACTTATTGTGCCACCCACTTAAGTAGCCCATGAAACATGTCTCATTGCAGCCTGTATGTGCAGTTTAAACTGTCATTACTAGCTGGCAAGATAAGTCTCTTGTAACACACTAACCCAAGGAACTCCTAGGGGAGGGAACTAGAGGCGCGGGGCACTCGGGGCAAGCTGGTCTCCAACCTAATATGAATACACAACAGAAGCTGCTCCTGAGTTTTTTGACCGAAACTCTCTTAAATCCTAAGTGAAGATGCTGGCATCTCACAAAAAGACTGTCCTCACACACCACCAGGTGTCATGCTTCATCATCGGCAGTCCTCGCTCTCTAAAAACTAGGTTTGATAGAGAGCGGGCCTTCACCTGGAGACAGGGAGGCACTTCTAAAACTAAGTGGGGGCCCGTGAAAGTGAGTGAAGTTTTAAAAACCAGGATAATTACCGAATTACATTTATTCAGAAAGGTAACTATATGGTATTAAAAATACAAGAACGGTGAGAATGGGGGGAGTGTCATTGCCCCCTCACCGTAGTGGCTAATTTAGTCGACATGTTTCTGCCTTCTTGGCCCAGAGGGTCCGCGGCATTCATCAGGACAAAGAAATAATGAGGGCTCCGTTCTTACCAAAATTATGGTGTGAAGTTACCACTTGGTAGGTTGACCTGTGTCACACTCTACCAGGAAAGATTTTCAATAAACCTGTAAATAGAAGTGAAGAGAGAGACAAGGGATGCCATCAACATATTCGGTCCTAAAAGCGAAATTGTCCCAGATGCACAAATTAATACATAGTGGCTATTTGTGTGTAGCACGTGTCACTGCAACTGTGAACACACAAAGTTTCATAAAAACCAACGTGAGAACCAACTCACATTCTTACACTAAGGTAGTTTCCTACACGCCCCATGGGAGGAGAGTGGAGGAGAGACCCCTGTAGTCAAACTCTGGAGAAGGAATATAAGCAAAACGCAAGTCAGAGTCCAGGAAAACGTTTTCCTAATGGTGGAAGATACACATTCATACATCCATTCACTCTCTTACTGTATCAAGGTGCGTCTCTCGTGTTGCACCTAGATGTGTCTGCTCTGCCTCCCTGGAGATAAATGGACAGCGGGAGGTCCGGTTTAAATAGTGCCGTAAATTGCCTTAAATTGGTGGAATAAGGGAAATTACATTCACGTGTGCTCGTACTTGAAAAGGGTTCCGGTGTCGTGAGAATGCCCTAACAAATACAGGCAGCTCGCCTGACCTACGCGTCAGCCGAGTTGGGAAGCGTAATGATCTGCTATGAGGCTGAACACCTGTAATTAAAGAGGTATCCGGTGTCCGGGGGAAGCCCATGTTACAGTTACGGGCAAAGTGCCTGACCCCCGCGTCATCCATTTCTGATATTCAATTAGTGCCGAACGCTCGTAGTGGAACGGGCTTCGGTATCAGTAAAGTAAGAAAACGAGCCTGTCACCAGTTAAATAAAGTTGAGCAAAAATGAAGCTCAACGTGAGGACGTCGCGTGTAGCGCGGGCGTGTTTCGTTTGTCCATGGTGACATGTTCAATAAAGTCCTACCTCGGGCTCGGAGAAAAAAGCATTACATTACATGCAGAGCTTATGAAAACTCTACATTACATGTAGAGCTGAAGATGAAAAAATGAGTGACGCGTGTAGTGTCAAGCGTGCCATTCTCGTTTGTCCATGGTGATATGTTCAATAAAGTCCCAACACGGGCTCGGAGAAAAAAAGCATTACATTGCATGCAGAGCTTATAAAAGCTTTACATTACATGCAGAGCTTAAGATGAAAAAACGAAAAAACGAAGAAACGAGAGACACACGGGGGATTGCGGCCGCGTGTAGTGTCGAGCGTTTTTTTCTCGTCTATAGTGACGGAGGTTTTAAAATGCTACACAAAATGCGAAGGGAGACTACTGATCCAGCGGTAATTTCACGGTAATTTCTCAATGCAAAACATAATTTACCTCTAGTTTACCGCTTTAAAGGTGATGGACCTTTGCCACCGTGTATCACCTTCAGGAGACTTTACATAAACATGAAAAATCAAAAATACAATTAATATTTAAGCCAATAAAGAGAGTAGTGAGTAGTTTTAAAGGGTTTTATTTTCTAGTTAAAAGTTAAGGTTCTCTGACCCTTTATTCATTAGTCAAATATCAATCAGGTTACAGAATTGAAAATAGGAAAAATAGAATTAATACAGAACATATTACAAATTGAATACAAGGCACTCCATAAAGGAAGGGAATGAGGCATCAAATGTCAGTCAGAATTCTTAAAGAGTTCAGGAAAATATAATTCAAGAGTGAGTTTTGCAAGGCTAATCAATAATTAATAATTGGCAAAAATCTCCCATAAAGAGAAATAAATGCATAAGACAAATAAATCTTTTCAAAACTAGTTAGTTAGTCAAAGCATAAACTTAGAGTTTTAGCATCTAAATCTAAACCTGTTCTATCAGTTGCTCTCTCTGCCCTGGTCTGTTCATCTGTCTCTCTGTGTCAGGAGCTGCACATGGCCCACAGACGCTGCCCCTCCTTCTCTCTATGGCTTCGCAGAACTTGCCTGGTCTCTTGCCAAAAATAATGAGCAGAGCCTCCCCTCTCTCTCTGTGTCTCCTCGGATGCAATCTCCTCCCAGGCTGCACCCGCGACGTTCACGTACCTAACCCATATGATGTCTGGTCAGATCTGCTCCCTCCTCATCTCTCCTCTAAGACTTCTAAGGCGTCTAAGGCTGACACGCCCCCTATGGGGTCATTTTTTATACTCTAATTCTTGGCTGACTACACTAATAATGTTGCAGTTTCAGTAGAAACTCGCACTGTGATTGGTTAGCACAGGTGACATAGGGGTCTCACCATCCTGTTCTCATTACAAAACCAACCCATACCGGTTCTGCCAATAGGGGCTTAATGCTAAGAACAATATACATAGCATGTATCAATAAGAACATTTCTTGCAACAAAATGTATCAATCAATTTCCTGTCTCTCTTTCACATCGCACACAGGGATGACACTTTCCCACAAACATTGGTACATTGGCACGATGACAGGAATGTACAGTTCATTGTGGCCTTGACCCATGTGTCTTCACTTGAGGCACTTGGCAGTTCATGCAGCTGGTTCTGCGCATGCGTCTCTCATTCAGCACACTGCTAACAATTCTCAGCCATGCTGGATTCCTAGGCAGCCATTTTATAGTGGGCCCAAAACAAACACAAAAGAATATTAATTTATGAAATAAAACCCATTATGTTTACCTCCCCCATACTAGTACCCTGTATTAGTTATTACCTAGGAAAAGCTATTAGTTTAAAGCAGCTTTTCTATCATTTGTGCGCAACATGCAAAAAATGTGCAATGTACAACATAGCATAAACATGCACCAGTGCAAATTTTCAAAGCGCAAACAGTTAATACATACTCATAGCAACATGCTCTAATGTTTTAGATAGCTTTTCATGCAAAATGCGTTTGCCCCACGTGTAGTGTTGGTGCATGGTTGATTAATTAATACACATTATAAGAAAGATGTGTTATGAACTGAATATGCATTGTCTAAATATGCAACAAAGCCAAAGTCTCTTGATACAGGAACAGGAGTGTAGATTACAAGGAAAAGGAGCTGGGCAAAGCAAAAGAGGCCACAGTGAGCCTCTCTAAAGGAAACTGAAATCACGAGTTTTCTACACTGCAAAAACACATGTTAATTCAGCACAATTATGTGCTACTTTAAAAGTTCAAAAAAACATTCTCTAAATTAAATGTACATTCTATAGTGAAGTTAAATCTAAACTAAACACATTAAAGATCCATGATTAATTAATTAAGCATGGTTTTACATGATTTCATTTGCAGGCCTCTTTCATGTTTTTCACTTTTCATGCACCAAAAGTGCCATTTTAAAATGCAGTCTGTCTGAAACACAAAAATAAAGCAATGCCTGAATCCAGATGAAATCTGAGCTACATCAACCCTCCCTTTGATGATAACAAATCATGATACCTCAAATGATTTGTAAATCATCACACTTATTTAATCTCACAGGTGACTTTTTTATTGCAAAAGCTGAGCATATAACAATTTTACCTCTATTTCTAAGGCAACACAAGTTTTGTCTGTAATCAGATCATATATAGCCAAGCTCAAATGTTTAGTGCTTAGTTCTGTAAGTAGCTTCTTGGAACTGTTATTCTTCTCTAAAATAAGTAACTAAAATAATAAAAGGAAAATTCAACAGAACATTTTTTTTTTCTTTTCTTCTTTTTCTTTCATCATTCAAAGATTCTTTTCTCTTCAGCTCTTGACAATTCTCAGTTATTGTTTCAGCCTTTCTTTTTCTCTTTGTCACCAGCTTGCCATCAGGGTGGCTCATACAGTTCATTCAAAGTGACATTCTGTACTTTTTCCATGCATTTTGACCACTGAGGTGCTGAGAAACTCTGACAGAGCACCATCAATTCTTTGCACTTTTTCAATCCAAGCCTTTCACTTTTATTTTCACTTTGATCAGATTCAGATGTTTCAGCTATGGGTGCAAATGATTTTTCAAGGGACCACTGTAGACTTTTTGGATACCCTTTCAGCCAGCTTTTTCCTACCTCCACTCGTAGGCCCACAGCACTAATTTCTTCTTCAGAGGCTGCATCTGACTCTTTCACCCTTTTGACACCGCTTTCATCTGAGTCAGTTTCCACTTTTTGCTTTTCCAGTGCAACTTCAGTTTTCTCTAGTGCTGCTTCACGCTCTGTGTGTTCCCTTACAGCTTGACTGACCCTCTTCTGTGGGATTATGACCACTGCTGGCATCTTTTCTTGAAGAGGAGCTGTTTTATCAGGGGGACACAGGACCATACGTGTGTGAGAGGCATGCACCCAATTTGGAAGGCCACCACATTTCACAACAGTCTTTGCCAGGATCATTTGGAACAGGCCTTTCCATTTCACAGCATCTCGCCGATCAAAGTTTTGGCACCATTCATTATGCAGATCTTGTGTAGCAGCTGCAATCTGGTGAGAAACTGCACGCTCCACATCAGTCAGACCTTCACAGCAATGGCTAGTCTTTTCATCTGTGTTTTTCACAAGTGCATTTGCATTTATATATTCAAGCCACTTCAGTGATGCTGAAACACAGTCTTTTGCAAAATGTAACTCTGTGCTGTCTTTGTGTTGCTTTATTATGCTTGAAACTTCAGGCAGATAGCTATAATCCAATCCTTGTCCAATCTGTGGTTCTGCACACATCATCTTTGAAACCTCATTATGATCTGATTTCAGAGAAACTGGCAATCTATACCTGGGCATCACTTTTTGCAATTACACATTTGCTACTATGCAGTTGTCACTTTTCTCAAAATAAACAGTATTCTTTTCAGATTCACTTGTGGAAATCCCATTGAATGTATAGGCTAACACAGTGGTTCCCAAACTTTTTCGATCTGTGGCTCCCTTGACCTAATTGGCAGTTGGCCGTGGCTCCCCATCATGTCACTTTTTTTTACCGGTCGGGGGATGTAAGCCTGACCTTGGGAGTACTTCCAGTTTTCTCCATTAAATTAATTGGGATGAAGCTGATGAAGGTATTATCATATTTATAACAGTTGTTTAATAAAAACTATAATTGGTTAAGTGAGAAATGATACAAAGCTTACAATGAGTTGTGAGATAATACTCATGATAATGTAAAAAAAGACAAACTACAAGCCCCAGAATGCACTGTCTTAAACGCTAAAAAGAGCCAAAGAGCAGCCGTAGGCTTGCCTGTTCTGTGCATTAAAGGAAGCTTGCATTGTTGCAACCCCAGCTGTATCTGTTTATGGTCAGTTAATGACGCTTTGAGAAACTTTCAATTATGAAAAAGCATCTTCTATTCCCTCAGCCTTTTCGTTTCTCAACCTCTTGTTGCTGCCTTTCCTCTTCAGACATTCTTTTTTCTCCCATTTCTCTGCCTTTATGTCCTGCTTTCCTTCTCTTCCCCTTTGATTCTTTCACACTTTGTTCTACCCCCGTGTATTCCTTCTTCCACCTGCTGCTTGCCCTTATTTTCTCAGACTGAAAGTCTTGGTGTCACTTTTTAGTTTCCTGTATTTCTCTCATCCCAGAAATAAAACGCAGTCTGGGGTGATTTAACAGCCTCTCCGATGCCCAGGTTGCTGCAGTCTGAGCTGCGATGTTTTGTCCGAGGTAGTAAGCGCTTTATCCATGTAATTAAAATACAATTCGAGACCTTATTAAAGGTTTTATATTACTTACTCATTTAATTTGAGAGGCCTTACTCTTCTTGTCACTAGCATGGAGAAACATACGGAGGGAAGAATGAGAAACTTTCACGGAGGCTGAGAAGGAAAGGTTATTACAGTGACGGGGTTATTACATGTGACGGGGTTATTACATGCTTCCTGCCGGGCCTTGCTGAGGGTCAGACTGGGGCCGGGAAACTAATCCTGTCTGCAATGCGGCCTATTTCCACAGCGAGTTTGCCCACTGAAATTTCTGACTTGTAAAATCCGGCACAGTGTTTACTCACACGAACAAAGTGCAGGAACAGCACTTAACAGCAGTTAAATAGGGCTGCTTGGGGGTCATGAGTTTGACATGTTCCCCTTCTGTACATTAAAGTAACAAGTAACTTAAAGCAAGGAGTATTAGTGTGAAACCAACCTACTTGTCTCTTGAGAAGAGGGACCCCAGAGGCACGACTGAACACGGGCAGCAATAACGCTCAACATTCATTGCTCCGAATATAGGCAGAGGCTACGTGCGCTCTTGGGTCAAACCATGATTCATGATCATACAGGTGGCATTTGTAACACCCCTGTGTGTAATTTAAATAAGCTTTGCTTTCTGCCTTCAGGCTGACGGTAGGGCGTCAAAAGACGCAGCATTTTTTAATTGCTTACATTCTACCATGATTACAAGCTTCCTCGGCACAAGCTGTTTCCCACATCGTGCGCGGCGCCCCTGGCTACTCCTAACGGCGCACCAGGGAGCCGCGGCGCACAGTTTGGGAACCACCGGGCTAACAGAATACAATTTTGTGCAACTGAATTACCATTTCTCTCTCCCATGACAACAGTGACTCCCATTTGAGCAGATATACTGCATGTTGTGGTAAGGGCAATCAATTTTGAATTTTGGGCTGAGGTAACTACAGAAAGCCATGAAGCTTTGATAACATAATGTATAGGAAGCACAGCATGTGTTACTCCTAATGTGTCATTGTTACCTTTCAAATATGGGCCATCTTCAAAATGGACATTGTTGGGCTGAATTAGACATTCATCATTAAAGTCTAACCTTGGCTTCATGCATATATTCATGATATCTAGACACTCATATTCAGTTTCATCACAAACCATTTGATTTGCTGGCATTTCTGTGACGTTAGGGTCAAAGGTCATTGGGAAATACATCACAGACCTTTGAATACATTCATGTTTTTGAACAGGCACTGAGAGATCGCAGCCCTCCCTCTCACTGCAAATTGGTGTATTTTCTTTTAAATAAACTTGCATTCCTTGTGCCAGGGCGCGACACTTTTTCTCTTTCAACTCTAGGAATGGTCTTGTGCAATTGTTGTCCAATGGAAGCGGATCAGACACATCCTTGTGTGTCAGCCTCAGTAAAGGCTTAGCCACTAGGGAAAGGTTTAGTAACCACTCTCTACAGCAGCTAACCATTTTCAAAAACTTCCTGACTTCTTTCTGAATTTGAGGTGAATTCATCTGGTGAATTATTTCCACTCTCTCTGATGACACCTTTCTAACTCCCTTTCCAATTATGTGTCCCAGACATTCATCTTCTTTTGACAGTACTCCTGACTATTCTCATGCAATGGCACTGTGACATGAACTTGACAAAAATCAATAACAGTAAGCCATTCTTCAGCACCTGGAATGTGAAAAAATATAGTGGCTGGATTCGGTACCACAGGACAACATAGAAAAGTTATGCTACTAACCTCCTGCATTATCTGTTCTGTTCTTTTTATTTAGTTTCTGTGAAGCTGCGATCAGAAAGTTACATAAACTTCCAATCAATTCCATCAAAAATCCTTTACTCAGTTTATCTCCAATTATGGGTAACATTTCTGCAACTGATGGTGTTCTTGAATACATGTCATCTGGTTCTAATTGAATAAGACATGTTCTGCACATTTTATTAATCTGACATCCTTCTCTGTGAACTCTCTTATTTCTGTGTTTATTATTTCTTTCAAATCAGAAGGTAATTTTTCAACTGTCCTTTCTGAAAACAATGCTACAGCTGTCTCTTGTTGGGCCATTTTAAAATGTACATCCTCATCAGGAATCTGAAAATTAACATCATCTGGTGTACAGTAATCTGTGCTGTTTAATTTGCAAAACAATTGTTTTCCTGCCAGGCCTGTATCACAAACAGCATATTGGTAACTTTCCTCAAATGGGCCTATTTTTGCTGCAAATTCTTCTAAAACTGGGTTTGTAATTTCTCTTTTTAAAACTCCTACAACTAAGTCTGGACCTTCCACTGCTTTCACAATGGACTTGGTGAATTCAGAATTGTTAGGGTTAAAACTCTCATTTTCAAATACAGCAACCTGTTGAACTGGGTTCTGATTTTGTTTCTGGAAAGAATTCACATTTGCTCTGGACAACCTATTTAAATTAATTTTAGCATTTTCCATATTTTGTGGAAGCATCTGAGCTTGAAAAACTCCTGCCATTGGTACCTGTTTCTGAACTGACATATGCCATTTGCTTAACTGGCATATTTTGCACCTGCATTTCTCTCTGTGTTTGCTCATTTCCATTTTCTGCATCAAGTTTAAATTTACATTTCTTCTTCCAATGCTCAAATCTGTTATAAAGATGGCAAAAGAATACTTTTTCCAGCAGTGCAACATCCATACCTGAATTTGCACGAACCAAAACACCTTTACTTCCATCCTGTGTTCTTTTAATCTGTACCCAATTAACATCCTTTGCTGGCACTCTGCCTTTCAGGAAAGTAATCACTGCTACGTTTTTCTCCATAACAACAGAAAATGATGGTGCATTCATGCAAACCTTTTTCATTGTCTCCTCACCTGGCCTTTGCACAACAACTTTAGATTCAAACCACAATTCAGTTTGCATGGCAGTGTCAAAAATCATTTTCAAATTAATACACAACTCTTTTAAAATTTCAACAAATCCATCAACTTGTGGGTACCACAGCATAAGTTTGTCTCTCAATCTTGGGAATGTGTTCAGAAATGCTGCAAGTTCACTTTTGTTCCGTGGCACATGAACATGCACTTCTCCCACCTTTTCTCTCAATGAGTAAGCAAAAGCTTCTCCCTCATCCTGTTTATTATTTTCTTCAACAAGGTCTGGTGGTTTCTTTTTCTTATCCAGTTTCCTTGCTAGGTCTGGTGGTTTCTTTTTCTTCTCATCTTTTCTTGCCCACTTGTCTCCTAATTTCTCAAACCCATTGCATTTGAAAATATATTTAATTATTTCTGCAATGTGCAATTGCATTCCTGAAGAACACATTTTCTCATTTGCCTCATCATTCATATGTACCCTGAAACTTTTCTGAAATGGAAAACTTCCTGTAACATCAATTTCATATTTTTGAGCCAAATCAGTCAGTCTATCATGTGTAGTTACTGCACATGTAGCTGTTTCCTTACTCAAGGAAATTAATTCTTTCTCCTGACACTGGTTCACATTTTCATGATTTAAACAGCAGGGACTGTTCATTTCTTCATGTTCAAATGTTGATTTTAAGACACTAAGCTGTTTCTCTTTTTCAGGGTCTGAGTTAATTTGTTCCCCCATGCTCTCTATCTTTTTAATCACTGCTGCCTCCTCAAAGCAGGTTTGAAAAATCCCATCTTCAAATATATTCATTTTATCCTGGGCTGCAGATGTTGTAAAGACCATTTTCCCCCACCTTTCAGTGCTTGAACTGTCTGGGGTAGTTTCTGTTCAATAATCTGTGAATTCTGAGATTCTAAAATAAACCCTGACTTAATTACTTCTTCTGCAGCTCTTTAAACTTTTTGAATAGGGGCCATATTAATTGGGACAGTCACAATTTGTCTAGGCACTGCCTGTGCATCTGCAGTTTGTAATATTTGTACTGAATCAGTCACATTTGAAGCAGTAACACCTGGAGGTATCACTGTCAGGGCTGAATCAACAGATAGTGGGTCAATCTGAAATGTCTGCACAGTTCTCTCAATCTGTGTTTCTCTCTGTTTAACAGAAGCAGTAGCCACTGTAGTACTTACTGGTACACTATTTTCAGTATTTTTAATGGGAACCACATAAAGTTGGCGGACACTTAGTTAACAATGCATCCATTATTTCATCCCCTGAATCATTATTTATTTGAAGCTTTTTGTCATCATTCATTTCCTTCTTCTGTATCTGGTGCTTTACCTTTTTATCCTCACTTGCTGTGTCTCTTGCTGCCTTTTCCCACATGCTTAAAGCTTCAAATTGTGCAGCTCTAGATGGTGTCTTCATTTCACATAACACTTCTCTTAATTTGTCAATACTTTGCAATTCAAAAGTACCATCTTTTGGAAATCTCAAAGGACCTTCTTTTTCAGTAATCTTGCACCATTGGTGAACCCACATACATGAATTTTGTCCAAAATTGGCAGACATAAAATGCACGGGTGTTCCTTCAGGAGCATCACCAATTAAAAACGAATTTTTCACTTTACCTCCCAACAATTTCTTTAAACCTTCAAACATTTTAATTTCTGCAATAGTTCAATGCAATTTCTTTTCTCCAATGCTGTCAGTTTCAATTTCAGTCAGTTTAACTCCTACTACTGACCCTCTCAAACAAAATATTTTTCTGAGTTTTTCTTAATCAAAATTCTGTTAGTAACAACATAAAAACATTCGCTACTCTGTCTGTTCCACTAAATAAAAGATAGATTTCTTTTCACTGCGAGTAACACATTCCGCTTACTCTTCACAAAGTAAGAACTTCCGTTTACTCTTCAAACACTGCGAGTAAATCCCTTCCGCTTACCCTTCACTCAAGCTTGGAAGAAACTGCTACTCCTTCGGTGCTACCCTTTCTAGGTTATGTAAGACCAAAGTTTCACCAGCGAACTCTTTTGCTGTCACCCAAGCTTGGAAGAACCTGCTACTCCTTCAGTGTTACCCTTTCTAGGTGATATAACACCAAAGTTTCACCAGCGAACTCTTTCCTATCAATCACTCTCACTTTTACACAGAAAATAGTCCCTACTTTAACACTGCCAGCCCTACCTAGCTTCTCAGTGTTATTCCAACAGACGAGTAACCTCACTGCAGTGTGGCTTCTGTCACCACCCGCTATTCATTCCCCAGGAATTTTCCAGACAACATAAAACACAGACACTAACTTTTCATGTTAAGAACATATCATCAATAATCAAAAATTCTGTCCTATGAAATTACCAATATAATCAATAAAACCATCAAGTCAAAATGAGCAAAATTTCACCAACAGTCAAAACCCTTACTATTTTTTCAACACTTCAAAGATCAAAACATGCCTTCTAGCACATTAACAACATTTCACAACCCTATTGATACTCACACCATTCCAGCAATCGCCTTCTTGCATCACCTTCCAGTACTGCTTTGCCAGTCTTCAGGTTCTGAGCATTGGAATCAGGACATCGAGAATCTGGACATTTATCTAACTTGGGCAATTATTTTCTAGTGCTATTTAGGCTTTAAACTAAACTATGCTCCTTTTGGTGATGGTGTTAACCTTACCTCTGCTACCAGAAACTGATCCAGCGGTAATTTCATGGTAATTTCTCAATGCAAAACATAATTTACCTCTAGTTTACCGCTTTAAAGGTGATGAACCTTTGCCACCGTGTATCACCTTCAGGAGACTTTACATAAACATGAAAAATCAAAAATACAATTAATATTTAAGCCAATAAAGAGAGTAGTGAGTAGTTTTAAAGGGTTTTATTTTCTAGTCAAAAGTTAAGTTTCTCTGACCCTTTATTCATTAGTCAAATATCAATCAGGTTACAGAATTGAAAAACAGGAAAAATAGAATGAATACAAAACATATTATAAGTTGCATACAAGGCACTCCATAAAGGAAGGAAATGAGCCCTAATTCATATGTCAGTCAGAACTCTTTAAAGAGTTTCAGGAAAATATAATTCAAGAGTGAGTTTTGCAAGGCTAATCAATAATTAATAATTGGCAAAAATCTCCCATAAAGAGAAATAAATGCATAAGACAAATAAATCTTTTCAGAACTAGTTAGTTAGTCAAAGCATCAAACTTAGAGTTTTAGCATCTAAATCTAAACCTGTTCCATCAGCTGCGTATCTCTGCCCTGGTCTGTTCAATCTGTCTCTCTGTGTCTCACACAGAGAGGCTGCACCTGGCCTTCACAAGACGCTACCGAGGAATGTGATCTGCCTTCCAAAACTATGACGTGCAAGGACTCTCTGCCAAAAATAATGAGCAAGAACCCCGCCTCCCTCTGTCTCTCCTCGGACGCAATCTCCTCCCAGGCTGCACCCGCGACGTTCACGTACCTAACCCATATGATGTCTGTGTCAGATCTGCTTCTTCTCCTCATCCTCCTCTAAGACTTCTAAGGCGTCTAAGGCTGACACGCCCCCTAAGGGGTCATTATTTATACTCTAATTCTTGGCTGACTATACTAATAATGTTGCAGTTTCAGTAGAAACTCGCACTGTGATTGGTTAGCACAGGTGACATAGGGGTCTCATCATCCTGTTCTTATTGCAAATCCAACCCATACCGGTTCTAACAATAGGGGCTTAATGCTAAGAACAATATACATAGCATGTATCAATAAGAACATTTCTTGCAACAAAATGTATCAATCAATTTCCTGTCTCGCTTTCACATCGCACGCAGGGATGACACTCTCCCACAAACACTGGTACATTGGCACGATGACAGGAGTGTACAGTTCATTGTGGCCTTGACCCATGTGTCTTCACTTGAGGCACTTGGCAGTTCATGCAGCTGGCTCTGCGCATGCGTCTCTCATTCAGCACACTGCTAACAATTCTCAGCCATGCTGGATTCCTAGGCAGCCATTTTATAGTGGGCCCAAATGTATACTAAAGTAAAAACAAACACAAAAGAATATTAATTTATGAAATAAAGCCCATTATGTTCACCTCCCACCATTCTAGTACCCTGTATTAGTTATTACCTAGCAAAAGCTATTAGTTTAAAGCAGCTTTTCTATCATTTGTGCACCACATGCAAAATGTGCAATGTACAACAGAGCATAAACATGCACCAGTGCAAATTTTCAAAGCGCAAACAGTTAATACATACTCATAGCAACATGCTCTAATGTTTTAGATAGCTTTTCATGCAAAATGCCCCACGTGTAGTGTTGGTGCATGGTTGATTAATTAATACACATTATTAGAAGATGTGTTATGAACTGAATATGCATTGTCTAGATATGCAACAAAGACAAAGTCTCTTGAGACAGGAACAGGGAGTGTAGATTACAAGGAAAAGGAGCTGGGCAAAGCAAAAGAGGCCACAGTGAGCCTTCTAAAGGAAACTGAAATCACGAGTTTTCTACACTGCAAAAACACATGTTAATTCAGCACAATTATGTGCTACTTTAAAAGTTCAAAAAACATTCTCTAAATTAAATGTACATTCTATAGTGAAGTTAAATCTAAACTAAACACATTAAAGATCCATGATTAATTAATTAAGCATGGTTTTACATGATTTCATTTGCAGGCCTCTTTCATGTTTTTCACTTTTCATGCACCAAAAGTGCCATTTTAAAATGCAGTCTGTCTGAAACACAAAAATAAAGCAATGCCTGAATCCAGATGAAATCTGAACTACATCACTACGTTGCATAACATCAAAAGCTCACAGAAACAAACACACAGGGCGTATGGCTGCGCATTTGTGTAGAACATGCTTGCTAGTCCACTATAATGCTGTTAATTTAAGTTGCAAAAAAAATATATGTATATGGAGACACTCCCCCATTCTCACCGTTCTTGTATTTTTAATACCATATAGTTACCTTTCTGAATAAATGTAATTCGGTAATTATCCTGGTTTTTAAAACTTCACTCACTTTCACGGGCCCCCACTTAGTTTTAGAAGTGCCTCCCTGTCTCCAGGTGAAGGCCCACTCTCTATCAAACCTAGTTTTTAGAGAACGAGGACTGCCGATGATGAAGTAGGACACCTGGAGGTGTGTGAGGACAGTCCTTCACTTTTTGTGAGATGCCAGCATCTTCACTTAGGATTTAAGAGAGTTTCGGTCAAAAAACTCAGGAGCAGCTTCTGTTGTGTATTCAAGATAAGTCTCTTGCCAGGCTCAAACCTCCCTTTTTAATACATATAAGTCACCCCTAGAGTTGGCCCTACACAGCCCAGAGGGCAGGGGGCAGTGTATTTATAAAGTTGGACATGTACGTTTAACTTTTACATGTCCTGGTAGTGAAAAACTCCTAACTTTGTTTTTCATTACTGTGAGGCCTATCTCTCCCATAGGATAACCTCGGGTTCCCTTATTACATTTAATAAGTGGTAACTTTTGGGAGCCGAAAGGAAAGTCGAGTTTGGTGTCTATAGAATTGTAATTTAAAACCCTCTTTAATGGTAAAGTGAGATTTTAAGTCACAATTCTGAAAATGCCACTTTTAGAAAGTTGGCATTTTTGTGTCCTGCCCATTTGGTGCCTGTAGCTGTTATCCTGAGTCACATGATTAGGAGTAGCTTGCTGTAGGTGCCTGTATATTGCTCCCAGGCAATGAGACAAACGATGGATAGGTGTTGGCAGGATGGGCCATCTCTGACTTGTTAGGGGGACAAAGCTGTTACCTACAACACTTGCACATCACAAAGCTTCTGCCTGAGCACTCTCACAAAGGGTTTCACACTAGCCTTTTGTAGCCCCAGACAAGCTGGGGCCAGAGCAGGGAAGCAGGACATTTCAAGCACCTCTTGGGTGGTAGCCTCACAAAATGTATTCTGCTTCAAAGTGGGCCCAGATATAAATATTGGACTCTCCGACCCATCTCTTCAGTACACCTCTGGACCTGTGGATACTACAGAAGAAGGACTGCTGTGCTGCTCTGCTGCCAGAAGGAATGCTACCTTGCTGCCCTGTTACTCTGCTGCCCTGCTGCCTACTTGCTGAGAAGGAAGACTGGAGCTGCATCTTTCATCCCTGGCTTAAGTGGCTCCAAGAGTCGGCTGACTGGCCTTCTGCATCTGCCCAGTAGACCTGGTACCTGGACCTGCACTGGACCAGCAACTGGACCTGCCTGAGCACTGCTGGCTTCTGTTCAAGTGAGTTCCTGACCCCAAAAGGTGTCCCTCAGGTCATCAACCCTTGCTGTGGCCTCAATTGAGCTCCCCTTCAAAGACAAAATAAATCCTGAAGTTTTGGGCTCTTTCCGACCACAAACAGGCCTGTTTGCGCCAAGAACTTGTGGCCCCCGTCGCCCATGAACGCGAACCTCAGGTGGACCCAACTCTTCATGCCACAGCGTATGTCCGCGATGCCCAGCAACGTGAGATATGCACTTCACACTACACCATCGACAGCCCTCAGGGACCGCCATTGTTAATCTCCATCAACGACCGTCCGTAACGCCCGACAGGATCATCACGCTATACAATGACCATCCGCGAATCTCTCCCTGCTCCTTGCTGCCCCCCTCCAGTGTAAACAGAACTCTTCGTGCTGGACTTTTGAAGATAACTCTTCAGCAGAACTAACCTGGTTCCTGCATAAAGCCCGTGCTCTATAACAGTTTGCCTGAACTTGTGACTTTCACCTGGTCTCGCAGGGCCAGATAACCACAAGTGGCGCTTTGTGTTTTTAAGCATTTTACTTACCTGAAATCTTTCAAATTGCATATTTCTGGTTCTGCTAATTGGAATTTAGTTGTTTTGGTCTCAAATGATTTATTTAGTTGTACTCTATGTTTCTAAATTGGGGTGGGATTTTTCTTGTGTTGTATTTTCACTTTATTACTGTTTGAAGTGCTGCATAAATACTTTACACATTGCCTCTAAGTTAAGCCTGACTGCTTTTGTGCTAAGCAACTGTAGGGTCAAGCACAGGTTAATTTAGGGTGTGCTTGTATTTCCCCCTGACAAGACATGTGGTTGCTGCTTGAGTAGGGTTTCATCCCCCCCAACCAGTAACCCAATTTCCAACAAGGATGTTAGCTGTCTCTTCATTAACTACATTTCTTTTACTACATTTATGTCAATACTCTTTGAACCATCTGTGTTTATTGTTTGGTTGTTGAAGTTTCTTAATTTTCTGTTTCCTCCAAACAGAGCACAAACAAGGGAGAGACTCTAGGGAAGGAGGAGAAGGTGATAGATTACAAATAAAATAACCTAACATCTTGATCAACATAAGTCAACATCTTAAGTCTTTTGGAAGTCAAATAGCATATATAGAATCAGGTTATATAAGGAAAAGAAGTTATAATCACAGAGGTAGTTGTACTTCTTAATTTTAAATGTATCATGTAGAAATACATGTAATTGAGACCATGTTGGAAATGGTCCTTTTTGCAGGGTTACCCCAGACATTTTTCCTTCCTCCTCCTCTTTTTCAGAACTTCTTTTTGTTGGCTCTAGGAGTCTGGGCACCTTACCTCTGCTAATCATTGCTAAAGTGCATATGCTTTTTCCCTAAACATGTGTGTAATTGGTGTATACCTGATTGATATATTTAATTTACTTGTAAGTCCATTATAAGGTGGCATACATTATACCCAGGGCAGGTAAGTTAAAGGCTTCTAGTGGGCCTGCAGCACTGGTTGTGCCACCCACGCAAGTAGCCCTTTAAACCTGTCTCAGGCCTTCCATTGGGAGGCCTGTGTGTGTGCAGTTTACTGCCACTTCGACTTGGCATTTAAAACCACTTGCCAAGCCTTAAACTCCACTTTTATTACACATAAGTCACCCCTAAGGTAGGCCCTAAGTGACCCTAAGGGCAGGGGGCTATGTAAATAAAAGGCAGGGCATGTACTTTTACGTTTTATAAGTCCTGGCAGTGAAAAACAGTTAAATTCGTTTTCACTGCTGGGAGGCCTTCTCCTTCCATAGGCCAGCATTGGGAATTCCCTTATATGCTTTTAAGTTGTAGTTCCTGATCAGAGAGGAGTAGTTTTGCTATGTTTGGTATGGTTGCAATATTAATTATAAATCCTCTTTAATGGTAAAGTTGGATTTAACAATACTATTTTAGAAATGCCACTTTGAGAAAGTGATACAAAAGGGGATGATGGACGGAACGTTTGAGCCAATCAAACACTCACCCCCAGTCAACTGATCTGGGTTTAATCCATCATCATTCTTTAGCTCACTCCACCACCCCAGTTCAGACATGGCCATATGCAAATCAGTCTGACCCTGTGCCTCATGGGAACAGTCCAGCACGAACTGCCAAGCCATGTCTTCCCTGGACCGGAAACAAGCATCCTAGGACCGGTTTCTGGCATTCCAGCCGTCATCAGCCAGGCTTGCTTGAATCCAGTGGCAAAGTGAGCAAGGGACCCACGTCTGGGCATACCCCCGCCAATTTAGGGCGAACAAAGCGATACAAAAGGGGATGATGGACGGAACGCTTGAGCCAATCAAACACTCACCCCCAGTCAACTGATCTGGGTTTAATCCATCATCATTCTTTAGCTCACTCCACCACCCCAGTTCAGACATGGCCATATGTAAATCAGTCTGACTCTGTGCCTCATGGGAACAGTCCAGCACAAACTGCCAAGCCATGTCTTCCTGGACCGGAAACAAGCATCCTAGGACCGGTTTCTGGCATTCCAGCCGTCATCAGCCAGGCTTGCTTGAATCCAGTGGCAAAGTGAGTGCTTGCAATGTTCAACACTCCGTCCATCATCCCCTTTGGTTTTGCTATGTTCGCCCTAAGTTGGCAGGGTATGCCCAGACGTGGGTCCCTTGCTCGCTTTGCCACTGGATTCAAGATAGCCTGGCTGATGACGGCTGTAAGCCAGAAACCGGTCCCAGGATGCTTGTTTCCGGTCCAGGGAGGACATGGCTTGGCAGTTCGGGCTGGACTGTTCCCATGAGGCACAGGGTCAGACTGATTTGCATATGGCCATGTCTGAACTGGGGTGGCGGAGTGAGCTAAAGAATGATGATGGATTAAACCCAGATCACTTGACTGGGGGTGAGTGCTTGCAATGTTCAACACTCCGTCCATCATCCCCTTTGGTTTTGCTACTTTGAGAAAGTGGACATTTCTCCGCTCTTTACTTTACTATGTGTGCCTTGCAGCCTGTCTCCAATGCATGTCTGGCCTGTGTGACAGCTACCCTTCGTGCATTTCCTCTACACAACCACAACACAGGAAGGGCTGAGTGTGACGGGGGATACATCTGCATTCATCTACATACTGATAGACTTCCTGGGCTGAGAGCGGAAGAGGTGGCTCACATGTACATCTGAATAGGCTGTGTCCTGCTCTTACACAAAATGCTGATTTAACCCCTACTGGTAGGATGGAGCCAGAGCTGGGCTGATAGGGATCCTTGTTCACTTCTGATGGCTCTTTTGAAGTCACCCACTACATCAAAGGCACTTTGGGGTATAAGTATTAGAGCTCTGGCCCTATCAAAGGAGTACAGTACTGAACCAGTAAGAAACTCTGCTGGAGTAAAGGCTGCTGTGTTGGAAAGATTGCCACTCTGCTGTGATTGACTGTTCCCAGGAACTGCTACACTGCTTTGCTGAGCTGCCTTGCTGCCTGCTGATCTCTACCAAGCCAAAAGAGCCAAAGAACCACCCAGAGTTACTCTAAGGGCTTGCTGACGTGCCTCCTGTTCTCCCCGAGGTTTCAGGGACAGTAAAGACCTCGCAACCCAAGATCAGTCTCTTCCAAGCTACAGCGCCTGCCGACTGCCATGGTCTCAGTGCCCTGTGACTTTTTCCAGTCAGGCCTCGCGGTTTATGATAGAGGCTGTTCCATGCTCTGGTGCCCCAAAACCGCGCTCTAGACTCTTGTGACGGCAGAGTGTTACTTAACAATCCAGTGTGGGCACCCAAGCGCTGCCACCCCCTCCGGACTGGGTGCCGGGGAAACGAGACCGCCGGAAGCTCTGATGACATCACCGACACCCCATCCACACCCAGCCTAATCAAGTGTTACTCTTTGGCTGCATCTCCACAATGGGAGCACTACATCAGAGGACTGTGTAAACAGAGACCCCTCCCATGGCATCCCCGCAGGTAATTGTGGTGTGTGGCCAGCCCCAGGCGATTCTGAAGTCCAGAGGCTGCGCTTCCCGCAGCGGGACACATAGACACTTGTGGTTGGGCTGCAACCAGACCTGGGCAGTCCCTGAGTGCGCGTTGTGACCCTCGCAGCAAAGGCTCCCCACATTGTTCATCTTTTGCCATACTTGGGACTGGGCAGTCCCTGTCAATTGGGTATTCCATAACATTCCAAAGGGAGCGGACTTGGGCAGTTGGCAAAACAACAACCCTCAACTGCTCGCCACTATGCACTTTGGGCTCCAATAATCAGACCAGAGCGGTCCCAGTGTTGACGTTTTCCTCACACTTTAATTTGAATCTTTGGACCGGGTCGGAGCTGTCCCAGGGCTCCCATACCGGGATCCTCGTGGTCCGGAACTACAGACTCTTTCAACGCGATCCCCAGTGAAACCATATCTGCCCTAAGAGAAGCGCATCAGCTTCTGGGGCTGCAAACTAATGTACCATAGAGGCTCGAATACGAGCCCAGCTGGATTTAAAGCACTGCTTTTTCCTTTAAACTGATCAGATTAATACCTCTGAAACTATTGATTGGATTTTTTTCGTTTTGGTCTTGTATTTTATATAAACAGGCCTACTATTTTTCTAAACCTGTGTGGAGTCTTTTTGTGGTGCTTTCATTGTGTGTGTGTGTGTGTGTGTGTGTGTGTGTGTGTGTGTCTGTGTGTGTGTGTGTGTGTGTGTGTGTGTGGTTGTTGAACAAATACTTTGTACATTGCCTCTTAGGATAAGCCTGCCTGCTCTGCACCAAGCTCCCAGAGGGTGAGTACAGTTTATCTTTGGTGGCTATCTGACTTACCCTGACTAGAGTGGTGGGTTCCATACGCTAGCCAACAAGAAGCCCAATTTCTAACAGACCAGCATTTGTCAAAACTTTCCAAACCTTCTGGAAAGGTCATGGAATTCCTTTCAAGGCCATGCATGCTGCATAAGTTAGTCCACTGTTTCAAAGGAATGTTATTTGTATGTTCTTTTCAATGTTGACCAATAGTAACAAAAACAGCTACTATCACAATAAGAAAGTGGTTTTTAGTGTTTTAAAAGAGGTTCTATCATTGAATCGTAAACCCAGCAGTCCAATCGAGTGGAATTTACACCTGCCTTTATTCCAGAGTTTGTATTCAGCAGGTCAATAACGATGTCAGTTTTTGGCCCTTGAGCAGTTGAGGGGCGCAGTAAAACAATAGTGATTTACAACCGCCTCAACTGTGCAGCCGTGGTCCATGCAGGTAACAGTGGTGGGGCGGAGGGGCCGCATGGGGGGATTTTGAGGGACGATGCTGAGGGAAAATTAATTATTTATTTAATTTTCCCTCTGCATCGTCCCTTAAAATCCACCCCCCCAACCCGGCCCCACCGCTGTTACCTGCACGGACCGCTGCTGAAACTGTGTGCATACTGCGTGTTGATACAGGTGTGTGAAATATCCACCCTTTGATTTTCTCTACCCCCTTTTCTACACATAAGAAGGGTTTTCTCCTCATTTTTATAATTGATAAATTACGTACGTTGATAAATTTTGTGATAGACAATAATAATACAGACAGAGAGTGCAATTTATTTAGCATTTCAGAGTAACCACATTTGGAAATTTGGAAATCAATTAGACTCTGAAGTATTGTCTAGGTTTACAATTCCAGGTAATTTATCTATTTTTACATTAAGTGAGACCACATTTAGAAGCAAACATTTGCTATTTGGTGATTGATGCCTCCAGGTAGTAGTCTGCCAATTCATGCCTGCATGCCTGCTGTAGCTCATAAGGTTAGGCACATGGAGGTCATTAGGGCCAACAATGGATATAATAGTGGTATCTCATGCTTAACAAGTAGTGTTGAAGATTGATTGCAGTAGAGAAGCCACCAGAGTTGGCATCAGTCAAAAAGGGAGATAAAGAATTGTTCATGATGCTCATCTGTTTAAAAAATCTGCAAAACCTTCAAAGTTAGTTTAATAGGATAAAAAGTCAACTAGAGTGGGAGGATTTCCCTTTCGGAAACAATGTAATATTCCAATAATGGATGAAAGCGCATTTTGTTTCAGGAATATGTTCTAGACAAGGTGCCACCTGTTTCTCAAAGCGTGTCTTTGGTGGACACTATGTTCAAACTCCTGCAGTTTTATGGAGTCTCCTGAACTGAATAGAGGCAGCACTCTACACAGCCAAAATAATCTAGCATGACCCTGCTCTTAGATGTTTTACATCACGTGGTTGAGTAAGCAAAGAGTGCTGCTGTTCTTGTGCTGTACTGTCCCAACAAACACATTTCTAAACACCAGCTTGCATATTACTGGTGCAAACACACTGGGCCTGATTCACAAACTGTACTTTGTAGTACGTTTTGTAGTACTACGGAAATTCTGCAAAACTTATAAGAGTGCTGTTCACCAACTGCACTTTTGTATTAACTTACCCTTTTGAGTAGTTTTACTACTTTTTGGTAATCACAGACTGCCCTTTTGTGGTAACTTACACTTTTGTACTAACTTATACTTTTGTAGTAAGTACCTATCTCCATTATTTACTATGGGAGGGCGTTGCACTACTAGGGGTTGGCCATGTGTAGTGCAGGACTTACTACAAAAGTGTAAGTCACTACAAAAGTGTAATTTACTACAAAAGTGCAGTTTGTGAATACTGAAATGTAGTAAACTGGCAAAAAAGTGTAAATGTACTCAAAAGTATAAGTTACCTTTGTGAATCAGGCCAATTATATCTATAAAATGGTACCAGCACTTCAGCCCAATCAGCCAGATAGCATAAAGGGCAATTCGCTTACCACACTATGCATATGGACTACTCAACACTGGCACACAAGTGTGCTGCTGCTGTGGCTTGTGGGATTTTTGGAGATACTAGCACCCAATCAACTATATAAAGTGACGTAATATGAGCCTTGACCCTAATTTTCCCAGGAAGGCAGTTCACATGACACTAGCATCAAACTCACACTCTCTTACACCCCCTTACACTCATTCATTCATACTCACTGTCTTGCATTCAGTCCTAAACTCACTCATACATACTGGCACTTAGACCCAGGTTTACTAACGTTTGGCATTTCTGTAAAGTAAACCTGGCACCGAGTGTTAGGGTAGGATTTAATATCCAACGCAAATCCTGATTTGCCATAGAGAGAATGCCAAAGTTACGCACCATTGCGCTAGGCACTGTTTTGCATTATTGTGCGTAAACTGTGCCTTCTATGGGTGGAGCATGGGCTTTCCCATGCCTTCACCCATGAGATTTGACACAAAACCCCCTCTACTAACATTGAAAGAGAGGATTGTGTCAAAATCTTATGACTCCTTGAGGTAGGCATAACAAGGAGAAATGTTTTAATTTCTCTGACTTATATTGCATTGTACATCACACATACAAAGTGGGGGAAAGCTTTAAAGCATAGTTTTTGTACGGGAAGGGACCATAGGTAATCCTCAGGCCTTTGATCCTCCCTATGTGAGCAGGCCCTCGAATGAAGTGCAAGTAATGAAGAAAACAGCCACGAGATATACCTATGGCTAGCAGGATGTTTCAATCAATCAATCAGTAGATTTGTAGAGATTTCTTGTCACCCATGACTGATGTTTGTATGCATTACTGCCCAATCAGAATGTCACTTTCTGAAAGCACTGCTCCTCAGCCCCTTTTTGCTCAAATATTGAGACCAAGAATACTCTGGATTGTTTAAGTGGGAAGTCCCTCTTTTCGGGTGATTGCCAGGACACAGAAACAAAAAAAGAGACACTTAGGTCTGACAAGCAGTAGTCGTGTAAAACACAAGTGCAGGTATTGAAGGGAAAAGGTCACAGTCTGCTTCTGCAACTTAAGGGGATACTCATAGGCAATACTGCCAGTCAAAATGCCAGGTTCTGGAAACACTGCCTCTCTACCCTTCTCCACTCAAGCAACAGGACCAACCAACTAGTAAGTTGAACATGGAGACAGAGGAAAGGAACAAGAAAGGTTCAGCACCATCTGGCAATACTTGTGTAAAGTTCAGTTGCAGATGTTAAAAGAAACAGGTCCTGCCACCAGGAAGCTAAAAATGACAAGGAGGGTTGAAGGTCATGTGGTATCCCTTCCTCTGATGTCATTTGTGATTTAAAATTCCTGAGATGTTGCTTCATCTGCCCCTGCAATTTAGGTAATCTAACCTTACTACAGTCAGCTACACAAAAATTACCATTCCTAAAATTGTTGCTCCAAGTTCTGAAATTGTTGCTGCATGAAGTGTTATTTCTTGATTCATGTAGTGTTTTAGATGGTGCTTACCAAGCTATCTTTTGGCCTCCTCAAAGTTATTTTATTTACTAAGTATGGTTACTCAAGGGTGGGGCTGGCCACAGTCAGATACTTCTCTGTTGTGCTTTAAGCTGGGCCCAGCTCTGTTGCAATTTTAGTTGAAGCAATGTATCTGTTCCTCCTGTTACAGATAAAATTGAATAGCACAAGTAACACATTTAAAAGGTGCCATGGCCTCACACTTTATATGCCATCGCAGTAAAAAAGATGTAACGAGTTCAGATCTAAATAACGGCCTGATCTATGACAATCAACTCATTATACAACACTAGGTGTTAGAAGGTGCCAATGTAAACATTTGCTGCATTCTTCCAATAACCTTCAACCTTTTCTCTAATTTGAAATCAGGCTGGGAAACTGTTTCCTTAAATTTTCTCTCAATTTCAAATTGTACAAGGATTTATGTGAGAAACTGGGTTGTTGGTTGACTGGGGTGTGAGCCCTGGTCAAGCAACAGCCAGAATCCTTTGCAGGGTGAACCACAAAAAGTCACTAAATTAACGTGTGATTAGCCCTAGGTAGCTTGGCGCAAAAAATATAATCAGGCATAACTTATGCATTTATGCAGCACACAAACAATAATACAGTGAAAATGCAACACAAGAAAAATCCCAAACCAATTTGGAAAAACAAGAGTACATTTTAATAAATTATTTGACACCAAAATGACAAAGATTCAATCAGTAGAACCAGAGTTATGAATGTTTAAAGTTTAAGGTTTAAAATAGCACCTAAAAGATCAAGCCGCCAACTGCGGACATCTAGTCGTGCAAGACCGGGTAAAAGTCGAAAGTTAAGGCCGACCGCGATGGGCCACGTTTTGGATACAAGAATGGAATGGGCCTGGTCATCGCTTACCTTCAGACTTAGAAAAATGTCTAAAGAAAAATGTCTGAGAAGGTTAAGTTCAGCAGGGCACGGCTGCAGGAAGTGTCCGAGGAGGAAGCGTCATCATCGGATGGCCTTGGGTTGAAGTCGCAGTGAACTTTTCTATGTTCGGACTTAGTCACCGAAATAGAAGACGAAAAACTCCAGCGGACGGGCAGAAGGCTGAAGCCGAAGAGAGTTCCACGAGGCCAGATACCCCTTTGGTGAAGGACTGCTAAAATGGATGGGCAGGGGCATGGCCAAGATGGCGACTAAGTAGGTCGTGCCTGCTCGTCGCTCCGGCTCCGAATCCGGGCCCCGGCCTCAGCCTTGAGTAGCAGCGCCACCAGCATCAGCTTTTCACTCTTGTAAGCTTCCCGGAACCAACGCTGACTGGATTGATGGCCTCGTCTGGTGTTTGGGTCTGCTCAGCGCCGAGTTTCGTGTGGGCGAGTCGCCGCTGGATGCGGCCTGGGACAAAGCTGAGCAGGGCCGCGCGATGCAGCAGCGGCTTGTTGTGCTGCTTCGCCCGCGGTGAGAGTGCAGACGGCGTAGCCCGGCACGAGGAAGCGGCGGCACTGCGGGTGGCGGACCGGCGCAGGACACTGCCGACGTCGCCAGGAACTGAGTTAAGTGCTGAGTGCAGAGCTGGTCGAGTCCGGCGTAGTGCGGGGATCGCCAACGGGAAGGAGCCGTGCTGAGAGGAGAGCTGACGAGGATAGCCGGAGGCTCCAAAAGGCATCACAGGTGTGGCATGCTGGTTGGACCCCCTTCTCCCCTGGGCCCTTGAAGAGCTCCGGTTGGTCCGGCGGGGCCGCGAGAGGTGAGCGGGAGGCACCGGCGGGGACCCTGCTAAGTGCCATATCGAGAGGACAGCAGGCCGCAGCCGCGGTTCTGCCTAGAGACTGTGGGGCGCTACTACCCGCGCGGAAGCAAGAGAGCGGGTTGAGACCCGAGGCGCACCTGGGCCCCAAGCACTTTGTTGCTCTTATAACTCATTCAGGCAGCAATCGGCCCGCATGAGTCGGGCCGATGGAGTGGAGAACACCCGCTTCCCACGCAGTGTGGATTCGGGGGGTATCTGCACGGACCACCCCAGGACGTAGTGAGAGGAAGGCCTGGACGGAGAGGGGAGGCCCCTCCTGCGGGGAGCAATAGACGGTCGCAGACGGCCTCTGTTACTAGATAAGGGTCCGGGTGGGCCCAGGCGTGGAGGTCTCCCCCTACTACACGCATCAGCCCTGACATAAGCTGCCACACGCTGATCTATCTCCAGCTGGAGGGAAGAGTCGCCCCCCCTGGGAAGGCGGGCAGCAATGGGGCTCTCCTAGCCCTTGGGTACTATGGAGGTCGTCCTCACAGAATTACTCTAGCTCTGTCTTAGTTAGCCCCTCAGTAGGAGCGGACGACATAAGGGCACGACCTGCGTGGGTGCAGGCCTCCAAAGGAGGGAATATCTGTTACCCAGCAAGGAGGCAGGATCCTGTCTCCCTAAACATACGCCTTCTCCGGTCTCAGCTTTCAGGCAACGGATCACTCCTGTGACGCCAGGAGTGCAGGCCTCCCCCGCGTGCAGCGGCAAGTGGGATTGTCCCTGGTGCAGTCTCCAGGCGGAGGGCGCAGACGGGTATCCAGGCAACAGAGTATGGCGACCGCATAAGGAGGGAAAAAAGACAGGCCGGTCAAGGAAATGCTACTTAAAACACCAGCAACATACCCAGAGGTAAACACAGGAGCGGCGGATACGGTGGCCATTGAAGCTCCGCTCACTCGTGCCTTCATAGAGTCCCTGTTCACCTCGTTGAGGGACGATTTCAAACAGATGAAGACGGAAATATCGCAGGAAATCAGGGAAGAGAGAAGGGACGTGAACTCTCTGGGGAATAGAGTGGACACCTTAGAGACTCAGAGCTCAAGCAGGAATGAAGAGATCGAATCCCTACAGCAGGAAGTACTCCGCTTGAAGGATCAGCACTTAGACCTCTAGGCTCATGCGGAGGACCTAGAGAATCGTTCTAGGCGGAACAACATCCGCATTCGCAATATCCCTCGGGGGCAGAAGGCCAGAACATTGTAGAATATTTGGAGGGAATCTTCAGGGCGATCCTTGAAGCTTCTGAGGACACAGTGATTAAACTAGATCGTACACACCGGATATTTTAACCTGCGTGCATGATTTCCGTTTGAAAGAATACTACAAAAGGCCAGAGACTGTGATTCCCTAAAATATCAAGGACATAGGCCTCTTTTATTCCAAGACCTGGCAGCATCAACCCTCGAAAAGCGGAGAACGTTCCGACCCATCACCACGTACCTCCGAGAAAGCAAATTCCCATACTCATGGGGGCACCCATTTCGGCTGATCTTCCGAGTCAATGGAAAGATACAACAAGTTCCATAAGTCACGGAAGCTTGCCAACTACTGAATCTCCCAGAAGAACCAGAGACGGACTCGTCCTCGCCCGAGCGGTCGGTTGGGGCCGGAGACTAGGTGGGTGGAGAGTGGTAGGTGCGAACCCCCTGAAATCACGGCCGACCAAGACACAATAGCGAAAGAGAGACAAGCTGTCTTGACATCCTTGGAAGAAGGCTCCAAGGACCCAGCTTGAGCATGCGGGGGATAAAGCTTGTGGAACCCTCGACCACGGGTCCTTGTACACACCTTGGCGCTTCCACCACCTGGTATATGGCCGGGGTCCGGGAGGAGCTGAGCGGACTGCACCGGACTTCTTCCACCTCCACCCTGTGGGAATGTATTCCCAGGACTATTACGTTCTATTTTGTGTTGTCTTGTTAAATTGTTTTGTTTGTTGGGGTTGTTATTTAGTTCAGGGTCCTCCTCTCGACACCTACGCAACACCAACATCACTTCACCAAGAGCATGTGACAGGTCGATACACTATGTTAGGCCACTCCACACTTCAAATATGGCACTGCAGCCACATAACTACTTCTTAGGTCGCCTTAATGTCCCACTGTCTTTAGATTTTGACTCTGAACGTAAAAGGGCTGAACAATCCCGTCAAACCCCGGGCCATATTGTCGTACTTGGAACACTCTGGTGCCCACATCTGCTTACTCCAGGAGACTCATCTACTGGCGGGGGACACACATAGATTGCGCTCACGCGCCTTCCCACAGCAGTTTTTTTCATCTCTTCCCACCAAAAAAGCGGGAGTGGCCATCTTACTATCTAGGAAGTTTCCCGGAAAGATAGGACCTAAACAAGCCGAATTGCGGGGGTAGTTTTTAGCCTACTAACTCTTAGTGGGCTCACAATCACTCACCACTGGGTCTGTATACGCCCCCAATGAGGGACAGGAGGAATATCTATCGAAACAAGTGCAAGAAGTGAGAGTCTCCCAGGATAGGACAATTCTCATGGGTGGAGATTTAAATATTGTTTTCGACAGTGTCCTAGATAGATCAGCCCAGAGGCAGGGTCAGTCAGGGGTCCTTTCAGAAGTGGGGAAGAAGATGCTTGCCGAGGCAGGATTCGTAGATATATGGAGGGGGAGACACCCTGCAGCGAGAGAATATTCTTTTTACTCACATTCCCATAAAACATATGCCATAATTGATTACTTCTTAGGCACGACAAGTTTAACATGCTACATCCAGCAAATCGATATTCAACCACGAACCTTATCGGATCACTCAGCAATCGCCCTAACACTCTCACTACCCCTCGGCCCCCTCTACCCCCGCACTTGGCGCCTGCGCAAGACGCTGCTGTATAGGCCTGAGGTGGTTCAGCAAATTACACAGACTCTGAAAGACTACCTGGCAGTAAATGACACTCCTGACACCTGACTAGCTACTCTTTGTGACGCCCTAAAGGCGGTAGTGAGGGGGGAATTTATCGCAATCGCAGCCTCAGACAATGGGGTACGCAGGGAAAAAAGAGTGCTTCTGTTGCAGCAGACACAGGAGTTAGAGAGGATACACCAGAGGACTGGGGCACCCAGAGTCTGGAGACAATTAGAGGCGGCGTGTTCCCAGTTAGCTGCACTTGATCTGGACAGAGCAGAGTACGCAGCACTTAGACTCCGACACAACTTTTATACTGGAGGGGATAGGGCAGGGAGACTTTTAGCTCACAAACTGCGGACACAGCGGCAATCATCCACGGTTGATTCCGTACTGGCCCTTAATGGAGAAAAGAGTGTCACAGACCAGGACATCGCTGAGACCTTTCGCCAATTTTATGCAGAATTATATACCGCTCAAGATCTCTCTCCGCAGGATCAGGCGGGGTACCTTCAGGGGGGCCCTACCTCTACTATTACCGCCGACCCAGCGGAGGAATTGGAAGCCCCAATTAGAATCGAGGAGGTAATCTCTGCCATCGCCAAGCTAAAGCCCCTAAAATCCCCTGGACCGGATGGGTTCTCTGTAGCGTTTTATAAAACTTTCTGCCCCATCCTGGCTCCCATCCTCACAAGAGTATATAATGCGGTGGGGATATCATCTATGCTTCCCAACTCAATGCTGGGAGCATCTGTGATTGTGATTCCTAAAAGTGGGAAGGATAAAAAGCAATGCGCCTCTTACAGGCCCATATCCCTCCTAAATGTTGACTTTAAGCTGTTTACGGGGGTCCTTGCGTCTAGATTGTCACCACTACTACCTGGTCTGATTGACCCTGACCAAGCAGGTTTTGTGCCTGGACGCCAATGCGCTGACAATACCAAACGCATACTCCACATAATTGATAAAGCACAGAGCTTTGACACGGAACACTTGATTCTGTCCATGGACGCTGAAAAAGCGTTCGACAGAGTGAACTGGATGTATCTGAAAGCAACGTTGCAGCATTTTGGTCTCCCGGAGAGGTTCATCGCATGGGTTTTCAGTGGTTATACCAATCCAGTCGCTACAGTTCGGGTGAATGGGTATACTTCCTTCCATTTCCCCATACAAAGAGGGACCCGTCAGGGTTGTCCCCTCTCCCCCTTACTCTTTGCCCTATACATGGAGTCAATGGCTCAATGCATTAGAGATAATCCGCTTGTCTCCGGCATTCGTTTTGGGACACACACACACGCGATCAGCCTGTACGCGGATGATGTAATAGTGTCATTGGAGAACCCCATGACGTCAGTCCCAGCTGTATTGTCGGAACTCGAGTGCTTCTCTCAAGCCGCAGGCTTCAAAATAAATGTACACAAATTGCAGGCCCTTAATTTTACCCTAAAACCCTCCACACTGAGCTCCTTAAAGAGTGCACTTCCCATTCAATGGGCAAATATGACTATTCCCTACCTGGGATTACAACTCTCGGCGTCAATCACTGACACTGTGTCACTGAACTATACCGCATTACTTCATCAGGTGAGGGAAGACCTACGCCGCTGGAAACCACACGTGTTGTCGTGGCTCGGCCGAGTAGCTTCCATTAAAATGACTGTATTACCCAATATTTTATTTATCTTCCAGACCCTTCCTTTGGAACCACCTCAGGGCATGCTGCCCACGCTTCAACAGGAGATAGATTCCTTTATATGGGCAGGCAAGCGACCCAGAATGCGGTGAGATTGGAGTTATAGACCCACGGGGGAGGGTGGTCTAGGGATCCCAAACTTACAGGATTATTTCTGGGCGGGCCAGATTAAAACGTTCGTTGAGTGGTCCCGCCCAGAATCGGAAAAACATTGGCTTTTTATAGATAGAGCGCTAGCGGGACAGGCACTATGGCAGATACCCTTTTTGACAGAAGCAGCCAGACCTAAGAATCAATACCTCTCACGCGTGACAAGAGTCCCCCTACTGACTTGGGACAAGATAGTGGCCAAAAGAAACCTTATGACCTTTCCGTCCCCTCTGACACACGATGGACGAGGGAGGGAAGCAGATCAATTGGGCATTTGTTTGATGAGGAGGGTCCACTTTCCTTCGAAGATCTCCGCAGCCAGCAGGGTCTCCCCGAATCGGAACGCTTCCACTACCAGCAGATTAGGCACTGGGTCATGCACCCGGATGTCCGGCCGCTAGCGCAGCGCTGCCTCACTGCGTTTGAAAAGTGGTTACTCTCTAAGCTAGACGATGCTCATATTATATTGCAGCTATACTGCTTGATCAGACAAGCCCCCACCCCTCATAAGACACCAAGCAAAAAGAGATGGGAACTAGAATTAGAATTCACTTTCACTCAGCGCAACTAGGAGGACATTTACTATAGGGCTAAACACTCCGCACGCAATGTAGCCAGTGTAGAAACAGCTACCAAAATAGCATCGTACTGGTATTATACTCCGGTCCGACTCCACAAATGCAACCCATTAAAAGATCCGCTGTGCTGGCGAGGGTGCGGATCACCGGGTACCCTAACCCACATTTTATGGGACTGCCCTCATTTGCAATCCTACTGGAAACAGGTATTACAGGACATAGATACCCATTTCGATACGGACCTGCCCCGGTTACCTGTAAATATTCTCCTGGGTTTGCCGAACGCTCTTATGTTTCCTCTCAAATCACGTAGGGGCTGCCAAATTGCATTGGCACTAGGGGCTTCCCTTCAAAACATTCTTGCACACTGGAGTTTCACCCGCCTGCCTATGCACACGGGATGGCTACATCGCATGTGGTACATTCTTGGCATGGAGAGGATCTCCATCTTGCTTACGAACAAGGGCACCTCATTCTCCAAGCTGTGGGGACCCTTTTTGTCGCTGCTCTCTTCCGAGTTCAACGAAATTACATGCCCTAAATATCTGAGACTGTTGCGCCTTACTGAACCGGTGCAAGTGGCCACAACTAATTAGTCCCGAAATATGCAAGCGGGGGTGGCGGAGGAAGGGAGGGTTTCGGGGTGGGTTTTCTGGGGGGGATGGTTGTTGGGGTTGTTACTTAAAACTTTATTGCTTTCCCCGCAATGCGGGTGGTCAAACGCGCAACTTCTTGTTGTATGTATGCTGTGTGCAAAATTCAATAAAGAAATATTAAACCTGAAATGGATTTGCTGCTGCAGAAACGAACGTAGCTGGAGACGCCGCAAAGTCAATCCAACCAGCGATGCATCTTGGGCGTATAGGCGAGCAGGTTGACCCGGTCTCCTTCTGGTTCTCAGAGCACTTTTGGGCCAAATGTTGTCTAAGTCCTCAGTTTTGGAAAATGGTCATCGGGGAACATTTAGTACCATAACCAAAGGTCCGGGACTATTGGGACACCTCTAGGGGGGTTCAGGGCTCACTCAGGCTGGGTCCAGGTGCCGGTTCAAGATGGTGGGAGCCTTTTATGTCCCTGTGGCTCTGAACAGGAGGCCAGCAAATTAACCCTTGGATCACTTCTGGTAGTCCTGGGTGCAGGTGTAGATGCAGGACTCAGCAGCAGGGCTGCCCTTTGATGGTTCAAGGCATGCCTAAGGAGGCAAAGCATTCCTTCCAGGTTTAGCAGCAGTCTGGCAGAGTGCACAGCAGGTCACGGCAGCAGGCAGCCCTCTGTGAGTCCTTCCACAGGTCCAGTAGTAAACTGAAGTGGTGGTGTCTGAAGTACTTCTTTTATACCATGGTGCCCTGTTCTGGAAGGTAGGAGAAGCTTCTAGAGAGAGGCTTTGAAGTCCCTGGTCTTTCCTGCCTTGATTACAAACTGGTTGAGGTGACAGTGCAGATTCTTTAGGCCCTTTGTGTGAAGGCAGAGCACAGGCTCTTCGAGTGTAAGTGGGGCTGTGCTCAGCTCGGCCCTCCCCCCATCCTGCCAGCAGATGGCCCACTCAGGCACACTTGATCCTTCCATTGTGTGACTGTCTGGGAGGAATTCACAAAGTCTGTCAGTTAAACGCAGTCATGTGACCCAGTCCAGGCTATAGGCACAAAAGTGCTTCGGGCAGAAAAATGCTAACTTTCTAAAAGTGGCATTTTTAAAATTCTGATCAAAAACCCGACTTCACCACCAAAGAGGGCTTTTCACCCCAATTCCAAAGGCACCAATCATGAACTCATTATCTCTTCCCATTTGGAAGTTACACTTATAAAATGTAATAAAGTAACACCAATATTATCCTATGGGAGAGATAGGCTTTGCAGTAGTGAGAAACGAATGTAATCGTTTTTTTACTACCAGGACATGTAAAACTTACAAGTACATATTCTAACTTTTAAATACACTGCACCCTGCCCTCTGGGCATATACAATATGTATAACAAGCATTTGCAATGCAATAGGTCTCGCATTTGCAGGAGTTTAGTTATTGGCATTGTAAATGACAATGCATTTTATTTCTGTGTTTTGAAAACCTGGAAGCGGTGTGTAAACACGCACTTTAAACTTATAGTCCTCACTTACGAGAAGCAAAGCTGGCAGTAAAAGAGGTTCAGTTACTGCCAGCCTAGCTTCTCCTAAGCAACGACTATATGTACAAAGTGTGTGTTTATGCACCTCTTGCAGGTTTGCAAAACACATAAATAAAAGGTATTGTCATTTACAATGCCAATAGTTCACATTTTCGCAAATGTAAGACCTATTGCATTGCAAATGCTTGTTATATGCGTCACAAGCAAGACACTTTTCTATAGCATTAGAAAACATCTATGTAGCTTCTTAGTGGGCATGGTGTAAAAAGCATGATCCACATTTTTTGTATACTGACAGCTAGGTTATTTCTTTCCTACAGCATCTCACCTCATGCTAGTTTAGAAGCAACCTTTATGCAACCGGGATGAGGGTTTCTCTCCTCATTAAAAAAGGTACACTGCCTTTCAGTAATGTAGCGATAGGTACAGCAGATTGATGTGTGTGCCTCCTAAGTGATTTATAAATTTAAACAACAAAACAATCTTTAGGTGAGTCATTGGTATGCTTATGTTATGAGCATTGCCTGGAATTGTTGGTATTTTCAGAGCCCCAGGCTTACTTTTAGTGCTCCCTCTGCCTTAGCAACAGTATGTGTGAAGCCCGAGTTGAATCCTAGCACCCACTTAAGGCAGCACCATAAAACACCTGCCTACTATTGCTTTAATGTGCCACATCGATGACCAGGAACAGGGGAAGGATTTTAAGCACTGCAGGCAGCATATAAAGTTCTAGAGCACTTCCCAAAAACGTAGAAATGGCAATTTGTTGGTCTTTTGCATCACATTACTATCAGCAATAGGTGGTGCCTTAAGGTTGTTTCTTAACCTTTTGTTATCGAAGCCCCAACCATGTAATGTCCTTGCTCTGCCCCATTACAGTCCGATGCAGTGGCTCTTAAAGTCATTTTAAGGAAGTAGACGAGTGTGTTTGAAAACCAGAGCCTGTGGAAGGAGAGGGATGCAGGAGTGGGTAATGGAAAGAAGCAGGCTCTGCCATGTACAGCTTAGCAGCTATGCTCGTAGAGCCTACAGAGATCAGTTGCAGCAGGAACTGCGTCACAGAAAGGAATGTCGGTAACAAGCTAGCCGGTAGAATGAAATAAATGAGCATGGTGGAGTACGGGATGAGAAGAAACCGCAGGACTGTTTGGAGGGAAGGGGGGGATCAAACTTTCCACTGACAAAGCCCCTGCTAAGGTCCGTATTGTTACGTCCGAAACCTGATCAGCATGGGTGTCCACTCCACTCTGATCCCCGTCTGAGAATATACGTTAAGCCTGTCCTCTTGCTACAAAAAAGAAAAAAAAATGTCCAGAGCTCATACCGTTTGAAGTCCCTCAAGACCCTTCTCCGTGCTGGTATAAACATTGCTAATAATAAAAATAACTCGTTTTACTTTCCCTAGTGCATAAAAGACCAGTTTACCTCCTTTAAGAACCCGGAGTACAGGCAACCACTGATAACGCGCAGCGACACCCAAGGGAAGCAGAACATTCGACAGGATGAAACCAAATCGCAGGTGGAACTACAGGGTGTAGCCTGCCATTACCGGAAAAAAATTACGCGTACTTCTTCAAGTTTACAAATGTATTAGCACTACTGAATGTTTTTTTTTTTTTAAACGAGCTTTGTAGCAATTCTAGTGCATGTTGAAGAATTCACACTTACTTACATAAACAAACCCCCCCCTCTACTTACATGATGGTACATCCCAAAGCACACAATTCGTAAAACTAAGCAATGCGCTCTTCAAACGGCTGCCGCGATTAAAGTATGTTTCAAGAGCAGCGCACTAAACAGTTATAGTTGTTCCAAGTATTTAACAAGACTGAAAGGTATTGTTTATTTTTTAAACATAAAAATGGGCGCCCGTGTTGTGAATATATTAGAAGCGGGCGCCATGCTAAAAGAAAGCGTGGCGCCCGTGCACAGTAATTAAGCAAGTAACAAAGCGCTCTATTGTGATGTTATGCAACACTTCTGAGGGATTCGTTTTTTTATTGGTGTGGGCAAGTAAAGAGTTGTGCGATAACATGTGAAGCCCTTCTTCTTTGTGCTCGACCTTTAAAGCACTGGTAGACCCCTATGTGCCTGGCGGTGTAAATTTAGGTGTTCCTGTCAGATTAGGCAGCCTAACTTTTAGCATGCTTTTCTATGGCAGCAGCCCATGTCGTCTCAAGCTGGAGACTGCATTGCAGTAAGCCAGCAGGCGAGTGGTAGGTACCGATGAGCCCCCTAACGTTTTGCCGTGTTTTCACACTAGCAGAGCCTTCCTTCGTCCGCCTGGCTCCGCTGGTCTTAGCCCGCTGGCTGAATGAATGAGAGAGTACTTTAGCGTTCCTGAAAAGTGCAAACTTTGTTTTTTTAAAAGAAAGACGGTCGCTAGCATCGCGCTAACTAGAAGGAGAGAAACAGGACCGGGCTCTGCACCATAGACAACAAGTGGTGCGCGCACGCGCGCTCACAGCTAAGCATGTGATTTCAATTATCACGCCCGTGTCTGGGCACGATAATTGAAACCACATGGCCTATTGGTGTCTATTACGCGCACCAAGCGCGTAATAGACACCAATAGGCCATGGGCGGAGCAATGCGCCCGCCTTTGGCCAATTGCGTGCAGTCTTTTATACAAAGAAGCACGAAAAGGCCAATGGGGGAGCACAAAAGGAATCGCACATGCACGAGCGTGTGCAATTCCTAGGTCAGTGCTGAATCCCCGTTTTTCACCTACTAAATGTCTCGCGCTGTGCGAGCACTGCTGCGCAGTGCAACGCTAGGCGCGAGACCTAAAAAGGAAGGTTTGGAGCTGGCAAAAGTTTTATTTTGACAGGTCAACATGGCAATTTAAACTGCACACACACAGGCTCTGCAATGGCGGGCCTCAGACGTTTAAATGCTACTTAATTATGTGGCATAATCAGTGTTGCAGGCCCACGAGTAGTATTAAAATTACAGGCCCTGCGCCCATGTAGTGCGCTTTACTAGGGACTTATAAGTAAATTAAATATGGCAATTGGGTATAAATAAGCTAATGTTACTTTTAAGCAGAGAGCACTTTAGCACTGGTTAGCAGTGGTAAAGTGCCAACAAAAACGAATTCCTCAAAAATAGGAGAAAGGCAAAACGTTTGCAGGTGACCCTGCAGAAAGGGCAGGTCCAACAATGTACAATACATAATGGCTTTCATAAACTAAAAGGACTCATATCACAATGTATATCTACTTTTAATAATGCTAACGCTGGGCGATTTCGGCTAATTTTTCGAATGCACTTCAAAAGCTCACATGAAAGCTAGCGCAAAGAGATCACGAAAAATCGCTCACCTTGCTGTGAACAAAATTAGTTAAACGTGTGAATTACCTTTTGTAACCACTGGGTGGTGCTACATGCAAGAAAAGTGTATAAGAAAATAATGACTATGTTTAACAATCTACCCGGAGATAAGAAACAAGCGTGAGACCTTTTCTGGTTGCTTAGATATTTATTATACCAATGCTACTTTTCGGAGCACAACAAAGCCATAAACCTATGCGATAAGGGTCAGGTTGGATAAGCAAGCAGGTTAGCCATCATAGCGTTCTTGATGCTTTAACAGCAGAAAAATAAGACTCTTAGTTTGGAAGGTTTATTTTAATAGCTGTTTTCATTCAGGTTCCACAATTTGAGTCCCATGTGACACAAAACAGAACTTCCACTCTTAAAGGGTGTTTAAATGTGCTATGAATTGTGCCGTCAAGATGGGTAACAGGTGGAACATCTGCAGAGCTGCACCATATGAAGAGCAAAAATGTGGTGGCATCCGCCACACTCGCATAAAAAAATGCATATTTTTGCTTGATGCCAAACAGAGGAGTCTTATGAAATTTGTAATCGAAGTATACCTTCCACTAAATGTGTTAGGGAATGACAACCGCCCAAGGGTAAACTATGTATAATTATCAACAGGGGTTTGGTGCTATGTGACATAAAGTAATTTGTCATTATGCTCACGTCAACTTTTCCAAAATATAATTTGCATAGGAAGGTCCCATGGTGCAAAGGTGCCTCCTTTGCATGCAGGATTGTTTTGTGCAGGAAGGGGGTACCATTCTGCCCAAACACAATCCCGAGAGGCATTTTCCTCTTTCTATGATCAGGAATTACAGCTTAAAAGTGTATTAAGGAATTCCCAATGTTAACCTATAAGAGGGGTAGGCCTCACAGTAGTGAAAAATGAATTTAGCTGTTTGTCAAGCTGTCTGTCACTACCAGCACATGCAAAACATAAAAGTACATGTCCTACCTTTTACTTACACAGCATCCTGCCCTTAGGGTTACCCAGGGCCTACCTTAGGGGTGGATTATGTGTAAGAAAAGGGGAGTTTAAGACTTGGCAAGTAGTTTTAAATGCCAAGTCGAAGTGGCAGTAAACTTCACACACAGGCACTGCTGTGGGAGGCATGAACCTGGTTTTAAAGGCTAATTCTTTGGGTGGCACAATCATTGCTGCAAGCCCACTAGTAGTATTTAATTTACAGGCCCTGGGTATATGGTATACCACGACACAAGGGACTTACAGGTAAATTAAACATGGCAATCAGGTATACACCAATTACACACATGGTTAAGGAAGAAGCACATGCACTTTAACACTGGTCAACAGTGCTAAAATACTCAGAGTCCTAAGGAAAACAAAAAGATTCAGCAAAACGTGGAGGCGAATAGCAAAACATTTGGGGGAAGACCATCCTAAAGATGACAGGTCTAACACAGACCTAAAATTAATCATGTCTATTTTTGCAGAGACAGAGAAGTAGATGAGTACACATTATCTCAACCTATTAGTACGTAAACCGAATTTCTTATATAGCTCTTCTCATAATCTTCCCAAGCTTAAGGACTGGTACCTACACATTTACATGTATGGGAACTACACATTTATTTTTTAAAAGGTCCAGGTGCAATGTTTTTTTCCCACATAAGCCTTATAGGCTGTGTTGTTTTACCCATTCGCCTGTTCCTCACAATTCAGCGAGTTTGTTATTTTCCATATTTAATGTTATGTGTAATAGGCAACCTTTTACAAATGTGGCTAGCAATGGTAAATTGTCATCTCTAAGCCTTGGCTAGAATATCTTTTTAGTTGGGCACCTGAGGTTCTATGCCCACCTCGTCCCCCTGAAGCTGCTCAAATCGCTTATGCTTTGGAGAGGTGTATCCAGGACTACAGCTCTACATCCAGGGAGCCTCCTTACATGGGGATCAGACACCACTGGAAAGGAGAGACTCTCCAATTCTCTCCAGCACCCACACCCCTCATCAAGGGGATTCCAGCTAGGGGATCGCAACAGGACCATGATCTATGAGCAGGAATTTTCCAAAGAAAAGCAAAATTCCCCAGAGTAGGTGGAAGGGAACCGGGCCCATGGTGAAAGGCTTCGAGATTAAACATTAAACAACATTAGCAAACATTTCAGGATCCAGTTCCCAATTATTTGTTTTCGAGTAATGGTGACATTGCAGGATCCAGTTCCCAATTACACATTTTCGGGTAACCGTGTAGAGATGAGATGATCACATTTACGTTATTGTTTTAGAAATGAATTAAGTCAAAACTATGCTTTAAAACTAATAAAAGAACTGAGTTAGAATGATGGATGAAGAGTCATGAATTTTATATAAGAAAATTGACTTTGTGAAAACTAGGACTTTCAAATGGGAGGATCTACCAAGTAAATGGACTAATGTGTCCTCTCCAGGCATCTGTGTTTTACCTAATGGTCAGTGCTGTGAATACTGGTGGGTCCACTTAAACTTTTGTCCTTCTGATGTCAAGAAAATGAGTACCATTGAGTTGAGTAACAATAAACAATAAACTTTGTTAGTTGTCAGTAGTGTTAAGAAACCTCCTCTCGTCGGGTCAACATGCGCTCTACAAATATGTGTGTTTTAGGATTAATGCTAAATAAAGAATGCAAATACTGCGAGGCAACAACATTCAAAATACAAGATGCTAAGGGAAAACTTAGGGCCAGAGGTTGTTTTTTGAGACTGACTCCACACATTGGTGACACTCACAAATGAAATATGTTCATAGAACATTTATGTATGTACATATATACTCGGTATTAAAGAGTAAGGCCCGTGTTTACTAGTATTTAATGCTGAGCAGTAAAGCAGTGGCGCAAACAATTGTGCAGCCTTGCGTGGAAAGGAGAGAGAAAACATTCCCTATATCTACTATGATATTCACATTTTTTCTCAACCCTTGCACAGGCGCACTTTTGTCTGCCATGCACCAACACACACACACCCTTGAGCCATAGTGCAAGTGTGTGAATACTGTCAAAAGCATAGCTTTTGTACTTGTAGATCCTTCCAGTACAAAAACTATCCTTTAATATGTTCCCCACTTTGTACGTGTGGTGTACAATGCAGCACACATGGACAGTTGGAAAAATAGAGACAAATGAAAATATTTCTCCTTGTTACGCATGCCTCGCGGAGGCATACATTTTTGGTACCTGTCTACGAATGCTAGTACCCTTGGGTGGTTGCATGGGAATGCCAATGTAGCACAAAGCTGTGCATAATGCTACTTTGCGTTACTTTGGTGAACTTTCCAATGCAAATCCAGGTTTGCGTTGGATATTAAATCCCAACCCAACACTTTGCTCTGGATTTGTGACACTTTTGTGATGCAAACCTGGTGCAAAGCATGAGTAAATGTGGGCCCACTTTGCCTTCTTCACTATTTATGTGTTTATGGTTCCACCTCCTTAAACATATAAGCCCTCCTCATTTTACTCACTGGGCCCCATTGGGATACCAGGGAAGTGAATGAAAAAGAGAACATTTACATAACCGCTTATAATTAAAAGAACATCGATAAACACCATACAGTTGCACAACAACAAGTACCTACTCCTTACTGGCAACAGCTCACATTGACGTCAACAAAATCATTTACCTGCAGACATTCCCTCTTCAGATGAACTCTATCAACACATCATTCATGGCAATAGAATTTGCCACCCATGCACAGCAGATACTAACAGTCTATGGCCTTCGGAGACCCATCATCTGCCCCCACAAGGATGCCCCATCATTGCAAAGAATGCCATAGCTGAAATTTGGCTTGGACTCGGATGACAATTGGTAACGTGGCCGAAAAACAAGAAGAAAGAAAGAAAGAATGAAAGAAAGAAAGAAAGAAAGAAAGAAAGAAAGAAAGAAAGAAAGAAAGAAAGAAGCGAAGATGGCTGCTTCATGAGATTAGTGGCACAAGGTGGTCTTCAGAAAAGGTGTCCTAAAATACACTCAGAGAACCAGAACTTCAGTTATCCTTTCCGGGAAAAGAATTCATAAAATTCCATGCCTCAAATGTTGAAAGTTATTCCACTTTTTCGGAAGGCGAAATACTTCCCCAACATACCGATTTTAGAAGTAAATGACACAATGTAAATAAAAGAATAAAATGGGAGTTAAGATTTTTGGTGAGATGGATGTTGAAAATCTCCTGCCTTGCCTTTCTCGGTTTTGATAGCAATACAGAAAGCAGAGCAGCCAGTGGGATGCATTAAAGTCCTACTCTGTTTGCAAGAAATGCAGAAATGGACAAAGGGAGATGTGAAAAAGGGAAAAATAAACATTTCCCAGTTTAACATTTTTTCTCAGGTATCAACATTGGAGGTGATATTTTAAGCAAAATGCTACACTTTTATTTCTAGGCGCCACTGTTTGGAGTTATTTTAGGATTTTTCTGGAGGTAAAAACATTTAAAAAACTGCTTAACAAAAAAATTTCACACAGCCGAATAACCACTTAGTTTGGTCCCTGATCACTCTAGTATATCTCAAAAGTGCAAACCTTTTATTTAAAAAAGAGACCGCACATCACTGATAAACGCGAAAATCAACAAGACCACTCAAGGCTGAGTCCATTTTAAACTTGCCATAAAATATTTCCATACTAACCCTTGGATGTACCGTGAACAGTGAAAAGAGATCTTGAACATCTGATACCAATGATCAACCATATTCATTTTAAATTTTCTGAGCCCCTACTTATAGAACTCGATTGTAAACTGCTCACAACACATTCTGTGGTTTAGAAATTAAACAGAAAGTACACTGAATCTGTGCACTAACCGAAGTCAGTCAAATATTACCCACGTTAACACTACTCAGTGCTATGAAGCGGCCAGAAGGCACTCTATTGGTGTGGAAAGAAAGAAGAAAAAGAGAAAGAAAGAAAGAGAGAAAGAAAGAAAGAAAGAAAGAAAGAAAGAAAGAAAGAAAGTAAGAAAGAAAGAAAGAAATGTCAACATATATAGATAATTAAATCGTTTAGAGGTGAACCATAGAGACAGAGCCTGACTCGGTTATCTGTTAACTACTTTAAGGGCCTTCTTCCAAGATTGTTTTTTTTTCCCCTATCACAGCACCAGTCTCACGCTAGCTTTAATTCAGTGCCTAGCCGAAAACTGCTAGTGCAAGCACTATTAGACAAACTGCAGCGATTATCTTATCATAACGCACAAACATATTGCCGCTGTAAACGCCTACCTTTTCAGCCTTGACTCTCCTCTTCTGGTGTTTTTTTGTGGAGCAGTTTATCGAAAATATTTCCTCTTCAATTTTCGATAGCGACAACCCCTATATTTCCACAAAAGGGCTGCGCGTGCCATGCTGACCCAGCGGCTCCCGCCAGTGAACTAAGGAGAGAGCGCGTTTCAAACATATAAATGGTTACTTGCGATGGAGTTTGCCCAGTGGTCGGAGATCCATATTGTGAGGCGGACAGGACTTTGTCCACAAACTGGAGTTTGAGATTTCAAAGGGGCAACCACAGAATGTACGCTGTTGTTTGACGACTGCTGGCCCGACTTCCAATGTCCTTTGTTCATTGACTGCTAGGTCCAAGTAAATGCACTTTCGAAGAACTTGGCATCGGGAGAGGAAATTAATTTATGTGAATTTGCGTTCTGATGTTTAGTGTATCCTGCTTAGTTGAAAGACAAATAGGTAGAGAGGAGACGTGGAAGACAAAGCATCGCACATCTGCAACATTTTAAAACTAACAAAAAAATAGCAGGTAAACTAACAATAAAACTCTTAAATAAAAAAGAGTGCAGCGAAAAGAGACAGTAACAAAAAATTGGCAGGCGTCCCAAGCAGCCTAGTTTCAGTTGTGCCGCCTCAGAGTGCAGCAGAACATGGTTTTCCCAGTGGCTGGGCTGTTGCTGTCTCTACTGTCAGGAAAACCAATTAATGGTGGAAATGGCATTGAAAGGGTGCTTGCTTTGGACCTGTGCCTCCAATGTGATTCCCACCTGCGTTCATCCTGCCCAGGACCATCATGTGGGACTCATCCTGGTGGACCTAGACAAAAAAAGTCCACTAATGTCTAACGGGCACAGGGAGAACACTCCCAGTGTGCCAGGGACACATGTAATTTTGAGGAAAGACCCCCCCCATTCTTGGAAGGGACATAAGTGAAGCAGGTCCGCCAAGCCATGGCTACATGGCACATCTGCTATTCCTTGGAAGGACTCTTGTCCTGCATGCAGGGGCTGATATGTAGCAAAATGTCAGCCAGCCAGGTGGAAAACCAAATTTACTTTTTGGGTCGCCAGATAGTGTAGCTAAGGGGACAACCTAAGACCCAAGGATGACTGTGTATCAAAGAGATTATGATTTTCCAAAGTAGAATGCACAATAGCATTGAAAAAGTTGAAATTGACTGTGTAGAGAGCTACTCAACTCTTACAGCTGCCCAATTGGTCACATGCACGCCTAGGTCTGAGCTGAGCCTGGTCGACGGGATAAATAAAGAAGGCGCAGATGGCTCAAGGTCTTACCTCATGCATTTGTGCATGTGGTTTGTTCAGGTCAGCTGAATGGCCACACACGAGTAGGCTTCGTCGAGCATCGCTAGAGACCCCTCACTCATTGCCAGACTAGGACTCAAAAGCAACCTGATAAAAATGCTGAAATCAGCCCCACTCTCTTCCTTTCATCACTTATTTCTCTCTTCCCATCCATCCAATCTCTTTTTTCTCTCCTCTATTTCTCTTTCTCTTTCTCAGTATCTTTCTCTTTGTCTTAAACAGCTCCCTGTGCTTGCTGCAATTAACCTAGGAGAGCTGGGTAAAGTGACGGAGGCACCAGCAGAGGCCCTGGGTTTTCCAACCCGGCCTCCAATGGCTCCAGCCCACCGTGGAAATGCCCGATGGAATAAAAGGCCAGTCCGAGCCGGCCCTGACTTTCCCTTGACCTTTAATATTCACTAGGAAGAATTGCGACCCCAGGGCCAGGTCTATTGCTAGAGCAGGGGGGGGGGAGGGGAGATCTCAGTTTCAGAATTAATTAATTAATTATTCCAGCCTTATGTTCCGCATCTTTAGCTGAGGCCTCAAACTCTGTGCTCTTTCTCCCTGGTAAACATTTGCCCTGCTTAAAGGCTTGTAGATTGCAATGCATTTTCAAACATGCCAAGCAAGCAAAAGGTAGGTCATTTCTTGTGATCAAATTTGGCCCTGGACAATGTTGTTAAACATTACCTTGTGTTTCTGTGGTGTTTTTAGCCTTTTCCTTAGTGGAAACATTCTTCAGCACCGAGCAAAGTAAACAAGAAACACAGAAAGAAACTACTAGACATCGGAGTTAAAATAAGAAATTGCGTAAAAAAAAAAACAAGTTGAGAAACTGCTCTTTTTGGCCCTCAACCACCTGTTAAACCAACAAAAAAAATGGAGCCAAAATGAGTCATGGATACAGATTGTACAGACATGAATAGGAGGACTTAATACACTCACCTAACAAAAGCAAAGCTGTGGTACTACATGAAAATCAGGAACAGTAGCGGTCGGTGGTGGGAGTGCCGCTGGCCAAATGCGATCAAAGCGATACCAAAGGGGATGATGGACGGAGCATTAGAGCAAATCAAACACTCACCCCCAGTCAAATGATCTGGGTTTAATCCATCATCATTCTTTAGCTCACTCCACCATCCCAGTTCAGACATGGCCATATGCAAATCAGTCTGACCCTGTGCCTCATGGGAACAGTCCAGCCCGAACTGCCAAGCCATGTCTTCCCTGGACCGGAAACAAGCATCCTGGGACCGGTTTCGGGTTCAAAACCCTCATCAGCCAGGCTATCTTGAATCCAGTGGCAAAGTGAGCAAGGGACCCACGTCTGGGCATACCCTGCCAACTTAGGGCGAACAAAGCGATACCAAAGGGGATGATGGATGGAGCGTTAGAGCAAATCAAACACTCACCCCCAGTCAAATGATCTGGGTTTAATCCATCATCATTCTTTAGCTCACTCCACCACCCCAGTTCAGACATGGCCATATGCAAATCAGTCTGACCCTGTGCCTCATGGGAACAGTCCAGCCCGAACTACCAAGCCATGTCTTCCCTGGACCGGAAACAAGCATCCTGGGACCGGTTTCGGGTTCAAAACCCTCATCAGCCAGGCTATCTTGAATCCTTTGGCAAAGTGAGCAAGGGACCCACGTCTGGGCATACCCTGCCAATTTAGGGCGAACAAAGCGATACCAAAGGGGATGATGGACGGAGCGTTAGAGCAAATCAAACACTCACCCCCAGTCAAATGATCTGGGTTTAATCCATCATCATTCTTTAGCTCACTCCGCCACCCCAGTTCAGACATGGCCATATGCAAATCAGTCTGACCCTGTGCCTCATGGGAACAGTCCAGCCCGAACTGCCAAGCCATGTCTTCCCTGGACCGGAAACAAGCATCCTGGAACCGGTTTCAGGTTCAAAACCCTCATCAGCCAGGCTATCTTGAATCCAGTGGCAAAGTGAGCAAGGGACCCACGTCTGGGCATGCCCTGCCAACTTAGGGCGAACAAAGCGATACCAAAGGGGATGATGGACGGAGCGTTAGAGCAAATCAAACACTCACCCCCAGTCAAATGATCTGGGTTTAATCCATCATCATTCTTTAGCTCACTCCACCACCCCAGTTCAGACATGGCCATATGCAAATCAGTCTGACCCTGTGACTCATGGGAACAGTCCAGCCCGAACTGCCAAGCCATGTCTTCCCTGGACCAGAAACAAGCATCCTGGGACCGGTTTCGGGTTCAAAACCCTCATCAGCCAGGCTATCTTGAATCCAGTGGCAAAGTGAGCAAGGGACCCACGTCTGGGCATACCCTGCCAACTTAGGGCGAACAAAGCGATACCAAAGGGGATGATGGACGGAGCGTTAGAGCAAATCAAACACTCACCCCCCAGTCAAATGATCTGGGTTTAATCCATCATCCATGCAGCGCGAGAAACGAAATTCGTTTTATTTATTTATATGTTTACTTACCTGTAATCCGCCGTAATCCGTAGTTTACTACCCCCCACCCTGCCCCTCCCCCGCCCCACGTCAGCGCACGGCGGCACTCCCACCACCGACCGCTACTGATCAGGAAGTAGTTGGTACACACTGTCTGCCACACAACATAGCTCCTCCATGCGATGAGCTTGTGTTCTCGCCTTGTTCAGTTGTATGTCACGCTTTTACTTGTTAGTTTTCTGTACTAATTGGCTCTTAGGCCCAGGCGTGCAACGCCAATAGGGCTAAAAGGGGCTTCAACACCCCCCCCCCCGTCGTGTGTCTCAGCCGGGGCTGCTGCAGCTCGAGCTGCTGTGGGCTCGGCTGGGCAGTGTCTGGAGTCTTATCTCCAGCACGCCCGAGTTTTTCACAGGTCTTTAAAGACCATTTGCATATTTACATACCTTTGTAAACTGGTTACCAAGGCTTGTTTTTTTTTTCTATCTCCAATACCCCCTGAGCCCCCACTCAGCCTATTCCTTACATTTGTATTTTACATTTACTGCCGTAGTGTGAGAATGCATGTCATGAACAGGAATATAATGTATTGTTGCCAAAAGAAAAATGCCAGCCATGTGTTGTTTAAAGAGCCTGCAAAGACCTCGGTGTCGATTCCGATCTCGGCCGGTAGGGCACCGAATCGTATTCGGCTTTACCGGATCCGATTCGGAGCCCTCTTTCCCGACCGATTCGGACGTGCGTCCGGGCGAGCGAGTACGATGCGAGCGCTCGCGAAATCGCCGACCGACTTGTTCGCGGGACCCAACCACTCCGATCGACTCGCACGGACACGACTCGTACCGCGCAATGGAGACGTTCCCCGGCCGGGTAAGTACGATGCGCGCCTCGAGCAGTCCGACCGACTCGCGCAGTCCGGCTCCAAAGAGCAGTCGGAGCCAAACTTTGGGGGTCCGTGTCAGACCCCCCTGTACGCGTAGCCGCGTGAGTCGCACACAGGGGGGCCTGTGCATGTACGGCGCGAGTCGCTTTGACGCGTACCCGCTGTAGGGGGCGCCCTTGTTCGCCTCGCACCCATTGAGTCAATGGGAGCCCGCGTACGCGTTGTACGACCGGCTCCCATTGACTTCAATGGGAGTCCGACCGAATCGAGTCCGATTGCATGCGAACGCATCGTACTCGTTCGGTCGGACTGCTAGGGTCCGATTCGGTCGGAAATCTCTCCGGGTCCGGCTCGGTCGGGGAGATTTCCGGCCTGAATCGGAATCGACCCCCTCGTCTTTAGGTGACTGTTTATTTTTGTGCCGTCTGGGACATCAAAAAAATGAGCTGGCAACCATAATCATAAGACTGGAAGTCTGTTGCAGGATCAGCACATTATTTATTTCTTCCACCCTTGAACCCTGATTAATGCCATAATAGTAATAGTTTACCTTATATCTGAAACACTACGCCGCCGTCAATTACATGCTGAGTTACTTCAAGTGTCTGGGAATGTACCCTGCATTCAGACAACTCACTCCACATTCTCGCCCTTAACTTTCATGCTCACCCTGCACTCACAGCGATTAAAATGCACTCACATTGATCACCATGCACTCACACCATTTACCCGCTCACCCTTCACTCACAGTGATCACTCTGCACTCACAATGCACTTGTGCTGTTCACCCTGTACCTCACCCTGCAGTCACACAAGCACACTACTCACCCTGCACTCATGTGACACTTCACTCACCTATTCCCCTCACTGCTCAATCTGCAATCTCACTCAAGCAAGCCCATCACTAACCATGCATTCATTCGTCCCACTCTGCACTTACATCTGCACCCAAATTCATATGGTCACCTCACTCACCCTACAGTCACTCCTCTTACCCTACTCTCACACTGTTGCATCGATCCCCATACACTCACATGGGCACTCCTGCCACTCACACAGCACAGAGGGTTAATGTGCCTGCTACAAAGGTGTACCATGTAGATCACAGAACTGAGTGTGAGGAAACTATGAGTAGCGATATAAAAAAAATGAAATGTTTGTAATAAAGGTGCTATAGAGAGTTGAGGTGCATTGCTGGTGCGTGGTAGTGAGGGAATTCACGGAGAAATGGGGAGGGGCGCTAAAAAAGACTGTTGCACCGTGTGCGACCAGTGCCAGTGCGAGAGTACCTGTGCTGCAAATATTCACTTATGTTCATCCAACATTTCATAAAAATATTTGCCCTGGTGAGTGAACTCTATAATGATCACAAAATTGAGACACAGTTCAATGTTATGTTGTTGGACAGGTACTGCACAGTTCATAGGATTTGCTTAGGGGCAGGCTGCAATTGGTTATAGCATAATGTAGTTTAAAATGACTAAAACTATTTAATGTGCAATTCAGTAATTTACCTTTGTGATTTTAATGTGTGTGATCTGTTTTTAATTTGATCTTTACATGAGCTTTTATGGTCTTTTTTGACCTATTAAAGATTATTTGATGATGATGACTAAAACTATTTAAGGTCCTATACCCCAGATTCCATTTGTCTCTTCAAACTAAAATCCTTGCTGTCTCCTCACATCTACTAGAGCTTAAATTAAGACAATACAGACATATTATTGCCGTTCATACTTATTTTTAAGTCTCTGATTTAATTTTATGTGTAGGGCTAAAGATGGCACTTCGAAAGTTACATGATATTTCATGACATCTTCAAAAGATCCTTTGGTGGTGACCAGGGAAGAATTAACACTTTTTATCAGTGAAGGGAACAGATCTACTTTCCTCACATCAGTGCCTTGGTGAACTTTGGTACCTGTGCCTTTCCATTATGGCCTCCTATTACGAGTGACATCAAATTACGCGCTGCTGCAATTTCAATAACTGCCCATACTTCTCATATATCCTCCAATTATGAATTATTAATTCAACCTATATTAGGAATGAAGCCCCGCAAAATGGGGAATAACTGTGGGGACCCAAACTTACCTACTGGGATTCTGTACAAGATTTTCCATTCCATGCCGTATATATCACACATTTAGCAGTAGGTAAACGTTTGCAAGGGGCCGGTGTGGGGTGGTGGGTTGGATGGAAGAGTCAAGGAGGATGGGCAGCGGAGGGGGAGAAGATTGCCAGGCAGGGGGGACATTACATGCCCCCGGTGCCTTGGCAGAGGGTCGAGCGGGTGTAAATAGCCAGAGCGGGGCTACAATGCATCCCTTTTGTAAAGCAGGTTCACTGACTGGATTTCATGCCGGAAAAATTGAGTTCGGTTCCTGCAGCCAGAATATCCTAGTGCGGGAACGCGACTCGCTTATAATTGTGTGAAGCGGTATTCCACACACAAATTATGTTATGCACAGCCCATATTGGGCCTAAGCAGGGGCGCAACTAGACCCGAACTTCAGGGGGGTCAGCTTTCTCAACAACTATCCCTGATTCCCGTGAAAAAAGTGAGAATAAAGCATTTCCTTTCAGAGATAGTGAGTCAAATCCCAAAATAGGATCAACATTTTTGGCTTAGTGAAAATTCCTAAAATTTGATGTCAACCCTGAACATCGAATATGGAACGTAGAGGCATGTAAATATGAAGGAGAAATTATCAAATCCAAAATATCAAAAGGTACGCATACATTTTCTATACCTAACTCCACATCTATGTACCCTGGTGATATATATGTTTTCAAGATACGTAGATGTGGAGTTAGGAATAGTAAATCTAAAACTCACAAATTGCACTTACCTTTCAATATTTTGCCCCTAAATTCTCTGCCCTCCATATTTTTGCATGACGATATTCGCGGGTTCGATATTCAGTAGTACAACCCTAAAATTTACTAGAATTATTTCAATAAGTGAAGCACCAGCAACACATAGTTTAAATTGTGGCTGAAGCCATCATCGCCCGTTTTATACCTGCTCCTTTGTTACCACGCCAAAGTAGGCACTATTCACATAACCTTAAACTTGAATAAAGAACCTTATGAAAAAAATCTATTACATCCAATTTTCAAGGGTCTGATTTACAATGGCAATATTATCCAATGATCAGGGTAATACCAAGTAGTTACTGACCTTGAGTGGAGTAGGGATGGGGTTGGGCCCAGGCACTCAGACTAGTTTCCCAGTTAAAAGCTATGTTGGAGTGTGTGTCCCCTTATAGAATACTGCTTAAGTAAGTTTTTTTTCCGAAACATGTTTCAAGCATCTGCTCCATGCAGAGGACAGGCTCCTTTACATATAGTGAATATTTAAGTCGTTGACCCAAAGCTTATAGGATAGCCTTCACACTTCCATCCAGGGAAGCTATAACATAGCATGTTTCACTGCAATGTCCTTTAGATATACTCTAAAGGTTAATCCTGAAAACTTATGACCTTTCCATAGGTTGATGGCTTTGTGTGTTAGCGCAGAGGTGTGTATATTTTCTACTGAAAGTGAGTACTTTTGATAGAGCAAGATCCAGGTGCATGATACTCCTAAAAATATAACAATGATTCAGCAAGATGTCTCAGCTCAACAATGGATCTTGGTCCCGAAAGAGTGTGCCACTGACATACATCTATCCCTTACACAACCTTCAACAAATTATTGCCAGTTTTCATTTGAAAACCTTAAGGATGGCTACAAACAAAGCTGAAGCATCAGTCCCTAACCATGACAAACCTTACCAGAAGTTTTGCAAAATTATTTAGCATTTGATACCACAATAATTGCTGTAGATGGGGGAAGGGGTTCCGCATTGGTCCACAATGGTCGCATATGCTATTGATGTTGGCTGAAAGGTCCTTGTTTGACTAGGGACTTGAACTAAGACAGCTATGATTCATTTTCAATGGACAGTCGTATATAGGGCTATAACATTGTCTGCTACCTAAAGTGTACACATTTGGATATCTTTAGAAGCTGGGTATAAACAATCAATCAATTAAGTTGTATTTGTATAGCGCAGCTAATTTACCCGGGGGGTATCCAGGCGCTGTGCCGCAGGTATCAGTCTAAGAGCCAGGTCATGAGTCCCTTCCTGAAGTGGTTCAACGAGGGTGCAGTGCAGAGGTGGAGGGTTTTCCAAGCTTTAGCGGCGAGGTGGAAGATGGAGCGTCCTCTGCAGCGGCTGCGGCTGATACGTGTACTTAAATGCACTATGATTATTAATTTAGAATTAGAATTGTTTGTGCAACACAAATGTGTTCCTTTTACTTACGTGCTATAAGTGCTTTTATGAGCAAGGTGCTCACATAACTGGAGCTAATAAGGCAGCCTTAAGGCACCACCTTAAGGCAAACAACCTTTTTCAGTATGTTAGGAGAGATCCTGCAGGCAAAATTCTATTTTGTCTGAGGTGCTGAAAATCCGTGTACTGCTCCTGTCCATTAGGTCAAGAGTCTGATCCAGTGTTATTTTGCGCATGTCTCACAGCTCCAACAGTCATTCAACAATTTATATACATTTATTTTTTTATGTCAAATTTCCTGAATGTTAAGGCTGTCACATTGTATGATATTATATTAATGGCTCCTAGTATCTACATTGATAGTAAGTACATCTGGAGTAATAACTGTGCATCCAGCACATCGGGAGTCAGGAGTGCCATTACACACACGATAACCTGTGCAACCCATCATGCTGTTATCTTTATTGCACTTTTGTTTGCTCCTGTACCTTTGTCAAATTGGGGTTTTAAGCATGGAGGGTGGCGCAAGTTATGGATTTTGATGTGTCCATTGTTAACAACAACTGGAGAATTTCTGTGGTTTTACAATTTGAGCCAAAACCATAATTCTCTTTTTTAGCTGTGTTTTTTACAGTGAATTTAATTGGACCAGGCGAGGCCCTCTGTCCAACCCGGCCAACTCCCAGTACGCACAGCCCTGTGCCATCAACCCCTGCTGCACATCTTGCTATCTATGCTCCTGCCCCCGTTGCTTCACTGTGCTAGCCATGGCTCTGCGCACCATCTACCCTACCAATAGAGTCCAAAACCTCACTCCCCTGCTGCATATGAAAAAGTTTGCACATCCCAGTCTACATCCTCCCTTCTTGGCAAAGAAATGCCATTGAAAGCATGCAGGAAAAAACACCACAGTCTCGAGTCCTCCTTGACTTCCTGCAGAATGTCCTCCCTGCCCGTACCACCCTGCACACAAAATTGAGGTGACCCAACAGGACCTGAATCTCCCTCACTTTCACCTTATCCCTTTCCAGCATGCATTTTAACAGTGTCAGCATGTTCTCCTGCGGTAGTCTGGCCTCCATCCGCTTGGAATCAATCTCAATGCCCAAGAACTATAACACTGTTTGAGGACCCACTGTCTTTTCCGGCCCCAATGGTATCCCTAGTTCACCCCTGAGCTCTTGGAACCTTGCCAGGAGAGCCTGGCAGTCTGCCTAACAGGGTGCCCCCATGATGAAGAAATCATCTAAATAGTGGGTTACCAGCTGATGGCCTGTATGCTATGTAAACAGCCATTGCAAAAAGTAACTGAAACATTCAAGCAGAGTGCATGAAATGGAGAAACCCATTAGTAGCGCTTTGTCCATATACTATTTTCCTTTAAATTGCAAATCCAACAGCTGGAAGTCCTCAGGGTGTACTGGAAGCAACCAAAAGCTGACTTCATATTGCATTTGGCCATTAAAGCTCCCGGGCCCACCGTCACCACCAGTGACATGGCCACATCACCCACCCACCCTCAGGCCAGGAAAAGTGCTGTATGATGGCCCCTCTATTTCTTTGGCACCACTCCAACTGGTGACACAATCAGATCTGCCATCAGATCTGCCATTGGCCATTCATAAAAGGGTCCGCCATCCTTCCCTCTGAAACCTCTTTCCGCAATTTCTCCTGCACCGCCTGTCTGTGCTCCTTTGCTGAACGCAAATTGTCCACCCACCTCCGCTTCTGAGGACCGCTGTACCCTAAGCGAAAACCCCAGCGAAACACCTCCCACAACAACTTTGCCTCCTCTGCTCACCCGTAAAACCCTAGCCAATGCTCCAACCTCTCGAGATTAACAGGAGTGCAAGCCTTTTGCACCAGATCCCTGGGTCCCCTCCCGCATCGGGGACCTGAGAATTGCTGCTGATGCCCTCCTTGGCTACTCCCATACTGCTGCCACTGTCTCGCACCCTGACCATGGTATCCACTCCCTGTCCCCTCACAGTTGACAAGGGGGTGTCGTCCTGCATATTTCTAGCATTTGTGGCGTAATTTGCAATATTCTCGAGTGCACATTCCTTTATTAAAATTCCAGCATGTGCCCCCTGTCCCTCGATATGCCGTTAGTGCTCCCCCCACCCCTCCTCGGTGGGACATCCCTGAAAGGGGCGATACACTATAGGCAGGCTACTTGCTGTAAACATGGACTTCCCCAGTTTTGCAGCCCCTATGGTTTGCTGCCAAAGATCCGAGTCCAGTTCCCCCCATTTTGCTTCTGGATCCCAAGCCAGACATTGTCTAAATTCCTTGTTGTATTGCACCCACGCATATTCCCCCCATGATTTGGGCTTTCAGTACCACATCCATGTATTTAAACATGGCTACGCATTGCTGCAGGAATTTCTTGCAATATACACTGGCATAAATCAGAAATGTCACTAAGGAGAGTCACTGTTCCTGAGAGCAGAATTGGAAAGGAGTCATTTTAGAGAAGTGAAAATGAGTCGGAGAGACTTCTACTTGATGCCCTCACACACCCCGAAGGATGTCATGCTTCATCATGGGGCAGTGCTCCTTGTCGGGCCTTAACTGCAATGCCCTACGGGTCCCCCGGAGGGTCACTTTATCGGAGATCTTTTTGTGATCTAGCCGTATGGTGTGTGAGGGTCAGTGTGCAGTGTTATGTGATTGGTGATAATTATAAATGACTAGAGGGTATCTAAGGTAAACTGATTTAATAAGGGGGATCCCTCTGTCATGGTTTAAAAAACCAAAAGGTTTAGTGCTGCTCGAGGGTAATTATGACCCTCAGTAGCTAGACAAGCGCAGAGCTTGTTTTGAAGAAAAAAAAAAGAATGGGGTCGACATGTTTTGCGCTACAGTGTGTTCTCAGGAGGAGATCCTTCGCGCTTCTTCAGGACCATAAGGGAGTGGGTAAGGTAATGGGAAAAAGTGTCAAACGGTGGCCTTATTGAATCAAGATGTGCCACCCAAGCATGCGAGAGGTCAGGTAGGTGCAAGAACCTGTGCCTTCCGATAAAACTATTGTGACGGCCAGCACTCTCTCATTTGACTTATGGAGCACTCTACCTATACTGAATAGATAGGACCACTACTTGGGTCCTCCGTGTGGCACAACTTGATTCAATAAGGCCACCGTCTGACCTATATCCAGCTCCTTGTCCTCCCTCCCCCTTTTCAGTTATATATCAGAAATGCTCAAGTCCAATTCTGATGGGGTACTTTTGGCTGCTTCGCCAACTCATACTCCTCCTCCTTTAAACCCTATTTCTAGTGCACCCCTCTGTGGAAGAGTTTAAGCATTTCCACGTACTCCCCCTTCCAAATGCGCTCTTTCGTGGCTAACATTAAATGAGCCCCTAGTGGTTTAGTCACGCCCTTATAGGGTAACTTTTTTATCTTAAGCTCCATGGTTTCTGGCCCCACCTTCTTCTCTCCTGCCTCTATCGACCCCTGCTACCTACCTGGAGCCCTCCTTTTTGCTTGTGACACTGCACTGACTCAAGGCACTGTCCCTCTCCTCAGTACCCCCTCCCACATCCGTCACGTATTTGCCTTTTTGCAGCCTTTCCCCTCCCCTCCCGACAAGCTGCTAGCATCCACATCCGTGGATACAATCTTTGGTGTATCTACCACTTCCTTGACCTTACCTGGCACCAAGGTCAGTGCCCGTGCCATTGTACTCCGCCTCTCCAGGGGTCTCTCCTCCTCCGAAATCCTATTTGGCTGTTCCCTGCAACACACTGGACAACTGATTAGTGGACCCCTTCTAAAGTCTGGATCCTCATCCCACATTTCCCCTTCCTCCAGGCTATCCTTGTCATAGTCCAATACTGTGACCCCTGGCGAGTCTTCGCCCCAGCTCCTCATCTCCCGTGTATAAGCCGATCCAAAAGTCACATTCGCAGTGCAACGTGCGGTGCCCAGGAGGATGAATTAACATGTCCCTGCCGATCCGCTGATGCTACTCACCTGCCTGCTGTTGCACATGTGCCAGAGGCCATTCGAGACCAGCCTACCAGCCACCAAGGCCAACAAGGTCATCCTGGACCTTCGTACGTTGGCCGCACCGGGATCCCCCGCCGATGTCAGGCACACCTTACTGGGCCCAGCCCTCTCTTCTCGCCGGGGTTGACGAGCCGCACCCAGCTCTACCGAGTCCAGAACCTCGCTCTGCCCCTGTACCTGAAAGAAAGATGACAGGACTGGTGTACTGGCACCTTAAGCCTGACCTACCACGTCCGTTGTTCCCCAACAATTCTCCAACCATTCCTGTTGTCCCTTCCCTTGGCCTGGGACCTCCCCGCTCCTCCCAACCCCCCGCCCACCCATTGGAGGAGCTGCCCCCATGACCCCGAAATCCTCCTCCTCCAATTGTCCTATTCTAAGGCATCCTCATCCCCGCTCCACTCCAGCATTGCCGCCACTAAAGCGGACGTGGGGGCTCGCGCTGCCCCAGCTGCCCACCTCCGCAGGAAAACCTCCCCCGCTGCCCTTCCACCCCCCATTGGAGCAAACCACCCCTACCTATGTAGGCTTCCACCTGTGCCACTCTGTCCAACCCCCCTCCTTTGCAGCCTCCTCCCAATGCTCAAATATGACCAAGCCTCCGCAGTCCGCCCTGTCCCCCACTGTGCTATGGGTCCATTCCTCTTCGTTCTGCTCCCAGCCCCTCCCCCCCTCCAACTCCACATATTCTGCTGGCTGTTGGCTGAGCAGCATCCATGTTGGAAACCCCCTGGCACCGCGAGCGGCTCCAGAGATGCTGCTTGTTTATGTCTTCCCCTCCCCCCTCGCAACCCATGAAGCGCGGGCAGCTCTACTGATGCTGCCCACTTCCTCATTTCATTTTTAGTCGCGGCCCCGTACACGCTCATACCACATGGCAGGGCCGCTCTGCCCCTGATGCCTTTCACCACGGCCCCCACGGTAAAGGTCTCTGCCGCATAGGCTTCCCCAGTGCGTCCCCTCACCACACCCCCGCCCCTCCCACCTGCGGCATCGTCTCTCGCTTAGGCCGTGGCCTGACCCACGCCAGAGGGCCCGCCCCCTTTATCCCAGCAGCCCAGGGAGCTGCTCCTCTGTTCACGGCGCAGTCCCTTGTACTCACCTCATTGTTGATGACCCCACCGCCCGCCATTTTCTCGGCAGGGAGCATGCAACCACTGCCATAGCAACACCTTTTGATGCCTGGCGAGTTGGGTGGGCCTCCGCCTCACCTCCTATCATGAGGTCTAACCTCCGGCCTTCCTCAGAAGCCGCATTGCCTCTGCCACGCTAGCGTCGGTAGGCATACTTCACAAGTAAGGCACTTGCAACAAAATATACTATATTGGGAAAAATCTGAGCACTAAGCCAAACTACCTCACTAGAAATTAAACAACACTATGCTCCCTGCTACCAGCCACAAGGCCACCTGAACCTAAAATGGTGGCAGGGAGCACAATTTGATACCCTAAATACAGATTGGACTATTTTTGGGCTACATATGTAGCCCCAAAAAAATGTCAGTCACTGGATTGCAAAAAAGCTGATGACTGATTCGGTTCAACAATCCCAAGGTGCACTGCGGATGAATCAACCATTGTGAAGTTTTACATCTTGGAATTGCCACATTGCCAATAAAATATAAAAGATTTGAATATCAACATCTTACCTTGTTTAAATTGGATAAAAATGGACAAGAATGATAAAGAATGGTTACAAAATGGTTAAAATTGGCTTACATGATCGCACATTGAGTCACATGGGCCCATGGGTCCGCTTTAGAGGCAGTGCACCTTGGGACTGTTGAACCGAATCGGTCATCAGCTCTGTTGAAGTTATCCACTGGCAGAGTATGTATCAGGGGTTGCATGCCGCAAATTCTTGCCTTAGAACGTTGGTGAAAAAAATTAAGTTTTGGATAAAATAGGGTGTGCATTCTGTTCACTATATTTTCAGTCACTCGACTACACCACCATCCCAATCTGCCAAGGGGGAATATTTCCCGCTGGTCAGCTGCCCCTCAAATCCAGTAGCGGCCCGTGGAGGGAGTTCCGTGGGGCGGTGAGGCGGGGCGGGGGAGGGGCAGGGTGGGGGGTAGTAAACACCGGAATATGGATGAACGGAGGTAAGTAAACAATTAAATAAATAAAACGGATTTCGTTGCGCGCGCTGCATCGCATTTTGCGATGCAGCGCACACAACGAAATTTGTTTTATTTATTTGTTTACTAAATAAACCGAAATTTTTCGTTACGCGCGCTGCATCGCATTTTGCGATGCAGCGCACGCAACGAAATTCGTTTTATTTATTTAATTGTTTACTTACCTCCGTTCATCCATATTCCGGTGTTTACTACCCCCCACCCTGCCCCTCACCTGCCCCGCCTCACCGCCCCACGGAACTCCCTCCACGGGCCGCTACTGCTCAAATCCCCCTAGTTCAGCGCTCACAAGGCCTTTGGTCCTCGAGGCCTTGGTAGGCCATGAGGACTTTATTCGATAGCGTGCTGTGATGCTCAACACGCCTTACCCGGGTGGTCCCCAGGGACATTGTTTAAAATAGCGCAGCAACTCTGGGTATGCCTTCTGCACCTAAGGCAATGGCAGTCCCCTGGGACATTATTTGAAAGAGCACAGTGATACTTTTTATTTATATATTTCACAGGTGTCAGTCCCCGGAGTGGAGGAGGCTCCCAGGGATGATTTTATTTTTTTTCTCACCTCGAAAATCGTGAGTCACCACTGACTTGCTAGTTTTAAGATGGGGGAAAATGTATTTCAGCCTCAATCCAGCCAATCACATTGTGATAAAATTCAAAATGTGATTCATGAGTCATGACTCACAAGTTTAAATGGAGAAATGCAAAAGTGTTAACCCTTTTAATCTTGCTATTTAAATGAGAACATCTCAAAAACTTCTGAATGGATTTACACCAAATCAAAAGCGCACAAATTCCGAGTAAAGTTCTACTTTCATGCTATCTTTGGTGTAAATCCATGCATCGGTCTTTGCTCTATGTTTCGGCAAAATTTCCTACGGGAGCTAAAATGGAAAATTATACTTTTTTCTACACCCCCCTTTCATTTTTTTTAACCATGGATATTTTTTCACAAAACTTGACATGCCGAAACTTATCTGACTGAGTTGATAGACTGCTAAGTTTCATGCAAAACGGTCCACTCGTCAAAAGTTATAGGCAAATTAAAAATGCCTTTTCAAAGGAAAGTGCGGCTGAACCATAACAACACTTCAGCATTTCCACTTGTGCATTCCTCACAACTTCAGGTTGTGAAGAAGGTGCAAGCCGAAACACGTAGCCCTTATAGTTGCTGCCAATAAAACCTGTGATTCACAGTTGTCGAATACCATCTGGCGTTTTTTTGGGATTTGATGTGATTTGAATGAAGGGCTAAACCAGTGGTGTAGCAAGAGTGGGCTGGGGGAGGGCACAAGTTTTTGGAACAGCTGCCTCCCCCCCACTCTTACCTGCGGTTGTTGTGGGGCGCTCTTGCAGGAATCGCTAGCAACCCCCCGCCCCTACATTCAGCCGCCACGGGGCAGCAGGGGCCGCCTGGCAAAAGGTCTAGCTACACCACTGGGCTGAACGGCCCCTGAAGCGGGCATTGATGCCATAAGGTGAATACCACTTTTATGGATTGTTTAGCCTTCGATATATATACATATATCTAGGCCATGAATCAGGAGATGTGAAGCCTCAAGTGTGACATGATGTCCCTCCACTTCCTCAAAATTGGTAATAAATAACATATCATACTCAGCGCCTCTGCATAAACGGTTTATGCAATGGCATTTTCTAATTGGTATTTGTTTTACCAACAATTATTTAACCAAAACCACAATCCAAGTGGTTAAATTTGAGCAAGGTAAAATCACACTGTAGAGATATTAGACTATTAGGAGAGTTGTCTCCCTGTGCAAAGTACAAGTTACATGCAATATGTGGGGCAGTAAAAAGTGTTTTTACTCATGTCACGTTTGTTGTACTGTAGTAATAAACTGGAATTTGACCTTTGCACTGTTGTAATAAATTTGTGAATATATGTGTACTAATAGGTTTACTTTAAATAAAGTGTTATTAGTCTACAATTATTTGCACCGCTATACCATAAATCAGCCGCGGCCCGTGCAGGTAAGGGGGTGGGGCCTGGTGGGAGGTAGGGGGGTTCGATAGACGACAATGAGGGACTATTAATTATTTATTTAATTTTCCCTCGTGGTCGTCTGTCGAATCCCCCCCAACTTGACCTCACCACTCTTACCTGCACGGGCCGTGGCTGCCATAAATATATATGTTTTGTCAATGCATTTGTTAAAAAAGCCTTGCTTCAGTTTTCCTTTAAATAAACATATTTATCTCATTATCATGCTAAAATTGTATGTATTAGCATATAATGTTTTATTTCACCTGGTCCCTTTAGGGTATCTATCACCTGACATGTGCATGTTCAATCCGCATGCTTAAGTATTTGTGTTGATGTGTTCATGTTTAAATGAAATCAGTACTGCCAATAACAGTATTTAAGTACTTTACCCAGCCTTTGATGGATGCATGATTTATAGTCATAAGCAAGTCCTTGGTAACCCAGACGTGTACTAAACAAAATATTGCACAATGGTTTTATAATACAGCAACCAGTAGATATAGTGTGCCAACGTGGGCGTCTACTGAAAAAATACATGGACATAAAATAATCATGTGCAAACATAAAAATCTTGTTTGCATTCTAATAAAATGGCTAGTATTCCTTTGTAGGTAGATTATGAGATTTATGATTATATCAGTAATGATGTTGAAGAACAAGAAGCCTGTAAAAAGGTAATCACTGCCCTTAGTGTCGCATGAAAGACAAAGAAACAAAGGAGCTCTGTTACTTAAAAGAAAAATTCACCCAAAGAAAGATATAATTCCCATAATGCCACATGCACTTCCACCAACACCACCACTCAGCTTTCTAACTTGATCAGGTTTATTTTTATAACATCTTTTAATGTATTTAATTGTTTTGGATAAAACTAAGTAGGCTCTAAGTGCTGACTTCCGAGATCTGTGTGCGATTTGCAGATCAGATATTAAACTCCTACTCTGGATGGGCCAGCCCCTTATGTTTGCAAGGTTAATACAAGAAAATAGATTGAGTTGGCTGATATTAAGGCTTCTTGTTAAGAGAGCTATAAATGACCGAACCTGCACTAATAAGCACCTTACAGAAAAAAACATAATTTTGAGGGAGTCATGTAAACCTTAAGATTGTTTGCTTATCTAGACCATGGTTTTAGGACTTCCACTGAGTGACTTATGTCTGTATTTTATGCCTAAGACCTAATGTGACTCTGTTGTACTGGACCAGCCAATCATTCACACTTGTCTAGTATGTGCTGCCTGGTACTTGGAAGGCCTGCTGGTCCATAGCTGTGGGACATTAACGGCCCGATTACGATGCGGTTAGGAAGGCCTCCTAACGGCATTTGCTCCTTCCGAATCGGATCGGGAACGTGTCTTCGTGACCGAGGGCCAGATTACGATGCGGTTAGGAACATAGGCTCCCATTGAGGTAAATGGGAGTCCAACCAAATCGTATTTGGAAGCATCCGGATTCATCATACTCGGTCGGTCGGACTCTCCCGATCCGAGTCGGTCGGTTACCATTTCCAAACCGATTAGATCGGGAAGATTTCCTAACCTTATCGTAATCGGACCCATAGCTGTTAACAGTGCATCCCTAAATAGCTAAATGCTGACAGCCTTTTGCATTTTCAGTGATTGTGTTCAGGATTTGTAATTAGGTTACAAGATGTTAGTTGACAAGATTGTCAGAGTTGAGGCTGGATTTTCTTCAACAAAAGTACAATATTTGTGTCTGAAAAGATGGCTTGGGTGAGAATCAGTGACGGTTTTGAATAGTGTCCCGAGCACCTAGACCATGATAGGTTTTACTGTGTCAGTATACTTTCAGGGAGTGTTCAAGAGGTGGGCCCAGAGAGGAGTTAACACAATGTTTCATGGTCTTGAAGAAACATCTGCTCAATTGGTAGTAGATTATATTGGGTTGGTGTAGGGGAATGCCGTGACTTTCTTGACAAACTTACTGAGTGTTGAGCCAAGACATTACAAGGCCTGATAGTCTTCCTGAAAGTGTGATTGTCGCCTATTCTTCACCTGCCTTCAGGTGGAGTATTTACTAATTGGAGTATTAGTTGAGGGGGGTGAGAACCCATCGAAAAATAATTCTACAAAATCCTTGTCAGGGTGAATCACAAAAGTCACCAAATACACCCCTGATATAGCATAGAGCATTTAGGCATGACTTAGAAGCAATGTGTGAAGTATTTATGCAATCCTCAAACAGTAATATAGTTATGCTATGTTATTTTAAAATTACTTGTAAAGTGCTTGTAAACCCAGAGGTGTTTGTGCGCTGCTTCAAATTGCAGAGATCTAACAGCTGTTAGGATTAGGTTGTAAATTCCTTAGTTGTTAAATAGCCATGTTCTCAGTGGCAGGAGGTCCGAAATGGATCTGATATGTGGAGGGAGGGTATTCCACAACCTAGAGCCATTTAATACAAAGCTTCTTCCGCCCCAAGATGTGCGTCTGAAGTTTGGGGTGACAACATTTTGGGCATTAAACGAGCGCTTTTGCAGGTATTCCAGGTCGGTGTTATAAAGTGCCTTATGGGTGATACACAAGTCCTTGAAGGTAATTCTCTGGCTGACAGGCAGCCAGTGGAGCTTGCATAATGTTGACAGATTGGTATTTAGGAATACCTAGCAGCATACGTGCTGCTGTATTCTGGAGGACCTGGAGTTTGCTGAGAAATTGCTTTGTATATTCAGGTAAAGACCGTTACAGTAGTCTAGTTTGGACAAGACTAAGGCCGTCACAATCATTTTCCGTAAAGTCGCTAGTATGTAGGGGAGGATTTTCTTCACTATTTTGATTGTGTAGAATGCAGAGGAAATCATGGCATTTACCTGCTAGTTATGTAAGATTACTATCTACTTGAGTTCCCAGATTCTTTGTTTTCTTTGTCGGTGTTGGAAGATTTCCTAGTTCTTGAGGCCACCAGACAGAGGACCAAAAGGAAGTGTCTTTGCCAAAGAGAATAACTTCAGTTTTTCCTGAGTTTAATTTAAGGCAGTTCAAACTCATCCATTTACTGATGCCAACATGCAGTTACTGAATATGATGTTGGTGTATCATTATTGCTGGCTAGGGAGACAACAATCTGGGTGTCATCCGCATACGATGTGAGGGGAAAAAGCAAAGCATTTGATCAGAGTGGTCAAAGATGTAACATCTACTTTGAATGACGTAGGGATCAGTGAAGATCCCTTAGGGACTCCACAAGGAAGTGAGAAATGGTCTGATTCAAAATCCCTAGATGACACTGTTTGATCTCTCTCACTAAAAAAGGAGCCTAGGAGGGCTAATGCCTTCCGTTTGATTTCGATCTTAGAGATGCGTTCAATCAGCAAGTTGTGGTTGACCATGTCGAATGCCACTGAAAGATTTATCAGGATGAGTGCTGCTTCCCTCCCTTATCGAGGGTGGCCCCAATCTCCTCGGTAGCTAACATCAGAGCGGTTTCTGTTCTGTGACTGCTTCTAAACCCAAATTGTGTGGGATTTAGGAGTTAGTGGTTGTGTATAAAAATGAACAGTTTTGATTCATGGATTTTTCCACTATTTTAGCAGGGAGAGGTAGCCTTGAGATAGAGCGGTAGCTATTTGGGACCTTCTGGTTCAAGTTGGATTTTTTTATTAAAGGATAGATTGATACTGTTTTCCATTGTTTAGGGAAGTAGCCAGCAGTGAACATAGTGTTGAAAATAGCTGTCAGTTGGACTGCAATAATATCTGTGTCCATTTTGACAACTGACGGGCACAGTGGTCTTTCGGGGAGCCTTATTTAAAAGAGTGAATTAGCTCTGATACCTGTTCCTTTTTGAGAGGAGTGGTTCAGTAAATGTTGCACTCTCTAATTGAGGGGAAGCCAAGATATTGTCTTTCAACTCAGACTAAGGGGCCGATTCCGATCTCGGCCGGTAGGGCTCCGAATCGGATTTGGCTTAACCGGATCCGATTCGGAGCCCTATTGCCCGACCGATTCGTACGCGCGTCCGGGCGAGCGAGTACGATGCGAAATCGCCGACCGACTCGTCCGGGCGTCCCGACCGCTCTGACCGACTCGTTCCCGGGTTTACCCGCACTGACCGACTCGCTCGGACTCGACTCGCACCGCGCAATGGAGACGTTCCTCGGCCGGGTAAGTACGATGCGCGCCGCGAGCAGTCCGACCGACACGCGCCGTCCGGCTCGAAAGAGCAGTCGGAGCCGTACTTTGGGGGTCCGTGTCGGACCCCCCTGTACGCGTAGCCGCGCAAGTCGCACACAGGGGGGACCCATGGGTCCCCCTACCTGTGCGTGTACGGCACGAGTCGCTTCACCGCGTACACACTGTAGGGGGCGCCCTTGTCCGCCTCGCACCCATTGAGTCAATGGGAGCCCGCGTACGCGTTGTACGACCGGCTCCCATTGACTTCAATGGGAGTCCGACCGACTCAAGTCCGATGGCATACGTGCGCATCGTACTCGTTCGGTCGGGCTGCACGGGTCCTATTCGGTCGGAAATCTCTCCGGGTCCAGCTCGGTCGGAGAGATTTCCGGCCCGAATCGGAATCGGCCCCTCAGTGTAGGAGGAGAACTTATTAAAAATCCCTTCAACTTTATTAAGAAAAAAGTTGGCTAATGTGTTACAGAAGGACTTACTGTTTTCTGTTGAATTACTATAGGGGACGATAGAAGGTTTATTAACTGTCAAGAACAGCTCTTTTGTTGAATCTTTAGCTGACTTTATTTTTTTAATACAATATTGTGTTTTATCTTCCTCTACTGGTGCCTTATATTCAGGGCCACTGGAATTGCGCAATTGTGCGGCCACTGCAATTTTCGCATAGTTATAGATTTGTTGCATTTGCCACATAATCCATCATCTGCCACATAATCTGCAGGTTTTAACAAAAAAAAATTGTTTCTAGCTCAAATGGTTCAAAAGGTACTAAAAATGCAGCAAGACGTGTTGCGGCAGAGTGGACGGCCCTTTCTAAAGTGGGATTGGTCACCTTTCTCTTGCTTATTGTTATATTTGGTTGTTAAACTAGTACTAATGAGGTGCAACCAATGCCCACACAGTGTTACCAAGTGTAGAAATGATTAAAGAATAAAGTAATTCTATTACAAAATGTGCTGCATTATGCCGCATAATGTGCCTTTTCTTGACGCATAATTTACTAAACCCTGCCGCACAATTTATCCCTCTCCTCCTGCATAATTCCAGTGGCCCTGCCTATATTCAGAGAGATACTGTTTATATTTTTCTTTCTCTGTATTACTATAATTAATTCTCCATTTGTGTTCTTGTCTCCTACAATTTTGTTTCTGAATTTTAAGTCTGTCTGAGAGTTATGAATGTTTAAAGTTCCTATTTAAAAATAGGGGCAAAAAGCACTAAGTGCCAACCATAGGCAAGTGGTTGTACTGAACTGGGACATAGGTAAGACTTAAGGTTGACTGCAGTGAAGTATAGTTGAGATACAAGGCTCAGGTTTGTCACTGTCACAAAGTTACTTTCTCACTTAGGATCTTTTACAGAGGTCGAAGGTTTTCAGCAGGGACAGTGAGCCTACTGGATCTCAGGAAGGGTTTGACAGCAACCGGGAGCTGCTGAGGTAGGTCTCAGAGTCGATCAGAGGTGACTTGGCATCAGGCCTGGTGAAGCTGTTAATGAAGGTGGTCGGCATGGTTCGGAGGCTGCTTGGCATCGAGTCTGGTGGAGGCATTGATTGACTGCTGCTCAGCGTCGAGTCCTGGGAAGCCGTCGAAAGGATGCTGCTCCATGTCAAATCCGGTGAGGCCATCAACAACAGTTGTTGGCGTCGATACACTGTGTTGAGTCCGGTGAAGTTTTCAGGGCGGCATGGAGGAGTAGACGCTGACCACAGCCAAACGTCAAGGACCTTGGGGACAGTACATGGGGGTCAGGAGGCCAGCAGAGGGGACCAGGTCAGATCTAGTTGGGATTGATCACCAAGTGGTCACCTGGGATGCAGGAAATATCCTCTGGAATCTTGTTGAAGCCTTGAAGTTCAAACAGGAGGTCAGCCAACAGACACTTGGGGCCACATTAACTAATTCTCATGAAACGCAGCAGCGAAAAATGTTGCACTGATTTTCCTGAGAAAGAAAGAGCAGGAGAGTGCCATACCTACAGAGATATCTCACTCTCCTCCCCTCTCCCTAGTGCCGGAGCAGAATTTTGCTGCCGAGAGCCACACGCATACCTTGGCACCGTGGTGCAAGGGTGTGTGTGAGAGTTCAGCATAGGTTTTCTACTGGAAGATTTCCCTTCCAGTACAAAATACTATACCTAGACAAATTTTAAAACTTTTCCTACTTTGTATGTGTGCTGCACAGTGCAGCACACATGTAAAGCCAGAAAATAAATGAGAAATTAAAAATTTGTCCTTTTAACGCCTGCTTTTAAGTGGTATAAATTTTTGACGCAAAACCCTGTCTCAAATTTTTGGTAGTTTGGGTTTTGCATCAAAAAACATTGGTGGTTGCATAGGAACACCTATGTACCACCCATGTCACACCCCCTTCACACTAAGTAAAGCAAAGCAACAATTTGCGCTGCTTTCAGTACTTTTAGACAACTTTCCAGTGCAAAACAAGTTTTGCGTTTGAAAGTAAATATAAAAAAACATTTGGTGCTGGATTACGTCACTGTTGTGACACAAAACACAGCACAAAACCTTTGTAAATCTGGCCCTCAGAGTCACTTCTGAAGTCCGGGGTTCAAGGCAAGCAGGTCCAGTCTTCCCTCAGGTTCTTCAGACAGCAGGGTAGTCCTTTTTCTGATTCTTTTCAGGTCCAGAAGTGTTCCGTTGAAGGTGGCTCATTTATGCACAGTGCCAGACTGTGGGTGTCAGCTACTACCAGCCACACCCTAGCCAATTAGGCAAGAGTTCCCAGAGGTGACCCTACACACTTTTACAGCACTTCCTGAATGTTTTACTGTAAACTATCCTAACGTGCCCCTCTATACCGAAATCCAAGATGGTAGGACCTTTCTTCCCCTAGTCAGAGCTCCCTGGGCATACCCAAAGGGGTGGCTATGATAACTGACAAACCCTCCCATGTAGTCACTCCAAACCAGTCCTTGGGCAGCTCCACCCTCCACTGGAATTCGAGCCAAGCTGACCAGAAGGACAAAGGTAGGGGGTAGGCCTGGGGTCAGGTTGATCTGCTTGTGACAGGGAAGGCCTCTTTGAAGTAGAACTAGTTCTTGCACATAGCCCCCAGGCCATCCTATCAAAGGAAGGTCAATACCTACCCACACCCAAGCCCTCTTTCCTCTGTCTGGGAACAAACCCAGCTCACCACAGGGGAGCTATCCGCAGTCAGTTCAGGCATCCAGAAGTTTAGACAGGGAAAGGAAACTTTCTAAATGTACCCTTTCCAACATAGTTCGTCAAAATTTGATTTCGCCATTAAATTGGATTTTGAATAACTATTAAAATGAGTCAATGAATTATATTTTAGCTGCTTCCAACCCCAAATTATCATTATAATGTCTTATCATTTAATCTACTGTTTTCATATAGGGCCACAGTGAAAAGGGCTTTTGGGGCCTTTGCACTGTCATGACATGTGTAACATTAACTTCTACATTTTAAATGCCATGCCTTATAGGGCAATAAGGCCTACCTTAAGGGTGACTTATAAATATTTAAAAGGAAGGTTTAGGCCTGTCAAAAGGATGATTTTCACAGGTCGATATGGCAGTTTTTAAAAATGCAGAGCCAGGCTGCATTGGCAGGCCTAGAAACATGCTCTACAGTGGTTCTGTAGTGGGTAGCACAATGAGTGATGCTGCTCACTAGTAGTATTTAATTTACAGGCCCTAAGTACATGTAGTACCATATACTAGGAACTTGGAAATAAATTGAATGTGTCAATCAGGGGAATGTCAATCAGGTTCTCATTTGGCTTTGTTGATGATGCTTTTAATGGAGCTGCTGCTTGACTTGATTTAACTGCATCACTACATTTTCAAGCACAGAAGTACAAAGAGGTTGCCAATGTGGTTGGTCTAGTATATGTATAGATGGAGGAGGAGGTATATTCTGTCAATAACAAGGAGATGATATCTAATCCTTGATGTGATTGTGTCAAAATATTGGTTTGTTTGCTTGGGGGGGGGGGGGGCATGGCCACTTCTCAAGCGATAGACACAATCATTGTCAAGGTGAACCGCAAAAGTCACTAAATTAACCTGTGCTTCACTCTCTGGTAGATTGACACAAAAGCAGTCAGGCGTAACTTAGAGGCAACGTGTAAAGCATTAATGCAGCGCACAAACAGTAATAAAGTGAAAACACAACACAAGAAAAATCCCACACCAATTTAGACAAATATAATAACGTAATAAATTATTTGACATCAAAATGACAAAAATACAATCAGTAGAACCGGAGGTATGCAATTTCAAAGTTTTAAGGTAAGTACAGTACAGTACCTAAATACACAACACACCAACTGCGGCTATCTGGTCACCCCAGACTGGGACAAAGTCACAAGTTCATGCCGACCGCAATGGAGTGCGGGCTGATACAGGGACCAGGTTAAGCCCACTGAGGATTGTACCTTATGTACTTGATGTGGAGCATTGCTCCGCGCTGCTTCGGTCCTGATGATGAGCTGATAGGGCTGCGATGCGAGGTCCTGCATCGAGTTGTGATGAGCTGGGTCAGTTCCGATGAGGTGCTGCGAGGGTTGCAATGTGCGGTCCCGCTTCAAGTTGTGTCACGCTGCATCAGTTGCGATGAGGCCACCGATCAGGGGCTGCAAGGTGCTATGATGTAAGGTCTAGCTTCGCACTATGTCCAGTGGGGCCATGCTACGTCGGTTCTGAGGAAACCCACAGTTGGGCCAGAAGGAATACACTCTGATGCCAGCCAAGGGTTCAAGACTTGCGGGGCACCTTTTGGGGAACAGGACTCACTCCAGCAGCGACCAGCAGCAGGGCATAGGCAGGTCCAGGTGAGTCTGGGTTGCTGGGCTGATGCAGGGCAGGTCTCTGGAGCTTGTTATGTCCCTGCAGCTCAGTACAGGAGGCCTGTCAACTAGTCCTTGGAGTCACTCTGGTGCTTTTGGGTTCAAGGAGCAGGTCTAGTCTTCCTTCTTCAGCCAGCAGGGCAGCAGGGCGGTCCTTCTTGCAGCAGAGCAGCAGGGCAGTCCTTCCAGCAGCAGGGCAGCAGAGTAGTTATATTTCAGAGCCTTCCGCAGTTCCAGAAGTGAAATGAAGAGTGGGTCTGAGGTGGCACCCGGTGCTAGCTTTGAAATGGGAGAAGCTTCTGGAGTTTCCCACAAAAGAGGTTTTTGGAATTTCCTACCTCTCTGCCCTGGTACTAGTCTGTCTTCAGTCACAGTAGGCTAATGTGAAATTCTTTGTGTGTGAACTGAGGCAGTGTCTTTGAAGTGCATGTGTGACAGGTGACAACTTCGCCTCCCTCATCAAGTCAGGATGGCCCATCTTGTCAACACCCAGGCCCTCTATTGTGATACTGTCTGGGAGGAACACACAAAAGCCAAATGCCAATTACCCTAGTCATGTGACCCAAGAAACAGGCTGCAGGCATCAAATGGTTAGGACAAGAAAAAGCCAACTTTATAAAAGTGACATTTTCAGAATTATGACTTAACCCTCAATTGCGACCTTACCATTAAAGAATGTTTAAGTGGCAATTCCTCAGGCACCAAACATAATGTACCTACCTTCAACCACACAAAAGTTATCACTTATTGAATGTAATAAGGTAACCCAATGCTATCCTATCGAAAAGGTAGGCCTTGTAATAGTGGAAAACAAATGTGAGCATTTTTCACTACCAGGAAATGTAAAACTGAAAAGTACATATCCAACTTTTTTATAAAACATACTCTGCCCTAAGGGTTGTTTGGGGCCTACGCTGGGGTGACTTATCCTTATTAAAGAGGAAGGTTTAGGCCTGGCAAAAGGTTTATTTTTCCTGGTCGAATTGACAGCTTAAAATGGCATGCAGCCTGCAATGGCAAGCCTGAGACATGTTTTAAAAGGGCTAATTAAGTGGGTAGCGAATAAGTTCTGCAGGCCCATGAGTAAGTATTTAATGTACAGAACCTGTGTACATGTTGCACCACTTTACTAGGGACTTACAAGTAAACTAAATGTGCCAAGAGGGAAGTCAATTTCACCATGTTTAAAGGAGAGAGCACAACCACTTTAGCATTGGTTAGCAGTGGTAAAGTGCACAGAGTCCCAAAAGCCAACAAAAACGAATTCAGCAAAACAGGAGGGGTGAAGGCAAAAAGTTTGGGGTGACCCTTCAGAGAGGGCCAGGTCCAACAATTGGATTAGAAATAAGTTGTCTGATGGTGTGTTTCAGGGCGTCAGGGGATGTTTATTCCAGATTTTGTGTTGCTGCAGCTTTGGGGAGGTTGTGATTGCTAAGGAAGATATTATTGGAGTAGCTGTTTGATGGTAGAGTAATGAGGTATGCAATTTTGGGAGAGAAACTGTACCTCATTCTAGGAGGCTTGTAGATGAGGGGGCTTCTGATAGAGGGATGTACCAGGAGATGAGACCGAAGGACTAGAATGACAGCTACTATTTGAGCATTCAGGACACTCTCTGGTGCAGTGATTTTCCACATACCGTAGTCTGGTGAAACCAAGTTTCTGAGTAAATGTAATGATGGAAATGGCCCTCTCCAACGCATGTACAAGGCACACATCTTGTGAATTCAGTGAAGGAAAGACCTGCGGAGTAGGAGAGTTTAGGTGTGGCCCTTTGCTTTTCCAGGACCATGAAGGCTGCCCTTGCCTTCACCCACCCTTGTCTAGTGACAGCCAGATAAGAGTTGCTCTGTGTCCATTCATCAACCCAAAATAAAAATATCCTTTCTTTTTAGGGCTGGCTACTGACAGCTTCAGCTGTCTCGAAGAATTATGTCATGAATTGTATATAAAGTACAGTAAGATGAAATATAATGTGATAGTGAGCTTTGGGTCAGCATCATTTAGCCATTGCCTTTCATGTATTTTTCATAGAGGCCTGCTGCATGGATGAGCTGTCCATCAAAGCCATGAATTTTCGTGGACAGTCACATTGTCCTGTCATTTCTGTTCCCATTAGGTTTTGGTGAAAAAGCATCAAGTAGTCCTTTTGTTACACAGTAGATTCAACATGACATGAAGCTTGTAATTGAATTCTATGATGGATTTACTTTGTGAGACAATGACATTTTAATCACTGTTATATGACTTTTTTGTACAGGACGTTTCTGCTGTTTGCAGGTTTTCACCAGTCATAAAGACATGATGATATTCAACATTCTTACTTACTTTATTGTTTCAGCTTTCCATGTATAAGCCATACAATATAACATAAATATAAAACATAAAAACATACAAACAAAGATCTACTACAAAATTCACAAGTATAAGATCATGAGGGATTTAAAACATAAGTTAAAACATAGGTAATGCTATCCCACACCATCATGAATACGGTTCATAAATCCTAACATATATATATATTTATATATATATATATATATATATATATATATATATATATATATATATATATATATATATATATAAAATCACAATTGATGAGCCACATCATACTTAATATGATTAATTAACAGTCTTGATACTATAAAAGACTAGTGCAAGGTTGTCCTTTGTAAGAGCGTACAAGCTCCAGCGCACCTTATGGCACCAGCCTGAGTGGACAAATAAAGTCAAAGGGAAAAAGATTTAGCTGACTTAAAAATATATGTGCAAAGTGCAGAATCCAGTAACTTTGATATATGTGCAAGAACGTTGTAGTAAACTAAAACGAGATGTTTCCAAGATTATACTTCAAGCTTCTTCCAGGAGCAGAAAGTCAGTGACACTGGAACTATTGCAGCTGGCTATCTCTGGCCCTGGGAGAAAACATAGGCTACTAGATAATGCCCCTCATTATTCTCCAAACAGCCTAGGTATATGAAGCTACTGGCCTATAGAGGGCCCCAGAGTTGGTGTGGAGGCAGAACAAACGGTCTGAGATGCTCTTTCCTGGAAGGCAAGGACTTCATGCAAAACACCATGAAGTGAAGCAGGGATTATTCCCCAACGTGTTTGTAGTCACAGATGGCTGATACTGCACTTGTTATTTGCCAGTTTTTCGAGAAAGTTTTAACCGGCAGGATTCCCAATCTAAGAGGGATATGTACAAGAAAATGTCGGAGCGCGGTGTAATGCCAAATTTGGCAACGCAGCATTCCGACATTTTCAAAATGCAGGGATGTGCTGTATTTACAAAAATATGGTGCACCCCTGCGTTTCCCCTAGCACTGGTGCTAAAAAAGCTGCCTAGCGCCAGCGCAGGCACACTGCTGCCATGTTGCAAGGGTGCCTGCGCTGCAGGGGCGAATATTTATGTGCAAAAGGGACACCTTACTGCACATAAACAATCTCTAAAGGTTATCTGCTGTTTCAATGTGTGCTGCAGAATGCAGTACACATAGAAAGAGTAAAATACAAGGAGAAATTAATAATTTCTCCTCGTATCACCATCTTAAGTCCAGGTTTTACCTGGCCTTAGTTCTTGGCGCCACCCCATCCTTGTAAATATGGGGCAGAGTCAAAAAGCAATGTGTGTTGCGGTTGAACGCCCACTGCAACACCCATTGGCCGCCCCTTTGCCGCAGCGGACTGCTGCGGGAAGGGGCATATTTACAAGGTGGCGTTAAGCCATGTTAGGTGGTTTAACACCACCTTGTAAATATGGGTTATGGAGAAACACCACTGGAGCGTCCAAAATAGTGGCGCTCCGGTGGCGTTAGGGGCTTGTAAAAATGCCCCTAAATTGGATAAATAGCGACATTTTCACAGCTGGGAAGAGGAGACTATCCATATAGGGTGCAAAGAATGCAAGGATGTTCACTAATCACCTTTCTACATTCAAAGATGTTAATTTGCTGTAAATAAACGTGTGCGCAGAAAAGCTTTCATAAAGATGCAATAAAACTACTGGTCCTTTGTCTAAAGTACCTGCTTTGCAAAATTCCTATTTGTATGCCTTTTAAGTTCACCAATTACAATAGAACCTCATCTCAATACCACACACAACACGCACCGTATAATTTCAGAACAAGGATTTGGACCTATCCACCCATATCTATCCTACCATACGTACTCCACCTTACCCAACCCCACAATACCACACTGAATCTGCTGAATCTACTTTACCTAAAACACACTATCAAACCAACACTACCTAACCTATCTTATAATTACTTACCTACCTACATACACTACCTGACCTCCATACCATCCTACCTAGGAAACTTTACATACGCTAACAACTTCACATACCTTACCTACCATCATCAACCTACCTACCCTACCCAATCCATACATAACATATTATTCCTAAGCAACGATATGTAACCTACCATTCCTAATATACCTACAAACATACCTACCATTTCTAAATTACCATATGTACTGCCATACATAACCTAACTTTGCCTCTGCAGTGTATATTGTATGCCTGCCCAGAAGTGGCGGTTTTGTAAAAGAGGGGCAAGTTCTGCCTGTGTTGATTTATAACAATTTTGAAGAAGTAATTTACTATATTATAATTTACTGTATTTGAACTAATGTTTTTCAGTGGCTGTATCCTAGAAATGTTTAAACCCTGTGATTAAACTAGGACACCCATGCATACTAATCACATACTTCTCACATCTCATCATTTTGTAAACTATGACAAAAAACAACATTCACACATCTTACAAACTAACGGACATGAAGCCTAGCGCTGTACAATCACTCACAATGCACTTTGCGGTAGCATAAAACTAAGAACACTTCAACTCTCTCACAACAATCACTCCTCAAAACATTAACAGTTAAGTTAAAAAACAGTTCTATTAACCATAATATTTACTAATAGTTCAACCAAAATTCAAACAATCTAAAAATTTAAAAAATATAACATATTTCCAGTAACACTCCTCCACTACTTCTAATTTACTCATTTCGTACTATTGTTCAATTACAATATTGATACTATTAAACTAAAAAAATAAATACCTAATTAAGATGCGATTTTATAGTTATAACTTAATTTGTATGGCTTGGCCAATTGTCTGTTCGAGTGCCAGGGACAGTGAGGGTGTCAGCCGTTTCCATTAGGTAAATTGGCCCCTGACAGTCCGTCCAATGCCGTTCCCACCTGATTCTATCATATCCAGGTCCACAATGTACACCATAGAGCTCCCAAGCACAAAACACATATAAATGTCCATCACGTGCTACAAGAAAAATCTCAGACAGATCCCACGTCAGGGGTCCGAGTTTATTTGAAACAATGTTCTAACAGGACTGCATAGCCTGATGTCAAGTCCTTTTTTCCATTGATTGATTTATTGATTGATTTTATTAACAGTTTGATGTCATGCCAATAAGGCAATACAAAAGACACACAATTGATGGACTTAATGCAGAACAAATCAAAACATTCACCCCCAGTCAAGATATCTGGGTTAAATTCTTTTGCTCACCATGCCACCCCAGTTTAGACCTGGCCATATGCAAATCAGTCTTGACCCTGTGCTTCATGGGAACAGTCCAGCCCGAACTGCCAAGCCAGGTCCTCCCTGGACCGGAAACAAGCATCCTAGGACCGGTTTCGGGGTTTCACCCCTCACCAATAAGGCAATACAGACATTTCATATACATACAAATCCTAACATTAAAATGCAACATGCGGCTATAAAAAGAGCTCCAATCGTCCTCAAAGCATATATCTTTTTACACTCAATTTTTGCGCTTTTGTTTTTAAAGTGCGATAGATTACATATTTCAGAAAACTTCAATTATCATTCAGGCAAAGTGCAATTCTTTTTAAATAAAAGAAAACCGCTAAAATTGGACCTGCTCCCAATTCAAGCTAGGACACTATTCTATAAACCCATTTTCATAAAAAATATGTAATTGGTCATATATTTAGAAAGGGCAAACACTTTCAGTGTGCAAAATACATTTCCTTTGTGCAAAATAGAGCGACAGTAGTGCAAAATGCATTTATAATAATGCAGAGTGCATTTCGGTAAAATAAGCATTGACATTGTGCAAAATACCATTCCTTTAATAATGAATAAAACCTTGGCAGTACACCATACAGTTATATGCAAATATGTGGTTATAGCTAGAGGGGACCAGAAAAGATCACTTCGCGTAACAGCATAAACCCAATCTCAATGTATAAAAGGGCTTCACCATTCTCATTCAATATCTCTAATACAGTGGGACACTCTGCTTTGTTGACCATTCATAAACAACGGACAGGAATTTCCCTAACACATATCACAATAGCATATTATCGCACCTTAAAATTACTCTCATTAGATCACTTGTGCGGCAAACCTGTAGCATTCTAAAAGCCGGTAACCGCAATTTTCTTCTTCTATAGTCAAAGCAGGCACAAACTATAAGTAAAGGCAGAAAGGTTAATGATGCATTTTGGCAAAAGGGGCACTTAACTATTTCAGCCCCTGCCTTTCTAGTCAACTTCCATTTTATGAAGACTGGGACCTGACTCAGCCTGACCTTCAAGGCCCACCTCCTTATATAAATGCTTTTTTATGCCACAAGTAAGGCTGAATATGCCCTCCGTGCCTTGACTCCTTTAGATGATACAAATTATCTCTCTTACACACGTCTTCTATTTCACTCCTCCTGGAGCCCTCTTTTGCTAAGAGGTTCAATGTTTGTTTCTGATGAACTACGGACATTCTTTGGAGTTCTACCCCTATTGAAGTGTCTAGGGAGACCTTAATATCAAGAAGATTAGCAGCCCATTGACCAGCATACTTCTTTACTATTTGCCTTAAGGGCCCTCTTCTGCTCGGAGACTAAACCAATAATTAAGGAGACACTGCTTATATTTAAATAGTACACTAGTAAGGCCCAATTCTAACCTCAAGGCACTATTTACGGATTCTCTCGGCAGCTCAAGATATTTTTTCCATACATTCATTTCTATGGTCTGCACCCTCCTCAAATATTTTACCGGAAGCACCTCACATCCAGCCAACAGCAGACTAACAATTTTGGAATTATAGGTCTCTCTTAGCACTTCAATGGACTTATGGCCAATTGCCAAGTCCATCCTATATAAAGCACCTGCAATGGCCTTAGATCGCGCTTCCTGGAGGTCAATATGATGCATAAAGTTGAGGTTATACCTAAAATGAAGACCAAGATAGCGATATTCCTTCACCACCTCTACTGAGACTCCACTTAAACCTTTTATTCTGGACCCTCCCTTCCGAGAAGACCATTGCTTTGATTTTAGCCGTATTTATTTTTAGGTCGTTGGACTTGGAGTATTCTGCAAAAACATAGAATTGCCTCTAAAGGCCAACTGATATACAATCCAACAAAAGTATATTATCGGCATAAAAAATTACTGAGATGATCTCGTTGCCTAATTTTGGTGGAAAGGATCGAGCCTGATTTAATCCTACCATGGCATCTGCAATATATATAGAGAACAGGAGTGGGGCCATCATACACCTCTGCCTCAATCCATTAGGGGTGGCAATTTTTCTAGACAGTGCTCCATTACCACCTAGTTCGACCCTGGTCCATGAGCCTTCGTTTAGTTGGATAATCGGCTTTAATAAATCTGGAGAGCACTCCCATTTCCTCATCTTCTCCAAGAGTAAAGGCCTATATATAGTGTCAAACGCAGTTGGCAAATTGATGTATGACACATACAGAGGTTGTTTCTTTTTAAGGGCATATTTTTCAGGCAAAAAGATTTAATATTAGACAGCTATCCATTGTTGAATAGTCTTTACAAAAGCCCATTTGGACCTTAGGTAGGATACTAGTGTCACTTACCCAATCTTCTAACAACCTCAGGAGATGTTTCGCATATACCTTACTGGTGATTTGCAGCAGTGTGATCACACGGTAACTCGACGGCAGGTCTCGCTTCCCCTTTTTTTACAGCGGGACCCTAATACTACCCTTCCATGTTCTCCGTATCTCCTGACTGCTGATTATTGCTCCAAATACCAGTACCAGGGATTGAGCCCACAAACCTGGATTAAGTTTGATTATATCAGAGGAAAGGCCATCAGGACCCTGGGCCCTAGAGGTTTTTAGACCTTTTAGTATGGACTCAATACTCCCTACTGTTGGGGCCAAGTGGCTCACCCACACCCCCCTATCTGAGGCCCCAACATGCATGCTCCCCACTCCTCCATCATTTACCTCTTTAGGTTGGTACAGCTCTGATATGTAACTCATCCATGTTTCCTCCGAGACTGGCACTGCTACAATATATTTGGTTGCCCCCAGCACTCTATTTACTATGCTTCAAAATCCCTTAGTAGTTTCCGATCTCAGGGAGACACTTGCTTTGGTCTATATACTCTACCTGTCTTGCCAAGCTATTCTACTAAGCTCTTTCTTAAAGCTTTTCCTATGACATTTAATTAAATATTCCTTATTAGCCCCACCTCTTTTATAGACCTCCCGTATGTTCTTATTTAATGCCGCCTTGGCCTGTGTTTTAGCAAAGCCAGGTGACCCCTTCCTGCCCTGACCACATTTTCAGCCAGCCATTGAAACAGCTCCAGCCACGGAGACAAGAGTCACGTGTGATTAAAAAATACTGACATATTCATAATGTCTAAATGCAGCAGGACGGTTACGTCAGGGCCATTAAAGATGGTGCATCCACATGGCCCTTCAAGGGCTAAATGATGCTCTCTGTAGAAGCCAATGCCAGAACATCCCCGAAGCTGGGACGTTTTAACTATATGTCATTGTTTGAATCATGAATGAAGTTCCAGTGCCCTGTGCTGTAGGACACTTTACCCTAAATCTGCTAAAATCACAATGTGACATGCCTATTTCCACCCATTGGCTGAACTCTGCGGAATCTTGCAGAGTTTTTTTGTAACTCCGCCAAATTCCACAGAGTCATATTCCACGAGTTCTGTTCACCCCTTAAAATAACTAGTATCAATCTGGAAAATTGGAAGCGCAAGTTTATCAAAATCAGCAGAATTTTACCTTCCTAATGTGAACATGTCAGCAAACTTTATAAGTCTAGAACATAGTTTCAATTCATCTAAAAACGTACTTAGAGTGCCAACGTGAACTTTCTAACACAGAGTGTCAAAGAGAACTTTCTAACTCATGCAAGCACAGGTTAGTAAGGTCCCAAATGTGAATTTTGTTAGTATAAACTTTAAGGAAAATAATGCAACTCATCCTTGTGGGACTCACACCTTTCCTGATCGGGTCCTTCATGAAACTCCAGGCTCCACAATGCAAAATACTATGCTTATGCCTGAATTAAATATTACTGGTCAGTGGCACTGAATTCTGGGGTATGGTCGTCAATGGTCCATTAGGTGCATGCTCTCATTTGACTATGTATCTGATAATAGTAATAGTTGCACAGTGGGCCTAGCTTGAAGCAGTCATGGACCGAATGTGGCCAGGAGCTGAGTGGGTGGCATAGGTTAGATGGTTGTACACTAAACCCACAGTACAGGTCCGCATAAGTCGAACTGTGCCTGACTCCTAGGATATGTGCCCATCGTCCACACTCCTATTAGCATTCGCTATAGAACTATTGGCAGAGTTGTGTAGGATGCAAGGTAGGGGAAGAGGTCTGCGAGGGGCTGGAACTAAATATCTAATTTCTCTATATTGTGATGACCTGTTGCTGTATGTGTCCTACATGGACACGGGTCTATCATAAATGCTGCAGCACTTACAAGAGTTTGGGGAAATGTCTGGGCTTAAAGTGAACCTGACAAAGACTTGAGTCTTCCCATTACACCCCTTCTCGAACAGACCCCAGACCCTGACCCCTGAGGTCAGCTAGGCCGCATGAACGTTCCAGTGCTTGGGGATTCAAATTTATCCTACCTAGAAGACCTCTGGGAAGGTAATTTGGGGGTGGTGTTGCGCTCCTTATGGGGTTGAGTGGCCTTTTGGTGCTCCTTACAACTCCCATTTATAGCACAGGTCACATTAGCTAAAATGATTATGCTACAGCAGCTGCTCTACTATTTTACCAATCTTTCAGTCTGGGTTCCTTTAAGTTGGTTTACATAATTGGGCTCGCTATTAAGAGAGCTTAAATGGGATGGTGGGCAACACAGGATGTTCTTGGACATACTTTGGCGGCCCACCCTGGAGGGAGGTCTGGGGTTACCAGACTTTGAACTGTACTATCTATCAGTCCAGCTGCAGTGGATCACGCTGTGGCTGGATGGCGAGAATTTGGTAGATCTAGGACCGATGAAAGCAGTACCTAACCAGGGAGCACTGCTGGACTGGATTTTACGGCGAGTGCTGAAGAGGGCAGGTGATGGCATACTCGTGACGACGACGCTTTGGAGTTTGTGGTGTAGTGTTCAGGAGGCATCGGGGAACCTCGCCCTTTCACTGATGGGACTGCTGCATGGGTACCCTTCCCATGTATTTCTTGGAAGCGCAACTGGCGGCTTGGACGGAGGTGGGAATAGAGACCACCAGGGACTGTTATCATGCCTCCACATTGATACCCTCAGAGGTTCTTGTTGAGGCACATGGTTTACCCTCTGGCTAATTCCTTACATATAAGGCACTGGGCATGGACATTCAAGGCCCTATAGGATGCAGGAATGGAGGAGCCCCAGACACATAATGTCTTACATTTATTAATGTCACTGGGTAAGGGTAGGCATCTGGTTAAATGGTTATATGGGCTCTCAATGAGAAGGCGCAGAAGCCATTGATTGCCCTTCGGCAAAGATGGAATTACTTATTGGGCAGGGAGATTTCAGACCAGGATTGGGCAAAAATGCTGGCTTTCCCACAAAAAGTTTCTCAGAATTCTCACTTTAAGGTTATTCAGTTCAACTACCATCACCAGACTTACCTCACCCTGAAGAGACTGAGTAGGATCTATGGGGGGAAGCTAAATGCAACCCCCGCTGTGCACTAGTGGAGGACGATTTTTGCCATATGACATGAGCCTGTCTTATTGTAAGGTTGTTCAGGTCATCGGTGGTGCAGAGGATGAGTAAAATGGTAGCTCAGACAGTGCACAGGAAAGTGAGGAACCGCTTTCTTGACTTGGGGTTAATATTGGCTAAGAGGCCAATATGACCTGGAAATCTGTGGCATTGTGTCCTAAGTAACTAGAGCTAAATGCTGGGAGTAAGTTGGGGGAAAAACCTACCCAAAGTGCACATTTAGTGAGTGAGAGCAGCTGCTCGCGCTCGCTATTCATGTTCTGTTGCATTGAACGCTATTTCTTAGTGCAAAATGTATCTTCGCATTCATTTTGCACATGAGATGGAATTTTTGTACCAAGAAAATAGCGTAAAATGCAGAATCCCTTTGCTCGCATAATTCTGCGCAATCCCATGGAATTTTCAGGTAATTCCGCGTGATTAAGCTACACAGAATTACACAAGTTATACCCACCTCTACTTACCAGAAACTCTAAGATATAAAACCCCCTTTCCAAAATTGAGAGTGGACCAAAAAACATAACTATTTTGCTAAACTGGCTAATTCATTAAGGACCATGCAGTAATGTGTTAACCAGCGGATGTGCTAATATGTAGCACGCCACATACGTGTCCCCTTCTTCTACTATATATGACCTGTTGTTTCTTTACTTTGAATTAAAACAGAAATCTGCCAAACCTTTGCTTTTTCATAGTTTCTAGAAGACACAAGCCATTTCGCATGCTATTTAGTTCCAATTTAGGCTTATTTGGTGCTAAAATGTTCCCAATTTACACATAAACCTATATTTCAAAACATTTCTCAAAGGTATTTGGAAAGAAAGACTTCAGGTTGAGAATGGAGCACTGTTATTGATAATGTTATGAATTCTGTGGCCATAACAGTTAAAATGTGTTCCTAGACTGGAGTGAAAATCACAAAGGACTGAGTATGGCTGTGCTTTTTTATATTTGTGGAAGAGCCAATCATGTTGGGTCAGAAACCTCACCTTGCCTTTCCTCTGTGTTCGGTTTGTGCCAGTGGTTGGAGGTGGCTGGCAAGACACTGATTTTTGGGTTCTCATCATCAGACCTTAGGAAAGTGACAAACAGGGATAAAGGGAGAATGTATGGATTAAAACCTGCAACAGTCAGCTCGAAAGGCAGGAAGTGTGGGGTGATGGAAGAAACACACCTGAGGTGGCATGAAGACTAGAAAGTTCTTGCCATTCAGCAACGCGGACATTTGATATTTTGGGACACTGCATTTTATTTTTTACAGTTTATGCACTGCTTCTCTTCTTTAAGTGGGCAAAATATAACAGAACATTTAACATCACTGGCAGTATATTTTTTCATGACGAACTTTGAACTCAGGCTCTTAGTGCTTTATCACACCAGAAGATTTATCATTGATAGGCAGTGCAGAACAACAGTTCTAATTTTGATTTTCTCCGTAAATATCGTTAACTATTAACAGAGAAAAAGTAATAAGATGCCAACAAGACATCTTATTGATTTACTCTGAAGAAACACCCCGCAGCAGTGCTCTGCAGATTAATTTTACAAATCATGCAGGCTTTATGCCTATATTGTTTTACATGCAGACCTAGCAAGAGAGTGGTTTATAGGGGTTAAGTTGCAAGACCAGGAAACTCTGTCAGTGATCAAAGTCTTTCTTTGGGTGTTCTTTACCTCTGTGTATTCTATTTTCAACTGTAAAATTACCAACCTGCACAATTATTGACTCCATGATATCAACTATCTCAATATCATCAGGGTAATGTGTATATACATAGAAATTCACTGAAAAAAACAAAGGTTACAGATACGTTATAGTTAGGCTGACATTTCACTTGTACAAAACCAGAGAAATTCAGCAGTTATAGTTAGCTGAGCTAACTATAACTCACGCACCCGCAATGCACTGCTTATGACCTCACATATTACATCACTCATGACATGGTCAGTGACATCACTGATGACCTCTCAAATGACATCACTGATGACATCATCCAGTGACTGTGAGTGTTTTAAAAAAGTTTATGAATGTTAAATATATATACGAAGGTGTATTGATGAATCAGTGAGTGTATGAGTGCCTGTATGGATGATTCAGTGGGTGCATGACTGACTGTATAACTCAGTGATTAGGTGTCTCAGTGAATGTATGGTTGAATGACTAGGTTATGCGAATGTCTGTATCAATCTGTCAGTTGGTGTCTAAGTGGCTGTATGGGTGATTGATTGGTTGTCTGAGTACCTGTATGAGTGTCTGTGTGGGTGGGTGAGCAGATGTGTGACTGCCTGCATGGATGAGTGAGTTGGTGAGTCAGTGGCTGTATTTGTTAGTGAGTGCATGTGTGAGGGGCTGTATGGATGACTGAGTGTGTGTATGGCTGTGTTGGTGAGTGAATGGATGTATCAGTGGTATATGGGTGAGTAACTGCATATGCAAAAGGCAGTATATGTGAGTTTTGGGAGTATAGGAATGACTGTATGTGTGACTGAGTGATTGCGAAAGTGGCGTAAGGCTGAGTGTGTGCTTGTGTTAGTGACTGTATAGGTGAGCGAGTATGTGTTAGTATTTGTATGACTAAGTGAGTGTGTGTATAACTGTTTAGGTGAGTAAGTAGCTGTGTAATTGACACTATGGGTGAGTGACTAGGTGTGTGAGTAGCTCTATGGGTTACTGCTAGTGTGTGAGTGGCTGTATGGGTGTATGAGTGGATATATCATTGGATGTATTGGTCAGTGAGTTGGTTATGAGTGGCTGTATAGGTGAGTGTGTGCTTGTTTCAGTGACTGTATAGGTGAGTATGTGTTAGTATCTGTATGAATAAGTGAGTGGGTGTGTGTATAACTGCATAGGTGAGTAAGTGGCTGTGTGATTGACTTTATGTGTGAGTGAGTAGGTGTATGAGTAGCTCTATGGGTGTCTGACAGTGTGTAAGTGGTTGTATGGGTCTATAAGTGGATATATCAGTGGCTGTATTAGTGAATGAGTTGGTGTATGTGTGGCTGTATGGGTGACTGAATGGATGTGTGTGTAGTCTTATGAATCAGTGACTGGGTGTGTAAGTATGGGTATGGGTGTGCCAATGGTTTTGAGAATGCTAGTGTGTAAGTTGGAGTGGGTGTATGAAAGGTTATATTGGGGTGTGAATGGGTGTGTCGGAGATTCTGTGGATGATGTAATTAGTGATGTCATCAGTGATGTCATTTGAGATGTCATCAGTGATGTCACTGACCATGTCATGAGTGACGTAATATGTGAGGTCATAAGCAGTGCATTGTAGGGGCACGAGTTATAGTTAGCTCAGCTAAATATAACTGCTGAATTTCTCGGGTTTTGTATGAGTGAAATGTCAGCCTAACTATAACGTCCCTATAACCTTTGTTTTTTTCACTGAATTTATAAGTTTTTTTAAATTCTATTTCCTAACTATAATGGCCCTGTAACCTTTGTTTTTTTCAGTGAATTTCTAAGGTTTTTTAAATGTAAATTCCTAACTATAATGTCCCTGTAACCTTTGGTTTTTTAAATTCTATTTCTTAATTGTAACGTCCTTTTTTAAGTGAACCTCTAACATTTTCATATTTTTTCTCTATAATTGTATATTATATTTATACTATATACCACTCATTTTTGATTTGGTATGTGTTTATCAGAAAGTACATTAATAACTGGTTTTAATTTTAAGAATTTTTTGAGTAGGCACAACATTGTCGCATTTACTGTGGAGAATCTGTGATCAGCAAATGTATTTCACATACTGACAAATACACTTAAAGACTGTGGTGGCAATGACCTAGGCACATTGACTGGGGTAGGGCTGGAAATCCTAATGAAGAATACCTTTTCAGAACTGATCTCGCTTTTCCCTCCCACTGTCTTAGTGTACTCTAATATATGCCAAAGACAGAGATGAAAGTGGTCAAATCAATTCTGTCCACAGATTGACAAAGCCAGGAAAGATGTTAATAAAACTGTTTCTGCATTCCTCAGAGACCATCGCATGGGCTGTATCTATAACACCAATCTGCGTTTTGACATGCATGGAATTTATAGAAATGATGGAGTGCACTTTACAGATGAAGGCAACAGGGTGTTTCTAAGTAATCTAAAACTCTGCATCTAGTCTTATGTATAGCAGCCATATACACACAACCAACGCAACGGCTCTTGTCAGAGCCACCATAGTACCCGAAATAGTGCACATTTTTTTCTAAAGGTTTTTTCTATCGTTTTTGACAATCTTCGCGATGAGGTCGCGATCCCCGCGGACACGTCGCGAAAATGGAAAATTAAAGCAGACATTCAATGACCACCAACACATACAAAAATAATATGTAAAAAAATCCATTCTGAACATTGCACTACACATATTACTATATACATACTTCTTTTAAAGCATGTTTAAACTCAAATATTTGTACTAAGTTTCTTTAAAAACCATCTTTCAGACTTCTTTACCATTTTCGCGGTTATTCGGGATGTCGCAAAGGCGCCGTTAACCGCGACAATCGCGCCATTTCCATAAAGTCTAAAACATATATATCCACACATACTAAAGTATTTTACATACTGGGAGTCTCTTACAGTATTCTCTAAAGTCATGTTTTTCTAGAGAGTTTCTATAAAAATCATCTCTAAAACCAATTTTATAGATTCGCGGTGACTCCAGAGATCGCGATGACGTGGGTAATCGCAATTCCCCTGACACATCGCGAAAACGAAAAACAAAAGCAGACATTCAATGACCACCAACACATTCAACAATTATAACTATATAATTAATTCTAACCATCACAGTAGATAACTCACTATATAAATAACCCTATAAAAACATTTATTAGAATCTCAGTTTCTCTATAACAATGTGTATTAATGATTCACTGATATACTTTTTTATATTCCCACCAATTTTCGCAGCGACTTGGCTAGTTGCGGCATCCCCGCGATGGTATACGGGGGCCACACTGGCAGTTGCGTCGTCATGGCGAATATCACACGCGATTAAAAAATCTATTTTGGACACATAACTTGTGTCACTAACACCCCCATTTCTCAAAAATGGGGTCAGAGTACGTCTACTCTGACCCCTTATGTTAGCTTTTTCAGGAATTTTCAGCCCCGGGAACCATTCCCGATCAATAAAATGGCGGTTGCAACTTTCTGTTCAGGTTCCGTCCAGCCAATCAGAGCATTTCCGTTGATGCGTGCATTCGCAATTCATCGCAAAACCGTCGAGAAATATCCGCGGCCAGAGATATCACTGTAATTTTCAGCTTAAATTTCGCAAAAACTACGGAACGGATTTACACCAAATAGGCAAAAGGCACTTCCTTGAACCAACATCTACCTCCCTGGCAAATTTGGAGTAAGTCCATTAAGTGGTTCGGGGTGTAGCTGTGGCTAAAGGTTCCTATGGGAATTAACATTACAAACACACCCTTATTTCGCACCCCAAATTCTTGGTCCCCACTGCACGGATCACCCCCAAACTTTCCATGACAACCAGAACCTACCCTGACACTTTTGTTTGGAAAATTTCATGAAGATTGGTCAAAGGACCCCAAAGTTATAGATAAGTCAAAAAATGCTTTTCCTATAGAAACTAGGTCCTAATTATAACTACCCACTGGTGACTAGGGATTTTAGACGTGACTACAGCCCGAACCGCTGAACGGAATTACACCAAATTTGGCAGAAAGCTAGATCTTGGTCCAGAAAGAGTGCTTTTTATAATTTGGTGTAAATCTGTTCAGTAGTTTTGGAGCTATTAAAGTGAAAAGATTTATGAATATCTAGAGACCCAGATCCACCGTGGTGGATCCATGCGCCACCATGCGCCAATAGCAATGCCGTGATTTGCTGGCCACAACCTGAGAGGAAAGCTGTGGCCACCATTTTGTGCATTGGGACTCAATTTCCAGGTGGGGGAAATAAAATTTAAAAGTGATAGAAGGGGTCAGGATAGAGGTACCCTGACCCCATGGGGCTGATGGAGCGGTCTGTGAAAGACCTCTCATGGGCAAGAAATTGTTCAAAAACATTTTGTTTAGTGTGCCAGGATCCGTGGATCTCCACGGTGCTCAGCGTGATCCCTGTGTGCTCGGTGGTGGATCCACAGATCCAGACCCCAATTACCCACATACAACCATTCATAGACACACACACCTACTCACACACTCACTCATACACTCGCACACCCACTTACACATTCACAAAACAACTCATACAGCCACTCACACACCCACAAAATGACTCACACACACCCACTCACAGACCTACATACCCACTCACACACCCACTCATTGACTCACACAGCAGCTCACACATACACTCACACATGCACACAATAACTCACACGCCGATACAGCCTCTCACACACCCACTCACAGACCCACAAAACCACACAAACCCACTCAGACCTACAAACCGCTCACAGACCCACACAGCAGCTCATACATGCACTCACACACCCACTCATACACTCACACACCCACTTACTCACCCACACAACCACTCGCACAGCCACCCACATACCCATACAGCCAATCACACACCCACTACCCCACTCACACACCTATTCACACACCTACACAACCACTCGCACACCCACTCACACATCCATATAGCCACTCACATACCCACACAGCCACTCACACAACCACACAAAGGCAGTGATGTACTTGCAATAGCATATGTTTGTAATAAATGAAATGAAATGAAATGAAATAGAGATTTATGGAGCGCAAACATTCACCCAGGGGTATCATGGCGCTTGCTCAGCACAAGACATACCGGACCAATAAAAAGCAGCCTCAAAGATTGAAAAGCCACGTCTTTAGTGCCTTCCTGAATGGCAACAGATGAGTTTCTTCCTTTAGCTGCACCGGAAGAGAATTCCAAAGTTTGGTCGTGCCAACCAGAAAGCTCGTGCCACCCCAGGCGCACTTTTTAAACCTTGGAACTACCAGGTTGTGAGAGCGTGCTGAGCGAAGCTGGCGGGCAGGAACATAAGGCAACAGATTCTGTTTGAAGAATGCTGGCCCTTTATCATGTGTGGCTTTGAACACAATGCAGAGAGCCTTAAACTCAATCCGCCTTTCCACTGGCAGCCAGTGAAGCAATTTGAGTGCTGTGGAGGCCGATTTATATTTCGGGATATTCAACAATAAGCACGCTGCAGCATTTTGCACTATCTGCAACTTATTGAGGCATTTTTTATGAAGGTTCATGAAGAGACCATTACAGTAATCGGCTCTAGATAATACAAGAGCCGAAACCACTAATTTCCTCAACTCAGCTGGAATGAATGGAGGAATCTTTCTCAGTATTTTTAAGGTGTAGAAGGAGGCAGATGTCACCTGATTGACGTGGCCCTCAAAGAAGAGCGTCGAGTCAAACGTGACCCCCAAGTTTTTGACCTTATCTTTTGGATTGGGAAGCGACCCTAATTCTGCGGGCCACAGAACAGGGGTCCAAAAGTTGGTGTGGTTGCCAAAAAGTAAGACTTCGGTCTTACTAGCGTTCTACTTCAAACAATTCGAAGACATCCATTCCCCCACCTGACGGAGACAGGTATGGAACTGTGCCGCTGTATCGTCTGGAGAGCCTGACACTGAGACCACAATCTGAGTGTCATCTGCGTACGAGATAGCAGAGAAACCCAGAGATCTTATTAGCCTAGCCAGTGGCGCCACATAGATATTAAAAAGGGTAGGGCTCAAAGACGAGCCCTGTGGTACTTCACATGGCAACGTGAAGTATGGCGACTTGAAATCAGCAAGAGCCACAAATTGCTCCCGACCAGACAGAAATGATTTTAGTAAAGCGAGCGCTTTCCCTTTGATACCCACCCCCTCCAATACTTGCAAAAGTTTCTGATGGTTTACCGTATCAAATGCTGCAGAGAGGTCGAGCAGCACGAGTGCTGCATTGCCTCCTGCGTCAACGGTCTGCCGAATCATTTCAGATGCTGAAATCAGCGACAGTTCAGTACTGTGTTGCTTCCTAAATCCAAACTGGAAAGTATCTAAACAGGCATGCTTTTCCAGGTAATCAGAAATAACGATATTCATGGCTTTCTCCACCATTTTTGCAGGCAGGGGAGTCTGGAAATTGGTCGGTAATTATTAGGATCTGCTCCATCCAGATTCACTTTTTTTAGAAGGGGGAGAACAGATGCCAATTTCCAGTTCGCCGGAAAAATCCTGGAAAGAAACATTTGATTAAAAATAGGGGTCAGGTGAGACGCAAAAACCTCAGGTAAAAAATGAAAAATTTGGGGGGGACAGGGATCTAGGGGGGACCCAGATTTAGTAGACAGCAAAAGATTAATGACCTCCTCCATTGTTAACAAAGGAAAGGAAAGAAGTTCATAAGGGTCACTACTGTCGGCGGATATGAGGGAGGTTTCCTTACCACGGAGGCAGCACCAGGAGTCCCTAATGACAGTGACGTCCCTGCAGTACCACTTTGTAAGAACCCGCTGTAAACCGCATTAACCTTGTCTTGAAAAAACGAGGCCAGGGAGTTACAGAAAGTTTGGTTTAATGGTGAGACGATTACCTCAGGGCATTTGGCTAACTTTTTTACTGTAGAGAAAAGTTCCTTCGATGAGTTTTTAGCATTTATTATGGCTGTAGTGAAATAGGAGGCTTTCTCCTTAAGTACTAGTTTTTTGTAATCAAGCAAAGCTTGTTTATAAACCATCCTATTGCTAGTGTCGTCGGAAGATCTCCACTTCCTCTCCAAGCGACGGCACTTTTGTCTCTGTAGTCTGAGTTCTTCAGAAAACCAAGGTTCCGTGTGCCTTGACCTACGGCATATAGAGGACTTGACCGGAAGCACCTGATCTATAGAGCTCCTTAACCAATCCTCAAAGATGGCAGCTGCCACAGAGGGAGTCTCTGAAAAAGCAGGAGGATTCTGGGACAGGGAGCTTTGAAGATCCTCAGTTGCAAGCCTATTCCAAGGTCGGACCCTTTTCAGCTGTTTATAATCCAATTTCCCTGCCTGAGGGTTTTGGATGAGTAGTGAAAACATTACTGCTTTATGGTCTGACCACACAAGCGGAAGTGAGGGGAGGCAATGCAAAGATTTATTGTTTATAAACAGACCATCCAGCAAATGTCCCCCTGAGTGGGTGCTACCTGTTACCTGCTGAGTGAGGCCTAAGCTACTTGTAATGTCAAGAAAATTAACAGCATCTCTATCTAAGGGATCTTCAAAATGAAGATTGAAATCACCCAAAAGTGTAAAATCTGATGACTGAGATATGTTGTCCAAGGAAGTACCTATGGTATTCATAAACTCGGCCCGGGGTCCAGGTGGCCGATAAAGTAAGATGCCATTAAGAGCATGGTGGTTATTTATTAGAATCTTGAACATTAGGGATTCCACGATAGGGCCATTATTTTGTGGGTTGAAAGTTCCTTTCCACGTGTTCCTATATATAACAGCTAGCCCCCCGCCCCTTTTCCCCACCCTGTCTTGTCCATACATGGTAAATCCGGCCAGGACCGCAGTGGCTAAGTCAGGGTCTGAAGAGGCGTCCCCCCATGTTTCTGTGACAAAGGCTAGGTCCACAGCATGTGCTTCTACAAACAGCGCAAACTCAGTCGCATGTTTACACAGGGAGCGGGCATTTATTAAAGTGCCTAGAACAGCGTTTGACCCTCCCACCTCATCCTGCGTAGGATTGCAGACAGCTGATTTTAGTTGTGGTTTAGACGGGCAAATAATTAAACTACACTCCGGGCATTGAGAGGGAGCCATAGAGGAGTAAAAAATGGACCTAGCCTTCCACCCGCACCTATCTTTTTTATTCAGGTCGAGTAGTTGGTCCCTGGTATAGGTGAACCCAGAAGCGAAATGGGTGCTGAATCCGACAGCATGCCTGGCACTAGGCACGGGCCAGGCGCGGACGGGCGCAGACGGGCATGCCTTTGGCGCGCCAGCGGCGCGCCCGCTGCGCGGCCTCTTAGCGGCTGTGCTTTTATCTCCCTCCCGTAGCTGAATCCAGAGCGTAAGCCCGCCCCTGCACCTTCCTGTCAAAGTGGAAGTGCACCAATGAAGGCGGTCCCCGTTAGCAGCCCCAAGAGATGCAAGATCTACTAAGTGCAGGTATGCTAAAACAAGGTGCAAAATCGGCAGTTGATTAAAATAAGAAACTTTCGTTTTTCTTTTTTTTTAAAAGAAGAAACTTTCGTTTCCTTAAAATGAAGAAAACTTTCGTTTTTTAAAAAGCACAATCGTGTTACTGTTTTAGAATTGAATGTGTGCAATATAACCAACACACCCCTTATTTGTCCAAGGATTCTCGACAGATGCATTGCATTTATGGAAAGGCTACATAAGTTACCTTACATTAATTTTTTTTTTTTTTAAATACATAAAAATTAATGTGTGAATAAAATATATTTATAAAGTTGTGAAAATGTATATATGCAAACTGAACTTATGGGTCAAATTGTAGTACAATTTATATTTAAAGAAATGGTGAAATTCACCAAAAAAAGAAAGGTTACAGAGACATTATAATTAGGAAACCGCATTAGAAAACCGTAGAAATTCACTGAAAAAAACAAAGGTTACATGGAGGGACATTATAGTTAGGAAACTGAATTTAAAAAACCTTAGAAATTCACTGAAAAAACAAAGGTTGCAGGGACATTATAGTTAGGTTCCAATTTTACACACACATGCCCATAGGAATTCAGCAGTTATAGCTACCAGAGCTAACTATAACTTATGCCCCTGCAATGCACTGCTTATGAACTCACAAATTACATCATTCATGACATAGTCAGTCACATCACTGATGACATCTCAAATGACATCACTGGTGACATTATCCAGCAAAGTAAACTTCAATATACTTAAAAAATACCACTTACATTTTTTAAAATAAGAAACGAAGACAGGTGAGAGACCTACAGCAGAGAGCTCACTGTAACCTTTTCAACTACTAAACTCACTTATCACCCAGGAGAGAGTTCTCAGTGGATAGTCCTGTCCCTTCTAAACCACTACTCTAAACACTAATAACCAAAGTAAGTCGTCTAACCATACAGGCTAGTCTAGGGCAAACCACAACAACACCATTCGTCAACCTAGAAAGTCGTCAGTTCTACACAAACCACTGCAACACATACACCCAGTAGAGAGGTATTAGCAGACAGGCCATTGTGTCACAAACCACTAGTAAAATTATTCTTCATCCTGGAGAAAGGTGTCAGCAGAGAGGTCAGTCTGCTGCAAACCACTACTACACTGAGCGATCACCCTAGAGAGAGGTCTTAGTGAACTGATGAATTTATTGCAAACTACTAATTCACTCATTCATCACTAAGGAGAGAGGTCTAAGCAAGGTGGTCCGCATGTTGTAAAACACAACTATACTCAGCCATTACTGTTGAGTGTAGTCTCAATGAACAGCTTAGACTGTCTCAAACCACTACCATAGACAGACATCAGCAGGGGACGTGTGCATGGTAGAGGCTAGTTCACTCATAGATAATAAACCCACTTTAAAAATGGGATTATAGTTCAGATGATAAATGTTGGAAATACTAACACTAGTAGTACAGAAAGAATAGTAATGTAACTTATGCAGCAACTCAGTATACATCGTTCAGTGTCAGAAACATTTACGAAACACTCACACTCACTGGATGATGTAATCAATTATGTCATTTGAGATGTCATCAGTGATGTCATCAGTGATGTCACTGATCATGTCATGAGTGATGTAATATGTGAGGTCATAAGCGGTGCATTGTGGGGGTGTGTAAGTTATAGTTAGCTCAAGTAACTATAACTTCTGAATTTTTAGGGTTTTGTGTGTGTAAAATCTGAACCTAACTTTAACGTCCCTGTAACCTTTGGTTTTTCAGTGAATAGATATGTACATATTCACTGGAAAAACAAAGGTTAAGTTGACATTATAGTTAGGTATGAGAATAATATCTCACTTTACATTTTTAAAAAACCTTAGAAATTTACTGAAAAAAACCAATGTTAAAAGTGACTTGATAGTCTCCGTCAGCCAATTTTGATCATTTAGCAACTCTAAATCCGGAAGAGTAAAGAACTCTGGCACAGCAGGCCCCACTGCCCCCACAGCAGGGCCCTTGCCATGCCCCTCACCATCGAATTCAAGCAAACATCCCGTGGAAGTCATGTCATTTGTAACTGAGACATCCTCCGGACCTTGACCAAAGTAAGTATTCAAAAGGGTCTCCCTGGCAGGACTTAAATCCTGCTCCTGCATTTCAAACGTGCAACTTACAAAATTTAGCACAGCATGGCTGTTTAATGCAAGGCCCAACTGTGTGCCTCCTTGGGGCCCAGCTCTGGGCCACTACTTTCCTGAGCTAGAGAGACCAGCTGTTGAACGATCTCCTTGGCACCAACTCCAACCTCATGTAAGGCAGGAGATCTACTAAGTGTACTTCTCTTTGGTGAGGGAGAACAATTCTGACCAGCTTGGGGTTGAGCTCTCTGGCAAATGGATACAAGATGGAGAGATGAAGGGTCCATGAGCATGTCAGGGCATAATGAAACATCGGAGACCATCTCCGTTTTATTCAACTCTTTATCACTCCTAGAAAAGGAGTTTGAAATAAGAGGATGAGACTTCAAGTGGAACAACTGAGACTTCTTCCGACAAATAGATTTTTTTTAGTTTCAAGGGGTTGTTCGATGGATTAGGCAAATTAGTTGCAGCAATCAGGCGACCAGAGCGTAACTTCCTTAATGCCATTTTAACCAAGACAGACCGAGGAAGGATAGAACTCATCACTCCGAAGAAAGAAGGGGAGAGTCAAATTCCCACACCCCTATACCTTCAGCACCGGCTGGAAATTCCTTAAGGGTATAGTTAGTATCACTTATTGGTAGACACCCCTGCTTGTTCACGGTTACAGGTTACTGGGCACTGGCCACTCACACAGATCTCACATGGAACTGTCAAGGGATAAACAATGTTGAACAGCTTCCACTATGATAGTGCCAACAAGTAGCCACCTTCAACTTTTTAAACAACTCAAACTCCAGGACGGTGATCCAAAGAAGAAAAAAAGCTTCACAGGCCTCTGAAGTAAAAGAAAAGAGCAGGATCTCACTAGACAACTCCACAAGCCGCATGAGCTGCTTCCATGAGGCCACGACTCTCCTTCTGCAGTGGCTAGCTATAACCACTTCTCACCCTCTCACTCCCCTTGGCATGGGTGGAATGCAGCACAGCATAACACCTTGCCTCCAGGGCATGTGAGCAACTTCCAGTGCAATCCTTCAATCAAAATCAATTCAGAGCCTACCACAGAGAACTGCTGATGACTGACTGAACTACTGAGGGTTCGAGGATTCATGGTTTAATGGTCCTTCTGTCATATAAGCTGAAGTCCAGCTCCTCTTGTCCCCCCCTGCCTCCACAAGCCAGAAGATCACTCCACTCCACAGCAGGCATAGACAAAACACGTGAGGCAAGAGAAAAAAGGGAGGGGGGTAAACGACTCAGGCCAAGGGCAGAAAGCTCAAGACTAAAGCCAGGGCTCAACCAACAACCAAGTAGGAAGAATAACTGCACCAACTGTGTGAGGACCAGGGGCCAGAAGAGCGCGGGAGCGAAGGAGCAAGAGCTTTACTCGCACCACGTTACTCCTCACTCAGCGCTCTCAGGCATTCTCTCCAGCCCCAATGCAACAGTTCAAAGGTGCAGCAACGCACTCAGAAATGCTCCCCTGGACCCTGCCCGGCACTCTCACGGGCACTCTCACTGGTCCCACTTCGATGGTCCACACCGCTTACTCCGCTTGCTCTGCTTTCTACGGAGCTCCGGCGTCCTCCGGCCCCTCACATAATAGCCTCCCAGTGACCTCACGTCCTCATGTTAACATGTCTGCAACTTGTCTTGGGTGCATTCACCAAATGCTGTAACTAACTGCCTAAAAATAAACATTTGAAATGAAAGGTAATGACATTTGGAAGAAGAAGGAAGAAACCACATTTCACTTGATGGCTTGATAACTGTCCACTAGATTAAGTATTGAAATATTCCTAGGTAGAAATTATTTTCTGACCCTCTCTGATAGCATGTAATTTACCTTATTGCTAATATTATTGGGCGAGCGAGGATGGACATGGGGGCACTTGGCAAATTAGGTGTAAATATGACACGCAAATCAGTTGAAATATTACTAGAAATGTATTAATTAAAGGTAGTCAGCTTGTTTCTGTGGTTGTGAATTACTGAGCTAATAAAACCTACTCAGAATCCAAAAAACTGAGATGACGATTTGGAAAGGGTAGTTGAAACTGGAAAAGGGCACATTGGGGTCAGCGTTGATGCTTGAACTTGGATTAACAAAGATGTATACATATACTGCAACAGGTTGCTAATGTTCTGGTATCATACTATTAAGGCAGGTTAACACACTAATTACCATACTATCAAAAAACATATGGGAACTTTTACAAAAGTTTCTTGGAAAATGAATCTAAAATTCTTAACCTCAACATTGAACCTAAATGCACTAAATGATTATGTGATTATGAATATGTCACAATGGATGAAGAGTATTCAGAAAAAGTAAAGGAACAAAACTATGTAAATGACATATACATGCTTGAGCCACCCCTGATATAAATATATAATTAACTTTGGATGCGTTGGCATGCCCCGGAATTATAAGGTAAATATCCTCTCTTTGATAACCAGGACATGGATACTGGATTTAAGCCTGGGATGACTGCTTTTATTGTAAGAAAAAGGTCTTAAAAGAAAAGGTGAATTCAAATGTGAAGTGCCTTCTATCTTGGGCAACTGATTTTTTGTATTTAAAAGAGATTAAAATAGATATATAGACATTGATTTATGTATCAAATTTGGGGACTTTACAACTTTATTTGAAAATAAAATATGAAAATTGATTTTATTAAAATTGGTTTTAATGTGTTTAATGTTTATATAGCTAGAATTGACAAAATGAAACAAAATAAATACCTTGACATGGAGCTGTGTTATATTATGTTATGTTATCTGCATTATATAGCACATTTCTACTTTTTGTACGGTGCAGTAGCACTTAGCAAGTACAACAAACACTACCATGTCATGTTATTGTTATGTTATGTATGGCTCTTATAGAGAGCCTCCATCATTTATTTCAGTTTCTGAATTTCATACCCCACTACTATGACGTAGCAACAGTTGATAACAAACCTCGTTACCCACTGTTGTGATGTCATAAAGGCCCTCCAGGCCAGGCTGACAAGGCTCTCTGAGAGTCTGTCAATGCAATGCTGCATGTCTACTTTGAATGAAAGCAGAAAGCACTGCTGCAGGAGGGGGAAGGAAGGCAGGGAGGGTGGTGGGAGCTGGTGAAGGATGGCAGGTAAGGTTCTTTTGTTTTTACCTTCGGGGAATGGATGCATAACACAGGCCATGTTATGTATGGCTTCCCCATTACTCCTCGGTGGCAGTTGATTTTGGAGGGCATACATAACATAAAATTAGGTAAAAAGTAAATTACTGGTATGTTTTTCACCTCAGGGTTCTGAGTGGCATCATAGACAACTCAAGCTTTGCTCTTGTTGTCTAGTTGATGTAACTTGGAACCCCTCAGTGAAAAACATCCACGTAATCACCTGTTACCCATCTATAATTCTATATATTAGGTCAGGTTATCAGTATTTACATAGCACATATCTATTTTTTTATGGTAAAGTAGTACTTTCAGAGTCTTGGCCGACTTTTCATATATTTCTGGCCTTTTGATCAATTGGAGTCAAATTTGTCAGGTTCATATCTCTTTCGTTAGTGAAGATATGTTCGTCCATTCTATTGTTTCATGTCATTCAATATACCTTTGTTTAAACAATAAAACATATACAAACGTAATAAAATCATACATTCTCCTAATATGATTTCAGGTTTTTTTTTCAACAAAACGTTGAAATATTCTGAAAGTGAACGGACAATTAGAGCAGACCTATTGAATCTTGACACTTGACAAGAAAGATCAACAAGAATTAATGAGGCCAATGGACCTTGGGAGAGATGATCTGGGAGAGGAGGGAGGTGGCCATGATTCTAATCAAGACACAGAAGCTGACAGAGCAGAATAAAATGATGTGAAGCAACATATTAAAAACGTATGGCCTACCTTTTTAAATTAAAGGACTGTGTTAAATGAGATTGTCTTTCTCGTCCCTGATACCTCTGTGACTGGAGCCAAAACTTGCTTCTACTCATTTTAAAATAGCCTCTAGTGTTTTACCCACTTGTGAAGAGACTGATTTAGAGTTATGCTGGCAGATTTTCCTCATCCTTACATGATGGATTACCATTCTTTGCCACACTCGTGGTGCAAACTCCAAAGGATTTTGAGCTCTCCACCAAAGTTGTTGTATCTGCTATGAGAGGTGCTATTCTGGTTTGATAGCTCCGACTCAAATGCCACTAATGCCAGTGGTGGATGCACATATTATGGATACCACAAATGCATTTAGATAAAACAATGTCTGGCATACCTTCCATCACAATCTTTCATGTGCTTAATTTCACCATTGTTCCAGGATTAGCCAACCTAGATTGGATGGCTGGTTTGGCAGAGTTGTTACCGTACCTTAGTGATTCCAAAGAAAAACCAGCATCAGTGAGAGCCTGCCCTGGGGGCACCGCCTCGCCAAGGAATGTCAGTGCGGCCCCACCCGGGCACAGCACAGGTCCTCTGATTGACAGCAATACCAGTAATAATTTATTATGTACCCACTACTATGTAGAATATATCTAAGGTGGTCTTCAGGTATCCAGTCATGCACGGCTGCTTTCACTCTTTTACATGGCGTCTGAGGACTCTGATATGCATCTGGGCTGTCCCCCTGAGGAGGACACAGCCTTCCCCTTGCCCCAGGTGTGCTTGCACTCTGGCAAGGCAGGAAATTAGCTATGCAGGAGGTGTACACCTCCAGGAAGGCTGGCCACACCTCGAGGGTGGGCAGCCTGATCTGTACACCTACAACAGAATTCTGCCATCTTTAAGAGGGTAGAAATAGCGGTTTCTTGGTAGAAAAGGTGACCTACATCCCCAGATGTGGTCACCTCAGGGGAGGATGAGCTGCAGGAACTAGCTGCCCATTGGCTACTAGCTCCCACACCCCTAACTCCCCTAAATCTAGGATTTAAGGCACCCCCCTGACACTAAAACCTCGGATCTGAACAGCTTACTTCAAGTAGGGAACAAAAGGAGACCAGTGTTGCAGACAACAGGACTTTGCACACAGCACCAAAGCAAAAGAGGGATACTTTGTCCCTGAGGCAACAGACTTGGAACTGCGTGAATGACCCTTGTCCTTGGCTAATCCTTGTCACTCACAAAGAGATGGACCCCTGTGGAAGCTAGAAGCACCCTCAGCCTCCCCTGGACTAGGCTTGTTGGTCACCAATCCAGTAACTGGCCCACACGCTCAACGCTGCATCTACAGGATCACTGTGCAACCATCATCAGTCATCAGCAGCTGTGTATCTGTTGTGGTTTTGCATTCTGTTTCTTGTGACATTGTGTAAGTGGTAAGATCAGCACCACCCGCTGCTCCTGTTCAGCACCAAGGACAGCCAGAACAACTCTGCACCCAGACTCCACGGGCTAGGTAAAATTGATCTGACTGTTGTGGCCTGGTCCTAGGGCCCGCATGACTGCAACCCCATAAGGGTTTCAGGTAACTCAACCTGCCTGTGACTGATTGTCACTAGTGGTTTTTTGCCACTGACTGCAACTGATTTAATATTGCTTCAAAAATCTATAAATCTATATATGTATGCAATTCTGTTCTTTTTGGTGTCTAAATTAAGATAAAAATACACTATATTTTTATAAATTGGAGTCAGATTTATCTCAAGTCGTGTCATTTACATATTGTCCATGCTGGTGCTCTGAAATGCTTAACACATGTTCCTCTGGTAAAGCCTGACTACTCTTTGCCACTCTACCAGGACTGAGCTAAGGATGTATTACTGTGAATCCAAGGACCATCTTTGGAGTATTGTGATAATATTACATGGTAAGGATACCCAGCCACACCACATTATATTATACTTTCCTACAAGTGATTTTTATGAAAACAGGCATTTTTATAACAAATGTGTTTGAAAAGCTCTTCTCAGCTGTCACAACTAGTTAGGTCTTCAGATTGACCATCAATTATGTAGGAGACCAAAGATTTAAGTTAAAAAGCGAACTGTTGTGGCATTGGCTGGAAGGGTCTATGGCCCATGTGTATGAACAAATTTAGCATTTCTTAACTGTCCGAATTGCTATTTCAGGCCTGTAAGAAATTCTAAATTGCTTTTCAGAAGGTATGAAAGGCATATGCGTCATAGCAAAATGTGATTCCTACCCAGTAGAATTCAAATTTTGTGATTCGCAGAATAGAAAATTGCTAATAGGGATTTCCTATTTGCGATTTCCTAACCGCATGTACATAGCATTTCCTAATTGCGAAATGGGCATTTAGGAAATGCTATTACCATTGAATCAGATTAGGTGGTAACCAGGTGCAAAGTAAAAAAATGCCCCCAAATGCATCAGGATCATTCCCAATGGCGGCTAAGGACATCCTGGCAAGGAGGATAAGGATAAGTACTTCACAGTAAGTGTAATATATATATATATATTTTACACTTACATGTTAGGGCAAGGGCATTTTTAGGGTTTAGGGTGGGTGCAGGATTTCTGTTTGCATGGGTATCTTAAGTGTTTTGGGACGGTATGGGTTTTTGGGTGGATATAAAAATATTTATATACATATATATTCTTTTTAACCCCTTGCGTGCGCGGCGAATTTTCGCGCTGTGCGGGCGTTTGTATTAGTGGGCGGGATTTGGACGGCCCCCGGCCGTCGTGCGCACACGCCCACCGTGACGCGTGACGGCCGGGGGCCGTCGTGAGCACCGAAGGGGTTAAATACATATGTTTATGTAAATAAAGGGATTATACTTACCTGTTAATTGTTTTTACCACGCATGCCTTCTCCATGCATGCGATAATGTAAGTATCTTACAGGTAAGTATGAACACTTTCATATGTGTATATACATACATATATAATATAAAGGGTTTATATTTACCTGTAAAAAACAAACATTTTCGTTGTAGAGGCATGTGTGGAAAAGGCATAGTTTTGGTAAAGACTTGCGTGGTAATGGCATGCGTGGCTCCATTATATAATATTATCCATTTAAAAATACACCATTCGGCTACCAAAGCAGTATCCTGGATCCAATCTAATATTTCTGAAAGAGTTACTTGGTGTGTTTGGCGCTTGCTTCAATGCGCTTTGCCAGGCCGTTTTTTTTTGTGTCTTTGAGTCGCTGGTGGGATTTCTTTAGGGCGGACTTGAAAGTGGCTCGTTCTATGGTGTCTCCGCTGGTGAAGGGTGAATCACCCAAAATGTATTGGGAATTTTCCAAAAGTCGTGTTTTAACCAATGTATAATTATGTTAATGTTGTCTGTACATACAATGTGATGTAACATTGAGGTCTGTTTATGTACAAAAAAGCTCAATGACATTTTTTAACATTGAATAATCATAAATGATCTGAATCTAGTAATTTATTAAATGTAGAGGTATGCAGCAGATGTTTTTGTGAACCCTTTGGGTGCTCATGACGGAATGGTTCCGTCATGAGTACCAGTGCTAATGTGCTCCTGACGGAACCATTCCGTCATGAGCACATGCTCAGAAAATCCCTCTGAACTTCCCCAACCTCCCCAGGCCTATTTTTGCATTTCGTTGCAATGACGATAGCGCGCATGGCGCGCAATCTTCATTGCAACGAAAACGAAACTGAAACTTAGTTTCAGTTTCTCCGCTTCGGTGCTTGTGGGGCTATCTCAGCCCCCCGAGCACCGAAAAAGATGGGAGAGGTATCGTTGGAAAGGGGAGAATCTCCCCTTTCCAATGGTACCCTTCCCTAGTGGATCCCTGCTTGGGGATCACCCCAGGAGGGCGATCCCCAAGCAGGGATCCACTCACTAGCACCAGGGAGGGGGGAGCGGCCCCTTGGGCAAGGGCCTTTGCTCCCCCCATATTGTTTTGGGCACAACAGTCTTTCTGCCCCCCCTGGGGGGCAGATGGGGACAGTAGCCCCCAAAAAACCCACTAGAAACCAGGGATTTTTTTTTTATTGACGTTGGGGGTGGGGACTGCCCAAAAAGGGCATGGCAATGCCCCCACCCCCCCGAGAAATGTTAGTCTTTCTGCCCCCCCGGGGGCAGAAAGCCCATTAGGAAACAGGAATTTATTTATTTTATTGACGTTGGGGTGGGGGCTCCCCAAAAAGGGCATGGCAATGCCCCCACCCACCCCCCAGAGAAATGTCAGTCTTTCTGCCCCCCCCAGGGGGCAGATGGGGGCAGTAGCCCCCAATCTGCCCCCCGGGGGGGCAGAAAGCCCACTAGAAACCAGGGATTTTTTTTTATTGATGTTGGGGTGGGGGCTGCCCAAAAAGGGCATGACAATGCCCTCACCTCCCCAGAGAAATGTCAGTCTTTCTGCCCCCCAGGGGGCAGACAGGGGAGGTAGCCCCCAATCTGCACCCCGGGGGGGCAGAAAGCCCACTAGAAACCAGGGATTTTTTTTTATTAATGTTGGGGTGGGGGCTCCCCAAAATGGGCATGATAATGCCCCCACCCCCAGTGAAATTCTAGTTTTTCTGCCCCCCCGGGGGGCATATGGAGGCAGTAGCCCCCAATCTTCCCCCCGGGGGGACAGAAAGCCCATTAGAAACCAGGGATTTTTTTTTATTGATGTAGGGGTGGGGGCTGCCCAAGATGGGCAGGCCAATGCCCCCACCCCCCCAAAAAATGCAACAGTCTTTCTGCTCCCCCCAAGGGCATATGGGGGCAATAGCCCCTGATCTGCCCTGGGGGGAGGGGCAGAAAGCCCACTAGGCACCAGGGATTTTTTTTAAAAATAATGTAGGGGTGGGGGCTGCCCAGAATGGACATTATAATACCCCCACCCCAAAAACAATTACCACAGTCTTTCTGCCCCTCCCCGGAGGCATATTGGGGCAATAGCCCCTTATCTGCCCCCCCGGGGGGGCAGAAAGCCCACTAGGCCTCAGGAAATTTTTTTTTTTAATTCAGGGATGAGGTCAGCCCAGAATGGGCATGCCAATGCCCACATCTCCCCCCAAAAATGCCACAGTCTTTCTGCCCCCCCGGGGGGTGGATGGGGGCAGTGGCCCCTGATCTGCCCCCGGGGGGGCAGAAAGCCCACTAGGAGCCAGCGATTACGCTGGCTTTTTTTATGCGTGGGGGTGGGGGCTGCCCAGAATGGGCATACCAATGCCCCCACCCCCAAAAAATAGCCACAGTCTTTTTGCCCCCCTTGGGGGCATATCGGGGCAAACCCCCCCCCAAATTCCCCCCAGGGCGGCAGAACTACCTGGTTTTGGGGGGGCACCTGGGGTTTTGGCCCTGGGCTCGCCGCCATCTAGGAAAACCTACCAAACCCACATATTTCTAAAAACTAGACACCCTGGGGAGTCCAATGAGATATGGCTTGCGTGGATCCCCCAACGTTTCCCTACCCAGAATACCCTGCAAACCTCAAATTTAGCTTAAAAAAACACATTTTCCACATATTTTTGTTTGGAATCACCATGGCGGTACAAATGTCCTACACCACAGCGTTCTCCTTAGTGTCCCGAGTAAAATTATACTTCACTTGTGTGGGTGTCCAATGCAGAATTGGCTACAAACGTATTTTTAAAAAAATGTAGCGCTCAGATTTTCTGAGATAACGTTGATGATGAGACAGTAAAGATTCTATGTTCATTGCAAATAAGGTTCCACCACATTAACATACAAATTTTAGAATTATCTTTCCAACAAGTTAAAATCGTTTTAAATGCAATCAATCAATCAATCACAGAATTTGTAGAGCGCACTACTTACCCGCGAGGGTCTCAAGGCGCTGGGGAGAGGGAAGGGGGGGGGTGCTGCTACTGGTCGAACAGCCAGGTCTTGAGTAGAAATAAAAAGATCAAACAGTTTCAACTTTGGTGAGGTGTTGGAAAAATCATCGGGCATGGATCCAAGAAATACATTTTGAATTGATAATGGGATATTACAATGGAATATCTTAGAGGATGTAGACCAAATAGATTTCCAGAATTTAAAAACATTGGGACAATAATATATTAAGTGTAACAATGTGCCATCCGAGGAGAGACAAGACCAACAAAGGGGGGAGGAAGAGGGATTAATCTTATGAATGTGGATAGGAGTGCAAACCGCTCTGTTGTAGAGGAAAAATAAAGATTGAGTAATATTAGCAGCTCTTGAGGTAGTGGAAATGTTATGCCATAGTTTGTTCCATTTGTTAGTGGAAAGGGATATAGAGAGGTCTTGTTCCCAAGCTAATTCAATGGTGGATTTTGGTCTATCAGATATGGGAGTAGACAAAAGCTTGTATATAACAGAAGCTTTGGGAGTGGAGTCAGGGAGAACTGTGTTCACAGGGGTCAAGGATGCAAATAAAATGGGTCATCAGAAAATGTTTTGGATAACAAGAATGACTGTAGAGCATTTGATATTTGTGAGTATTGTGGAAAGTAGGATAGAGGTAAGTTATAACGTTCTTTTAATGTAGTAAGGGGTATGACAGAGTTATGGGATATTAGTTGATGAACATAAAAAATACCCTTTTCTTTCCAGTGTTTGAAGTAGAATGATTTGTGTCGAAACTTAATGAATTTATTATACCAAATGGCAGAGATAAGAAATGCTTGCTGAAAGGTAGCACCATCTGTAAACAATGAATGTATCAAGTGTTGGGAATATTTTAAAATAGGGTATTGAGAAATAAAGGTACAGTTGGACATAGAGCAAATGTCGGAAAAAGAGAATTCATGTAGTAAAGAGCGCTCAAAAGTAATCCATCTAGGTATCGGTGAGTCTTGATCCTGCTTATTTAAAGCATAAAATTGTCTAAGTAAAAAAGCAGTATGGTATAATTTAAAATTAGGGAATCTCACACCTCCTTCAGTTTTTGGTTTAATTAATTTAGATAAGGCAATCACTCCTTTGTTTGATCCTTTTCCGGCACGAACCCCTATGTTCTTCTATATTCTCTGTATTGCCTATTTGCACATAAGCTACTTGCTGTGAAGCGCTCTGATACCCTCGGGTCCAGCTAGCGCTATATAAAACTCCTTAAATAAATAAAATACGAGATGGTTTATTATTCCACAAGAATTTAATACAAAGAGAATCAAGTTGTTTAAAATAGTAATTGGGAATTTTAAATGGTAACATAGAGAGTAAGAAAAGAATGAGAGGAACAATTATCATTTTGATAGTATCCAATCTACCCCACCAAGATAGAAAAAGAGGGGACCAAGAATTAAGTGAATTTTGAATCTTAAGTTTTAGTGCATTAAAATTGTGTAAAAGAGTGTGAGGAATAGTAGGGGAGAACCATACACCCAGATATTTAATTTTAGAGGGACACCATTTGAAATTGGTGCCAGAAACCTCAGTTTTAGAAAAATTTAGTTTGTAGCCAGAAACTTTAGAGTATAAATCAATTTCCTGTAAAAAAGGTGGCAGAGAGGAAGGAGGTTTAGAGAGATAGATCAAGATGTCATCTGCATAAGCAGATAATTTGATTTCGTGGGATTTATGTTGAAAACCAGTTATTAAGGGGTTATGCCGAATGCGTTCAAGGAAAGGTTCAAGGCACAAAAGAAATAAAAGAGGGGAAAGTGGACAACCTTGTCTGGTGCCTCTATGTAAATTAAAATATGGGGACAAAAGACCATTGACAGAAACAGATGCTCGGGGTTCAGAGTATAATAATTTAATAAATGAAATAAATTTGGGACCGAAACCAAACCAATGAAGAGTTTTGAACATGAATGGCCAATTTATACGATCAAATGCTATTTTCTGCATCGAGGGATAATGCAGCTAGAGGATCAGGATACCTTCTTCCCAATGAAAGAATATTAGAGAACATCCTAGCGTTATCAGAAGTAAGTCGACCTTTAATAAAACCGGATTGGTCAGATTTGATTAGTAGGGTAATAACATTATCCAATCTAGAGGCAAGAATTTTCGCAAAAATTTTACAATCATAATTAATTAATGAGATTGGACGATAATTTTGGCATAGGGTATGATCTTTATCTGGTTTAGGGATGATTACAATAAGAGCATCTAAAAAAGATCCTTCAGGTTTAGAGTTAGATATGAAGGAATTAAAAAGTTCAAGTAGACGAGGGGCAAAAATAGAGGAGAAAGAAGAAATTAGTTCAATAGAAAATCCGTCTGGACCGGGAGCCCTGGCCCTCCTCAAAGATTTAATGGCGTCAAGGATCTCTTGAAGAGATATATCTTTTTCAAGGAGTAACATAGCATCCGGCACAGAAGGGGGAGAGGGGAGATCATCAAAGAAAGATTGAGTATCACAATCAGAGGGATGTGTATCATCCATATATAGAGAATGATAATAGGATTGGAAAGCATTAACAATATCTGAATCAGAATGAAGTAAGTTATTAGTGGCAGTATTACGAATAGGACCAATGGATTTCTTTTCCGTTTTGATTTTTAAATAGTTGGCCAGCATTTTACCTGCTTTATTTTGACCCCCGTGATATTTGGATTTTATTTTAAGTAAAATATTGCAAGCATCAATTGTAGCTAATTTATTTAAATCTGATTTCGCCTTAATGAGGTCTCGAAGATGAGTGGGAGAATTAGATGTGAAGAAAGAGTGTTCAAGAGATTTGATATGTTTAAGGGTAGAGAGATATTGGGAGTTCAATAATTTCTTCTTTTTGGCCATGTATGCAATGGTGAAAGCTCTAAAGGATGCCTTAAAGGTGTCCCAATTGGTGTGGATAGAAGTGTCGTTAGCATCATTGAACAGAAAAAACTCATTTATAAAAGAAGTAGCCTCAGATATATAGGATTGGTTAGACAGGAGTGAATTGTTAAATCTCCACCGAGCATGTTTGGAATTGGTAAGGGATAGGTCAAATGACGAAGAGACAGGGGCATGGTCAGAAATAAAAATGGATCCAATTTCTGAAGATTGAACAGAGGGTAGTAGGGACTTTGAAACCAAAATATAATCAATGCACGACATAGTATGATGAACATTTGAGAAAAATGTAAATTCATATTTATCAGGATTGCAGGTCTTCCATACATCAAAAAGTGGACGAGAGGCAATAGCAGACTGAAATGTTTTATGAGTCTTATCAGGTTTGAATTTGCATTTTGATTTTCTATCAGAAAAAGGATCAAGCCAATTGTTAAAGTCTCCGGCAACAATAATATTGGGATTGGTAATGGAGGATAATTTTAATTTAATCATATTCCAGAAATCAGGGTCAGGTTTAACTGGTCCATAAATATTTAAGAAAGTGATCGTTTTATTATGAACCTTGGCCTGAAGTATTGCCCATCGTCCATTTGTGTCACATTCAGTAGACAAAATTTGAAGTTTTAGAGATTTGTGACAAAGGATTGCAACCCCGCCCTTATGAATAACCGCAGGTGAAAAAACAACCTGACCCACCCATTGGCGTTTAAGAGATTCAATATCATTACAGTGGGTTTCCTGCAAAAAAGCAATATTACAATTTAATTTTGATAAATGAGAGAGTACCTTCTGACGCTTGACAGGGTGACCCAGACCACGAACGTTCCACGACACAACATTAAGCATGTATCACTTTAAAGACAAGGGTACAGGAACAATGATGACACACTGCAAAAACAACAATGGGAGTAAAAAGACACCATATATCAATAACAAGATAACACAAAAGAATTATAAAAAAAACATGAGAGGATGAAGAAAGAAAACCCATATGAAGTTGTAAAAAGAGGAAGAAAAGGAAGAAAGTGATAAAGAGAAAGGGAAAAAGAAGGTTAATGAAAAAGGGAACTAGAGAGAAATGGGACAAATTAAGGGAAAAAGAGACGGATCAAGAACACAAAGCCAGATCTGAAGCAAAAAGAGAGTAAGATGAGAAACGGGCATGTCGGTACCAAAAACAAGAATAACAGCGGAGAAAAGATAAACAATTATAAGATAGAGATAATTCGGCCACATAGCCCAAAATTGAGCAGTAAAACTGGGGAATAAAATATTAAAGACAACAGGCCATATTACAAAAACAGTAAGATAACGGCTTTAAGAAGAGTAAGTATTTGTGTCCATAGGTGTTCTAGTAATGGATTGTAAGAACAGTCTTAACTTAGCCGGATCATCAAATGAGCGGGAAACACCTTCATGAGTAATCTTGCAGAGACAAGGGTGGAGAATGCCATAGCGAATATTCAGGGATCTCATTTGAGGACGAAGTGACAAAAAATCTTTACGTCTAGCATTGGTAGCATTTGAAAGGTCATGAGAAATAAAGATATTATGACCGGACCAAATAAGACGACGTTTCTCTCTAGCGCACTTCAAAACCTGCATTAAATCCATGAATTCTAAAAAGAGCATTATAATGCCACGTGGCTTAGTAGAGTGAGGTTGAGGATGACCAAGACGATGCGCCCGTCGAATGTTTAAAGTTGTAGAGGATGGGAGATTCAGGAGGTCAGGCAAAAATTTCTTCAAAAATGAGAGTAAGTCCGGACCTTCAATATTCTCTGGTAAACCATAAAGACGTAGGTTATTCCTCCTATTACGATTTTCAAGGTCCTCTGTGTGGAGTTTAAGCTTCTGTATTTCTTGTTCCAGCAGAGGAATTTTAGTTGCTACGTCTTGAATTTGGCCCACACGTTGTTCCATTTCAGTTATTTTGCCTTCCATATTTATCCATCTATCCTCAATTAATTGGAGTTTTTTCGTTGGTGGCATTCATGAAAGGTTTGAGTGCACGTAGTTCATCCAAGATTGTATCCAGAACAGGATTTGAGGATGAGTGAACAGGAGATGGATGGTCATTTTTAGCCCTTTTAGGTTTAGTGCCAGAGGAAGATGCTTTGGAGGAGTGAATCGAGTCGTTAGACATTTTAGTGAGATGTGACTGGCGTGAAGAGATCCTTCTGATAGTAATAAGCCTGCTCATACAATAAATGGTATGACAGTAAAAGAATAATACTAGTGGAGGCACCACCAAGAAGTGAAAAAGGCGTAGAAGTGAATCCGCTGAGTAATAAAGCTGAGATAGGCACCTCACAGCACGTGTATCAAGTACACTACTCCTCAGAAAGCAACATAAGAGGTGCAGTTGGGGTTGACACAGCGACAATTTGTGTCCAAAATCTGCTCCAGGTCACATAAACCAAATGCACCATATGAATATAATGCCAGGAGGAGTGAAAACATAATAGTTAACAGATTCTTTCCTCATAATATTGTGGAAAAAAACACATAAAAACCAACAGCTGCAAGTTCAGTGGCAAACTCAAGCAAAAAGAGCACCAGAACGTATGTTATGAGGAAAAACCATGTCTGGGGGTACAGTTGAAAAAATTGGTGAGGAAATGGCACAAAATAAGCTCACCCAGAAGTAATTAGCCGCTTGGGCACACACAGCTGGAATTCTTACGGAGCGCCACTCAAAATGGCGGCCGCTCGCGAGTGAGGCGATCCGACACCGCGGCAGTAAATCATGAAATCAGGGCTCTGCAGGTCCCAAACTTGTTCCACGGTGTGCTGAGGATATCCGGCATCAGGGACCCGCTTTTCTGCCTTCAGGGAGGATCCAAATGCGGCCGAAAATTAGACGAGTGGCTCTGTGTAAAATGGAGCTCAAAACGGCGCCGCCATCTTGTTTTGGCGCTCAAGCCACGCCCCTCACAAGTTTTCCTCTTTATCCAAAAGACCACTGTAGATCTGCCTGACAAGTGTATCTCTCTCAACTTAACACATACAAGACATAAACACACTTGGCAACTGTTAAAAATTGGGCTTTTGGTTGAGGGGGGAGTGCACTCTTCTCAAATAACATCCATAATTCCTTTCAGGGTGAACCACAAAAACTCACTAAATTAACCTGTGCATAACCCTCCGGTAGATTGGCACAAAAGCAGTCAGGCTGAACTTAGACTCAATATGTAAAGAATTTATACAGCACAGAAACAGTAATAAAGTGAAAACACAACACAAGAAAAATCCCACACCAATTTAGAAAAACAGTGAATTGTGATAAATTATTTAATACCAAAATGAAAAAAATCCAATCCGGAGGACTGGAGATGTACAATTTCAAAGATTTAGGTAAGTATAGCGCATAAAAGGACAAAGAGCCACTCGCTGGTATCTGGTCATGCTAGTCTGGGGAAAATCACAAGTTCAGGCCAACCGCAATGGAGCGTGGGTCCAAAACATGGGCCACGTTAGTCCTGCTAAAAAAGTCACCATCTCAAAGTCTAGGGCGACGAGTCTGGTATGCAGAGAAGGTGACCACGGGGAGCAGGGAGGGTGTCAATGTTGGTCATCGCTGTAGTACGAAGAGCAGGTCGGGCGTCGCAGACAGTCATCACTGTAGAGCGAATATGCAGTTGGGTGTCACGGATGGTCCTTGCTGGAGCTTCGCAATGGCAGTCACCGCGGGATGTCGATGCTGTAGCATGAAGTGCAGATTGACGGTCGTCGCAGATGGTCACTGTAGCGCAAAGAGTGTGGTCCACCAGAGCTTTGCGTTGGTAGTCATCACAGATGGCGAGACCTCAGCATCAATGGGCCCGTTTGCAGCCCCAAAGGGCCCAAAACTTTGCGATTTCTCCTTTTTCTTTAGAGGAGTGCACTCTGATGCCAACCAACTGGCCAGAACCTGGTGAGGCACCTCTTGGGGATCAGGGACTCTTTCTAGCAGGGGCCAGCCGGGCTCAGGTAGGTTCAGTTGCAGGTTCAGGCAGGTCCAGGTGCAGCAGGTCAGCTAGGCAGTTACAGGGAGGCCTCTTGAACTTGTTTTGTCCCTCTAGCTCAGAACAGGAGGTCAGCCATCTGATCCTTGGAGTTACTTTGCCGAGGATGAAAGGAGCAGGTCCAGTTTTCCTTCCTGGAGAGTAGGGCAGGCCTCAGGCAGCAGGGCAGTCCTTCCTCAGTAGTATCCTCAGGCCCAGGTGTGTACTGAAGAGTGGGTCTGAGGGCCCTATTTTTATACCTGGTTCCAGCTTTGAAGTGGGAGAAATTTTCTGGAGTTTCCCTCCTCCCGCACAGAAGGTTCAGGAATTTCCTTCCTCCCAGCCCGGTCCCAGGTTGTCTGGGGGAACAAAAGGCTAGTGTGAAGTCCTTTGTATGTGTGCTGAGGCAGCTCCTTTGAAATGGAAGTGGGGAATGTATGACATTTACTACGAATGCATTTACAATGACGCTGGAACCACAACAGCGTCTTTACAATGAAAGTCTTTACAACTACTGAGTATGCCTTTACCACTAATGCCTTTACCACAAAAATGTGTGTGTGTGTGTGTGTGTAATGAGTTTATACTTACTTATAGAATACTGACATTTCTGTTGTTAAAGCATGCATGGCAAAGGCATATGCGTGGTAATTACCAGGTAAGTTTAACCCCATTTCTATTTTTGTATTAGCACACACATAATATATATATATATATATATATATTTTTTTCCCACCAAAGGTCCAAAAACTTTTGAGAGCACACACACGGCAAGCTGAACCACCTGGCTTTCACTTTCTGGCACAATCTTGCATCATTGTTCGCTGGTAACATGTTACAGACCTGACGCGTTTCTAGGCTGCTGCCTTTCATCAGAGGTCGCTCTTGGAATGACTCACAGGCAGTTCTGGTATACTTATTTATAGCATGCCACGCCCTCAGTGGGTTTACTTTTTCATTGCATGCTGGGTCCCGTAGTTCCCTCCAGAACAAATAATACCTTTAGTAGGTCCTGCTATCGTCATCACTTTCCAAGCATGTTTTCTCCACCCTTAGTGGGCCCCAGAACAAGGTGCAAGTAATTCTCGCCACAGTTCGCCGTGCCGAAAAATGGGTCCGGATCCAGTTCCGACCCACGGCTTCCTTTAATTATCAAGGACGGTGCTGCTCCCCGCGACAGGACTGCCGCGTGATAATTTTTTCCACCAAAGGTCCAAGAACTTTTGAGAGCGCACACACGGCAAGCTGAACCACCTGGCTTTCACTTTCTGGGCTGTGGCAAAGCATTGTGGTACTTGCTGTTCTTATTGCCAAAACTCCGTGCACAACCCCAGTGGGTGCCTCTGTCACTCCGTTTAAAATATCATAAGAATAAGAACAGCAAGTACCACAATGCTTTGCCACAGCCCATATGGGCGGGACTCGAATAACCAAATAAAGCACGTGCATGTAATTAAGCATACTGTTTTCCCATTTGTGCAGCCAGTGACCAAGGGCACAGAGACGCTCGAAACGCGTATGGCACCACAGGAGACGAGTGTGACAGGCTGTAAAGCTGCTGCCGGTGGCACGTGTGCGTGAACCCCTTCGTGTGTGGCATTCCTTCGAGGGCAACCTTTTCTGTGATATTTATGTGTCCAGTCCAGCCACAGGAATGCCCCGCCGCTGCTTCAGGCGGATCTCTACTGTTCAAGGATCTCGAGCAGTGAGGAGAACGAGGGTGGCCTGAGCCACTGGGAGATATTGGCAACTCAGCAGCGCTGTTTCCACCCATTTGGGATGATATTTTAAACGGAGTGACAGAGGCACCCACTGGGGTTGTGCACGGAGTTTTGGCAATAAGAACCGCAAGTACCACAATGCTTTGCCACAGCCCATATGGGCGGGACTCGAATAACCAAATAAAGCACGTGCATGTAATTAAGCATACTGTTTTCCCGTTTGTGCAGCCAGTGACCAAGGGCGCAGAGACGCTCGAAACGCATATGGCACCACAGGAGAAGAGTGTGACAGGCTGTGAAGCTGCTGCCGGTGGCACGTGTGCGTGAACCCCTTTGTGTGGCATTCCTTCGAGGGCAACCTTTTCTGTGATATTTATGTGGCCAGTCAAGCCACGGGAATGCCCCGCCGCTGCTTCAGGCGGATCTCTACTGTTCAAGGATCTCGAGCAGTGAGGAGAACGAGGGGGGCCTGAGCCACTGGGAGATATTGGCAACTCAGCAGCGCTGTTTACTTTTTTCCACCCATTTGGGATGATATTTTAAACGGAGTGACAGAGGCTCCCACTGGGGTTGTGCACGGAGTTTTGGCAATAAGAACAGCAAGTACCACAATGCTTTGCCACAGCCCATATGGGCAGGACTCAAATAACCAAATAAAGCACGTGCATGTAATTAAGCATACTGTTTTCCCGCTTGTGCAGCCAGTGACCAAGGGCGCAGAGACGCTCGAAAAGCATATGGCACCACAGGAGACGAGTGTGACAGGCTGTGAAGCTGCTGCCGGTGGCACGTGTGTGTGAACCCCTTCGTGTGTGGCATTCCTTGGAGGGCAACCTTTTCTGTGATATTTATGTGGCCAGTCCAGCCACGGGAATGCCCCGCCGCTGCTTCAGGTGGAACTCTACTGTTCAAGGATCTCGAGCAGTGAGGAGAACGAGGGGGGCCTGAGGCACTGGGAGATATTGTCAACTCAGCAGCGCTGTTTACTTTTTTCCACCCATTTGGGATGATATTTTAAACGGAGTGACAGAGGCACCCACTGGGGTTGTGCACGGAGTTTTGGCAATAAGAACAGCAAGTACCACAATGCTTTGCCACAGCCCATATGGGCGGGACTCGAATAACCAAATAAAGCACGTGCATGTAATTAAGCATACTGTTTTCCCGTTTGTGCAGCCAGTGACCAAGGGCGCAGAGACGCTCGAAACGCGTATGGCACCACAGGAGACGAGTGTGACAGGCTGTGAAGCTGCTGCCGGTGGCACGTGTGCATGAACCCCTTCGTGTGTGGCATTCCTTCGAGGGCAACCTTTTCTGTGAAATTTATGTGGCCAGTCCAGCCACGGGAATGCCCCGCCGCTGCTTCAGGCGGATCTCTACTGTTCAAGGATCTCGAGCAGTGAGGAGAACGAGGGTGGCCTGAGCCACTGGGAGCTATTGGCAACTCAGCAGCGCTGTTTACTTTTTTCCACCCATTTGGGATGATATTTTAAATGGAGTGACAGATGCACCCACTGGGGTTGTGCACAGAGTTTTGGCAATAAGAACAGCAAGTACACAATGCTTTGCCACAGCCCATATGGGCGGGACTCGAATAACCAAATAAAGCACGTGCATGTAATTAAGCATACTGTTTTCCCGTTTGTGCAGCCAGTGACCAAGGGCGCAGAGACGCTCGAAACGCGTATGGCACCACAGGAGACGAGTGTGACAGGCTGTGAAGCTGCTGCCGGTGGCACGTGTGCGTGAACCCCTTCGTGTGTGGCATTCCTTCATGGGCAACCTTTTCTGTGATATTTATGTGGCCAGTCCAGCCACGGGAATGCCCCGCCGCTGCTTCAGGCGGATCTCTACTGTTCAAGGGTCTCGAGCAGTGAGGAGAACGAGGGGGGCCTGAGCCACTGGGAGATATTGGCAACTCAGCAGCGCTGTTTACTTTTTTCCACCCATTTGGGATGATATTTTAAACGGAGTGACAGAGGCACCCACTGGGGTTGTGCACGGAGTTTTGGCAATAAGAACAGCAAGTACCACAATGCTTTGCCACAGCCCATATGGGCGGGACTCGAATAACCAAATAAAGCACGTGCATGTAATTAAGCATACTGTTTTCCCGTTTGTGCAGCCAGTGACCAAGGGCGCAGAGACGCTCGAAACGCATATGGCACCACAGGAGACGAGTGTGACAGGCTGTGAAGCTGCTGCCAGTGGCACGTGTGCGTGAACCCCTTCGTGTGTGGCATTCCTTCGAGGGCAACCTTTTCTGTGATATATATATATAAATATATATCATCCACACTCCTCCTCTGGTTGAGGAAGAAAAAACGAGCCGCACTCCTGTCGAGTTTGAACGCACTTGGATTTATTTCCTCCCTTGCATCAATGGGGACAAGGCATCAGTTGATTTTTACTCTGTTGTACGTGAAATTTATAAACCTAAGTTTGGTTTATAAATTTCACGTACAACAGAGTAAAAATCACATAACATTTAAGAAAAACTACAACTCCCAGAAATCTATGGGGCCCTTGTAATCCGGTGCAGGAAATGATGTAATAGATATTCAAAAGTATTTAAACAACTCTCACAAGGGCGCCCATGTGATCGTGAACAAGGTATTGTGTAATACCGAAACGCGTTGATCTTAACTGATGCATGTCAGCAGCTCCCTGTGTGTAAAAGCAATACTGGCTCCCGAAGGAGGCAGGGAGCCGGCCTGGTCCATGGGGCCTTCAGGCGCACCCGGCGGTCCCCAATGAGGTGGCCTGGCCCCGGGGGATGGGGTCCCGTGGCCGAAATTGGCCTCTGGAGGGGTGCTGCGCGGCCCCCCTCCCTTGTGTGATATAAATTTAATTTTTTTTAAAAGAGCAGGCCCCTGGGGAGGGGGTCCCCGGGGTCGAAATCGGCTTAGGGAGGGAGGCCGCATGGCCCCCCTCCCCTTTAAAAAAAAAAAAAAAACTACCCTTCCAATTACCTCCAGTAAGTCCCAAACAGCTGGATTGCTAAGAGGTCTTCGGAGGCCATGCCCCCTTTCTCCACCACTCTGCAAACACAACCCCTGGCACACTACTGGTTGGAGGATGAAGCCCACTTTACTCCTGAGGGACCTTGGAGGCCAAGAAGCCCTCCTATAAGTCCTACAGAGTGGGATTCCTGAAAGCTGGTCGGAGGCCCAGCCCCCTTTCCCCACCACTCTGAAAATGCGACTACTACTTAAAAAACCATAGAAATTCACACAGCCAATTATTCAACCATTCAGACACACACACACACTCACTTACTCATGCAGACACTAACACGAACTCACTCACCTATACAGTCACTGACACAAGCAGACACTCACCATACAGCCACTCTCACATTCACTCACTCACCCATACAGTCACTCATATATCCCATCACTCACCTATACTGCCTTTCACATACCCAGTTACTCACCCATATACCACTGAAACATCCACTTACTCACCCACACAGCCATACACACACTCCTCATCCATACAGCCCCTCACACATGCATTCACTAACCCATACAGCCAATGACTCACCCACTCACTCATCCATACAGGCAGTCACACAGACCCTCACCCACCAATACAGACACTCAGACAACCATACAGGTACTCAGAAAACCAATCACTCTCCAATACAGCCACTCATGTACCCACACAGACACCTATACAACCACTTAGACAACAACTGACAGACTGATACAGACATTCACACAACCAGTCACTCACCCATACATTCACTGTGACACCTAATCACTCATTTATACAGTCAATAACACACCCACTGATTCACCAATACAACTTGGTATATATATTTAACACTCATAAACTTTTTAAAGAACACTCACAGTCACCGGATGATGTCATCAGTGATGTCATTTGAGATGTCATCAGTGATGTCACTGACCATGTCATGAGCGATGCAAATGTATATGTGAGGGCATAAGCAGTGCATTGTGGGAGGCACGAGTTATAGTTAGCTCAGCTAACTATAACTGGTGAATTTCACTGGTTTTGTATGAATGAAACCTGAGCCTAACTATAAAATCCCTGTAACCTTTGTTTTTTTCAATGTATACATGTATATTCATGTATATATATATTCACTGAAAAAACCATAGGTTTCAGGCACGTTATAGTTAGAAATTAGCATTTAAAAAACCTTAGAAATTCACTGAAAAAACCATAGGTTTCAGGGGCGTTATAGTTAGTTGGACATTTCACTCGTACAAAACCATAGAAATTCCCCCGTTATAGTTAGTTCAGCTAACTATAACTCGCGCGCCTCAATGCACTGCTGATGACGTCACATATTACATCACTCATGACATGGTCAGTGACATCACTCATGACATCACTGATGACATCTCAAATGACATCACTGATGACATCATCCTTGTGATAGAGTGGCAGACCTCCTCTCACCCTAATATAACCTTTGATACACACACTCAAAAATACAAACTAACATTTTCAAAACAATGGACATACCAATACCAGTTACAACACACCTATTCAGTAATTCCAAGATCTACACACACATCCACTCATTCACCAACAGTCCCTATACAGTCACTCATACATGTACTCACTCATCATATGTACTCATACACCTATACATCCTGTTACACACCGCCACTCATCCATAGAGTTACTCACACACATAGTCACACATGCAAACAAAGTATCAAACATCCATTTACTTGCATATACAGTTATACACACACTACCACACTTACTTCTACAGAAACTTACACATACTTACTCTCTTAAACAATCACTGATAGAAACACCTACTTATTTGTACAGGAACTCTTCCAATCTCTCACTCTCACATATACTCACTTATATACACCAATACTCACATATACTAGTTTAAAACATATGTAGTTACTCATAAAGACACTATTGAGACAGTCATTCACTCACTAACACACCCATACACATACTCATCCACCTATACAGTCCTGCACACATGCTGTCTTCAACACATACAAACAGTGAGTCACTCATTCATGCATCTATGCACTAAGTAATACCCCCACCGAACCATACAGACACTCAGACACTCATACTGATACTCAAAAAACCAACTAATAACCCATATAGACACTCATGTAGCTACTCACCAACCCATTCAGCCACTTATACACAAAGTGAGAGACTGATACAGATATTTTCATATTTAAACATTACTCACTAACCCATGTATTCACTAAGATACACTTAGTCAGTTATACAATCAATTTTACAAAACAAAATCATCCATTTAGACACTTATATACCCATTTATTCTTCCATCGACCTTGAGATATACATATATAAAACATATTTAATTTTCAGAAAAACACACATTCACTGGATGATGTCATCAGTGATGTCATTTGAGATGTCATCAGTGATGTCATGAGTGATGTCACTGACCATGTCATGAGTGATGTAATATGTGACGTCATTAGCAGTGCATTGTGGAGCACAGCGAGTTATAGTTAGCTGAACTAACTATAACGGGGGAATTTCTATGGTTTTGTACGAGTGAAATGTCCAACTAACTATAACGCCCCTGAAACCTATGGTTTTTTCAGTGAATTTCTAAGGTTTTTTAAATGCTAATTTCTAACTATAACGTGCCTGAAACCTATGGTTTTTTCAGTGAATATATATATATTTATTATACTATGTATACATGTGAAAATGTCTCGGTCCCCTGTTTGCCTCGGTGGCACGGAAAAAATGGGTGGAACTGACGTCAGCACGCCGACGAGGTTCTCTTATGGCTCCGATGACGTCATACGGTGTCGCGAGCGGAGCCGTGCTATTATGACGTCCTCGTTGACGTGGGAGAGCTAGGAAAGAATTTCTGTGGAATGCTGGTGCAGGGGATATTCACCTAAGTGTTCAGGCTAGTCCTTTGGGAGCAACTGTTTATGTTGCCACTCCAGAAACCGAAACCAGTGATCCGAGGGCAGAGGCCCTGCAGATGGCACACGAGGTGGGGTGCCCAGTCGTGTGCACCGGCGGGGCAGCGAAGTGACAAGCACCACAACCCACAAAAAAGGTAACGAGGGCACTGAATAACACAGGATCTTCTCTTTGTATCTGGCAGGAACAACGAAGTTAAAATACCCTAGTACCAAAATGTAGAATTAGTGCTACAACGGTCTTCAAGAGGACCTGCGATGCCGCTTCTGCCTCCCGTACCCTGGAGGTGGCACATGGGTCACGCGGTACGGTCATACTGCGGTGGGACGCACACTCGTTGGCCTCTCATGGCACTGCTCCACACTTCAGGGAGGACGCTTCCATTAGCTATGTTTTCTGATAACATGTCGCGCCGGCCCCGTCCAACAACAGAACTCCTTTAGATCCAAACAGACTCTTCCACTCTCTCACCGGAAGTGAAACCAGGCCACGCGGACACTTTCACAATACAACAGCCAAGAATGCACTTTTCGGTAAAAAAACACATTCCTTCCTCCTAATTAATCAAATAAACGTCTCACTGAAGAACAGGGGCCAGCTTCGATCGGTAAGCAGCCGTTACAACGACTTTTTACTTTGCGATACCATTACAACGCATGCATTACCACGCATGCGTTGTACATCACGAAGTCATTACTACGCATTTTTTTAGAACGCATGGTCATTTACCACGCATGCCTTTACAACGTATTTTGTTGTAAAGGTATGTATGGTAAATGACCATGCGTTCTAAAAAACATGTAGACGATCCATGTCGTTGTAAGGAAACAGAGGCTGTTCCGTTTCCTCACAACGACGTGCACCGCCCCTCAGAGACAACGTGAAGCAGGAACCACGAGGAGAGAGGAACCACGAGGAGTGAGAGGAAAGGGGGATTGGGCATGGGGTGGGGGTTTCTTTTCTAGGGTTTAGGGTAGTGCAGTGGTGTTTGGGTGGTGTAGGGGGTCGTGCTGGGGGTAGTGTTTTAGGGTTTAGGTTAGTGCAGTGGTGTTTGGGTAGTGTAGGGGGTCGTGCTGGGGGTAGTGTTTTAGGGTTTAGGGTAGTGCAGTAGTGTAGGGGGCGTGCTGGGGGTAGTGTTTTAGGCTTTAGGGTAGTGCAGTGGTGTATGGGTAGTGTAGGGGTCGTGCTGGGTTAGTGTTTTAGGGTTTAGGGTAGTGCAGTGGTGTTTGAGTAGTGTAGGGGGTCATGCTGGTGGTAGTGTTTTAGGGTTTAGGGTAGTGCAGTGGTGTTTGTGTAGTGTAGGGGGTCATGCTGGGGGTAGGGTTTTATGGTGTAGGGTAGTGCAGTGGTGTTTGGGTAGTGTAGGGGGTCGTGCTGGGGGTAGATTTAGGGTTTAGGGTAGTGCAGTGGTGTTTGGGTAGTGTAGGGAGTCGTGCTGGGGGTAGTGTTTTAGGGTTTAGGGTAGTGCAGTGGTGTTTGTGTAGTGTAGGGGGTTGTGCTGGGGGTAGTGTTTTAGGGTTTATGTTAGTGCAGTGGTGTTTGGGTAGTGTAGGGGGTAGTGCTGGGGTAGTGTTTTAGGGTTTAGGGTAGTGCAGTGGTGTTTGTGTAGTGTAGGGGGTAGTGCTGGGGGTAGTGTTTTAAGGTTTAGGGTAGTGCAGTGGTGTTTGGGTAGTGTAGGGGTTCATGCTGGGGGTAGTGTTTTAGGGTTTAGGGTATGGCAGTGGTGTTTGGGTAGTGTAGGGGGTCGTGCTGGGGGTCGATTTAGGGTTTAGGGTAGTGCAGTGGTGTTTGTGTTGTGAGGGGGTCATGCTGGGGGTAGTGTTTTAGGGTTTAGAGTAATGCAGTGGTGTTTGTATAGTGTAGGGGGTTTAGGGTAGTGCAGTGGTGTTTGTGTAGTGTAGGGGGTCATGCTGGGGGTTGTGTTTTAGGGTTTAGGGTAGGGCAGTGGTGTTTGTGTAGTGTAGGGGGCAGTGTTTTAGGGTTTAGGGTAGTGCAGTGGTGTTTGTGTAGTGTAGGGGTTCATGCTGTGGGTAGTGTTTTAGGGTTTAGGGTAGTGCAGTTGTGTTTGTGTAGTGTACGGGGTCGTGTTTTAGGGTATAGGGTAGTGCAGTGGTGTTTGGGTAGTGTAGGGGGTCATGCTGGGGTTAGTGTTTTAGGGTTTAGGGTAGTGCAGTGGTGTTTGGGTAGGGTAGGGGGTCGTGCTGGGGGTAGTGTTTTAGGGTTTAGGGTAGTGCAGTGGTGTTTGTGTAGTGTGGGAGGTCATGCTGGGGGTAGATTTAGGGTTTAGTGTAGTGCAGTGGTGTTTAGGTAGTGTAGGGAGTCGTGCTGGGGGTAGTGTTTTAGGGTTTAGGGTAGTCCAGTGGTGTTTGTGTAGTGTAGGGAGTCGTGCTGGGGGTAGTGTTTTAGGGTTTAGGGTAGTGCAGTGGTGTTTGGGTAGTGTAGGGGGTCGTGCTGGGGTAGTGTTTTAGGGTTTAGGGTAGTGCAGTGGTGTTTGTGTAGTGTAGGGGTCATGCTGGGGGTAGTGTTTTAGGGTTTAGGGTAGTGCAATGGTGTTTGTGTAGTGTAGGGGGTAGTGTTTTAGGGTTTAGGGTTTAGGGTAGTGCAGTGGTGTTTGTGTACTGTAGGGGGTCGTGCTGGGTTCTAGTGTTTTAGGGTTTAGGGTAGTGCAGTGGTATTTGTGTAGTGTAGGGGGTAGATTTAGGGTTTAAGGTAGTGCAGTGGTGTTTGGGTAGTGTAGGGGGTCGTGCTGGGGGTAGTGTTTTTGAGTTTAGGGTAGTGCAGTTGTGTTTGGGTAGTGAAGGGGGTCGTGCTGGGGGTAGTGTTTTAGGGTTTAGGGTAGTGCAGTGGTGTTTGGGTAGTGTAGGGGTCAACCAACATGAATTTGTCCTTGTGTGATGTAACCAATGCTCATGTAAAGCACTCCAATACCTGACCAGTCTGCACTATATAAAACTGCAAAAAACCAAAAAATAAAAAGTGTTTTGCACACTTCTGTCATTGGGCTATACGTGGGCTACCTCTGGGTGATATTTGTGTTACATTTGGGCTCTTTTTTCTCTGGTGGCCATCTTGGGAGACTTATTTGTTATGAAGTTTCCTAATTTCCTCATTTACTACAGTCTCCTCAGTAGGAAATGCTTTCAGTTTTTTACTTTGATTCCATCAAGAAGGCATTCAGATGTGTCACACATTTGCCATAAATTCAGAATGTTAGCACTCTAGTTGTTCATTAGATCACTGTAGTAAAACTACTGCTCACCAAGGAGTTAACTGGAAGTCTACTGCTGGTATTGAAAGTGATTGTTTCAGTCTGCATGTCAGAATTTTCTAATGAAATAGAAGAGGATTTGAGATCTCACTTAAAACATGCCCTAAATTTTCTTTTTGCAGCACTAACTATAATTTCTATGGCAAAATGAACCCCCTCATTTTGTTCCTTTTTAAATTAAATGTTTTAAGTGTTACCAGTTTATTCCAATCAAGATGGCTTCAGGTGTGCCATACTTTTGTCATAAGTAAGGCTGTTAGCACTCTAGTTGTTCTTTAGAACACTCTGGGAAGCTGCAGTAGAACACAAAGGCATCAACTGACAGGCTGCTCCTGTTGAAATATAACAGGAAGATATTTGAGATCTCACTTAAAACATGTCCTAATTTTTCTTTCTACAGCACTAACCATAATTTCTATGGCAAAATGAACCCCCTCATTTTGTTCCTTTTTAAATTAAATGTTTTAAGTGTTACCAGTTTATTCCAATCAAGATGGCTTCAGGTGTGCCATACTTTTGTCATAAGTAAGACTGTTAGTGCTCTAGTTGTTCTTTAGAACACTCTGGGAAACTGCAGTAGAACACAAAGGCATCAACTGACAGGCTGCTCCTGTTGAAATATAACAGGAAGATATTTGAGATCACACTTGAAACATGTCCTAATTTTTCTTTCTACAGCACTAACCATAATTTCTATGACTAAATGAACCCCATCATTTTGTTCCTTTTTAAATTAAATGTTTTAAGTGTTACCAGTTTATTCCAATCAAGATGGCTTCAGGTGTGCCATACTTTTGTCATAAGTAAGGCTGTTAGCACTCTAGTTGTTCTTTAGAACACTCTGGGAAGCTGCAGTAGAACACAAAGGAATCAACTGACAGTCTCTGCCATTGTTGGATGTACATGTTTTACTGAGAATGTCAGACTTCATTCTCACATGACTGAGAAAGATAATGTGAATTTACAGAAAATATGCTCTCATTTTAGCTTCTGGAGCACCTTCCAAAACTGTGTGGGACAAGCATGTGAAAATAGTTTCTCTCAAACATGATTCATGATATCCCAGCAGAAGGTTTTTCACAGGGTAAAATCACCTTAGAACACACCACAATTCCTGAAATTAGTATGGTACCATCAACAAATGAATTCTAATGTAACTAAAGTCTGTTATCACCCTTTATAGTTCTCCTTTTGGTAACCCTCAAAATCTTCGATTCACTACAATGCATTTCAATGGGGTACTATCATTTATATTGGTCCCAAGATGGCTGCCAGCAATTCCAGGATGAAGTGCTGACAGCCAATCAGATCTCACGATGACATGTGTGGTTAGGCTCCGCCCAGATATATATGTGTTTTTACTTTTGATTTTCTCAGCAACTACTGAATGGATTTACACCATTTAACAAAAAGGGTTCTTTCTGAACCAAGAACTACCTCTTTGCCAAATTTGGTGTAATTCGGTTCAGCAGTTTGGGCTGTAGCCTTGCATAAAGTTTCCTATGGGAAATTGATTTTTTGACTCTTATTTTTTTAATTTCTCCGCAACTACTGAACGGATTTACACCATTTAACAAAAAGGGTTCTTTCTGAACCAAGAACTACCTCTTTGCTAAATTTTGTGTAATTCCGTTCAGCAGTTCGAGCTGTAGCCGTGGCTAAAGTTTCCTATGGGAAAATGAATGGGGAAAACACGTTTTGGGACCCCCTTTTTTCTCGGCCCCCGCTTGACGAATCACCCCGAAACTTTCAGGGTAGGAGCGGACTGGAGCGGGCCATAAAGTTTGAAAATTTCGCGAAGATTCGTCAACCGACGCAAGAGTTAATTCAAATAGAATGTTGCGGATTTCCTATGGAAAATAGGTCCTAACTATAACTATCTACTGGCGACCGCCAGTAGATAATATATATATATATATATATATATATATATATATATATCATCAACAAAGTCCAATTAACGATCACTCAGAGGGTTGTGCAGTTAAAGTTGGTTTATTTTCAGGTTACGCGTTAGCTTGCGAAGCAAGCTTGGTCACACCAAGTGTGACCAAGCTTGCTTCGCAAGCGAAACGCGTAACCTGGAAATAAACCAACTTTTGGTAACTGCACAACCCTCTGAGTGATCGTTAATTGGACTTTGTTGATGAAATAATGTCCGGCGCGCTCCGCCGGCTCTAAACGACCCTCTGCGTAGGGCGTGGGAAAGCGGAAGGAGCACAAACGTATGAAATATATACATATATATATATAAATACATATATATATATATCTTTTATATAATATATATGTGTGTGTGTGTACACTTGATACTTACCTGCAAAGTACTTACATTTACATGTAATTTCTTTACCAAGGATATGCCTTTACCATTCATGCCTTTACAAAGAAATGTGTTGTAAAGGAATTTGCGGTAGAGGCATACTCGTGGTAGAAAAATGTTGTTGTAAAAACATTCCTGGTAAAGACTGTTTTGTTGTAAAGCCTTTGTTGTAAAGGCAGTTGTGGTTTTGCCCTCGTTGTAAACAATGTTTCCAGTAAGTGGGGCTGTGTACAGCTCTGCCCCTCCCATCCTGGCAGGATAGCCCATCCTACCAACACCTAGTGCTCCTTTGTGTCACTGTCTGGAAGGAATACATAAAGACCAGCTGCCAACCACACCTAGTCATGCGACCCAGGATAGAGGGTGCAGGCACCAAAGGGTAGGGACAAGAAAATGGCAACTTTCTAAAAGTCGCATTTTCAAAATTGTGACTTAAAATCCGAAATTTACCATTCAAGAAGATTTTAAATTACAATTCTTTAGACACTGAAGATTACATTTCTACCTTTTCCCAATTTTTTTATCACTTCTTATATGTAATAAGGTAACCCAATGTTATCCTATGTGAAAGGTAGGACTCACAGTAGTGAAAAACGAACTGAGTAGTTTTTCACTCCCAGGACATGTAAAACATAAAAGTACATGTCCAACCTTTTAAATACAATACACCCTGCCCTATGGACTGTTTATGGCCTACCTTAGGGGTGACTTATATGTATTAAAAATTGAGGTATAGGCCTGGCAAAAGGGTTATTTTGGCAGGTCGAAATGACAGTTTAAAACTGCACACAGGCCTGAGACGTTTTAAAAGGCTACTTTGGTGGGTGGCACAATATATGCTGCAGGTCCATTAGTAGCATTTAATTTACAACCCCTGGTTCCATTTTGTCCCACCTTACTATGGACTTATAACTAAACTAAATTTGTCAAGCAGGTATAGGCCAGTTTTACCAAGTTTTAAGGGGTGAGCACAAGCTCTTGAGTACTGGTTAGTAGTGGTAATGTGCACTGAGTCCTAACGTCAACAAAAATGAATTGCAGCAGACAGGAAGGGAGAAGGCAAGCCGTTTGGGGAAAGAACACTCGAAGGCTGACAGGTTTAACAACAACCCTTCTCTCTATCTACCTAAAGCTACTTAACTATCTCCGAATCAGCTCAGATGTCAGGCTCCACTCCTTGTGAGACAGCACACAGTAACTCCAAAAATTCACACCAATTATTTTTATACTGCCTTCAATCTAAGGATGACATGGGTGGAAGCAAACTCTCTAAATCTATGCAGAAAAATAGAAGTTCTAGGATTCTGAAAAGTGACACTTCACCTCTATTTGTGTTTGCAGTCAACCATTTTTTAACAAATGCATGGTATAAACTTAACAAGTTTGACCACGTACAGCTTCATGATCATTATTAAGTCTGATTAGCATTCTGGATATTCATTATTGTTTTATTTATGCAGAAACCTACAGACATCAGAATGCACTCTGTACTTTGTGTTTATGCACTTATTTTTACAACGTACATAGCATTGGTCCCTTCCAAACATTTCACTATATGTACTGTATTTTTTATTCATTTTAACACAATATGAGTGTTTTTATATTTTGTGATGTACGTGTATTTGTCATCATGACTGTCATACAATTTTTAAAAAGAGCTTTTTATGCACTGTGATTGTTCTTATACTTGTGGCATGTATGAATTGTTATTGTTTTATGTATACTTTGATGGGTTTTGGATAACCGAATAAAGGGGTCGATTACGATGGCGGTCGGAAAAGCATTCCAACCGCCGTGGTAGCGGTAAATAACCGTCCGCATGTAGCGCGGCAAAAACGGCGGTCAGATTATGATGCACTGCCAGAAAAATTCGACCGTGGCGGTCGGATTCCACGAAACTCCGCCGGGAACGTCCGGAAAAGCTGAAAATCCGTCTGTGGCTGTTGGATTTGCTGCGGAAAAACCAAAAACCGCTGGATCCATAGCGGTCAGGAACGCGTGGAGGTGCCCGGGATTCGAGTTTTGAGCTTCGCAGTAGTGCATCCGCCATCTCCAGGTGGCTGGTTTCTCTGCTGCGTTCCGATGGGCTATTTGAGGCATCGTGATTTGTCCGGCGGTCGTAACGTCATTCCGCATGGCGGTCTCTCTCTATTGGCTCCCTACGCCACCGTTGCGGAAGGAAATTTCTTGCGGATCCTGAAACTCCGCAGCAGACGGGAAATGGGCTATCTTTGCCCATCGTATTATGGCGGACGCAAGGACCGCCGCAGGAGTGAGGAAAAGGACGTTTGCCGCCACCGCCGGCACCGCGGAGGTGCCTACAACCGCCATGGTAATCGACCCCAAAGTACTTCTGAACTAGACGTTCTTGTTGCATCAGAGAGGAACCTCACCAATTACACCCAGATTTTACCCAAACCCAATAACCATTAAAGAATTCACCTCTGTTTGCTAGTCTGTCACAAAATCCTCAAAGTTCTTTTTGATGCAAGGCCAAAAATGGAGAACCAATCTATCCAGGCTTCTCAAAATGCTGCAAACATACGGAATCAGAACGAAAGAGTGGCAAGCGGCAGTCACCAGAGCCATCACAGTAGCAGAACTCAACCAAGGCCAAACCTCTTCCCATGGTCTGTTCCAAAACACAGGAGCCAAAACCACACTAGACTAGCCCAAATTCACATACACTAAAATCTGCAGTCACTGAAATTTGGATCAAGGACAATGCTAAATATGGCAGCAAACATTCACAAATTGTCCACCTCAGTTTCTATGGACTGTACTTCACGTGACAAAATCTAAATCAGGCCCTTAATCTCTCTAAAAAAAAAAGATAAGAGTAGAAACAATACTAATTGTTTTGGGCTTTCTATAATTAAAATGATTTTACTAAGATTCACTAACACTCAACACAAATGTAGTATTGGCAGGTGGCAGAAGGTGGGGAACATGCAAGGAGCGGCTCCTCCGTTGGAGCTGAGGAGTGTCGCCCCACTTAAATTCTCCCCCAAAGCCCCCGAGATGAAAAATAAAACGGTAATTTATTACCATTTTAGTTTTCATCCCCCTGTCCCTATCAGAGCGTCAGGACGGGGGCGAGGCCGCTGCTGAGTGAAAGCAGCAGGGAGGATGGTGGGCTGGCTGTGCACTTTTCATGGTGTGCATGTGCGTTTGGCTGGCCATCTTGCGCAATTTGAAACCTCCATACATGCCATACATGCGCAATTTGAAACCTCTAACCCAGCTGACTCAAGACAGCTGGGTTAGAGTAAGTGCAGGCCTTCAAGGTGCTGTGGAGCGCTGAGTGAGGCCGCTCCCTCCAATCAGGGCGCAGCTCTCACAGCATGAGAGAGGCACCAGGATTGGTTAAGGGAGTTGCAACATCCAGTTCCTGTGGGCGTCGGCAAAAGAAGAGCGCCAGAGCAGAGGACGTCAGTCGTTAAGTCTTTTTTTAATTAATTTTGCGTGCGCGTCTGCCCACCCTCACACCCCCTTCCTGGTAGATGCTATCCACCACTGGGACCTGCAGCAGCCTCTACTCCAAAACGTAGTAAAAAGGCACATTCTGAAAGAAGGGACTCCTTTGTAGGAGGGCAAGGGATGACGCATCTATGCAGATGTGTCAGTTCCTTGTAAATCTGCCCCCAAGTTTGGTACACAGGGCCGGACTCGCCGTAGCGGGCACTGGGCATTTCCCCAGTGGGTCGCCAGGGTGGGGGCTGGTTTTGGACCCCTGGGGGGGCCATTTTTGTTACCAGGGACCGGTTTTGCAGCATAGCAGCTATATCGGCCCCTTGTAACAAAAGCGGCTGCAGTTTTTTCCAGGAGCACTCCCCCCCCCCCCACGCACCCACCTGCCGCCGGTCCGACTCAATTGCTAGGGCCGGTTTGCATTCCCAGTCTGGCCCTGTTGGTACAGGAAGGCACAATCAAAAACATTAAGAAATTAACCAACAGTTTGAAACAGTATAATATCTAGTTAGTCTTTGGTGATGAGTGGGCCAGGAAGGGTGCAGTATAAAGAAATCCTGGGTGAAGTATTTACCAGTAACAGTCAATACCTCCCTTTACCTGCTTGTGTGGGTTAAGCAAAGAATTGCACGTTGAATCTGAGTTTAACACACCAAATTTCACATGAATGTGATTTTTTTTGCACATTTCCCCCAACAACATGAAACAGACTGAGGAGAAAGAGGAGAGTAGTGAGGGATGACTGATGAGGAGTGAGGGATGGAGTATAAGGGATGAGGACTGAGGAATGAGGGATGAGTATTGAAGATTATGGGGGGAGGGAAGAGGGGTGAAGAATGACAAATGAGGAATGATGAGGAGCTGAGGGATGAGGAATGAGGCATGAGAAATGATGGATGAGGAATGGGGGATAAGACGAAAGGGATGAGGAGTGAGAACAAGGGATGAATAGTAGGGAATTAGGTGTGAGGAAAGAGGAGTTGAAAGAGTGGGACTGATCGGTGAGGAGTGACAGATGAGAAGCGGCAGATGAGATATGAGAATGAAGAAGGAGGAGTCATGGAAAAGGAGTGCGGAAGGAAAAGTGAAGGATGAAGAGTCAGGAGGAGGGATTAGGGATGAAGATGTCCTGAAACGGATACTCCTCCAGTTTGAAACTTAGCTGACAAGTAATGATGCTGGAAACATAAAGCCACTTTAAAAGTCATACAAACTTACTTAACAAGGGAGTCTTCATGAAGAAGCCCATTCAGAGAAGTGAAAAGGGGGGAGTCAAGATCACTTTGTTTAGCCTTGACAACAAGTTGGGTGGCTGACAGAAAAATCAATATAGGTGGACCCAGGGTGCATCTTTAACCCCCTATCATGAAGGCATCACCGTGAGTATGAGATAAAACCAATCATTGAAACAACAGAATATATAGTATCTGCCAGTAAGTAGTGACAAATTAAATTTGGGCGATGTAGCAACTAGGGCCCCTTCATGAAGGTTTATCATCAAGAGAAAGGCCAGAGATTGGGCACACGAGACAAGATTACGAGCTATCCCATCCACTGATGCCTATGGGCTGCACCTCCGTGTTAACCTTCCTCAAAACATTGGTGCATAACTTAAGCTTCCACAGTCGTGAATGTATGGGGTCCCCCATTGTTCAGAGGGTGCTGCCCGTCTACCCTAATTATGTCCATTAGGGGCCAGAATCTTATGCAGCCACACCTTCTTTCGCAGGGTGCACTGCCATTTGGCACTGCACCGAGGGATACCAAATAGGGGTAGTTATGGGTAGAAGCTCTTACCCCATGCATGTTGTTTGTTACCTCTTGTGTTGCCCTTGTTAGCTCTGGTCTATTGGGTCATTTAGCATTGTCTGGAAGTAAAGTGGGTTGTAGGAGTCTTGGTTACATTTTGAAGTGTCCACTCCTTGCTGTTCCACTGGCTGCAATGGTGAGACAGGAATCATCAATGAGATGTCAATGGCGGTCGAAGAGTGCACAACCTCTCTACCGCTACCCCTGGCACTTTGGTGAATTGATGTCCTTGATCATGCCACTGAATGGCTGCAGTAGCCTTGCCTTGCCATCTTTTGCTTGGTGAATGGTCACTCTGATATCTCAAAGGGACAGTGAGGAGATGGTGATGGAGAGGCATTCTGATTGGACCGCGAAGGAGGAGGCAAGGAGAGTCGTGGAAGAACTGAAATTGAAGGAAAACAGTCTCTTGGTGGGTTAATTATTGCCCTTGCTCTGAAGAGACCTAGATTTCAATCTAGGAATAACCACAAATGACCTTTTCCAAAGATAATCATTAAAGACGCCAAGTTAAATACACTGTCCCTGTCATGCATCTCTCTGACTCGCAGCAGAAACTCACCAGTCAGCAGCACTGTCTAAGTCGCTGCATTTATACTCGTAGGACCTTAGTTCACATAATTACTGAACAAGTGGAGAACATTCTGCTTGTTTGAAAAAAAAGTTTCAACATATTTTAATACCAAACGACACTGGCCTATCACAAGAGGAAACAAGCATGGGCGTAACACAGCACCCTTCATAACCCTCTGCTCTTAATCACCTACAGTCGACGCCTCCTGCATCAATACTAAATATTTAGGGTCTTCCATTGAGTTTGCTGGAGCGGAAGCACCTCCGAAAATCATCAGTCCTCCTACTCTGCCAAACTTGCTGTTCCTCCCTCTGCATAGTCACTGTGCTGCACAGGAGGGCGTCTACCGCCATCGCCCTCACTGGAAAGGTTCTAAGCACTGCCATTTCCGGCCCTTTGCAGTGTGATGGAGAGCCTTAGATCCTGTGTTTCCTGGATGTTGTCTGGTTGCAGTGCTATCTGTAGTAATAATACACCTCTTCCGTTCTTTTAGGGCACAGGGCCCAGAAGGATTTAAGTAACCTGAATGCAAGGCTTGCATAGGAGTGCACTTTGCAGGGGTATATTGCACAGACGTCCTCACCTGTGAAGAGCTGCGTCTCACACACTGTGCTTTACATTCATGGCTTAACTCCTCCAGTGTTGAGCTCTCCCTGACAGCCTTCTCAGTGGTACAGGGCCATATCTACCACTATGCAGCTCCCTCCGTTGATTGTACATACCTGGGGCATATGTTAACTTATGTTCATGTGCATTTCTTCCCCACGCATTTCCCTTCCGTAGTTGCGCATATCTAACTCTACACATTCCCTTTATTAACTGAGCATGTCACAGAATGTTGATTCCCCTCCATTGGTTTAACATGTTCGAGTCTATATATATAGTTTTGTATTACGTGTGCCTATCGCATGATATATATATTCCTCTAATCTTTGTGCTTATCTGAGGCTATAAAGTTCCCATCGTACAGGTACATCTTTGAAAACATACATCACCCACAAAGAAAGACACCAAACGCCCTGCTGCACATCAGGGCCCATTTCCCATTATTATGTGTTGGGAGTGGACTAACCAGTAGCGGCCGGCAACATTGACATCTGGTAGGGCGCAATGCCAAAAAACTCACCATAAGTATGTTGCTGGCCACAGGGTCCGGTCGCCGTCTCTCTCTTCTTGTGGCGCTCTCGGACTCGGGCAGAAAGGGAGGGACTTCCTCACGTGTGCCACCCGAATCCAACCAATGCTGGAGCTGCAGCGCAGCTCGAGGATTGGTTGGAACAGGCTAACCCAGCACTCAGTTTGAGGCTGGGGGCCTGTGGCTGCAATCCCTCAGCTGGTTTTTCAGCCCTGGGATTGCAGGCTTCGAAGTGCGCATGACAGATTGGCCGGCTGTAGACAGCCGGCCAATGTGTCATGCGCACTGGCAGGGGGCTGACATAATAGTACAATTGCACTAATCAGTCCCACCCCCTGCCCTCGCGCTGAGGCAGAGCGAGCCTGCTACACATGATAAAATTCTATTTTTTATCATTTTATGAATGTGTGTGCCTGCTACGCTGGCAGCAGGTGGGGCGACATTCCTCCACCATTGGGAGGAGCCGCCGCTGGGACTAACTCCCAATCTCTGTGATATAATTGAGTCCTCAAGTTTTGAGTAACTTCACTGTACTTTCTTAGAGCTAAATGAACGTGTCTCTCGCGTGTTGCCAGACAGACAACCAAATGTACACAATGATGTACACAATGAAACTATATAGGCTGAATTAGACTGTCTTCTGATCTTCAATTTTGTAAATATCAGTCTTTACCTCTAGGATATTCATTAATAAGGGGTTCCCCACCACAAATGGATGGATAGTGAACCTTCCAATCCGCATTTTGTGAAAAGAGGCCCTGCCATGTTTACCCTCCAGAGTAAGGATTTTTTAACAGATTGTTGGGTGCGCCCCACCTGAAAATAGGAATGAATATTAGCTTCACACAGTCAGCGCACTTTACAGGAAGTTGTGAGCTGAGGGACTTAGCTGCCAAGGGGTGCATCACAGTAGAGCTCAGGACCACTGAGTATTGCATGTGTATATGGACAATACAGTTGTTGTTTTAAATAATCACAAAGGCAAACACAATCAGTGTAAGAGGGTCATATAAAGTCTGGTGGACAAGTCTACAAACAGCTGGGGCACCACCTGCCACTCAAGCCAAGGTTGACCCCTGAATTTAGAGAATGCCACCCAGCTGGCAGAAACGTTTCCTTAAAATGACTCCTGCCCCCATAGCAGAAGCTGCTCCTGGGGTAAAGAAAACTATGAAAGCAGCTCTGACATCACAAGGTGGCACTTTGGGCCTATCGTCACTTATGCAACTTCTGAAAAGTCAGACACTAACTGGGGGGTTTGTCTTTAGAAATGACGTAACTAATGTTCCGAAACAAAGAGAGAGAAAGGGAATTATAATGGAGCCACTCTTGGTCCCCTTGTAATATATCAATAAACAATGAAAGAGTGATTCCAAATGATTAGCTTACCTAAGGAGTCACAACTGTGTTTAAAAAGAACCCTCACTCACCAACCTAGTTGGTGACATGCTTCATCATGGGGTTCCCACCCGAGGGGCCGAGTGCCTCTCGGCTGTGCTTTGACGCCTGATTACAGCAGAGCGGGTTTTGTTGGAATGTGCAGTGAGTGAACAGTAACACTGTGAGTATTAAAATTGCCTTTACTTGTCCTATACAATTTTAATAATGGAAAAAGTAAGGCAAGGTTAAAAAATGGTGGTGGTAGGATGTTGTAACTGGTTAGATTGGCCAGTAGCATCCCTTAGTGAATATGTGATAGCCGGTCTACATGTTTCAGCCTCAAAACGCAAATAGCGAGGCTTTCGTCAGGACCAGAGTTGTCACGGGGGTATGCACACTCACCTGTGGCAATGATTACCGTACACTTACGGTTTATGCCCTTCAGCGCAGTCTGAAAGGAATTGAATTCTGGAAAATAAAGCACAAATCAAGACATTCATGTCATATCGTAGGTATTGACTGAAAAACTGTGACACAGTGTGTGAAAACGATCCTCATGTTGCCATACGTGTTGTTCAAACGTGTCTATAATTGGCTGTTTGCTATGGTGATTAACGTGTGGTGCATGGATTTTAGCACTATATTTGTCAATAGTACACCAAGTGGACTATATTTATAGTACTATGTGAGACTCCACATACAATCACTGCGTATTGGCACTATATTTTGTTTTTCATCAGCACTCCGTATCTCAAGGATTGCCGGTTTTACCATTATAATATTCAATGGAGAGAGAAGTTGTGAACATGACTGATCAGTGAGCCACTCGCTGTCTTAGGGCTCATAAAACACTCAAGCGCGGGGGAGTTAGTGAAGAAAAGCGGCTTACATGGGTTGTAGAGAGTTCCTACCCCATGGATCCTAGCGGGGGGCGTAGGTCTGTAGTCACACACTAGGAACAGGGATCAGGTAAATTACTTAGTTAAAGACCCGATGGATAAGCCAAAGTATTACCTCAATACTGGAACTCGGATTTTTCATACTCACTACGCCAAGACCAAACGCCCTCTTAGCACCTGGTTATGTTCCGATCCAGGACCCCGTGGATGCGGGAGTCCTTGTATCGGGCATATTTAACTCGTCATTGTTGTCTTGGAAACTGTGCTGTGTCAGCGCGCTGGGACGCGTCGGCGCCAGACATACGCGTCATCACGTCTGCGTGTGACCGCGGATGTCCTGATTGGTCAGATTAGTACCTGGTGAGTGGTGTGCTAACTCTCTTGGTGAATGGACAAATCAAACTTTATTGGTTGTCAGAACAAAACAAGCATAGTCGGTATTGAAAGAGGTATTTTAGATCGGACAGTGCAAGGATCTAAGTCCGGTTTATGTATCATTAAATCTCATACATACTGGTTGTGAATATGTCATCTGAGCCTAGGATAGGTAGGTGACAGGGAATACTGCACAAGCGGGCAAGATATTACGAAATAATTGCCCGCACTCCCGGCGAAACAGGGTATATCCTAGAGATATGTGAATATGTATAGTTTACATATAGTATCCTCTGCGGGGGTGTTATTCCAGATTCCTTGCATACCCATAAAGAGAAGTTTGCTTTCTCATGACAGAGTTCCATTGAATATTGTCATTTAACCCCTGTTTGTGCGTGGAAAGCCTGTAAATCCAACGCTGTTCTTTTTCAAACAGGAGTTGGTTGTATTTATACTGGATTTTATCTGTTCGATTATCGTCCATCTCAGATCTTTGGTAGTGTGGTTTTTTTTGCAGGAAGTGTTCTGTCATTCGAGTCATATTCTTTTTACAACGGATATTACTCCTGTGCTCGCAGATACGCTGTTTCACTTTCCTGCTGGTCATGCCCAGATATTTAAGGCCACATGGGCAAGTGATCAAGTACACCACGTTCATAGAATTACAGTTGGTGTGTGATCTCAGAGTCCAGATTTTATTAGGTTCGAGATCCAGGCTCTTTGTTGGGGCTGTCAAGTGCAAGACGCTGAAATTCCCACAGGGTAAATGTCCTGTCACACTAGGGAGACCCCAGGCATTTAGGACAGAGGGATTAGGGTCGTAGTCAGGTTTTCTGGGGCGGGTGGATACCAGGGCGTCCCTCAGACTCCTAGCTCTCTTGAAAGAGAAAAGGGTTTTTTCCCATTTCCTGTTGTTAGTCTCTAAGATTTTCCAGTGCTTGTTGATTGATTTTGTAACAGCGTTCGATACTGTGCTATACGTAGTCACACAGGTCAGAGGGATCTCATTCATGTGTTTGGGGTTGTCTTCTAGTAGCGCCTCACGAGGCTGATTTCTCGCTCTTTTCGGGCTTTTGTTCAGGATACTTTCAGGATAACCTCGATTTCTCCGTTTTTTGGAAAGATCTGCTGCTTGGGTGCGATAGTCATCCAATTTACTGCAATTTCTCCTTATGCGGAGATACTGTCCATAAGGCAAGTTCTCTCTCAAAGCCCTCGGATGAAAGCTGGAAAAATCAAGGAGGTTGTTCTTTGCAGTGGGTTTATGATACGTCCTTGTCTCAAGTTTGCCGTTCTCTTTAGTAATGGTCACATCCAGGAAAACCATTTCTTTCCTGTCAAAGGAATGGGTAAACTTAAGGTTGATGTCACAGTTGTTTATCCATACCAGAAATTCTGTGAGTATGTGTTCAGGTCCTTGCCAAATGACAAGGACATCATCAATGTATCTCTTCCAAAAGGAGATACACGTGCCAAAGGGATTACTTTCATCCAGGATGTATTTTTGTTCAAAATCATGCACATATAGCCCTGCCACACTAGGGGCAAAGGTGCTGCCCATCGAAGTGCCAATCGTTTGGAGGAATAGATCCCCTTCGTATTCGAAATAGTTCTCTTTGAGTGCCAATGTGGTACACTCAATAATGAATTGTCTCGGTGTTTGGTAGTTCCAATTGGCCTCTGCCAGAGCCTTGCTGATTACTCTAATCGTATCATCTTGTGGGATGCTGGTGCATAGACTCTCTATATCTAGTGTCACCAGAATTGTTGAGTCGTCATCCACTGTCATGTCACGTAGTAAGTTAAGAAGGCTCTTAGTGTCTTTAAGGTAAGTTGGAGTTTGTTGTATTAGGGGTTTCAGGAAGAAATCGCAAAAGCGAGATAATGGCTCCAAAAGGGACCCTATCCCCGAGACGATGGGGTGGCCATGGGGAGGGGTCCTGTTTTTATGTGTCTATTAAAAAGAGACGTGAAAGAATTGTGGAAAGCTCCGTGAGTGGTCAAATCGTTTTTAAGCAATACTTGGGAACTAGGCGCCCACGTAGGGGAATAATATATTTTTTCCCTTTTCGAAATAATTGTCTTTTATCGATCCCCATACATCACTCCCTTTTTGCTGTTGCATGCTTTTTCCCAGATGTGTTGGGGGGATTAGGGCATAACCCATTTTTTTTTATTCCTTTCTCATTCTATACATTCATGTCCAAGCTAACTTCTACTGCTTTCTGATCACCTACGTCTTTTACTAGTGAGAATAGTGCATACACACCAGAGCTGTAGAGGGAGTTGGAGGGAAGTGTGGGGGACTGAAGGATAAAGTGAGGAACAAGAGGCTTCCATATGCAACCTTCAACCCACCCTAATTTTACCTCTGCCCATGAGTCTCTTAGCATACAGTGACACTGGGGGGAGGGGTGCTAAGCAGTCGCGGCCGGTGCAGGTAAACGCAGTGGGGTGGTGGAGTGGGGCGGGAGGGAAGTCGACAGACGATGGAATAGGTTTTATTTATCTATTAAATTTTACCTATTCCGTCATCGGTCGATTTCCCCCTCTCCCACCTCACTCCGCCCCACCCCGTCCCACCTCGCTTACCTGCACCGATCACGCTGGTGCTAAGTGGCAGGCCAGACCCTCTCAGAGCGTGTGGTGCTGGTGCCTAGAGTCAGATTTTAGGTCTGACTGGAGCTAGCCTGGTAAGTTGTTCCAAGGAAGTCCCATGGGGTTTGCGTATGCATTTGAAAGCCAGAAAAATGTGTTCAATCTCCATAAACAAGCGTTGAATCTTGATACAGATAAAATATCAGTTAAAATGGCTTTGGACCTTCGCAGTCACTTAGTACTTCATCTGAGTTTGTTCTCCAAAAACAGAACATTTTCTCCTTAATAAACAGTCTGTTCTGTTGTATTCCCTCAGCTGCGTGTGGTCCCATGATCCTCTGTCGCTGAATTTTTTCAAGCTGCTTGCTTTTAACATGGAATGAAAATTGATTTAACCTCTTGCTTGTAGCAGGATCATGGAAGCAAGAAGAGACATCTTTCCTTTTAGGGGAAACTTGCATGGACAAGTTAAAAGCCTCCACTAGCCTGGGCTCATCAACTTTCCAAATCTACTTACTGCAGAGGACCTACCCTGGTCATATATGTTAATCTCATGGTACCTTATCAAAATACAGTTTGCACCTTTGCTTTGGTTACTCAAGCACACAGGTTTCTACTGTTTTTTTCCCTAACAATCCAGGTGTCTGTGACATGGTTGGCAGTGACAATGGTAATCGAATTATGTTAAAGGAGCAAAAGTGATCTATCAGACTGCTCTTAAAAAATATTATGCATCCATTCGGTTGGCTCCATTTCAGAAGCTGTAAACCGTCCGCGTGAATTGTTTAAAGTAGTCAACTCTTTTCTTTCCCCCGTGGCAACTAAAAACATCCTTGGAACTTTTCTTTGTTAAAATTCAAGTAATTTACGAACAATTTCCAAGACGGAGTGTCACTACTCAAGCATCACCTGATTTTCTGGACTGCAATTGTCTAGCTTTACCCCTATTTCACTTGAGGAATCTGCAATTGAGCTTGTAAAGTGCAAGTCAGGCTCCACTCTTGACCCCTTGCCCCTGTCTCCCTTCCATCCCTAATCTTGCCACACTGGTGGTGAACCCCTGGTTGAATAGGCTGCTTAATTAATCTTTAGACCAGGGGCTGGCTCCCTCCAGCTGGAAACAAGCTCTTCTTCTCCCCTTACTGAAGAAGCCTTCTGCCGACCCCAAGGTATTTGGCAACTTTAGACCTATTTCTCTCCTGCCCACTGTCAGTAAACTTCTTGAGAAGAATATAAACAGGCAGCTATCAAACTTTCTGGAATCAAACCACTCGCTACATGACTCTCAATCAGGGTTCCATGCAGGATATGCCACCTAGACGGCCCTATTTGAAGTCTTGGAATATATTAAAGATAACCTTGATTTAAATACTCCAGTCATGGTGATGGTTTTGGATGTCTCCGGGGCATTCGACAAGGTCTCTCATTATATTTTGAGAGACTTGACTTGATCAGTGTCAGAGGTCTAGCCCATTGCTGACTTAAATCTTTCATTAGCAGGCAATCCCAGGCTGTATTCCTCTCCCCTTTTACTTCTGAGGCTAAACCCTTAGTATGCGGGGTTCCACAGGGTTGGCCTCTCAGCCCAACACTCTTTAACATCTATCTGGAGCCCCTGGCTAAGTTGGTCGAGTCCTGGGGTGTGATATCCTATGTGGATGATACTCAACTCATCTTGGCTTTCCAGGAAAACATGCCTACTTCCCTTGATTCCTTCAAGCTCTGCCTGAAATTTGTGATGGACTGGATGAACACAAGTTGCCTGAGCCTTAACTCAGACATGACTGATATTCTTTTTTCAACACTAAATCCACCCCTTCACCCGGTCTTTGGTGGCCTTCAGACTTGGGTGTCCCCTCAGTCCTGCTCCGGTGGTTAGAAACCATGGGGTGAAATTTGACTCAGACTTGACCTTTGAGTCCCAGGCTAAAGCTTTATCCTCCTCCTGTTGTTTCACCCTCAGATCTCTGAGAAGGATGCTGCACTTCATTCCAGTAGAGCATCGCAAGACAATTGTCCACACTTTAATAACCTCTAGGTTGGACTATTCGAACAGTCTTTACTTGGGCCTTCCTGCCTTTTTGATTCAGTGCCTACAAACCATTCAGAATGCTGCTGCCCAGCTGATTTGAAAATCCCACCTCGAATTTCCATGTCTGGTCGGTCATTTACATGCCCTCATTGACTTCCCGTTAATAAGAGAATGCAGTTTTAACCTCTGATCCTAGCCTTCAGGGTCTACCATCAAAGGGTCCTCTCTACCTTAGGAGCCATTTTAAACCATACACACAGGAGAGACTCTTGAGATCTAATAATCTCAAACTTTTCCAAATCCCTCATATTCACAGGGCCAGAAGAGGAGGCAGATCCTTCACCTTTTTAGTAGCCAAGCAGTGGAATGCACTTCCTCTTAATTTGAGAGGCAGCCCGTCTAAAGCTGTCCTGAGAAAGTCCTTAAAAATTAATCTTTTTGATTCTTGTTAAGGCATCTGTGAGCCACTTCTCTGCTCCTTTCTCTGGGTGTTTTTTCCTTTAGCACCTGGACGCCTTCTTGGAGGTAGCTGTGGACTCTATAAATGGAATTGTATTGTATTGTATTGTTTTCATTGATCTTCAAGTTCTCTCTCATTCATAGGGATTGATTTTTGGTCACTGTGTGACTTGTTCAGATAAAGACTACCAAATGCAACCCTCGTAGAGTCCACCCACATAATCTTCTACCCAGTAGTATTGTTTTTAAAACAATAAGGGACATCTTGTTATCATCTCCCTTCCAAAATTTCACCCAGTACCCCACTTGTCTTGCTTTTCACTGCTGATCAAATAGATTAAGGCCCCACATAGTGGAAGGTTTTTTTCTGGACTTCTGCCACAACTGGTGGAGGTCCTAACAGCCTCGATCATTTCTCAACAGTCCCATTTTAATAGTAGGGGGAAAGTGGACAACCCAAAGATGGGGCTTTTACCCACACTGCTATCGGGCCAGTTATGTTGTGCTGGCAAAAATGGTGGCAGAGCCCTTAATTTTCAGGCACTGGGGGCATATGGCTCTACCAGTGGTGGCTCGCATAGGGCGTGCTGCGGGGGAGGGGCAGGGTGGAGGGGTAGTAAACTCGGACATATGACGTAACGGAGGAAAGTTACTTTCCTCCGTTCCGTCGTATGTCCGAGTTTACTACCCCCCACCCTGTCCCTCCCCCGCCTCACCGCCCCACAGGACGCCCTATGCGAGCCGCCACTGGGCTCTACCAATATACTTCAGTCCTTAACTGCATCACATGTCCTCTGCCAGTATTGGGTCTAACACCCTGCTCTACCAACAGAATTCAGTGTTGAATGCTGTCACGCAGTGCTATCACAGGACTGAAACCCACACACAGTAGGGCTAATGTAGATCAGTCCTGGCATATAGCATCCACAGTTCAGCTCTGTGAGTAGTGCAAGCTACATAGCACTCTGTTTTTCCACAATTCATGGATCCATAAGATGTGAGGTCCACCTTTGTGGATTAGCAAATGAACCCTTGGTTTTTGGGTCTGAATGAGGGGCTATTCTAAAAGACAACTTACTCTTGTGAGTAATTTACACATTTAAGTTCTCTTACACTTTTGAGTAACTTTACTAGCTTTGTCTATTCCTCACTTACGAGTGTAAAGTTACTCAAAAGTGTAGAGTTATCTGCCTCCACCGCTTTAAATGAGTAGGCACCTGGAGCTAAATTTACGAGTGTAAGTTACTAGAGCCAAAAAAAGCCGTTGTCAGTCCAACACGACACATAGCCAACCGCTAATAATGCAACACCCTTCAATGTAAATCATTGGAGGTAGGGGACTTAACATAAAACACCACAGGAAATAATGTAAAATTGAATTAAATTATTTAAAATTGTTAAAAGTATAAATGTATAGTTTTTTACTTTTTCATGTACTTTACCGTAGGAAGAGCAGATCTCCCTTTGGAAAAGGTTAGGGCAAAGAAAAACAGTTTATTAAACTTGAAAATATTTTTTTAATATTCTTATGCTAAATATTAACAGAATTTATATATTTATTTTAAATGTAGAACAAAATTTAAAAGAAGGCTACAGCACTGTTAACTTAATTCTGGGCTAAATATTGGTTGCATTAAATATATTAAATTAAATATAAATGATTTTCCTAAAGTTTAAATTCCCACCTAAAATACAGAAATTATATTTCATATTATCTATTATTAATTGTTAATAGTTATGTACAGAAGTCATCAAATATAATATAACTAAGGCTCCCAGTTTTCCGTATTTACTGATTTTTACAGATAAATACAGACAGAAATTATTGTGTTTCCTTTCCTTTCTGTATTTATTTTTAAAAGCAGATAAATACAGAAAATTGGGCATCTTTGGAGTCACTTCCCATGTCGTTATTCATGACTTCTAGGCCAACAGCTGAGCAATTTCTGCAGCATGGGGAGTTAAAAACTCATTGAGATTTACTTAAATCAATGCATATCTCATTGTATATTTATTGTATAATGCTAAACTTTTGATATATGTGTATTGGTTTATTTTATTCGGCTATTTAATGTGTTTAAACCCGAAAGGCATCAAAGTAGGATTTCATATTTATTGGTTAAATAAATGTGGAAATATACAAGTGTCTACCTATTTTATTCACAAAACACAAAATAAATATGGATAAATACCAATAAGATGGCCAAATAATAAATGTGGATAAATACAGATGTAAATGTTGAAAAAATAAATACCATAAACCTAGAAGCCCTAAATATATCAAGATTTTATTTAAACAAATAATGTTGCCTTTAAATTAAAAAAGTGTATTAAAATATTTTAAAATTATATAATACATTGTTTTATTTTTAGAAATTTGTCTTAAAAATTAAATTGAATGTATTTATATATTTAACTTTTAGAAACCATGTGTAATTGAAGTTAATATTATTTCCTATGGGGTTTTAGTTTAACTCTCTACTTCCACTGATTTCTATGCAATGGTGTTGCAGTATCAGTGTTTGGTCATGTTTGATGCTGGGCTTACTCCAGCTCTGAGCTGGAGTATATTTACTACTGTTTTGGGTCTAGCTTGGGTCCTTTTGGCTGAATCCACATCAAATATACTTTAATAATGCAATAATTATCGGATTGTTCTTTTCTGAACCAGATATATTTAACTGTCAAATACAAGCTTCCCATTTTGGAAAAATAAATGTAATTCCCCAAACAAAAGCTCATCATTTTCGTACTTTCAATCGATAAACACTATTTTGTCATGAAATACCAGACTTTAGTTTGTGGTGAATTCGTTTAGATCACAAACATTGGCTTCTCATTATTATCTTCACTTCATATATGCCACTGTTACAGATGTTCTGATCCTGCTTTACAGGCCCCAGCATCACCATCACATATAAGGGATGGTGATCAAACAGTAGGTGTAGTAGGAAATTGGGTTACAGTTTGAGAGGGGTGACCCCTACTCAAGCAGCAACCACAATTCTTGTCAGGGTGAAACACAAGCAAACCCCAAATTAAACTGTGCTTAGCCCTATAGTAGCTTGGCTCAAAAGCAATGTGTAAGTATTTATGCAACACAAGAAAAATCCCACACCAATTTAGAAACATGGAGAACAAATGTAATGCATTATTTGACACCAAAACTGCAAAAATCCAATTGGTAAAACTGGTGATATGCAATTTTAAGATTTAAGTACAAATAGTGCTGTTAGAATGCTATTCGTGGTTGGCTCAGGTATGCACCCAGGCTAGGCAGGAACCACCACTCTAGTCAGGGTAAGCTAGATAAACACTAAAAGATGACCTGTGCTCACCCTCTTGTAGCTTTGGCACAGAGCAGTCAGGCTTATCTAAACAGAAAATGTGTAAAGTATTTGTGCAACACACACACAGTAACACAATGAATACACCACAAAAAGACTCCACACAGGTGTAGAAACATAAATTATTATATAATAAACAAAAGAAAACCAAAATGACCAAAATCCAATATATAGAAGTTGAGATATTGAATTTTAAAGGAATAAATGCAATAAAGCGCTTAGAAGCAGGTAGCGCTAAAAAGGTTACTTTAAGTCACGCTGGCAATGTCAAATCGGGCTGACTGAGATGGAGCCAGCTGGCCGGCTACAGGACCCATGCAGACCCCAGTGAACAAAGTACCTTTCTGGTGGCAAACAATGAGATGCTTCGATCTTTTCCACACAGTGAAGGCAATGTGTCAGTTCTGAAGACGGGTGCCGGAGTTGAGAGACGTTGAGCGACTGCCACGCAGTCGAGGGGATGAGTCGGTCTCACTAAGCTGCAGCAGCAGCGATACGCTGTCCGGAGGTAAAGTGTCTGGAGGTAAAGTGCTGGTTCTGATGCAATGCGCCTGTTTTACTCCCGCAACCGCGTCGATGCTCTGGTTCTGCTACACGCAGACAAGACATGCATCGAAATCCATGTTGCTGTGAGCCAGGCACAGGAGCAAGGGTAGAAACTTTGATATCCCTAAGTCTCAAGCAACAGGATGCAAGCCAACAAGCCCTTGGAGATCACTAGGAGTGAAGGCAGAGTCCAACTCTCCCTCAACAGAGTCAGAGGGCAGCAGGGCAATAAACAGAAAAGCAGGCCTTCCAGATCAGCAGTCCAGTTGATTCCTTTAAGCAACACAGCTGTTCTTCTTGTAGAGCTTCAGTAGTGCCTGATTTTAGGGGGTTAGAGACCCAGTACTTATACTCAAATGAGCCTTTGATGTGGGGGTAACTTCAAAGCAGCTCTCTGAAGTGCACAAGGATGCCTTTCAACCCAGCTCTGTCTGCCAGGCTGCTTGTGGGGGGCAATCAGTCCTTTGTGTGGGGTCAGGACACAGCCTATTCAAGTGAAGTATTAGCCCCTCCCTTCTGTCCTGCCCAGGCAAGACCATCAACATGCAAATGTATGTAGACACACCTATCCTTCCTGTGTTTCTGGATGTCTAGAGGTAATGCACAAAGTGTAACTATCATCCATCCGAGACATGTATTGGAGACAGGCTGTCAGGCACACATAGCAGTAAGTGCAGAGAAATGTCCACTTTCTAAAAGTGTCATTTCTAAAACAGTAATGTTAAATCCAACTTCAACAGTGAGGAGGATTTATCATTACCATTCCAAAGATAAGAAACATGAAAAAGCTACTCCTCTCTGATCCAGAATCACAGCTTAAAAGTGTATTAAGTAATTCCCAATGCTAGCCTATGAGAGGGGTAGGCCTCAGAGTAGTGAAAAGGGAATTTGGGGTTATGTCACTATTAGGACATGTAAAGATGAAACATACATGTCCTACCTTTTATTTACATAGTACCCTGCCCTTAGAGTTACTTAGAGCCTACCTTAGGGGTGACTTATATGTAATAAAAGGGGAGTTTGAGGCTTGCCAAGTAGTTTTAAATGCCAAGTCAAAATGGCAGTAAACTGCATACACAAGCACGGCAATGGCAGGCCTGAGAAAGGTTTCAAAGGCTACTTATGTGGGTGGCACAATCAGTGCTGCAGACACACTAGTATCATTTGACTTACAGGCCCTGGGTATACGTTATACCACTTTACAAGGGACTTACTAGTAAATAAAAATGCCAATCAGGTATACACCAATGTCACCATGTTTAGGGGAGAAGTACATGCACTTTATCACTGGTTAGCAGTGGTAAAGTGCTAGGAGTCTTAAGGCCAAAAAAGAATCAGCAAAAACAGGAGGTAAAAGGTAAACAGTCTGCGGAAAGACCACCCTAAGGATGACAGGTCTAATAAGTGCTTAAAAGTACAAAGCGCCAACTGTGGTTATTTGGTCGCGCTGGACCAGGACAAAGTCACAAGTTCAGACCAACCACGATGGAGCGCGGGCTGGATACAGGTACCAAGTTAGGCCCACTGAACAAAGTACTTAAATCCTAGTTGCGGAGCATTGCGAGGAACCCTGTTGAGGATGCGTCGCACAGAGGCAGGTCTGATGAGCTGCGGGCTGCGATGCAAGGTCCTGCGTCGAGTATGCGTCACCCAGCAGCAACTCCGGGGAGCTGCAGGGCTGCAATGGGAGTTCCTGCGTTGAGAATGCATCGCGCAGTGACAGTTCTGAGAAGTTGCAGCCCTGCAATACGAGGTCCTGCATCAAGGATGCATCACACAATAGTGTTTCCGAAGAGCTGCGGGGTCCTGTGTCAGGGATGCGTCAAGCAGCAGCAGTTCTGATGCGAGCTGAGGAGATGTGTTATGCTGCACCAGTTCTACATCAAAAGGCCACAGCTCGGCTATTAGAGCACCTTCAGGCCCACTTCCAAGGGTCCAGGACTGTGGTGGCACTGGATCACTGACAGAATATCGAGTACCAGAATATCGAGATACAAAAATATCGGGACATAAATATCGTTGTCAAAAATATCGGCCTCCTATCTTCATAATGGTAAGTACAAAAATATTGAGAAAAAAAATATTGTTAAAATATCGAAGTACAAAATATCGTTTTTTATATGTATAAAAAATAATGTAAAATAAATTAAATAATACATTTAACTTGAAAAATATTTAGATTTATTTCTAAATTTTAGCAATTATAAGTAATAAATTTAATTTAAAAACAAATTAAACATAAATATATAAAAAGTAATATAAATATATTTACTTAAAAATAATTAATACATAATTTTAATTAATTACAAAATGTTACAAATATATTAAAAATTATAAATAAATATATATATACATACACCTGTAACATAAAAATTATTTTAAAAAAATTATATTATAAATTAAAATATTAAAATATTTAATATTTTTTAAACCTACATTTTACACTACATTGAGTGCAGTAGTAGCCCGTGGTGGGAGTGCTGCCGGGGGCTGACGTGGGGCGGGGGAGGGGCAGGGTGAGGGGTAGTAAACTACGGATTATGGCCGATCAGAGGTAAGTAAACATATAAATAAATAAAACGAATGTCGTTGCGCGCGCTGCATCGCATTTGGCGATGCAGCGCGCGTAACGAAATTCGTTTTATTTATTTATATGTTTACTTACCTCTAATCGGCCGTAATCCGTAGTTTACTACCCCACCCTGCCTCCCCCACCCCACGTCAGCGCCCAGCAGCACTCCCACCACGGGCCGCTACTGATTCAGTGCAACAGTAGGGAAAGTGTTAGATAGCGTAGGGGAAAAAATTACAATTCCCACTCCAGCAAGTGCAACAGTAGGGTAAGTGTTGGACAGCGGAGAGGAATAATTTACTATTCCCACTCCAATGAGTGCAACAGTAGGGAAAGTGATATATAGCGGGGGGAAACATTACTATTCCCACTCCAGCAAGTGCAACAGTAGGGAAAATGTTGGATAGTGGAGGGATAAAAATTACTATTCCCACTCCAGTGAGTGCAACAGTAGGGAAAGTGTTGAATAGCGTAGGGGTAAAAATTACAATTCCCACTCCAAAAAGTGCAACAGTAGGGAAAGTGTTGGATAGCGGAGGGGAATAATTTACTATTCCCACTCCAGCAAGTGCAACAGTAGGGAAAGTGTTGGATAGCGGAGGGATACAAATTATTATTCCCACTCCAATGAGTGCAACAGTAAGGAAAGTGTTGGATAGCGGAGGGGTAAAAATTACTATTCCCACTCCAGTGAGTGCAACAGTAGGGAAAGTGTTGGATAGCAAAGAGGAATAATTTACTATTCCCACTCCAATGAGTGCAACAGTAGGGAAAGTGTTGGTTACGGTGGGGATAAAATTACTATTCCCACTCCAGTGAGTGCAACAGTAGAGAAAGTGTTGGATAGCGGAGGGGTAAAAATTACTATTCCCACACCAATGAGTGCAATAGTAGGGAAAGTGTTGGCTAGCAGAGGGGAATCATTTACTATTCCCACTCCAATGAGTGCAACAGTAGGGAAAGTGTTGGGTAGCGGAGAGGATAAAATTACTATTCCCTCTCCTGTGAGTGCAACAGTAGGGAAAGTGTTGGATAGTGGAGGGGTAAAAATTACTATTCCCACTCCAGTGAGTGCAACAGTAGGGAAAGTGTTGGATAGCGTAGGGGTAAAGATTACTATTCCCACTCTAACGAGTGCAACAGTAGGGAAACTGTTGGATAGTGGAGGGGTAAAAATTACTATTCCCACTCCAGTGAGTGCAACAGTAGGGAAAGTGTTGGATAGTGTAGGGGTATAAATTACTTTTCCCACTCCTGCGAATGCAGCAGTAGGGAAAGTGTTGGATAGCGGAGGGGTAAAAATTACTATTCCCACTCCAATGAGTGCAACAGTAGGGAAAGTGTTGGATAGTGTAGGGGTATATATTACTATTCCCACTCCTGCGAATGCAGCAGTAGGGAAAGTGTTGGATAGCGGAGGGGTAAAAATTACTATTCCCACTAAATAAAATCCAAATTTAAAAACAAACAAAATATCAACTACAATACAAAATATAAAAATAAAAGCCAAAAACAAAACATATATAAAAATATAAAAATTTACAAAACATAGAAACATGTTATAATGTAGAAAAAATCTAAAATTTACATAAAAAGATTAATTTTTTTAATTTAACAAAAAATTAACAAACAAATAAATATTTAACACACATCTAAATTAAGAAAAGTGTACCTCCTTAATTAACACAATTAATTATCAATAAAACAATTATTAATAATTAAAACACACATTTAAAAAGGAAATAATTAATGTACTAACCAAACGTTACAGCTATAGAACCTAAATCCCCAAACAAAACAAAAAATAAACAATTGCCAAAAATATTTATCAATTAATAAATTAATATTAATGATCAAATAATGATTAATTAATTTAAACTAAATTACTTTTCACCCTCTACCCCAATAAACACCAAAACACACACCTAAAACTATTTACACAATTTCCATAACTAATTATACATTAATAAATTAATATCAATTAACAACAAATCATTAATTAATTAAAAAAAATTTACTTCCCACCATTAACCACTATAAACCCCACAACTCACACATCAAAATAATTACACAATTGCCATATTTAAATTTTAATTAGCATTAATTAACAAATAATTAATTAATTATAAATAAATTACCTCCCACCATATTCCCCTATTAATGCCACCACCAATTTCTTAAAAGTTGACACAATTAACATAATTAATTAACAATTAATTAATTAATTAATAACAATTAACAAGCAAAATATAAATAATTATTAATAGATTAATTCACACAACACTATAAAATTAAATTAAATAAATATTATATTAAAAATATTACTAAATGTATTAAAATTAAATTACTTCCCACCCTACTCCCCTATCAACCCACAACCCGCTCCTAAAAAATAACACAATTAACATAATTACCAATTAATTAATAATTAACAACGAATTAATAAATAATTAATAATACATTAATTTCCACAATTAACAATATAAAATAATAAATCAATAAATAGTATTTAATAAAAAAATTATGATTTAATTATATTTAAATTACTTCCCACAACCCGCTCCTAAAAAAATGACACAATTAACATATTTACCAATTAATTCATCAATGAAAATTAACAGCCAACTATTAATTAATTAATAATAAATTAATTCCCACAATTAACACTATAAAATCAAAATTAAATAAATACTAATAAATAAAAATTAATATTCAATTTATTATAATTAAATTACTTCCCACCCTATTCCCTATAAACCCACAACCCGCTACAGAACTAAAACGCAAAATTGAATTAAAATAAAATTAATAACTTCTAAAAATTTAACACATATATTAAAAAACAAATGCAATACTTAGACAAAAAAATAGAGCACATACATTTAAAATACATACTAAAATACATAACACTAACTAAAAAAATGATATTTTTAACAACTATGGGGCCCATTACGATGGCGGGCGGAAGCACAACCGCCGTGCTGGCGGATGCAAAAACCACCAGTTACCGCCGGCACGCAGCAGTCCACACGCCCGCACAATTACGATGCGGAAAGTAGGCCAAACACCGCCGGCAAGCCAGCAACACCGTCCGCCATCAAAGTGCGCCCGTACACGTAGCGGCGCAGCCTAACTGACACACACCGTCCGGCCGAAACACGTCCCGCCCGGCGCATAAATTACGATGCCGCAAACAAACGGCTCCCACGGCTAAGAGACACCGCACGTGAAAGAGAGGCGGTAACACGGACGCAGAGCACGGACAACGAAGAAGCGGCACCCCGGGCATGAATCCAGCACTGCAGGCCCTTCCCATGCTTCTGCTGATGCACCACCAAGGACGCAACGTACCGCGGAGACGCAGGTAGGCACACACACAACAAGTGCACGCAAACAGCGCACACAGTGCAAGGGCGGAAAAAGCGGACAACCCCCACCAGCGCGTGTACACTACACATCCACCATTGCATCCACATATGACACACAGGCCAAATCCTAACATCGCGGAACACATGTGTACACACCACCTGGGACTAGGAACCAACCACCCCGTCACGGCCACAAAGCGTCGATGGCGCCGCCACACATGCGCACAACGCAGAGGCCAACCGCAGCGCCATGCATGCGTCGCACACAGACACAGGGACACAACCAAGCAGCACACACATCAGCCCCACCTCGAACGCACATGACACGTGACAGGCCTGACACAGACATGTCCCCAACGCCCAATTCACGGACAACACCCAACGCCACACAACCGACGCACACATGTCAGTGAAGTCACGCAACAGCAGGACACACCCCAGTGTAACAAACATGGCGAAGCACACAGCGGCGGCAACACCAACTAGGAGAAGCAGGGCCCCTTCGGGAAGAGGAACGCCAGTACCACACTGAAAAACCCATACCACCCTGCACATATGAACAAGACACATGAAACGGAACACCAAAGAGCCCGGGGACCGGCAACAGGTGGCCCAAGAATAACATCCACACACAAGGCCCAACGCAGAGCGGAGAAGGCAGGCTGCCGCCCACACAAGGGAGAGCAGACAGCACTGAATGACCTTCCATTCCAACTCCGAAACCACAGCCCTATGACAGAAGCCGGTGAATACAGCCATTGTCCAAGAATAGACCAACACAGGCATGCCGAGGAGACCGACCACAGGGCAGATAGCGCATATCACAGAAGCACACAACGGACGGGGAAGAAAGAAGAAAACACTCCCCATGTCGGCCACATGCAAGTTAATTGGAAGGAGTCACACAGCACTGACCTTGAACTGTCTGAGAAGCATGTGGGAAGAGGGCCCGTGTCCTCCAAACAAGCCAACAGAACACAAGTCCTGTCTCCCTACGACTACACAGAGCTCACAGCAACCCCGGAGCGTGCACATTGCAGACTGCACACACAGCCGGAGCACGCCACCTCAACGAACCGCTGCGAAATGGCAACCGCAACACACCTACCCAACTACGCCCGAACAGCTCAAGCTGTACAAAACCAACACGATACATACATTGGGATGCGATCTCCTGTCCCTGCTGAACGTAAGTTACCGACTGACTTACCGCATCACATTGTTCAGCTGCGTCATGCCCGTCTTCTACTGTCGGAGGTGTCCCTACCAGCATCCCGTCGAGATATACCTCTCCAACACCGTCCGCCATCAAAGTGCGCCCGTACACGTAGCGGCGCAGCCCAACTGACACACACCGTCCGACGAAACACGTCCCGCCCGGCGCATAAATTACGATGCCGCAAACAAACGGCTCCCACGGCTAAGAGACACCGCACGTGAAAGAGAGGCGGTAACACGGACGCAGAGCACGGACAACGAAGAAGCGGCACCCCGGGCATGAATCCAGCACTGCAGGCCCTTCCCATGCTTCTGCTGATGCACCACCAAGGACGCAACGTACCGCGGAGACGCAGGTAGGCACACACACAACAAGTGCTACCACTACTCCTCCCTCTGGACGCACACGACAGGGCCTGCTCTGCCTATGGGGGCATGGCGTATGTGGCCAACATCGCACCCGCACTGAAATGGGACCACTGTGCCTCCACACGACGGATCATCGAGAACAGCTACATCGAATGTCACCCAGCATGCCCCATCATGGTCCTCCAAGGGACAACTTACGAACAACACCTTGAGAGCCACCATCCGCTTCATTGGCTGGCAAACATGTACACCACCAATGACATGGAAGCCCTGCTGGACGGCATCGCATACCTGACAACCTGTAAATACGTCGGACCACAACGCAGGTTCCCCGAGTGACCTATGAAGTCCAACCCCGCACCCATGCTCAGCTTCCGCACGGATCTGGCCAGTCACCACCACAACAGCCATACCAAACGACCGGCAACTGTAACCACACCATCAACGACATCGCCATGACATCGGATATGACCGGGACATGCACACTGTTCCCCATCACATCCAGGAACACCGCATGCATCGTGGGAGGCAGTGGCATGGGCTCTGTGTATCGCACCCACATGGACGGAACTGCACGAACAACCAGGACACGACATGGATCCAGCGCACATGGACACACACACCGCTCAGTGGACATGAATAGGTCGCCTGGAGTCTGTGGGTGCTGCACCCTCCCACCCCCGCCCGGGAATCCCATACCAGGACCTTTGCATGGACGACAAGTGCATACAACAACAACACGACCCCAGTGACTGTGACATGTCCAGTAACCACCACAGTGCAACAACAAGTGGCACGCCGCTGCATGCACGCAAGCACATGCCCTGATGTCATCTCACATGCACGCGTGCATGAGGAACAACCGCAGCAAACCTGTCACATGGAACTGAGATGGACTGTGCCCATGATGCCGAGCGGTCTGGTAGGCTACATGTATACCGTCTGTGTCAAAGTCCGCAGCTCCGCAGCTATACGTAAATGTACATTAGCACAGCCTTGGCCAAGCAGATGTAACTCTGAAGCCCACATCCCACATGCAACAGCCAATCACATGTAACCCCACACCCTATCCCATTTGTAATCATGCTCAGTATATCCTCAACATGTATTCCGCTGCCAGTAGTGTCCACTATACTGCATCACAGAGGACAGAAGACTCAATATAATGTTTGAAACCAAAACTGTCTCCGCTGACTCATTTCACAAGTACGAATGAGAGAGGATGAGAGTATATGAAGTACACGGCAGTCGTGACATGACCATGTAGTCCACTGGTATTGGATGTCAACGCAAATGAGTAGCACAACTGTGGAAGACACACATGTGTCGTGTGAAGTCGTATGGACGCAGTGCTCAGGTGGGTGGGTGCGACGGGTAGATGCGCACATGCCAAGTTGGAGCACGCCGTGTTGGGAGGGGTCATGAACAGTACACCACCGCTTCCCTGGGCATTGTGAGAGGACACCTGTCGGGGGAGTGAACACGTGTGTGCACAGCAGCCGGGCACACGTACAAAGCGGTACCAGGCGCACCTCAGCCCACCCTCTGTGGACAAGCTGGATCCTGTTGTGCGCCCGCCATGCCCCTTGACAAGGCACACACAGCCCCAGTCGACCAGGTGTAACCCCAACATAGTCAATCCGCACAGGCGATACAGGGCACGGGATGGCAGTGGAGCATGGTGTGTGAGAGGTCTCCTCGCGCTCCTCCTGGTCATATCACACAGGCAATAGAACCTCAATGTCTAGCATGGCACAAGTCACATGGAAGTGTAGATGGGACGCACCACAGCACGAGCAGCACTGACATCACGGGAGGTGGCTCGCACCATCCCATCCATTGCCCATCATACCAACCACGCCACATGCCTTTGCGACTAAGTGCAAGCGCGTGCGCCACCACCCCGAGCCCTCCCAGAGAGGCCAAAGAGTGAATGTGTGGGCCATCAGCCACAGACGGACGCGGCCTGGCCGCAAGGGCAGCCACAGCCACTGGGTGTCGCAGGTGGCGGATCCGGAAGGCGAAGACTGTGATGCATAGTCCATGCAGGCCGGGTCTCCATTTGGGGCACCACGCAGGTGGACGGCGTCCCGCCACACATCAAACCCTGAGACAGCCCACTCGTGCAACTGGACCCACACATACACTCCTTGCCCTCTCTGGTGCGAGCTTGGGGCTGCCTGTGCAAGCGCTAGCCTCGCAGGTGAGCATGCATATTGGGGGCGAGGGGAGGACATGAGGGCTGGGGCGAAGATGACTGTATCACTGTCAGTTAGTACAAGGGATGACCCAGATGTGGAAAGGAAGAGACGTGTCCCGTGTGTACTGCAACTAGTCGCCAATCCAACTACCCCCATGTCCGGAATGTAAGCCCGCACCTAGGCCCGCCCATCCGCCACATCGAACATACCACCAGCACGACAACCTTCCCATTCGAAACACTGACTGGGGGTGGCGACCAGTGAACAATCATGTGTAGCCTACCCACGCGTACATGTGGGCCCTCCATGATCCATGTCACCTGCGGCAAAGACATGACATGCGCAATGAGGGAAGTGAGGAGAGCTGTCCGCCCCACGCGCAGAAGGTGCATCAGCTCCACAGACCCAGCAGCGAGTCCAGCAGGGGTCACATGTGCAGGGGCAGCTGTGCCTGGTGTGAAGGCACATGCATATAGACAGCACATCGACCAATGTGTAGTCTGCCCACATCCACAGTCCATCATCATGCGGACATAGGAATTGAACACAGGGCAACACATCTTAGTTGGTGCACCCACCGTGACCAACAATGCGCAATCATCGACGTACCCGCCCTGTGCATGGCCCCCTACCCAACGGAGGCACATCCAGTGCCACCATCCCACACACACAAGCCTTCCACAGAACATGCTGTGTCCAATGGTCAGTACAGAGTCAGCGCCCATCTGGTGGATCCTGAACAGGAGACACATGCACACACATGCCAGCTCCCACTATGTACGTCTGCCACCTGGCACGTGCAATGTAACCTCTCACCTGTGACGTGTGACTGCAAGCACACAGCCGTCTTGGCATGGGGCTGTCAATGTGGACACCAGTCAATGTTTCGGGAGCTGTGATCCGTACAGTGCTGTACATAGGGTGCAGTGCTGACACCTACTACTGTCTCATATCCCCTCGTGCCACAGGTCCCACTTGTATTGGCCGCTCAGCCCGTGCCCACATCGTCGTCGTCGTGTGCCATACTCATCCAGCCTCGGAAGCAGTTCCATGCTCAGCAGACACTCATGTTGCCGTGGCGTTGCCGCTTGACGAATATGCAGTCAGTCCCCATCAGCACGCCCCGCAAGTCATTGGGGCCTAGATCCCCATGTGCATGCACATGGCAGTGGTATGTCTCACTTGCCATTGCCATTGTTGGGAGACCTGTGTAAGTGTATTGTGGCCGTGCCGTCCCAGCTTGACAGCTGGGCTGTGGCTCATGTGCTTGCTCAGTCATGTCAGTGATGTGTATGCGAAATTGCTATGTGCCGTGTTGCTTTGACATGTGTCCTCTGCCATTTAACCCAGGCGGAGACCGAACATTGACCGCCCATACCAATTGCTGGCGGACATGGACGATACAGAGGTAATCAGGAAGTTTCGGCTGGACAGGCCAACCCTGCATCGACTGTGTGCCATGTTAGAGCCCCATCTCCGTCCCCGCAGGGTGTATCCGACTGCTGTCACCCCACGGCTAAGGTGATGGCCGCCATGCATTTCTTCGCCACTGGGTCATTCCAGCACACAGTGGGCAGTGGAGGAGGATGTCCCAGCCCATGTTCAGCAAGGTGCTGAGGGATGTACTGGCAGCCATGATGCTGTACCGGAACAGGTACATCAGATTCCCCAGGGCTCGTGAATTGGCGGCAGTGAAGGGTGCATTCTATGCCCTTGGCAGAATCCCACACGTCGTGGGAGCCATTGACTGCACACATGTTGGCCTTGTTCCACCACAGGCCACTGAGCACCTGTACCGCAACAGGAAGCACACGCACTCCCGGAATGTGCAAGTGGTGTGCCTTGCGGACATGGTGATCACCCACGTGTGTGCCAAGTTTCCAGGCTCGGCACATGACGCACACATAATGCGCAACAGCATCTTGCCACGACTGATGGCCAATCTGCAACAGGATCGTGGCTGTATTGTCGGTGAGTATGTGGAGTGGTGTAGCGTGCTGGTTGTGCGATGCTGTCCCCTGTCCAGTTGGAATAGCAACGGTTCTCTGTGTCCCTCACACCCAGGTGACTCTGCGTATCCGAATGGGGCATGGCTGCTCAGTCCATTGAGGAATCCTCGCACCCCAGCAGACGATCGATACAATGAGGCACATGGGAGGACCAGACGTGTGGTCGAGCGTACCTTTGGCCTCCTCAAGTCCAGGTTCAGGTGCCTGGACCGCACCGAGGGTGCACTGGCGTACTCCCCACAGAAGGTGTGCCAGATAGTGGTGGCGTGCTGCATGCTGCACAATCTGGCCATTCGGAAGCAGATCCCCCTCATTGTGGATGACGGAGATCAACCAGGGCCCCAGCCCGCAGACCAGGACAGCTCGAGTGAGGTGGACAGCGGAGAGGAGGAAGCTGGGAATGTGCGCCAGCAGCTCATCGCCCGCTACTTCACTTGACTTGGATGGTGAGTGTCCATGTACGACGGATGATGTGTCTGTATCTGTGCAGGTGTGTGTGTGCTGTGTCAGGGTGGCCATATGTTCACTGCGTGCAGTGTGTCAACGCTCCATGGCCAGGGTAGTATGCCACTGTTGGTGACTGTGGCATTGTGCCCTATTGCTCTGTGCGATGTGTGTACATTGCTTGTAGTTGTTGACATGTACTGTGTGATGGGTGTGTGACACACTCATTGAATGTGCTCCTGTTCTGTCTCCCACCCCTAGGTCCCTACAGGTCCCTCCGGATTCCATTGCCATGCCACGCATCAGGTGCCTTTCCGCCCAAGGTGGCCGTTGTATTCCGTACAAATAAAACACAGGGCACAAACAGCAGTTAGTGAAAAAGGTGCATTTATTCCAAACTGTGACATGTGATTGTGTGTAAGGTGATGACAAAAGTGGTGCGTGCAGTGACAATGAGCTGTCGGTCATGGCTGCGTGAAGCTCAGGGTGTACCCACTGGTTCTATGTCCATAGTCCAACACACACATGCCATCCAGCTGGCTGTGTGGAGTGGGATCGTAGAGCAAGTCAATGCAGTGGCTGGTCAAGGAAGGCTGGCGGAAGGCTGGCTGGCTGCCTCACTTGCGACTGGAGCGTGCGAAGTCCTCCCGGGAGATCTGTTTCCTCTTCGGACGGCCCCTTCCACGTTTGGGGGGGTGTGTGGTGGCGACCTGCTGGTGGTGGGTGAGGTGTGCTCACTGGCTGTGGACGCAGGGGAAGTGGACACTGCTGCCCGACCCTGCGCCCTAGCAGGTGGTGGCGGAGGTGGTGTTGCTGGCCTTGCCTGTGACCCCACCGCCACCACCAGCTGGCCCATGAGGTCCACGAGTTGGTCCATACGGGACACGAATTGGCCCATATGGGCGTCCATGGACCTCAGCACCCCCAGCACCAGACGTGGCTCCTTGGGTGTTGCTATGTCTGTGATGGGTCATGTGGGGTGTGAGTCTGTTGTTCATGTCCGTGTGCACATTGTTCACTTGTTCGTGACGGTGGGCGGTGCTGCGTGTTCGTCTGCTACGTGACATGTCCCATGTGTTGGTCGTGTTATGGTCCTCATGCCTCCAGTAATCCAGCCCTGTCCAGTTTCCCACCTGCAAGTTGTTCGTGCGTGCACTGTACTGGATGCCACATGGCTCTAAGCGGGGGTGCTCCATGTTGCAGGTCTGTGGGGGTGGGGGGTGTTGTGGGTCGTGGGGGTGGCTGGACACCCACTGACACCGATTGCTGTGGACCGTGATGTCTGCCTTTCGGCTGTCGTTGTGCACTGCGGTGGCTGACACGTGGCTGTGGGGTGTGGGGATGCTCCTCCTTGCTGTGCTGTGGGACTGGGGCCTGGTGTGTGTTGTACTTGGGCTGTCCACCCTCCCACCCACTGCACTTTGTGTTCCTGCCACTTACCTGTTACTTGTCGGTTAGTGCAGCTGTGGCGGACACATGGGTGTGGTGGGTGCTCGTTGTGGCGCTTCTGGCATATTTGGTGGACCTGTTGGTGGTTACGTGGCTGGCTTAGTGTACACATGTCCCCACGCATCTTACAGTTGTTCGGTTTGGGCTGTGTGTGGTAGTGTCTGTTGCATGTGTGTGTGATGTGTTGTGTATTGTGTGCTGGACATGGGGGTGTTTGTCCCTGGGAGCTGTGGCATGGTAGTTGCGCATGTGAGTACATAGCGGTGTGCTTGTATACATTAGTTTGTACTTACCAGCCTCCACTCCCCCTGCTAATCCGGCGAGGATCTCCGGATGGATTACGACTCGCACCTTCTCCTCCCACGCTTTGAAGGTCTTAAGAGCGCGGGATTCCCTCCGCCAGTGACGGCAGGCAGCTCTCTGTTTTTGCCCTCCTTCTTCTTGACCAGGCTCTTGACGTCATTCCAACGTTTGTTAATCTCGACTCTGTTCCTGGGCAGGGTCCCGACTGCATTGACCTGGTCTACGATCCGGTTCCACATTCTGTTTCTGGTGGCTAGTGGTGTGTGCTGGACCATGTTCCCATAGATTTGTGGGTACACCTTGATGATCTCGTCGACCATGACCGTCAGCTCCATGGGCGTGAACTTGGGCATCCTTTGTGGTGCCATGGTGTTTGTGGTGCTGGTGCGGTGTGTGTTGTGTAATGTGCAGGGGTTTGTGGTGCCGGGGTGTGGTGGTGGTGGTGGTGGTGGTGGTGGTGGTGTTTGGTGGTGGTGGTGGTGGTGGTGGTGGTGGTAGTGATGTGTGCGTTTCTGTGGTGTGCTGCTGTCCTTGCTGTGTCACTGTGTCCTCTCCTCTCCTCTCTGGTTTGCAATGTAGCAAGGGGTTGTGGTCTGTGGGAGTGCTGCTTTTGTACTCACCTATGTGGGTGTGTCCTCATGGTCTGTTGTTTTCAGGTGTGTTGTGTCTGGGGTTCTGGCCTTTGTATTTTTGTTTGTCCGGGGGTGTTTTCGGGATGTGTACTGTGCTTGTGTATTTGTGCGTGCCTTGCTGTGTGGACTTGTTGGCCATGTTGTGTGCTATTGGTTTTGTGTGCGGATGGTTTCTGTGCAGGTACGTTGGCGCCATGGCTTCTGCCGTGTCGATTCTCATCGGCGTTGTTTGCGCTGGCGGGCGGTATATTTGTGGTTTTCCGCGCTCATGGCGGTGCGATCGTAATTTCACGTGCGGTGTGTCGGCCGTGTGGGCGGGCGGTTTTGTGTTGTCGTGCGTGTTTCCGTCCGTGGCGGGCGGTTTGACTCCGACTCGGACGATGGCGGGCGGTATTTTGTGTGATTTTCCGCCGATGGCGGTTTCGGTTTGTGTAATCGTAATGGCGTGGTCGGTGTTCAGGCGGTGTGTGCGGGCGGATTTTTGCCGCTTCCATGCCTGGCGGATTTATTTACGCCGGGTATCGTAATGGGCCCCTATATTTTTGCAAACGATATTAATGACTTCGATATTTTTTAAAACGATATTTCTTACCTTAAACTCGATATTCTTGACCACGATATTCATGCAGTCGATATTTCTGTATCTCGATATTCTGCACTCGATATTAGTGCAAGTCGACATTTCCAACTCGATATTCTGACTCTTTACCGGTGGCACCACCTGGGGGTAGGACTCACAGCTAACAGAGTCCCGGTACAGGATATTAGGTGGTTTGAGCCTTTTCTGGTCCTGAAACTCTGATCTGGAGGCCAGCAAACTAGCTCTTGGAGTCACTCTGGTGGTTTTGGGTTCAAGATGTAGGTCCAGTCCTTCTTACCCAGGCAGCAGGGCATCCAAGAAGCAAGGCAGCAGAATAGCAACCCGTCTTGCAGCAGAGCAGAACAGCAGTACTTTGTCTGAGTTTTCCCAATCCAGATGTGTACCAAAGAGTTGGATTGAGGGTCCACTATTTATCCTTGGTACCAGCTTTGAATTAGGAGATGTTTTCAGAGGGTTCCACCCTCAGAGATGTTTGGAATTTTTTGCCTCCCTGCCCTGGCCCCCAATTGTCTAGGGGCACAAAAGACTACTGTGAAACCCATTGTGAGTGTGCTGTGGCAGAGTCTTTGTGATGTGGAAGTGTGGTAGGTAACAGCTCCTCCCCCCTATCAAGTCGGAGATGGACCATCCTGCCAACTCCTATTCTCCATTTGTCTTGCTATCTGGGAGCAATACACGAAGACCAACTGCCAGCAACTCCTAGTCATGCTATCCTGGATGCAGGCTTCAGGCATCAAATGGTTGGGACAAGAAAATACCAACTTTCTAAAAGTGGCGTTTTCAGGATTATGACTTAAAAACCAACTTTATCATTAAAGAGGAGTTTAGATTACATTTCGTTTGAGACCAAACTCACTATTTCTACCCAATTGAAAGTTATCACTTATTACATGTAATAAGGTAACCCAATGTTATTCTATGGGAGAGGTAGGCCTTGCATTAGTGAAAAACAAATTTAAGAGTTTTTCACTTCCAGGACATGTAAAAGTTAAAAGTAAATGTCCTTTTGTAGGGACTTACAAGTAAATAAAGGAGTTGATTGGCTGTAAGCCAATTTGACCATGTTTAAAGGACAAAGCACAAGCATTTTAGCATTGGTTAGCAGTGGTAAAGTCTGCAGAGTCCTAAAAGCCAACCAAAACGGGTTCAGAAAACAGGAGGATGAAGGTAACATTTTTGGTGGAGGACCGTGCTGAGAGGGTCAAGTTCAACAGTAGGTACTCAATAATTATACCAGGAATGGCAAATGCTACATCAATGATCATCACAAAATGTAAAGAATGGGCCCCTTTATCAGAGGACACTGTTGTTGAAGGGACTGGTTCCAAAAATGCCTACAAAATGACAAGGTTTAATAACAAAATGCCAGGAATGTGTACCATCCTGCCAAGGATGTCCACAATATGCCAAAAATTACTATTATTGTGTCAGCTTTATGGCAGCCGTGGGCGTCCAGACATCATGCCAATATGCCGAGGCACAATATACCTGTAATTTAAACCATCATGTCAATGATCCCTACAGTATGCCAATAATTTCTATTAATATTCCAGAGGTTTGCCTCTTCATCCTAGTGATGGCCCTATAGGCTACAGCAAATGATTTCAGGGGTGGATCAGGATGGATGCCAGAGGCCAGGAGTCTAGTAAGGAGGGGCACTCCCAGCATGACAGTCATCACATATGCCAAGTATACTCCCACATTTACAAAAACACACACACACTAGCAGACCCACTGAAAAATACACCTGTACGTACATACGCATGTGTGCACACACACAGACAAGTACCTACCCCATGAATCAAGGCTTCTCTTACTTATATGTCTCATTTGACTCCAGTTCTGGCTCCTGAACCTGGTCCATTCCATGCAGATCTGCTACTGCTCCACTATAGCAGACCCTGCATGCAAACACACAGTGTGGTTATCAGCTAAGGCCTGCAATATGACATATGGCTGTTCATATTTCTTGATGGTGTTGCAGGTTCTGGGCTGTCAATCATTGTGTGAGTGTGATGACCTGCCTTTGGCTGTCTGGCCTCTGGGTCATGAAGGGGCATTATTCTGCTAGAGAGCTGAATGCAGTGATGTCTGAGCTCAGTCTCTATCAGAGCTCTTGTGCATCCAGCCCTCACAAAACAGAAACTGTGGATGTGTGATGGGCAAGTTGATGTGCAACCCGGGCAATGTGAATATTTGGAGCTGGGTGACTTCACCATACAACTCAAGACCCTGAGAATTACAGCTAGTATTTCTTCTGGGTTTACACTCCAAAGTCCTGATCACTGAGCCACCACAGATTAGCAGCAGCACCTAAAACATGAGGTGCTCTACATTAGGCAATATGTGTGTGGCATTGAGTTGGCATTAGATTACACAAAATAGAATGAGCTAGGAAGAGCACTGTTAACAACTATTTGGGGCGAATAAGTTGTTAGGTTTTTTTTGCAGCTCTGGACGGTCCAGTGATTTATACTGAATCACGATTTTTGGGATTGCCACTAAACCATTAGAATTTCACCCGCTCCCCCTCTGAGGGTATTTGGAATACGCTTGACATTTTTATTCGCAACACTTCCATCAAAAGGGAAATCCCACAACCACATACCGACCACTAATTCTTATTCTTACTCTTCTTATCATATCTGAATCTTGGATCCCTCCCACACACATTATCACATGACTCCCCCCTCTCCTTCCTGCCCTCCTATCCCCCCCTTCTCTTTCTTTCTTATTTATTATAATACCGCGACATTAGCGATAGGTGTACATCAGACAGTTCCACTTGTTTAACTTCATCCAGTCCTATTTGATGCACATATCCAGATGTCAAATGCTTCTGTCGCTTCTTATGTTCTGGACTTATGTCTGTTATCTCATGCCTTTATCATCGGTATCTGTATGCACCACATTAATGTACACATTATGCAACTGTCGGATGTCGGAGGTTGAATCTTTTTCTTCTCTCTCCTCATTTCCTCTGTACTGCTTTTCATTATAAGAACCTATAAAATGTATTGAACAAAAAAAAATGTTTCAATTGTTTTCTAGTCTTACATTGTTCTATCGTTGGGTTAGCCGGGAGTCATACGGAAACAGAAATGAAGGGAGTCTGTGAATCTGGGTGATGGTCATTGTGCTGATGGACTACAAAAGAGTGACTCCATATGTGGTTCTTACAAAATGGCATGGAGGTGCCAGTTTCCAAAGGAAGGTTGCGTTATCCCTCAAAAAAACCTTCTGAAGACGGCACTAAGCTTTCAATTTGACTCTTTGCGTCCCCAGTAGCCAGAGAATAGCCTTTAGGGCAGGCAGGGGTTGCATGAACCTCCTTCCTTCTTCAGGATGAAGCACAGTTTAGCCGCCTTGATCTGTGACCACAGTAACTTCTGAAGCTGTATCACCAGAGTACCCACTCAGAGGTTAGTACCATAGTTGAAATGTAGATTTAGGGCCCTGATCAGATCTTTCTGGTGCTTCGTTTGGAGTAAAGAGAGGAGCTCCCTCCAACACTGGATTGAATTCGAAGGAGAAGAAGAGCAATGGGGTCGGAGACCTTTTCCTGTTTTTTTGCTTTTAGTGATTGGATCAGATATCAATATCAATATATATATATATATATATATATATATATTCCTCTCCTCGCCACAATCCTTCGGAAAACGAGTGCAGACCTCATTCAGTGCAAATATTTCATTTTATTGTTACCAGTCCTCTGCCATTACGCGTTTCGGCCGTACAAGCGGCCTTGATCACATGACAACGCTCAACAGCTTTACCCCCACATTTAAAGTGCCCGTGCTTAATTAAAATCATGGAAATAGAAAACATGTTAAAAAATATATACTTTACATGCAATAATACCTCATGTTCCATTACATATCTTATTTTGTTATTCATTTGGTTGCTATTCATAATTTATATTCAACCTCCTATATGATTGCCCACATTGTAGTGAAACAATATTACCAAATAATTTTTTATATATATATGTTGGTTCAGGCTAAATATCTACTTAAATGTCTCCTTACAATTTCCATTAAAATGATATCATATATAGGAATAAAGACATCATCCACATAAAAAAATGCATATCTTAATACAAAAGTGAAAACAAACCTATCACCTACCGCTATGTGCTATAAAATTTATTTATAAAGGACACATTTCTTTAAAGAAACACCTATTTCCTTTTTCGTGTCCTTAAGTTTAAATACTTTACCAGTTCACGAATTGCTCTGCACCATACATTGTCTGATATTCATGTCTTTTTTAATACATATATTTATTCTTCTTATTATATATATAAATATACCACAGATGAATCTGTTAATTCAATGTTATTCTATTGTGCCAATGAATTAGTTGTGCAATACTTTCTTTTCTTGATTATATTTGCTTAAATGCATTTGTGCACATCTCTAAATCATTTACTACCATTATCGACATGCTTTGAAAGGACAGATAAAGTGCTATACTATTTAGAGTTAAAATCAATGGTGCTATAAATATTAATTATCTAAAGGAGTAAACAAATAAATTCATTATATACAAGTACAAATTATCATAGTGTATTCATTAAATACGTCCTACTTTAAAGTTCATACATTATTTCATATTGCAAGGGAGGTTTCTAAGAATGTCAGTAGATCATTGGCTTTTAAAGTCTTAACACAAAGAAAAGAACCCTGATGTAGATCTATAAAAAACATTAAAAAGGCTTTAAGAAATCACTATAAAATGCCACCCCAATTCTAAAACCATTCCTAAAAATTAGGCTAGTTTTATTAGTTGGTTCAATATAGTTTTGCCTCTTGCCCAAGGTTCTTCAGACATTGAGTGTAAGCAAGAAAAGGTGTCCCTTCATTGCAGTGTTCTAATTGGCTTACCCGCTATACATGTTTGACCTATGGGAGACTGACTTCATACGTTATAAAAACGTATGTAAATCTTCTGTAATATTGAGTCCGCCTGGATGCTTAGAATCAAACTCTAAAATATAGCTCGTTTCCAGGCGTCTCAGTTTGGCTTCTCTGTCACCCCCTCTTTTCATAATAGGTATAGCTTCAATAGCATAATAGCGTAAAAATTGTGGATTGCTGTTGTGTACAGTTTGAAAATGTCTTGCAACAGGGTAATTTTGATCCTTATTAGTGATCGCCCTGATATGTTGAAGGACACGTTTGTGCACTGCTAATTTTGTGCTGCCTATATATTTCAGTTGGCAGTCACATTCCAATACGTATACACAATATTCTGTCTTGCACGTGAGATGCTGTTTAATCTCTTTGACTGTATCTGAAAAAGCAGTTGTGTACGTTTTGACATTTATTCCAAACTGACAAGCCTTACAAGAGAGACATTTAAAAAAAAACTTTTCTTATTGTTAACCACATGTCTTTATGACTACTATCATGACTATTCTGAACCAACATATTCCCCATGCTTAATGATTTGCGGAAGGAGATTGATGGATTGACAGGCATCAGGTCACCTATTACTGGATCTTCTTGGATAAAGTGCCAATTGTGTCTCATAATACTTCGCAACTGTTTTTCCTGTTTTGAATAGGTTAGGATTAATCTGACAGGCTGTGTGTATGCCTCTGCCTGTGACGTTTTTGTTTTGTAGGTGAGGAGATCCCTCCTCGACCTTGCCTGAGACTTTCTTATAGCAGAGTCTACTGATTCGCTACTATATCCCCTAGCCAAAAATCTAGCACGGCTCTCCATCTGCCTCATCCTTGCATCCTCTGGATCACTACATATTCTACGGATGCGGAGCATTTCCCCATAGGGAATGCTCCTAATGAGATGTGGGGGATGTGCACTCGACGCGTGTAAAAGTGTGTTTCCTGCAGTTGGTTTAGTAACAAGGGTGATAGTTGAAATATTAGTTCTGACTAAAACCTGCACATCCAAAAAGGTCACTGTGTGTCTACTGATGGTCGAGGAGAATTTAAGATTAAAGTTGTTTTCATTGATTTCATTGATAAATTTCAACGCACCTTCTTCCCTCCCTCTCCACACAATAAATATATCATCTATAAAGCGCATCCAAGATACAATATTAGTAGTATACACATGTTCATATTTGCGCATGAGGACCAGTTCCTCCCACCAGCCCATGAACTGACAGGCGTAACTGGGGGAGAAACTGGCCCCCATGGCTACACCTTGGATTTGTTGATAAAACTGCTCGTTAAAAAGAAAAAAATTATTTTCCAAAATAAAAAGCAGCATATCCAAGAGCATACGAGTATGTTGTGCATATATTATAGATCTAGTATTAAGATAGAACTCCACTGCTCTCAAGCCATCCTGATTCCTGATACAGGTATACAAAGAACAGACATCCATTGTAATTAGCAAAAAATCAGATTCCCACACAATTGCATTCATTTTTGTTAAAAAGTCACTGGTGTCCTGGATGTATGATTTTAACTGCTTCATGTGCACCTGTAAAAATAATCAATGTATCTTGAGAGATTCTCCAATGGCCCATCACACGCCGCAATGATTGGCCTGCCTAGTGGTTTCGCCATGTCCTTATGTATTTTGGGTATAAAGTAAATATGAGGTACCATTGGATATTCCTTTTTAACAAATTTGTACTCATCCCAACTTAAAAGACCCAAACTCTTCCAGGCAATCAAATTCTTGAAAAGAGAATCTTGAGTGTTTTTGTATTTTAGTGGAGTGCTTTTTTTGTAACATTGGACATCATTCAACTGGCTGTATGCTTCTTCTAAATAGTCTTTCATGGGCCAAAGGACTATATTTCCTCCTTTGTCTGATGTTCGAATAACTACATCTTCCTTTCTTAATCTTAAAATCAACTGATTGTATCTGGTCTCTTTGCTGGTATATACTCTTTTGGATCTATTTGTTGCATATGTTAGTTTTTTGATTTGATTAACCACATGATCACTAAAGGCATCTAAACCATCTCATCACCAATATGGGGACAAATTTTGATTTCATTTTAAATGGTGTTTGAGGCCTGGCTTGAGTACCTGCAAGGGGGATAATCTGACTACTAGGTGATCCCCCACTTTCCAACTGGCACATGTCCCGGTATAAATCTACATCCGAGACTTGTAGGCCCAACATATCTGTTTCCAATCTTGTTGCAGAGACTGTCATAGCGGCCTCAGCAGTGGGCCTTAATAAATGGAATTTTTTAAGTTTTAATTTTCGCGTAAACTGATAAACATCCGCTCTTGTTCTGGTGTATTGGAAATTTGTTCTAGGGCAGAAAGATAGTCCCAGGGATAGGATCTGAGCCTCTGGTTCTGATAGGTTGATGTTGGCAAGATTTATTATTGTGTTTGCCTCCTGTTTGCCTTGTTTCCCATCAGTTCATTGTACACTTCTTTCAATATTATTTAGTTCCGTTTGGCCCGTCCTCGGCCCCGCTTCTTTGATTCTCCGTATCCTGCGGGCCTGGCGTCTCCCCCGTCTCCTCTGGGATTTGGTTTTATTGCCATGTCTTGTTTGCGTGGTCTTAATGTCTCTCTCCTGCCCTGTTTTAAAATTCCCAATTCTTCCCCCAATGTCAACCTTATTCCATGCTCTTCATTTTTTCTGTTTGTCCCTTCGTTCTCTGATTCACTTTCTGGTACAGAGCTTGTCTCCGACATTGAGGATACTTCGCCATGTTGGTTTTTTGTTCCTTTGTCTCCCTGTAATCTTTTATTGGCTGTCGCTGCCCTTAGTGAATCATACCGGCGAGCAAATGTGAAGATCTGTCCATTAGCATAATCTTCCCGATCTCTCTTGAATTTATATGTTTTACGGGCCTTTATTTTATCCTCTTCTTTTGCCAGTCTACTCATCATTTCTTCCCTCATTTTCAGTGCTTGCCGTGAGTCACCTTCCTGTTGTTTAATTTTCTCTTCGAGGGCTTCAATCTTGCTTTGTAAATCAGCCCTATCTATTTCGGCGTATTTAACGAGTATTTGTACCAACCTCCTTGAAGATTCGAGGTTACATTCACCCCACTCAGCCATCATTAGGGGGTTCGGCGTCTCATAGCTGGGGGCTATCATAATACGTAGCCCCCTAGGGATTCTCCCTACATCCAGATACCTTTTTAATGAGCACGCCTCCCACCATTTGGATTGCTCTTGCCGTTTGTATTTTTCAAGCAATTTAAAGTTTTCTTTAAGCCCATTGATGCTGATACTCGGGGTTTCTAATCCCTCTTTATTTGTTGCACTCTGATCCCCCAAGGAATCCGTGAACATTTCCACTGCCGCAAGCTCGCGATTTCTGAGCGCGTCGGCAGACATTGTGACTTGGTTTAATTGCTTGTGGTTTATTCCCTTCAATCCTTTAACGATACGATATCACAGTCCAGATTTAGGGAAGTATGCACACCTCCCACCCCTGCAGCACTTTTGTTCGCCAGATGCTTTGAATTGTTATGTGCACTCACTGTGTTGGGCAGTTTCCTCGTCGCGTCCCTGCTCAGCCGAGCGGTGTTTCCGCCGTATCACTGCCCCTCATGTGCTCCGCATCTTGGACTCCAAGTATACTGCTGCTGGGGAGCTCCGTCCGTTTGGTCAAAACCTCTTTACAATGCCCCCGGGGTCCCCGCTAAAGCAGAGCCACGAGCCCGTGACTAGATGCCTTTGTGCGGGAAACCTTGACGGGGCAAAACAGACTGCTTGCTACGAAGCCCTCTTGTTGGGAAGGGGTCTGCTAACCGGCAACAGTCCAATGCCGGTAAATATTCCTCTCCTCGCCACAATCCTTCGGAAAAACGAGTGCAGACCTCATTCAGTGCAAATATTTCATTTTATTGTTACCAGTCCTCTGCCATTACGCGTTTCGGCCGTACAAGCGGCCTTGATCACATGACAACGCTCAACAGCTTTACCCCCACATTTAAAGTGCCCGTGCTTAATTAAAATCATGGAAATAGAAAACATGTTAAAAAATATATACTTTACATGCAATAATACCTCATGTTCCATTACATATCTTATTTTGTTATTCATTTGGTTGTTATTCATAATTTATATTCAACCTCCTATATGATTGCCCACATTGTAGTGAAACAATATTACCAAATAATTTTTTATATATATATGTTGGTTCAGGCTAAATATCTACTTAAATGTCTCCTGACACATGTTTACAATTTCCATTAAAATGATATCATATATAGGAATAAAGACATCATCCACATAAAAAAATGCATATCTTAATACAAAAGTGAAAACAAACCTATCACCTACCGCTATGTGCTATAAAATTTATTTATAAAGGACACATTTCTTTAAAGAAACACCTATTTCCTATTTCGTGTCCTTAAGTTTAAATACTTTACCAGTTCACGAATTGCTCTGCACCATACATTGTCTGATATTCATGTCTTTTTTAAAACATATATTTATTCTTGTTATTATATATATAAATATACCACAGATGAATCTGTTAATTCAATGTTATTCTATTGTGCCAATGAATTAGTTGTGCAATACTTTCTTTTCTTGATTATATTTGCTTAAATGCATTTGTGCACATCTCTAAATCATTTACTACCATTATCGACATGCTTTGAAAGGACAGATAAAGTGACTCAGTGCTATACTATTTAGAGTTAAAATCAATGGTGCTATAAATATTAAATATCTAAAGGAGTAAACAAATAAATTCATTATATACAAGTACAAATTATCATAGTGTATTCATTAAATACGTCCTACTTTAAAGTTCATACATTATTTCATATTGCAAGGGAGGTTTCTAAGAATGTCAGTAGATCATTGGCTTTTAAAGTCTTAACACAAAGAAAAAGAACCCTGATGTAGATCTATAAAAAACATTAAAAAAGGCTTTAAGAAATCACTATAAAATGCCACCCCAATTCTAAAACCATTCCTAAAAATTAGGCTAGTTTTATTAGTTGGTTCAATATAGTTTTGCCTCTTGCCCAAGGTTCTTCAGACATTGAGTGTAAGCAAGAAAAGGTGTCCCTTCATTGCAGTGTTCTAATTGGCTTACCCGCTATACATGTTTGACCTATGGGAGACTGACTTCATACGTTATAAAAACGTATGTAAATCTTCTGTAATATTGAGCCCGCCTGGATGCTTAGAATCAAACTCTAAAATATAGCTCGTTTCCAGGCGTCTCAGTTTGGCTTCTCTGTCACCGCCTCTTTTCATAATAGGTATAGCTTCAATAGCATAATAGCGTAAAAATTGTGGATTGCTGTTGTGTACAGTTTGAAAATGTCTTGCAACAGGGTAATTTTGATCCTTATTAGTGATCGCCCTGATATGTTGAAGGACACATTTGTGCACTGCTAATTTTGTGCTGCCTATATATTTCAGTTGGCAGTCACATTCCAATACGTATACACAATATTCTGTCTTGCACGTGAGATGCTGTTTAATCTCTTTGACTGTATCTGAAAAAGCAGTTGTGTACGTTTTGACATTTATTCCAAACTGACAAGCCTTACAAGAGAGACATTTAAAAAAAACTTTTCTTATTGTTAACCACATGTCTTTATGACTACTATCATGACTATTCTGAACCAACATATTCCCCATGCTTAATGATTTGCGGAAGGAGATTGATGGATTGACAGGCATCAGGTCACCTATTACTGGATCTTCCCGGATAAAGTGCCAATTGTGTCTCATAATACTTCGCAACTGTTTTTCCTGTTTTGAATAGGTTAGGATTAATCTGACAGGCTGTGTGTATGCCTCTGCCTGTGACGTTTTTGTTTTGTAGGTGAGGAGATCCCTCCTCGACCTTGCCTGAGACTTTCTTATAGCAGAGTCTACTGATTCGCTACTATATCCCCTAGCCAAAAATCTAGCACGGCTCTCCATCTGCCTCATCCTTGCATCCTCTGGATCACTACATATTCTACGGATGCTGAGCATTTCCCCATAGGGAATGCTCCTAATGAGATGTGGGGGATGTGCACTCGACGCGTGTAAAAGTGTGTTTCCTGCAGTTGGTTTAGTAAAAAGGGTGGTAGTTAAAACATTATTTCTGACTAAAACCTGCACATCCAAAAAGGTCACTGTGTGTCTACTGATGGTCGAGGAGAATTTAAGGTTAAAGTTGTTTTCATTGATTTCATTGATAAATTTCAACGCACCTTCTTCCCTCCCTCTCCACACAATAAATATATCATCTATAAATATCTCTTACAAAAAGTGTCCAAAAACGAAACGCGCACTCCAACAGCGGATAACTTCAACAAAAGCTTTATTACTTGCAGGAGCATACGACTATGCTTTCATGCCAGGATCATCTTTCTGCCTGACGCGTTTCGAGCCTCCTGGCTCTTGTTCACAGGCTTGGACAAAAGCGGAGCAGAGTGATTTCCGGCAATTTATTCCCTTCAGTGGGATCACAGGTGAATTCCATATACCGCCATGCACTATGGGATTTGAAGTGCAGTAATTAATTTAACCCTCCAGTGGGTGTGTTCCGTTTGTCTTCATTAATTTAATTTAATTTTTGAGCCCTCCGGTGGGCCTCCAGGCATGAGAGCACAGTCCAATATCTTGTCCACTGTGGCTGCATTGGGGCGGTGAACAGTTCAGTGCCCCGGCGGCTCCAGATTAATTTTCCAGGCGGTGCGCATTTCACGGCGGGACAGCCGTTATCATATCTTACAAAAAGTGTCCAAAAACGAAACGCGCACTCCAACAGCGGATAACTTCAACAAAAGCTTTATTACTTGCAGGTGCAAAAACAACAGTTGATGGACAGAATGCAGAACAATGTCATACATTCACCCCAGTACAGAGATCTGGGCCTAAATCCATCGTTTTTTTGCTCACCATGCCATTCCAGTTTGAACCCAGCCATATGCAAATCAGTCTTGACCCTGTGCCTCATGGGAACAGTCCAGCCCGAACTGCCAAGCCAGGTCCTCCCTGGACTGGAAACAAGCATCCTAGGACCGGTTTCGGAGTTTCACCCCTCTTCAGCCAGGATAGCTTGATTCCAGTGGCATGGAGAGCACGGGACCCACGTCTGGGCATACCCGTCCCACTCGGGGTGACAAATGCAAAAACAACAGTTGATGGACAGAATGCAGAACAATGTCATACATTCACCCCAGTACAGAGATCTGGGCCTAAATCCGGTCCCAGGATGCTTGTTTCCGGTCCAGGGAAGACATGGCTTGGCAGTTCGGGCTGGACTGTTCCCATGAGGCACAGGGTCAGACTGATTTGCATATGGCCATGTCTGAACTGGGGTGGTGGAGTGAGCTAAAGAATGATGATGGATTAAACCCAGATCAGTTGACTGGGGGTGAGTGTTTGATTTGCTCTAGCGCTCCGTCCATCATCCCCTTTGGTATCGCTTTGTTCGCCCTAAGTTGGCAGGGTATGCCCAGACGTGGGTCCCTTGCTCACTTTGCCACTGGATTCAAGATAGCCTGGCTGATGAGGTTTTGAACCCGAAACCGGTCCCAGGATGCTTGTTTCCGGTCCAGGGAAGACATGGCTTGGCAGTTCGGGCTGGACTGTTCCCATGAGGCACAGGGTCAGACTGATTTGCATATGGCCATGTCTGAACTGGGGTGGTGGAGTGAGCTAAAGAATGATGATGGATTAAACCCAGATCAGTTGACTGGGAGTGAGTGTTTGATTTGCTCTAGCGCTCCGTCCATCATCCCCTTTGGTATCGCTTTGTTCGCCCTAAGTTGGCAGGGTATGCCCAGACGTGGGTCCCTTGCTCACTTTGCCACTGGATTCAAGATAGCCTGGCTGATGAGGGTTTTGAACCCGAAACCGGTCCCAGGATGCTTGTTTCCGGTCCAGGGAAGACATGGCTTGGCAGTTCGGGCTGGACTGTTCCCATGAGGCACAGGGTCAGACTGATTTTCATATGGCCATGTCTGAACTGGGGTGGTGGAGTGAGCTAAAGAATGATGATGGATTAAACCCAGATCAGTTGACTGGGGGTGAGTGTTTGATTTGCTCTAGCGCTCCGTCCATCATCCCCTTTGGTATCGCTTTGTTCGCCCTAAGTTGGCAGGGTATGCCCAGACGTGGGTCCCTTGCTCACTTTTCCACTGGATTCAAGATAGCCTGGCTGATGAGGGTTTTGAACCCGAAACCGGTCCCAGGATGCTTGTTTCCGGTCCAGGGAAGACATGGCTTGGCAGTTCGGGCTGGACTGTTCCCATGAGGCACAGGGTCAGACTGATTTGCATATGGCCATGTCTGAACTGGGGTGGTCGAGTGAGCTAAAGAATGATGATGGATTAAACCCAGATCAGTTGACTGGGGGTGAGTGTTTGATTTGCTCTAGCGCTCCATCCATCATCCCCTTTGGTATCGCTTTGTTCGCCCTAAGTTGGCAGGGTATGCCCAGACGTGGGTCCCTTGCTCACTTTGCCACTGGATTCAAGATAGCCTGGCTGATGAGGGTTTTGAACCCGAAACCGGTCCCAGGATGCTTGTTTCCGGTCCAGGGAAGACATGGCTTGGCAGTTCGGGCTGGACTGTTCCCATGAGGCACAGGGTCAGACTGATTTGCATATGGCCATGTCTGAACTGGGGTGGTGGAGTGAGCTAAAGAATGATGATGGATTAAACCCAGATCAGTTGACTGGGGGTGAGTGTTTGATTTGCTCTAGCGCTCCGTCCATCATCCCCTTTGGTATCGCTTTATTACTTGCAGGAGCATACGACTATGCTTTCATGCCAGGATCATCTTGCTGCCTGACGCGTTTCGAGCCTCCTGGCTCTTGTTCACAGGCATAGTCGTATATATATATACACACACATACATTTACAGAAACGCAGTAGATTGATTAAATTAGCAAAAAATTAGCCTGCTGGAAAAACACTGGTCCCGAAAAAAAAAAAATGTTAGCCACAAAAGGAAAAGAATATTAGCCAGATTTAGATATGGTAGACAATAAACACCAACCTGCAAGGTAGCCAGCTGTAGCCAGGGCGAGATAGCTTTGTTTCAGCAGGTGCTGCAGTAGTTAATTTGAATATTAATATTAATAATAATAGTTGCAGGAGCCCAAAGTTGTTCTTTGGAGCCTGCCAACGGTGCTGTGGAATGCCGTAGAGTGAGACTACCAAGTCTGCCTGGTCTTGATTCCACCTCTTGCTTCTTTCTTCCACCACCCTGCACCTCTTGTCTCTTTATCTCATTCTTGCAGGTTGTTTGCCAGCCTTATTTTCTCTGTTTGCCATTGTTTCCCATCTTTTTCTTCCTCCTTTTTCCACCCTTTTCTGCCTTTCTCTCTTTTGCTTTAGACCTACGTATGATGATGAAAAGTCCCGGTTCACAGAACATTAGGGCCTGTGCCTCGTACCGGCAACCACTGGCACAAATTAAGTGACACTCGGGCCTGTGTTGTGGAAGGCCACTTAACCCCACTTATGGAACTATTAAGCCACCAACCACGGGGGCGTCAGGCCCATTTTCCCTTAGTTGTAATGGAGCCCACAGCACGCTTGCTGCACCACTGGCAGTAGTGCTAAAAATGTTAATTAGCTACAGATAACATCAGGCTCAGAATGTAATGATTGTTTACCTTGCACTCCTGTGGCATCACTTTCCATTGTGGTGACGGTGGAAGATTGTCTCGCTTGTTCTGCCTTGAAGATCGCCATTGCTAGCAGCGGACAATAAAGACCGGGGTTAAAGCCCCAGAGCTCCCTTTAAATGATATTTTTTTTTAAAACATAACTGTGCCAGGAGGGCACTGACCTACCCAGTAGCGGAAACTGGCAAAGTGTGTGCAATTATGTAATAAACAGTCAACAAAATCAGTGCAGCTCTACCTTAAAAGAGTATTTGCCATGTACATCAACCCGGAGGGGTGATTAAACATTAACTCGCCCAGGCCTCCACCCCTGAGCCGAGAGAGTATAGGCCTTGAAGCTAAACTAATCCTGCCAGAGGAATCTCTCAAATTAAGGACAGCGGAGAGGGGACGGTCCGGCGCGGAGGCAGTGGAGGTTTTGAGGGCCAATAACCTCGAACAAGGGACTGGCTGGGGCCTGGGCGCTGTTTGCTGATGATAATGCGGCTTTCGAAAGCCCTGCTAGACATGGAGATGGCAGACTACAGCGAGGCCTTAGACCCAGCCTACACCACCCTGGAGTTCGAAAACATGCAAGTGCTGGCCATGGGCAACGGTAAGTCTGGGCACTTTAGTCAAACCTTACCTGCTATTATTTCACATTTTTAGAAGTTTGGAAAGCGCTGTGTGTCCCCTTTTGATTACTTCAGGGCACCACTTGCTACGTTGTAGATTTCGCCTTTTTTTTTTTTTATTAGCACATTTGCATGTTCTTATATTAGTTAATGTTGCTGTTTAATAGTTTTAGCTATACAGTATTATTATATTATATTCAATATAATTCAGAAAGACCAGACTGTGGAAAGTGTTTCATGTGAATCAAATATATATACAATGTCAATTGTACAGAGTGTGTGTGGCAGGCATCGAGTGCCATGTTATGTGAACAGCCAATTTCTTTGGATGTTCATTGTTTTAATATTTATTTTGCTTTTATTATTATGCTAGAATAATGACTATGTCTGTAGTGTTCAATGAGGTAAAGAAGTGTAACATTTTAGATGTCATAGAAATTAACAGTTAACTTTAACACTTTAAGAGATAGGCCCCATTTTATCAATGGCATTCTGAAAACTAGAAGAATTGTATTCTATAGGACTGTGCTAGGATTTAAACTTTCCATACTGGTGAAATGGCGCGTTACCATTTTCCCATGTTGCTCTACACCCCGTGCTATTCCTGTTTTTTAATTAAAAAACTATCACCATGGTGCTAATGTCGGAGTATATTTTTGTTGCTTATGAAGAACCTCAACTTTCTAATGCTGCAATTCAGTTTTGCTCTGCATATAAAGAGCATTTCGATAAAGGTACATGGTGAGATTATATACAGTACTATGTACTTCCTTTGGGGCAAAAATACTTTAAGTGTGAAATTACTTATTTTACACTGATGCAACAGTTCACAATCGTGATCCAACATGTTCACTAGTGTAATTTTGCCCCAACATTTCCAGATTACATAGATTCTTTTAGTGAAGTTTTACTTTTTAAACATACTTGCACTAAGATACACGTACAAAACCATGCCATTTTACACTGGTTAGCCGTTCCAAATATCGTGGAAGTGTTGGTGCACAATTGTACTGGCATCAGTATACAATCCATGTAAAACAGAATATTAACGCAAAAAAATGCACTGACACTAGTGAAGTAATCTAGACCTGTATTCGAAACTGAAAATTGACTATATTTTACACTGTTGTGAGTAATCAAGCTATGTGCTTAAAGAGTCAATAGTCTTAGTACCAGGTGTGTGGAATGTGTGTATAACTATTTGTGAACTGATAAAATTTCTGATGTTGTAAAAGTGATTCTAGGATTGTCAACAAGTTCTTTCAAGCCTATACACACATAAGGTGGGTAATTTCTCTGTTGTGATCAGCTTTTTAGCTACTAATGACTGGTTCAAATCCTGACTGGGCCCATCAAGCCTGTCATTCTTCTCAGGCAGCTAAAATAAGTAAAACTGAGTTGGGAAATAATAATAGTTGTTCCGAACATCTTTTAAACTGAAGAAGGGGTAATTGAACCCTGAAACGCAATGAATGTTGAAATAATGTTTATTTCATAAAAAAATTTAACATTCATGTGATTATCAAAATTAAAAATATAATTTGTAGAAATTAACTGTATATTTGAGGAACAAATAAAAAATATACGCTGAAGAAATTGAATAAACTGACAATGGGAATAAATATTGTTATGCACTAATAAAAAACTGTGTCCTGCTTTTTCGGTAGAACATACTAACAGTAAATGATACAAAAAAATGACACCTGCTATAAGTAGCGCTAGTCAATTGCGTCAGCCAGACAGGTATTCAAGAGAATGATTTTTTGGAATTAAAAAGTCTTCCATTCATTCAATAGGATTTCGATTGCTCATGAACACCGCATTCATAACAGATTTAATAAAATGCTCTCTAAAAACAAATGTGTGATTAATAAAGGTTGACGTGTATGGCACAAGCAGCGAGACCAATACGTGTATCCTGTATGTACCAGTTTAGCTAGAGAAAAGGACGGTGTCCCAGTGTGAGTGTAGATGTCACTTCGGCTGTTTACTTTACAGATAACTCAGTGATGCGAAGCATCCAGTTGCAACATCTGCGAATCTTAAGTTTGCAGGCATCGAGGCCCACCTAGAATAGGTAAGCCATTTATGAAGTCAACACTGCAGTTAAATCGCAAGTGTTTCCCAACAGTATAGAGGAGTTTAATGTTCACACAAATTACTATTAGCGCCCTGCCACTCCTAGCAGCTCGGCTGTAAAGCAGCTTTAGGAACTAAAATCGTCAATGGGGGTATTAGTTGTAAAAACATATATTGTGCCACTGCGAACACGTAGGGCCTGATTCACAAAGGGCCTTGCTCTCCTGACGGAGTCTCCGCTCAGAGAACTCTCAGGGGCTTATTTACATGCCCCTTGCGCCACTCGTACGTCACTTTTCCCATGTTAAAAATGACGCAAAAGTGGGGCAAGGGGCTTATTCTCACAGTGGCGACTCTTTGTGACTCAGGCCCTTAGTGCTTGCACCATCAGCTTTCTATTAAAGGTTTAATCGACATTTCCATCGACACTTTTTCTTTCGGTCCAAACGCTAAAACGTATTATTACAAAACGATGTAATCTTACACTTACAGCTAATTACCTACTTACTTTTCATCACCATGAAAACGTGTCAAAATAGGCAGTTGGTCGACAGGAGTGTGTGTATGTGAATGTTTGCGTGCGTGTGTCTGTCGTGTAGACACGCCTGCCTGAATATATATATTTAGATTTGATTGGTTTATAGTAAATTTAGATCACATTGAAAAAAAGAAGAATGTACCATTTCACTTACTTATATCTTTTGAGATTCTGGAAGAATTTTCACCAAAATGCCTAATCTGGTTTGGTAGATTATATTGTTGGTTTTGTGAAATGTGGTGTGCATTGGTTCAGGATTCGTGCTTTTTGAGCGGAGTGAAAGAAACCCGAAATCTGATTTTACAAAAAGCTCTCTCTACTAGAAAGACTTTCCTAAAGTGACTGAAACAATTCTCACCAGACTTGTGCTTAGGTGTTCCCGTGAGATACGAGAATGTATTTATTTGTGTGACAGTGGTGGTGGTGGCGAGTGGTGTTCTTAAGTTCTGCTTGTAGCATGGCAACTTGTCATGGGGCACCGTTTCCAGAGCTTGCCTTTATTGTAAGAATGCAATGCATTCCGGGAGTTGTAGTGTGAGTTAACTCCAGTTGACGATCACATAATACTGGTATGCAAAAAAAAGCTTATTGCTGATGCATTCTAGTTGTGGTGAGAAAAACTCACGTGATAACTGTATTCACGTATAAAGGCCCATCAACGAAATTAGCCCCCACCGCAGTGACATCAGCCCCCAGCTCGGCAGCATTCCAAAACGCCCGGTAGCCAGTCCGGCCCTGCCTCCAAAAGACTAACATTGCTGTATTAAAAGAGGCAAACAGTCACAGAAGACAGTCGAAGACGGACACGAAAGGAGAAGCCCTCTCTGCATTCACAGACTGGACTTTAGAGAAGGTCTTCCGCAGGCAAACACCCAGAGAGTCTAAGAGACAGGCAGAAACTCACAGACACACTCATAGATAATCATAAACCTGTACTCATTGAGAGGCACTCCAGAGAGTCTAAGAGACAGGCAGAAACCCACAGGCACACAGAAACACTCATAGATAGTCATACACCTGCAGTCTTTGAGAGGCACTCCAGAGAGTCTACGAGACAGGCAGAAACCCACAGGCACACAGAAACACTCATAGATAGTCATACACCTGCAGTCTTTGAGAGGCACTCCAGAGAGTCTACGAGACAGGCAGAAACCCACAGGCACACAGAAACACTCATAGATAGTCATACACCTGCAGTCTTTGAGAGGCACTCCAGAGAGTCTAGGAGACAGAGAGAAACTCACAAACAAACAGAAACACTCATAGATAGTCATACACCTGTACTCATTGAGAGGCACTCCAGAGAGGCTAAGAGACAGGCAGAAACGCACAGGCACACAGAAACACTCATAGATAGTCATACACCTGTACTCATTGAGAGGCACTCCAGAGAGGCTAAGAGACAGGCAGAAACGCACAGGCACACAGAAACACTCATAGATAGTCATACACCTGCAGTCTTTGAGAGGCACTCCAGAGAGGCTAAGAGACAGGCAGAAACCCACAGGCACACAGAAACACTCATAGATAGTCATACACCTGCAGTCTTTGAGAGGCACTCCAGAGAGTCTAAGAGACAGGCAGATACTAACAGGCACGCAGAAACACTCATAGATAGTCATAAACCTGCAGTCATTGGGAGGCACTCCAGAGAGGCTAAGAGACAGGCAGAAACCCACAGGCACGCAGAAACAATCATAGACAGTCATACACCTGCAGTCATTGAGAGGCACTCCAGAGAGTCTAAGAGACAGGCAGAAACCCACAGGCACACAGAAACACTCATAGATAGTCATACACCTGCAGTCATTGAGAGGCACTCCAGAGAGGCTAAGAGACAGGCAGAAGCTCACAGACACGCAGACACACTCATAGATAGTCATACACCTGCAGTCATTGAGAGACACTCTCTCACTATCTGCCAGGCACTCACATACACTCACAGTCAAATACATCAGGCCATCCTAGAATCTACAGGCACTGGCTGTCAGTTGCAGGGTCTGACAGATAGACACCAACAGCAACAGAAAAACACGGTCACTGCCGAATGGAGACAGTGTCAGACAGACGAAGACACTGCCAGTCAGAACCTGACTTAACAGGCAGAAACAAGTGCTAGCCAACAGATATGCACAGCTACCGACACCGACAGTGACAGTCGTTGATACTACATCACACGGACACTGGTACACACTGCATAAAGAGAGTGACATCTCTATGCTCACAGACACTGGTAAGAGAAACTGGCAAAAACCGGCAGTGATTCTCAAAGTCAGAAACTCACGGACAGGTGCGGTCTGACAGAGAAAATCAATCAATCAGGATTTATAAAGCGCAGCTAATCACCCGATAGGGTATCCAGGCGCTCTGATCCAGACAAACTCTGATACTATGATACACTGACACACAGCGGTCCAAACATATTCACACTCCTATACAGACAAAAATTGACAATGATAGGCACTGAAAGACAAACACTAACAGACAAGTATTCTCAAAGACAAAAACTCAAAGAGAGGAGTGGTGTGTGAATGTCACTGAAAGACAGTGGGACACCTACACTCAGACAGACCCCATAGACAGGCCCATGCTGAAAGACATTTACAGACTGACAGAGACAAGCATTGAAAGCAGTGGCATTGAGAGACACTGTTCACATTCAGATACACATAGGTATTATCTGTGAGTGTCACTGAGAGACAGGGACAATCACAGATGCCCATTCAGACACTCACAAACAGGCACTGACAGAAAAACACTCGTGAACAGGTATTGACACTGACAGATACAGGCAGGGCACTCACAGTCAGACACTGTAAGGTATGCATAGAGCAGGCGTCTCCAACGAGCAGCTTGTGAGCTACTGGTAGATCTCCTGCTACCTAGAAGTACCTCTCCTGTGTGCAGCCCAGCCTACTATATTAGAAGCTTTTGCTTGGTTGAATTAGTATATATACACCCACATTGAAAGATATGTATTTGAGGTGAAAATGTGTGTATTTTCAGAACTCATGAGCAGATGTTCAGGGAGACTTATCGCTATTCTGAACTTGGTGCCAGGGTCATTACAGCTGTGGATGCTATGTATCACCCTTGTAGAGGCATTCCACATTGACAAAGCATTTTTTACATGACTTCTGGGAACCATGCCTGATGCCCTGAGGTGATCACTGACTGTCATCTTGCATAGGGTGGCCAGTAATGTAATCTTGTCAGGTGTCGTCAGTATTGAAACTCTAATAATGTTAGTAGCTCAGGATGTTTTCCATTGAACACAGGTCCGGATTACCAAATAGGCAAAGTAGGCACCGGCCTATGGGCTCCACTCCTTTTAGGGGCCAAGCAACAATGGATCAAAATAATATTGATTTGATCTTGAAAGAAAATTACACTCAAGCTTTCTTAAATATTGTTTCCAAAAGATAGAAAAAAATGAATCAACTCAAAGAAACAAAAACTTTATATTAAAGACTCTATAGGGAAAATACTGTACTAATGTAATGTACCCATTAACAACTTAAAGTACAGAAACCAGAGACATCAGATTCACATAACAGTTTGACTCTTAAAAGCTCATCTTCTGGCAGCTGTCAGTTTGTAAAAAAATCCGGTGAATTGGGTATTAGGAGATAATTTGCAGGGGGGGGGGCACTGAAATTTCAACTGCCTAGGGGCCTCCACAGGGTTTAATACAGCACTGATTGAACATAAGTAGCTCTTACTACAGAAAAGGTTGGAGACCCCTGGGCTAGAGAGACACTGTGGAGCCCTCACGGACAGTCACCAAGCTATACTGGCCAACCGCACCTAATAACCCAGCTGACATAATTCATGCGCATACATTGACACTGACAATCAGTGACAGGCTATTCCACACAGATGGGGAAGGTTATCCCGACTACATTTCCATCAGTTTCCTGCTGGATTGACCATGTTTTAGAAACAGGTTTTAAAATCATGTTACATGGTCATTAGAAACAAAGAAAATAGTTCAGAATAAACATTGACAATATGGCATAATGAAGCCTCTGATAAGTGAAAATGCACTCTTGAGAACAACGCTTTATGAACCACAGCAGGTTCCGTACGAGTCATTTAGCACCTGAGAATGATGTTTTCAAAGTTTAAGTACCTTCTGAATGGGCTACAACATCCTATGAAGTGCATTACATCATATTTGTTGGTTATACCTCATGTATTATGTGCTTTATGTTTAATTGGAACTATATATTATAATCTTAAGGATGCTATAGAACACCTTCGCAGTCTGGGCTACTAGCGCTTTGCTACTGCGAAGTACACAGAATTGTACGTGGGCAGCACCAAGGGTTTCCAGTTGTGGAAGGGGTAGTTAGAATATCCAATGATGCTCCTTGTACTATGGGTACCAGGCACACAAATTACACCAAGGAAGGAAGGCCTGACACTCTCTTCTGCGCCTATTACCCAGTCACAGAGTATTCTCATAGGACTGGGGAATCTGACACTCCGGAGGACTGGGCCAACAATACCTCGTAAAGCAACTAATGAGAACACATGGTGGTAATTACTTGGGTAATGGCCATTGTAGGCACACTAGTGGTGATTTCATACTTACATTATACGTAAAGGAACCACTGTGTAATGATTTGTTTATTTTGAAAATGACAGCCTTGAAGAAGCCCCAGGCGAGCCAGCCATTGAAGGGGTGAAACGTGTTGGCTGGTTCTGTTCAAATGGAGATGTTATATTAATGGCTTTCAAATGCCACTGGATTCAAGCTAGCCTGGCTAAAGAGGGGTGTTACCCCGAAACCGGTCCCAGGATGCTTGTTTACGATCCAGGGAAGACATGGCTTGGCAGTTCGGGCTGGACTGTTCCCATGAGGCACAGGGTCAACACTGATTTGCTTGTAGCTGTGTCTGAACTGGGGTGGCGCAGTGAGCTAAAGAATGATGATGGATTCAACCCCGATCTGTGACGGGGGTGAGTGTCTGAAAAGTTTCAGCACTCCGTCCATCATCTCCTTGTGTTTGCTTTCAAATGGAGATGAATTATTAATCCAATAAAATGATTTATAAGCATCAACAACTATTGATAAATCATGATTTTCAAGAAAATGTTATACAAAGAGGAGTCAAAATTCACCGTGAAGATAACCAATATTTGTGATTACAGGGATCTAAAAAAAGTACCTAAAAAGTAATAGGTTTTAGAGAAGCATCACACTCAACACTTTTTACTCAGGCACACAAATTACCACTCACAAAGTGAGGCTCTTGTGCATCACGGAGAGAGGATTACTTTGTGTTTCTACTCACTTATGCCAAATGCAAGAATAACAAAATGCTGTGGGCTGATCCAAAACGTGATGCAAAGCCAATGGAACTAATGCCAAAAGGTAGCCCACCCAAACAAGGGGCTGACAAAATCCACTTTCTGTTTGTAGGTGTATGCTATATGTTGTCTGCTGTGGTGTATGGTATTGTGTTTGGTGGTGACAGGAGGTCTTTTCAGACAGCTAAAGTTTTTAAAACAGGGTTTCATTGAGATCATGGCTACAGTTGCTGATGACACCTTTCACACTGCAAATAATAAAAATACAACACACTGAAAAATTGATTGGGCTTTCTCTCACTGAAATAAAAAAGCAAGGAAATAATAAAAATGCCTTTATCATGGTTCAAATTTCCCTTATAACTTTGAATAGAAGAGAAGTTTAATTTCAAGAACACTGTAGTGAGAAAATATCCTTTGGAAATGACCGCTACACACATATTCGTACATTTTCAAATAATCAAAAATAACTAATTTGCAGAATTTAAAGAAATATTGATTACAACAGCAAGGTCACACGAACTATTTTTACTCCTGTGTTTTGTATTGTATTTTAATGATTAAAGAATGCATTAAACGAACGACTTCCTTTTAACAAGATTACAATCCTAACTATTCTCTCAGCAATGAAAAGTGCACCCCAAAACCCCCTTTCCATGTAGCAATCCGATAGGAATTTGCCTTCTGCCTCATTTATGTACAAATCACTAAAAGAATTGCAAAGGTAGCTGAAATATTCTAGTGGTAATGTCTGTGTTTGCACAGCAACGTCAGGCCACTGAAGCTTAACCTAAAATGTGGTGAAATCACCAGCTATTGGCAGCGGCCCTGCTGCCTACCAGTCACCAGGACAATTTATGTAGGGAGAGTCCTGGTGAGCCCCGGTACAATATCAGGCTTCAGTTCATGGACCACTGACATTTAGGAGTGTGGGCTTGACAAATGTGGCTGGGCGGAAGTTGTCCTAGGCTAAGCCAATACGGTGATAGTGACGCTAATGCAAGACCAGCATATAAGCACACTTTTCGGAGGGTGTGGCGAGGGGTCTGAAGGGTCCAGTCCTAAAGAGTAGTGGTTTGCAAGGGGTTACTGTTAGCCCAGATCTGGCACAGGTAATGGCAATCCTACTGCAGCAGTCATTCAGTTTATTGAGGCTGGTGGTGTAATAAGTCAGTGCAGCCCCGGCCCGTGCAGGTAAGAGCAGCGGGGCGGTGGGGTCGGGTGGGTGGGGTTTTCGACAGACGATGACGAGGGAAAATTAATTATTTATTTCATTTTCCCTTGTCACCATCCATCGAAATCCCCCTCCACCCTGCCCCACCGCCCCACCACTTTTACCTGCACGGGCCGCGGCTGAACCAGGGTCGGACCTGGAACTAGAAGCTGCCTGTCAAAAATGCTCAAACCAGCCCCTCTTTCTTCCTTCCCTCACTCTTTTTCTTTCCATCCTTCTATTTACTCTTGCTTTTCTCACTCTTCTCGCTCTTTCATTTCTCTCTCTCTCTCTCCTTCCCTCCATCTTTCTTTCTTTCTCATCCTTTGAAGCCCCCCTATGCCTGCTACAATTAACCTCAGGGAGCAGGGAAAGTGACAGTGGCGCCAGCAGGCTGGGCTTTCAAGATCGGACTCCAATGGCTCGTGTCCGCGGGGGAAATGTCCGGTGGAATAAAATAATATATAACACAGTGATTCTGTCGGAATTATCTAATGTCAAATAACCATTCATTGAGAGGCTTAAGAAAGTCCTCCTCATTTCAGTTAATGAATCGCAAGCACACACCAACATCAAGTTTTTCACATAGAGTGAAAATTCTATTGAATCAAACATCACACATAATATACATATTTGCATAGTGGGTGTTCCAAATATGGATTTTATGAGGGCAGCGGTGCAGTGCTTGTGAAGGTGAAAATGGTGTGTTAAAATACAAGAAACAAATAGCCTGGTTCTGCTTAATACACTCTAGAGATGCAATCAGTAAACATGCAATTCAAAGTTTTGCCCATTCATAGATTAAACAGTACAGGCATATAATGATATGTGCGTCAATGTTCGACACGTGGTGGTTTGAATTATTGAATCTGATCTTCATCAGGACAAAGAGAAATGGACACACCATCCGGGGCTCATTATTCTGAGATCAACAAGAAGTAACTAGCTGACAACAAAAGATTCAATGCAGGGCTAGAGAGAGATCCAATACTTCACAATGGCTGACTTGAAGGTGGCCAAGAGGGAAAATTCTAGTATCAGGATCAAGGACTTCCATGATCTCTTGCCCTCGTACATATCAAATGAAGAGATTCTGCCCACTGGAAAGTGCCCTATGAAAAAAATGTCCAGTCCAGGCTTATTCGTCGATGAGTAGAACCTAAAACCATTTTAGATGGTGGCTGCCATGGATTTAAGGTCAGAATATCATTTACAGAAATCTCCTCCAAAATAAAGATCATGTGCTAAATGTCATTTGCAAATCTATTCACACATTAGTTGTAGATTTTTTATTACTCACTCAAATGGAATAATATATGTTTGTAGATTATATTTAGCACATGATGCTTCTGTCAATGGTTTTCTGATAATGAGATTCTGGCATCACAGATTGGAATATCTACCACGTGATTCAAATTCAGGCTAGCAGGAGGAGTATTAAAAGTATCATTAATTAAGAAGAAAGCATCACAAAAATATGCCATAAGAGTCTACTGAGTACTCTTTTCATGACGTAAATATGTGTCAATAGTAAAGCGGCAGGTCAATTTCAGTAAGTAATATAGTGCACCAGGGAAGGGAAAAGGTAATCAATATTTTAGGTATTCTGCCATGAGCTCCAAATTAAGCAAGCACTGCCCAAGCAAATGGGTATGGCTTTATTGTGACATTGCATGCAAACATGGGAATGCATAAATTAATTTCCACGTGATAGCACTTTCAAGGCAGACCTGTTGCCTTCGTCTGTGCTTGGTAGTATTGGTGGACAAGTTAACGTGGTATGGGTGATGATGATTGTATTAGTGCTCCTGGCATAGCTGGCAGTGGTGTTGGTGGTGGTGATATTTGTGGTGGTAAAATTGGCAGTAGTGTGATATTAGTGGTGGTGGTGTTATTGGTAGCATTGTTATTATGGTGATATTTGTGTTTCTAGTTCTATTGAAGTGAAGGTGGAGGTGTGGCATTGGTGGTATTTATGATGGCATTGGTTGTGTTATTGGTAGCAGTGGTGGCATTTGTGGTGGTATTACTGGTATTGATGGTAGCATTGGAGGGGTTGCTGTTAGTTTTGAAGGTGATATTTGTGGTGGTGGTATTGGAAATGGGATTAATGGTGGTGGTGTGGTGGTGGTGGTATTGGTGGGGTGATATTGGTCGTATTGGTGGTGGCATTTACAGTATGGGTGCCGATGCTATTGATTTTGGTATTTGTGGTGGTAGTAGTGTAGATTGTATTCCTATTGGTGGTGACATTGCTGATAGTATTGGTGGCATTGGTTCAGGTGCGGTGTTGGTGGTGAAATTTTGCTGCAGGTATTGGTGATGCTATTAGTATTGATGGCAGTGCCAGTGGTGGTGGTTTAGATGGCAGTTGGGGTGTGCTATTGGTTGTGGTTTAGTATTGGTGGTGGCATTGGTTGTGGTATTGTTGGTGGTAATTGTGCTTTATTGGTGGGGTAGTGGTATTGTGGTGGTGTTGGTGGTTTTGGTGTTGGTATTGGTGTTTGTAGTCATGGTGGCTGTATCAGTGGTGGTGTTATTAGTGTGGTGCTGGTGCTGCATTCAGCATTGGTATTATTGGTTATGGGATTGGTGTTACAAGTATTTGTAATATTGGCAGTGGTATGTGTTTTGCATACACGTGATAAAGAATGGAACAAGATAACGAGTGTGCGTACTCTTTGTATGTAAAACAATTCCTCATGCCTTTCATTGTAAGCACTCCACAGCCGGTGGAATTGCGCAACAAACAGCGAAAATCGTGGTGACAGATAAATACTCCTCTGAGCGGAGCCAAAGCCCCTGTGTGCAGTTTAAAGAATTTGTGAAAAATATCAGACAGCCATCTAAAGCTCTCTGTGGCCAAACATAAAACGTTATGCATACAGATATTCCCTATTCAGCACTCTTTTCTATAAAACAGACATTGAGTGGCACCATCCGTCTTCAAAAAGACTTACAGTTGCACACAATCAGCTGCCGAGGGGAAAGCCCAAACCTACAATCCTAACTGCTTTTGCTGAATTTACTAATAAGTGGATAGGAGAGCTCAGGCAGGGGATTCTAGAGGCCAAGGAGAGGGTGGCGGCGGCCATGCAGAGGGCAGAAGTGACCCCGAAAGAGCAGGACAGGCCGAGGGTGATATTATTTCAACAGCTTCAATACAGAGAGCATCAGGGTTGGATTGGGATTAAAAATCGGCCCGGGCACGCTAAAAAAAAGTGGCCCACCTTTGCATATTGCCTTTTCGCAAAACACTGCTTCGGCGAAATTTTATAAAAAGGGGGGGGTTGGGGTTTAAAAAAAATGCACTGATTAGTTTACACTGGTGAAACACACCTGAAAACAAGTGAGGCCACTTTTGCTCAGGCCCACTGACCCCGCTCAATCTGCATATATTAATGGGCCGGCCCAGCGAGAGAAAGGGAGTGACACCTCTGCCCGTTGGCAAAAGGGAGGTAATGGACGTCCATCTGCCTCCAGAAAGGCCACTCAGGCACCCACTGGGCCGCTGGCGGCATCCAACAACACAGAAACCGCCCAAATCGACCCCCCAGGCTGCTCAAAATAGCAGCCCACAGCTGGAACTCGGATACCGGCCCCTCGGGCATTGCCCGAGTGCCCGCGTTACCAATCCGACGCTGGAGACCATGGTCGTGTATGGGATAGATGTGGCGCAGCGGCCAGAGCAGCTAAGTCCAGAGCGCTGGACTCAAGTTCGATCCCCAGCGCTGGCGGCAGCTCAGCACCATGTGACTCTGGGCAATAGCTCACTTAATCTCCCGACGCCCCCCAGCGCCTTGAAACCTTACGGAGTGATATGTTTGTGCTTTACAAATATTGATTATGGACTTGCCTACTCCATGTGATAATTAAATTACTTTGCTGCAGAACGCGTGACTAGAAAGTGCATTTGCACAATGTTCCCTTGCTTTATGTCTATAAGAGTGGCATTAATTAAACAATAGGCTAACAACAATAAAGGCCACGAGGTGCATTGATTTTCTGCCACTTTATTGTCAACACTGCAAAGAACGTCGGGAATGTCCAGAGTGTAAGGATACAAACCTCCAAGGAGATTTTATCCTATTTTGTTTTATTTTATGGTAATGGTTTTATATACCGCACCAACTGTAAAATGTGAGAGCACTGCACCTTACAGAGAGCAACAGCATCACAGAAATCATATCAACATAACCGTATTTTACTACAGTAGCATAAATGACAGGGGAGAAGGAAGGGAGAATATTAACGGATTGTTAATTTAAAATAAATAAATAAATAAATGTTAGTGTAATATTAATGTGAAAAGTATTTCGAAAATGTCACACTGTCACTGACAAACCAAAATGATGAACCAGAAAACCTACCACACCTTAAATTCTCATTACATTGCCATTATATCACATACGCACAGACGCCATCTTGCATGTCCTCTTCCAGGCATTTTGGTCGCTGTAGCATTAGATAGAAAGCTCTTTGCATAACTTCAACACCTTGCGAAGTGAGACAGAACAGGAAAGGATCCAGTGGTGGTTTTCAACACATCTAAGTGTCACGTGATGGATGTTACAGGAAACCTTTCTCTGTAATGGATTCTCCTCTGCATTTATTGTTACGTGGAGGGGAGATGTTACTGCATATTCTCGCCTCACAGTAGAATAAGAACTGAGATAAAAACACCTAACAGTGCTTTCTCCTCCACTTTTTAATTTATGTAACGTCAGAGAAGCAAGATGACACCGTCCCAGTTTCCACAATGCCCTCAAGGACCACCTTAATCTTTCTGGTGTTCCAACTAACACTTATTACCGGTTCCCATAATTCCCCAGTTTACTTTGCCTATTTTGCATATTTTCACACTATCCTGTTCCTCAACTTTATCAGTTTCTAAGATGGCTCCTTTTAATACTCATGCGCCCAGTGTATTTGATTTTCTTTTTCCACTCCGCACTGCTCCCAAGCCCGGACAGGGTACCACTGGGTTGTTTGTTACCTAATTCACTCCAACTCAGCAGAGGTTTGCCTCTGGCAGGACTTGGCTGCTCCAAGATTGTCCATCCTGGTGGCTGCTAGCCCTCTGACAGACTCTCTCTGCTCAGATAGCACAGAATATCACCAGGTATCACCTTCCTTTCCCCTTCTATTAAAAACTTTTTTTTAATTCAAAGGAATTCTGCGTATGTATGCTAAAGGTTTCACTTAATTCCCTGCCCCATGACAGGGTGGTGGTGCCATGTCCCACGTAAGCTTGGATCAACTCATAGTTCATATGCTCCATTTATTTGACATCCTTTTCCTCCTGCTGCGTTCTGGTGCAGTTTCCTACAAAGAATGGCATGATTGCTGAGTTTAATGATGCAATGTGTAGCATCACCTGTTCTATCACCCCCAAAAACCTCTTGTCATGCCGGTGGTTTGTGCCTCAATGTTGCTTCCATCGTCTTTGTATAATCATCGCCATTAAAAGTTCACTCTCAACAGGTAACTTAATAAATGACCCGGAAAATCCAGACTAACCTTCTTCCAAGATTCCACTGACATCTCCACTTGCATAACTAGCAGACTCTGCATCTGTAATCATGTATTACAATTCTTGCAAACCACAGAATCACCTCCAGTTCCCACATCTGACCGATGCATGACTGGGCCAGTGGAGGAACGAAGCTTAAGGTGGCCCCCTTGTAAAGTACATGGAGGGGGCCCCCACGCTCCAGACCCATTCAGGAGCTCTCAGGCCCGCCCGTGCACAGGGCCCCCCCCTGGAGCTCAGGCCACCCCCGCACACCGCGAGGGCTACGAGGGCTATTGTTACGGCACTGGACTGGGCATGAAAACTGTTCCATAAAGCTATAATTTTCATCCCAAGATGTCGACAATCATTCAAGAGAATCTTCTGCTTACGTCCTTTAGTTGTAGTTACAGGATTATTCCATTCTACCCTGGCCCTTGTGCAGATTCTCTTGCCCTTGACAAAAAAGGTTGAAGTTTATCCTCAATAATATGCTCTTTAATTCTACTAAAAATGAATACTCCATTTCTTCCTCACTCATACCTCCTCCTTTATCATATCACACGCTGCCATTGCCACATCGCCCACACACCACAAACGGTGCCACCTGCTCTTCCACACTGACCAATGGTGATCAAGACAAAGCCTGCACTGGTACATTTTGTCATCCCAGGAGATACTCCTCCACAAAGTGATGTTCAAACCTTTAGTGGCCGTGTTGTCCCTCCACTTCCAAAAAGTTGCACATTGGAGGAGCTTGTAACGGTAATGGGGAGCACATACATTTGGGTTCTGCCCTCATATTTGGGCTGTCAGCATTGCAAAACCTGGTCCATGGTTTCCCCAGGATCTGCCTCTATGTTGCAACTACTTGGAAGCTTCTTGGTGTCTTGTAAGGTATGTCAAGCATGTTCTGGCTGGCATGTTGGATGCTGTTACCTACTGAGACAATGATCCTTTGCTCCAGGAAGTGCTATGTACGGTGCCGCTGGCTTGAACTTGATTATTGAATGAACTGACAGGCACCAGAACACTTTCGGGGCTAGTTGCATTTCATCATGCTTTCAGAAAGTAAAAGGTACATTCTGGCTGATTGGGTTTGTAAACTTCTTAGCCTATCAATGAACTTTATTGGCAGTCCACTTTTTTGTTCAAGAAACTTTATTAGTTTTTTAATAATGAAAAGCAATACAGAGGAAATGAGGAGGGAGAAGAAAAGATTCAACATCCGATACCCAACAGTTGCATGATGTGTACATCAATGTGATACATACTATTGGCAGCCCACTTTAAATGAATGTTTTAGTAATCTTACCATGCCACCCCAGGCGTTCTTTCCAGTACCACCACAGGTCTTTTTGAAGGAGTGCAGAGCAAGGATAGATGAAAGCTGCCACTTGTGACAAATGTATTCGCTGAGGGCGCAAACAGCTCTTTGTCAAATAGAACTCCCAATTCCTTACCTCCATAGAGGAGGGTGGAGGCATGGCCATGTTAGGAGGCCATCCTAACTATAATGTAGGAGACTTCAGCTGTCACAGAACCAGAAACATTCTTAGTTCTGTTAATTCAAAGAAAGATCATCTTCATACAGAAAACATGTAAATCAGGAATCCAATGATGTTGCCTTGTTCCCTTGGCTTGATTTCCAATGGATTGTAGATTTCAGTGTTATGAGCAAGCATTTGAAAATGATTTTTTTTAAAGCTGCATCGTAGAAAGCAAGTAAATATTTCAGTTTTGCAGCCCTTAGAGCAATGATGTTTGAGTAATCCCAATGGCATCCCACCTTTAGACAACTCCATTTTCCCAAACAGTACTGTTGACTGCTTCTAAGAGGGAAGACCGTGATCTGATAATTAATGAACCCAGAAACAGCCAACTTTTCCTTTGACCTTCACATCAATGCACTGCAACCTACAGTGTTTTAGGTTTCTGAGAGGACAAGGGTTTTCCCATGTTCACCCGAAGTGACGACGCTCTTCTTTGGTATTTACCTGGGTGGATTCAGTGCCCTTTGCAAGCTTTCTTTCTTTCTTTCTTCTTTTTTTCTTCCTTTCTTTCTTTCTTTCTTTCTTTCTTTCTTTCCATTTTGACAAGAGGTTGTGTGCATAGCAACATAATCACAGTACAAAATGTCATATGCAGGTGTGGTGTCAAGACAGGTGGAGGTGGTTCAGTTCCATGTGTCCTGGAAGCCATCTTGATACCCCGTTTCCAGGATTTTACTGGGGCGAGGTAGCTTGGAGATTGGCTGGTAATTGGTCAAGAGCCACTAGTTTACAAATGGATTCTACTAAAGGTCATGATAATAATTTGTTTCACTGGGTCAGGAGTGCTCCTTTTAGAATTGAGGTATTTATCTTTGTTATGATGTGTGCTTTTATGCTTTGAGTGACAGGAGGAGTTGCTTCATGCAGAATTCACAGAATGGCTTAAAAGGCAGCCTGTTTTAGGCACCTCTTTGTCAGGCCAATCTCACTGGCTCCTCTGTCAGTGAGGTAAATGTGGTGAATTCACAGTGCGGTGAGAGAGGGAGAAGCAAGGTGAGTGATATGAGCTGTTGGAGATGGAGTCACATATTTAGGACCTGAAGAGTTCCAGGAGCTTCTAAGAAATTTTTTGGTTATACAAGGAATTAGTTACATAAATCCCAATTAAGGTTGTTATGTTCTTTGAGTTGGGGGCTTGCTTAATCTCTATATGATAGCACCTCAAATGCGTAATGCAGCAAAGGCTGTCTTGCACACCGTGGACTCCCACCATTGGTGTTCCAGATTTTGGCTGATCATTTCAGTTTGACATGCTTACCAATGTACTGTTAATCTTAGGTTTTGATGCCCAGCTTTAGCTTTCTTTTCCTAAGTGGAGCCAGTGTGTTCTGTGCATTGGGTATTTTGTGGTGGAGGTTTAACAGCAAGGCTTCATAATGACCGGTAGAGAGCGAGGACATTTATGTTGTGGAAGAACATGTTATAGCGGAGCATGCTCTGTGACATTTTAGACAGAGCATGTCAAGGTGACTCTCTAATCAAATTAAAAAAGAATAAAAATAGTTGGGATATGAACATTAAGAAATACTGTACTCATCAATTGTTTTGCCACAGCGAGGTAGAAAATTGAGACTTAAAAGGTTGTGCGTGGCATTGCGATGACAGAGGGTTTCAGATACTTGTATAGTGATCCACCAGAGCCAATATATTCTTACTAAGGCCTTCCTTAGGAGTGGACCAATAAATTCCAATATTATGAGTAACTCCAAAACCACACAAATCGGAATTATGAGTTTTGAGGTTTTTATAGCATTGGGTAAATAATGTGTCCGGTAAAAACCACATCGCTAAGATACATTTCAGTGGGCCAAACCTGATGAAATTTGTTGGGGGAAAAATGTTGGTAAATTCCAGGACATACATATTTTTGTGCAGTAAGCACTAAAATCTCCATGTTATGTGCCACTTTAGGGGAATAGCTCATAGGTGCTATTTATCACTCCCCATATGTAATAAATCCATATTGTTATTTATCAGGTACATTAATAACACACAAAAATCCAAGCCATACCTAATGAGGGCCTTAATGTAATGTGTCTTTCATGGCACAATGCCTTGTTATTTGATATGAAATTAGAAGTGAATTGGACAGGTGATCTGAAATTACTAGGAGACTTTGTTCCGCATAAAGTTCGGACCTACAATTCTGATGACCAATGGAATAAAGGATATGATCATCCTCCTAATGCGCATATCCATTGAATACACGATTGTTCAAGCCATGCACTGGGTAGCATGTGCCTGGCAAATATGCATTTGTCTTTAGTCATTACAGAATGTGTGCACTGTTCTAGAAAACTATAAAGGTGCAACAATACAAATCTGTGGTGGGGAAATTTGGATGTATCATCTGCCGATATAGGTCTTATTGGACTTGCATGCTATAGAAGAGAGCAGTCTCCTACCCAAGTGTGTAAGCATCTTAATATTTTCTATAATTTATAGATACTTCACCATCTGAAGCAGCACATATCAACAACTCAAACAGCATCGGCATCAGCTCCCTATGCGCAATATGCGGAGACCGGGCCACTGGCAAACATTACGGCGCTGCAAGCTGCGATGGTTGCAAAGGTTTCTTCAGAAGAAGTGTAAGGAAAAATCACATGTATTCCTGCAGGTAAGATGACATGTTAAAATGTGTTATTAATTATTCTGATATTAGGGTACCATACCACAAACAAATGGTCCAGGGAGAACTAGGGTGACCACCTCCATCACTGTCATTGCGGTCACCAGCTCCAGTCCTGGCCTTTTGAGTGTTCACCTAATGCTTTCTATACGTTGTAACCTTGTTTGGCTTCCAATGAACTAATTAAATTAACACACCTGCAAACAATGATTTGTAGGTGAAAAGCGTATGGCCTAGAGCAGTGACACTCAAAGTACGGCCCGGGGGCCTCATTCGGCCCTCCTGACCTTTACATGCGGCCCCCTGGTCAATTGCAGCACTGAGCTAATGTTACATGACTCAGCACTAACATAAAAAATATGTTAAATAAGCCAGCAAGCATTTATTTAAAGGTTAATTGAAATTAAAGAAAGGAAGTAACTAGGGTGTCTTAAACCACTTAACTTTAGTAACACCGTCATTTATTAAAACATCTTGCAGTAAAAGTATGATAAAGTCTGTTAATAATTCATTAACATGCAGAACCGTTTCACCTTAGTACATCAGATTATCAGTGCATTGAGAAGTATTGTTCTTTAAAGTGATAGTTTTCAGACGTGAATTGAGAAACATACATTCTTCCCTACACCCTGATAATGGCAACAGTGTACGAAGAGGCAAGTCAGTTGTCATGTGCACCTTTTGGGGGCTGGGGTTTCTATTATACATGAACAACATATAATTTATTAAATCAAATTGTGGAGAAGGCTTTGTACAGCCCACATCCTGAAGTCATGTATTTATTTATGTATAATGGAGAAAAAGGAGAGAAAGTGAAATAAAATAATTACCTGGGATCACACAGTTTGATTAAGCGGAGAAGTCGGGATTTATCCCAAGTTTTTGGTTTCACATTGTGCAATTCAGACACTAGATGTATAAGCCTAGCTTCCCTTACACCCACCTTACCACAAACCCCTTACCAAACCCCGACCGCCACCTTGCTGGTATCAATGCGGCCCTCATTCGGGAAACAGCCTTTACAACGGAAGCGTTACAACGCATGCCATTACAACGCATGTCGTTACAACACAAAAGGCTTGTTGCAGGGGGTAGAAGATGTTGGAGTCAACTCCAACCCCTTCCCTACTGTTGCACACACTGGAGTTGGAATAGTAAATTATACTATTCCAACTTCCAGCGCACCCCCGACAGCAAGTCGGGGTGAAGATATGCATTGTAAAGGCATGCGTTGTAATGGCATGCATTGTAACGTCATACAACCCCCTCAGTCACATCACAGACCAAATTTGTGGCCCCTGGGAAAATGTTTGTGAGTGCCCATGGCCTAGAGTAAACTGTACAGCTGACACATCAGATGAAAAAAGGTACAAGACGTTTTTGAACTTAGATGATGTTAGTTGGACTTGTATGTGGGACCTATGTAGAGTTCAAACAATCAACCATCAGAATCATTATGGAGCACGGTGATTGGCAGGCAGCTTTGCCGCCATTTTCAGTTGTACTCATGCTTCCACCATTTCCTTGCCACACATGACTTACTGAACAATAATTTATTTCTTCCCATGTACGTCATGAAATGGGTGGGGTCAAAGAATGCCAGAGTGGTATGCAGATGCTCCAGAGTGCAATCGAACTGAGGAAATAATATTGCAGGAAGAACCGCATTGCAGACCGGAAATAGCAGTGGGTCATCAGATGCAGATCTGGTTTACTGTCAATGAGTGTAACGATGCCAGCTTTGCCTGCATACAGAGGAGCAGTACTTTGACGTTGGTAATGGGCACATCTGTAAAGGTGTATGCACTACATACGTTCATGCCATGAAATAAACCACAGTGAAAATGAATATGCATTTAGAAGACTTATTCTAACTAAATACATGTAAGAGTTTAATTATTGTGCAGATACATGAAAAGAAATTGTCACAGATGTGGAGAGGTGTGGTGCAGCGGCCAGGGCAGCTGACTTCGGAGCACAGGGTTCACGGTTTGATCCCCGGCTCCGGCGGCAGCTCAGCTCAGCACCATGTGACTCTGGGCAATAGCTCACTTAATTTCCACTCCGGCCCCCAGCGCCTTGAGACCCGTAAGGGTGAGTAGCTGCGCTATATAAAAACAGACTTACTTTTTTTTACTTACAAATGATATGTTTGGAATAAATCAATTTTCAGGCATTTGTTTTTTAACTGCCATTTCTACACATAAAAGCAAGAAAATTCTAAATTAGCACATATTCTTCATGCCTTTAAAAAATCCATAAAATGTATCTGTAAACATACTTCATAATATGCTGATCAATAAGTACATGCTTCTTCATACTATTGCAAAATCCTACAAGCATAGCTGGAATAACATGCTGAACTTTGCAATCACTTGAGTTCAGTTAAGAGTATGAAATCTTACCTTAACGGGAAGTGTGGGCTTTCATGCGCACCTCATAGCTTGATTGACAATTTCTACATCTGGTTGCATCACAGTGCACCGGCGCTAAGGCATAGGAGCTTCGCCCCACTGCTATTTAAGCAGTGCACAAAAGAAAAAGAAAATGGCAATAACAGTATGTTATTATCATTTTATTTTTCGATGCGGCACTCGGAGCCAGGTGGTGGCGGAGCTGGGCTCTGTGACGCCAAGCAGAGTGAGGAGTGGTTTGCACTCCTCTAAGTGCACATGACAGTTTGTCCGGCCCTCTGGGGCCGGCCAAACTGTCATGCGCACTTGGCATGTTCTCCATTGGGCTGTGCAGCCTCCCCAGCCACTGCCTGAGCGTCCAAACAGGATGCTCAGACCAATCAGGACGCTGCTTCTGCAGTGTCATGATTGGCTGGGAGAGCCCGGAAGCCTGAAGAGGACGGAGGAGAGGCGGTGGTGAAAGAAAAGGTAAGTTTATTATTTGATTTTTTTGTAATCCATTTCCATCCCGTTCCGAGGCAGCCACGACTGTTGTATCATCTTTTGTCTCTAGGCCAAAGCCCAGAAACTGAATTTGTCAATGACAATCATAGTAAGGGGCCTGAGCGTAATTCGTTCTACTTCTTGAACAATGCAACATATACATTTAAACTACAGCCTGCATTTGAAAGGGGGTTAGAGACCCCCCTACGGGAGGGTGCAGTGATTGACTGCACTTGCCTGCAGGGGGATGCATAGTGGTCAATAGAACTCATTTCCCCTTCTAAGGGGTGCACTCGAGGGTTGTGGGGGGAGGTTAGGTGAGCGAACCTCTATGGGGTGCATAGCTATTGTGCCTCATCATGGCCTCTTTGCCTCTGCACTTGCATCCTTAATACAGCACAGGGCCAGCTCCCATGCAAATGAGACGAACTCCCCCCCCCCCTCCGAGATTATATGAGCGAAACATGTGCACAGGCGCTAGCTGTATTACAGGAGGGGTGCATAAGCATTTGCAGTCACGTCATGCCGAGTTGGCGATGCAGCGAGCGCAAGGCAAATAGTTTTATTTATTTATTTACTTACTTTGCTCCTGCCCGTCGTATGTCCGACTCCACTACCCCCCCACCCAGCCCCTCCCCCGCCCCGCCACCCGCAGCACTCCCTCTGCGAGCCGCCACTGTCTTCAACAGAAACCTATTGAGAGTTTGCCAGCCATGGGCATGCATGCATATGTGTCTTGACATATGTATATTCGCGCAAATGGCAAAAAGCATTGGCAAAGCTAATAATTGTAGCTTTTAGAGCTGAGATCTATGGGCTTTGCCAAAGCTTGCTAATTAGACTGCTAAACCTTGTTTGCTGAATGGTGACCCACTTAATTAGCCCACCTATCCCATGCTTATGATAACTCCAGCAGAGGAGATGAAATGTGGAAGAGTTCCACAGATTTCTGCAAAAAGGCTGCGTAATCCTTGTGTCACTGTAGCTTTTATTGTTTTCATGTTAAAACTATTGGGCTTTTTTTCCTGCTTTGTAATGATACCACAATACACATGCTGTCACTGCTTCCTAAGCCCCAGGCACTATTTCCTATTGGTACCGCTCTTTATGTAAAAGAATAGGCTTTCTCTTAGGCTTTTTTAGTCATTTGTTACAAATTCAAACATGCCCAAGTAACTCATAAATCATTTATATATCACGATGCAAAGCTCAAGTAGAGATCATCAAAAATGAGTTGTGATAGATGTCAGGAAGGCAATTAAGACGTATCTTTTCCAATGACTTTGCAAGGTGTCTAGAACAGAATAACTTGTATTCCCTTGTCGTTAGTGTGATATGCACCAGTGACTGGAACTGAAAGAATGCTGAACCTCTTCTTCATACTCCTTCCTCCCAGAACTACAATTGTGTATATAGATGTAAACGTCTTCAATGCATATGAGAAAAAGTACCCTCTGCCATAAATTATAAAACTATTGCAAGTCAAACTGGAATTCCATGGCCAAAGAGAGGAATCAGAGTGAATGGCAAGTTAGTTCCATTATAAAGTCATGGAACCCTGAGATTACTTGCATTATCCTTTTAAGGTACAACAGAGGGTATTTTATTTCTTATAATACATGGTCATAGCATCACACCCCACATGAATCTTTAGTGTCTTGCGCCTTCATATGAAAGCGATACCATGGTTGCAAACAAAAAGAATAAGAGCAGAATCTGCAGTGCAAAAGTGAACACACCAAACAACAGTTAGCAATCTGTTGCATAAAGATATTATACAAGTTATATTACAAAATGGTGTAGCTCTCGTATGTAGAAACACAATGAGAGATTCTGTTGTTCCTGCAGTGTCCTTTAGTGCAAAATATAAACAATTGCCATAAATATCTCCTTTCTGCTGATCTCTGTTCACTTTAGAAAAACAGATGAGAAGAATGAAAAGCAAGTTCAAGTTTTTGTTGTGTAAACTGCAGCTGCAATGATGCTCCATGACTTGCTTTCACTTTGGGTGCTGGCACTGGCAGAAGGCACTATAACATCACAAATCAACTGTCATACATTATTATTGTAGAGCAGCTATGTCACTACGATATCACAACTCGACTGTAACAAGGATATTGGAGACTGCTTTTTTTATACAGGGTGTGCAGGCTCCTGGGTATTATAAAAGGATAGTCATCTGAATTCGTGCTGCTGGGAAATGATATTTAGCACTGGAGATTAATTTGCTTGTATATGCAAATCATTTTTAAAACACATGCTAGAGCTTAGAGCTCTAGTTAAAATATGTATATTTAATTTAAAACATAAAAGAGTGTGCATGTTAAAGTATGATTTTTAAGGTCCACTCTTGACTTTCTCTCCATCAGTCACCAGTAGACAATTGTTGAAAAAATGAGTCTGTCATGATTTGTTTTTATATATGAGCATTTACATTTTGCTAAGAACATTCCCTGTTACCTGAAAATATCTTGCAAAAGCTTCATTCATACCGGATCTCAAGTATAGTTTTCAAATACTGATATAACTAGTTTGCTTGCCCTGAACTGTGGTGATATATGTAGTTGCATTTAGGCAGACTTTTTAGTTGCAATTAAAATCATTTAACTATTATAAACTTTATTTTTTAAAAATCATCATTGATGTACTCAGGTGAATATTGCCTTCATCTTTACCACTGTCCACTTCAGTGCTCAAAGACCCGATAAAAAAAGAGGTACTTCCTTGTGTCAGCCAAAGAAAAACATAGGCTTCCAGGGGCCTAGTACTTTTAAAGGTATGACCAAACGCCCAAAAAGTTGCCGAAAAGCATGCATTCCTGAGACCAGGAGACCTTCTCAATAAAAAAATCGAAAGAAGGGTCTCTATCATTGGAACACCCTGTTTCTTCTAAGAAAGAATCAACACAGAAGAGGAAATGATTGACAGCACCCTAGAGGCCTTGTGTGTCTTCATTCTGTGAAGAGAGTAAAGATGGCAAAGATGGTCCAGAACCTCAAACAAATAGACAGCGTTATCCATGTTTGTCACATTCATCCAACTCTTCTATCGAATTGTTCTTTGAAGAACTGGTAGCCATCTTTTAAACCTTGCTTTCTGCCGGACAGTCGGAATGATACCTTTGCTTGGGTGTTAGGTTGCCCGTTGAAAATAGCTGCCACTTTGCTTAGTGAAAGTTGGTGAAGATGCTTGTTTCTGGTCCAGGGAGGACCTGGCCTGGCAGTTCGGGCTGGACTGTTCCCAATCGGTACAGGATCAAGACTGATTTGCATATGGCTGGGTCCAAACTGGAATGGCATGGGGAGCAAAAAAACAAAAACGATGGATTTAGGCCCAGATCTCTGTACTGGGGGTGAATGCTTGACATTGTTCAGCATTCCCTCCATCAATTGTTCTTTTTTGCATTTATCCATATAATATCCCATCATGTTAGTCATATCTCTACCTTTATGTCCTGGTACATGTGTACACTTGTGTCATTGTGTAGAGGGGGATGAGGATAGGGGAGAGTAAGGGAAGGAGTTAGGAGAAGTGGTAGGAGGAAGGGAGTGGGGGGAGGCGAGGAGGGGAGCCTTCATGAAGATGGTGAGATGACACAGAGAGGTCAAGAGAGACGTTGACAGAGGGGGCCAGGCGGTCATACGATGGAAGGGAGAAGCAAGATGGTTGGAAAACATAGGGATGGCAGAGGAGTTGGCACACAGGCAGTGGAAGATGGGACAGGTGAGAGACAGGGAAACATAAGAGAAAATGTGATGGAGGACAGGATGATAGATGACTGGAAGGGAGAGAAGTGGAATGGAATGAGAGGTGTTGCAATGGTGGCATTCGGTATTTGGATGCGAGGTTGATAAATTCAAGTCTCTCGAAGCATTGCAGTTTGGCAGGTTGGTGCGTGCACTCATGGCAGTGCACCTTCCTTCAAGTAAGAAAATCAATTTGATTGCAGTGAAGCACTGGGTTACTGCAGTTGGAAAATAAAATTCACTACCTTACCTTAAGTTCAAAAGATGCCTACCATTTGATTGTGATGAATCATTAAACCATAGTCAGCTGGTGCATTACATTACATTCATTAATTTCGAGTTAGTCTATACATCACACTTTATTGCACTAGAGCAATATCACCTAAGCTTTTACCAAGAGGAGTTTTAAACCCATTTCAGGGTAATTTGTAAAGTGCTGATACAACACAAGGGTCCAATATCGTGATAAATTCAACTGTGGCACGTAAAAATGGAGGATGGCGATGCTTGTATCGATGAGTTTTAACAAAATGTCTGCGGAGTCATCAAGGCTTTTTTGACCCTGGAATGGACAATTTGTGATGACAATCAACTCCCAGCACTGAATTAATCTTTACCATGACCAAGAACGAAACAGTTGACTGTCCTGCCAACTTCATCAAATTACAGAGCGCGTCTGAGGAAGGCTCTTGCCCATGTGGATTTCTGCATGCTTGACTGACTGTGGTGAGAGATTAACCATCCAGCAAGGTGCAGTGGGAGCAGCAAGCTTTCCTGAGCCATCCTTTGGATATCTTGTTGAACTGCGAAAGGAATGGGGTTGAATGGGGTTCCTGTCCATGAGTTTGTGGGCTAGAGACACCTCTTCACGTTTCCTTGCAAGTCCTGAATAACGGTGTGAATCGAGACAGGTTAGGAGCGCCTATGGAAGTTACAAATAACAGTTGTACTTGTTGACACGTAACAAAAAGGCATTTTGTTGGTGAGCACTGAAATCAGAAAGTTAATCGGAGAAAGACTGCAAATATCTGTAGTGACAAATACTTTAATCTTTACCTATTTTCTGTGTAGCATAGGTACTATTGAACCGTTTTCCTTTTACAGTACAATTTCACAAATATTATGGTAAATTTAAATACAATTTAAATATATTGGTCTAGAATTTCTAGAGTTTACGGTGAAATGCATTTTTACACACACATACATATACATATAATTGACAACCCTTACCCTTATTATAGCTTTGTCAACCCTCCCAATAGTTAAATCAATCAGGCTTTCAACAAATAAACAATGAATATGTATCAAGCAAATGTGTGTCCGGTGAATATCAGTGGATATTATCTGCTCAGTTATTAGGGTTTCTGAAAACCTGAGTGGATTTTATTAATTATTGGGTCGATGAACCAAGCCCTAAATGGCTGGCAAATTAGGTACTTTTTGCTCATGATTAGCCACGCTCTCGACACAGACCTGTTTGGACGGATGAATCGATTTTCTTTTGAGTAAAGAGTAAAACTAGGCAGCAAAGTGACCATACTATGAGATATTTACTATCTCCAGGTAGTTGTCAGAAGACTCTAGGCAGTTTATTTTCGGGGTCATATCTGCAGTGAAAAGTCTCGTAGAACTAGACATCGAATAAAAGCTGCCAAGACATGGATACATAACTTGAAGATTATTGATAATCTTGAAAAAAGAGTATTTTAAATATGTGGTTGAACTTGCTAAATTTGAAAAGTGTTCATGATATGACTGACCGATATGTAACCAGATAAATGTTTGTGCAGAGATATCTGTTATCTGTAGCTACTGTTTTCCCTTAAATCTTGAAATCAAAAACTCAATTTTAGAAAGAGAAAAAATCTCTACGCAGACAAATAATTTAATATTAATTTGTCTATAATCACTGTCATAGGTACCAAGGAATTATAAGTAACAAGTGCTAAGAGTAGTCGCTTGGCAACTTTTCTCCTAATTCCTAGAAGAGTTTGCTATAGACATGGGAAAAGAAAACTGCCACCTATAAATTACATACATGGTACATTCCTTTTAATAATGCCTTTAGAAAAATACAAATACTTAAAAAGAAAAATCCAAGAGTAGAATATGATCTACTTAAAGGGAATGACCAAAACTGAATGCGGACCCAGAACACAATTAGAATGTTTAGTTTGATAGCGCCCAGAACACAATTAGAAGGTTTAGTTTGATAGCGCTGTAGTCTTGATAAAAAGAGGATATCATTTTTTCAGTGTTCCAGCTTCAAGTGGGGCGGTCTATGGGCGTGGAGCCCATTTCACAAACCCAAACATAAAGTTGAAATATTGAGTTGCATTCCTGATGGAGAAACATAATGTGCACATATTGTACATCCATTGCAATATTGCAATCCATTCTATCTAAGCTGCTGGGTGAAACTGTCAGGTTAACATGATTTATTAAACATTTTTGGCAGCAACCTTTGATTGGAAATTAAGTGTAGATTAATTCATTGGTTGAAATATTTAAAACAGAAAGATACAATCAACCTGATTGGTGCTTTTATGGTGGAGTTGCCAACTTCCAATGGGGCAAATGTATGACCTCCACCACAGTGGGAGTGGAAGTTATACCATGTTAAAAGTTGGGTGCCATGGCAACTGTGTTATTTCTGTAAACGTCACTACCTCTGCCATGAGAGAAGTCGTTTCAAGGAAAAGTTCCAAGACAGAAATTCCACCCTGCTGATGTTGCATAGTGGATTACCCCTACAACATGTGGGCAGTATGGACTACACTTTCAGTACCCAGATTTCAAATATCGCTGTCAAACGGAGGTTTTTCCAACAACCCCTGCAATCCTATTTTGTGAAAGCCCACCGTGGTCTCCATATCAGTGTCTCATGCCATTAAAGGCACCAAAAATGGCTGGTGACCAGTCACCGTACATTGAGCCGTTAGTTCACCCCAATGTTTGGTGGTGTGACCATACCTCATGATGGACCTTATGGCAGAGCCAAAGAAGAATCTGCAAAGCAAGATTTTCATCTTCCCCCGCACTCATTATAGGTGGGGGATGACTGAGGGTGGGGTTTGAGGGAATCCTGCTCATTTTGATCAAATCTGCTAAACCCGGCCCGTTTTTACAAAACAGTATTGTTATAAAAAGAACTATGACCCCATTAAGGATGCACCAGCAACAAATAGCTCTGTCCTTATTGACGCCATGTTGGAGAGTCTGTTCTTCTTAGGTGTCCTACATTTACGTTGTTGCAACCCCCCTACCGCCCACCTCTGGGAAACCACAAACTGCACTCCTACAGTCCTTTGTCTATTTTGACTATGATGCTTTAATTATCATGATAGACAGGGCAACGAAAGGCAGCCTTTGAAAATGTTTTAATATCAGTCCAATGTTGCATACAGAGAGTTTCGCGAGTGAACAAGCCACGCACAAGGGGGCTAGGAGATTTCTCCATTAAGAACTGTTTTTATATGAGGTTCAACAGTTAATTTTACAGAAACAATTTTCCAGAGAAATACAATTTACTGGCCTAAGTTCATGAAATGTGCTTTAGGCTCTGTCAGGGTACACAGACATATTAATGCAACAACAGAGCAACTCGTGGGTGGATCCCATCATGGATCTGTTTTTATGGTTCTCCAGCACTGAAAGCAGCCTCCTGTCCACAGCTTTCCGGGATTTTTATATGCTTTCTACTTTGAACGTCCAGGCATAAGACTTAGCCTTTATCTTTTCTGGAATCCTCTTTTCTGGATTGAGGCTTCTCTTTTCCAGATTCAGTCCATTTCCCTCTCTCGTTGTAGTTTCTTCTACTGATACATAAAAACGTGGCTTTGGCCTGAGCTTGCAAATCTGGGCAGCCGGCAACATTAAACATATTTTATTATTGAAAGACATGTAGCAGGACTCCTATAGCATATCTGCCTGGAGCTTGCAGACCCCTACCTTGGCAGTGAGAATCAACCAAATGCTTTATCATTTAAAGTTAGGAGGTAAGACGATTCATTGAGAACATTGGCAAGGAAGTTCCCCAGCTAGGGGGCGAGGTCAAATTGACCTGAACACCTCCAACTGAGCTGCCACGAGTTGTTAGTCTCCCGATAGCTTCATGAGGGTCGGTTACTACCCTTAACTAGCATTTAGGGCACACTCTTGCCACAGTTATACGATTAGTATACTGTTCCTTTTCCACTTAGGTATTGTTGAGTTTCTTAAACTTAGATCACTATTCTTTCTGACACTTCTATCTGAATGTAATAATGAACGGTAACATTACCGTGGCATGGAGTCATATGAGGTAAGCACTGCAATGGTATTGTGGCCTGCGTTGTTCCATGTCGTGGGAAGTTGCACGTGCTATGTCAGGCATGAACGATGTAGTCATTGTCCAACACCATCTGGCTCAAAGCTAATGTCAGCTGACCAAAACAGACTTCTCACCCACTTTAACTGTTGTAAAGTCTCTGTTGGAAATCGCCCTTTTTGCAGGGTTATCCCCAAACTTTTTGCTTCTTCCTCCTATTTTTTCCTGACCTGTGTTTGTTGGCTATAGGGCTCTGGGCACTTTACCACTGCTGATCAGTGCTATGGTGCATATGCTCTCTGTGTAAATTGTTATTGTGATTGGTTCTCCTTGATTGGCATATTTGTTTTACCAGTAGGTCCCTAGTAAAGTGCACAGAGTGTGCCAGGGCTGGTAAATCAAATGCTACTAGTGGGCCTGCAGCACTGATTGTGCCACCCACATGAGTAGGGCTGAAAATATGTCTCAGGCCTGCCACCGTGGTGCCTGTGCGCAGTTTGTTAACTGCCATGTCGACTTGGCAAGTGCACTCACTTGCCAGGCCCTACCCTTCCCTTCTCTTACACATTGGACACCCCTATGGTAGGCCCAAGGTACCCCCCTGGGCAGGGTGTACTGTATGTGAAAGGTAGGACATGTACTGGTGTGTGTAACATGTCCTGATAGTGAAATACTGCCAATTTCGTTTTTCACTATTGAAAGGCTATCTTGCCCCATAGGACAGATTGGGGGGATGCTTTGTAACATTTTACAAGCATATCTTCCCATAGGGATAAGATAGAAAAATGGAGTTTGATATCCCTGAACTCAGGATTTAATAACACATCTTTTAGTAAAGATGGTTTTTAAATTGTGTGTTTGAAAATATCACTTTTAGAAAGTGGCTATTTTCTTGTTCAACCATCCTGTGCGCCACTGCCTGTTTGTGGATTGACTGTCTGGCTTTGGAGTGACAGGGGCTGGGGAGGTGCAGTGGCTCCAGGAGTCTGGATGAGTCAGCACTAGGCTGAATAGGCCTGGTATACATTTGGAGTGGTGGGTGGAGTAGCACCTGTACCTGAATAGGGCTATGCCTGCCTTCCACAATGCTGGCTCCGCCCCCCCGTGGTGTGTCTGGAGCCAAGGCTCACACTGACAATTGATGTTGTTGTGCACTTGCAGAGTGTCCCCCAGAACTGGTTTGAACTGGGCTCAGAGCCCCTTGCAATAAGAGAACAAAGACATTTTGGGGTATAAGTATCAGACCCAAAACCCCAGACTTTTAGATCATTTCTGGAATTCAAAAGGAACCTTTGCCAAGGAGAAGAGCTGGAGAGACCGAGGAGAAGTACTGCCCTTGCTGTGTGTCTGGGGTTGGCCTGCAGTTGCTGTTTCTGCCAAGGAAAGGAGAAGGGCTTTGCTGTGTGCTGTGTCCCCTGCTTGAAGGAGATCTCCAAGGGCCTGAAGTGAGCTGGCCTCCTGTTCTGAAGTCTCAGGGACACAAAGACTTCACCCCCAGCTCCCCTGAGCTCTGCTGCTGTGAGTTCTAGCCTGCCAAGAGGTGCCTGTGCCAGTTTTGGGCCTCTAGAGGTTGTTGCAGCTGTTTGGGAGCTGGAAGAAAGAAGAAACGTGAAGAACTGCTAAAATTGACGGATCGCTCTTCTTGCGGCTGTTTTCCCGACGCATCTCCACAGCGCGAGAAGAATTTCCACGCATCGCCGTGACGCTGCGAAAACCGTCGCACCGCCTGTCTCCCCTGCAAAAATCGACGCATCGAGGGATCGCGGCTGAAGAGGACCGACGCAGCGCCGCTCGACACCGCCGCATCGATCGCCAACGCATCCCGGATTTCAGCGCATCGTACCTGTGCGGCACGCTTTCCCGATGCATCACCCGCGAACCGGAACCGTCACGAAGAATCGACGCATCACTCCCCATACAGACCGGATTCGACGCAACTCGTCCTCTGCGTTTCGCAGAACTGTCGCATCGCCTCCCCAAGGTCTCAGGAGTGTCGCATCTCTTTGTTTTCCAACTCTGCGGCTCTTTGGCTTTTGGAACTTTGACACATCTACAGGTACTTTGGTGAAAAGTCACGCATCCATAGTTTTCTTTGGTACAAGTACTTGAAACCTTTTTAAAGTCATATTTTTAACTGGGTATGTTGGATTTTTGTCGTTTTGGTCTTGTTTAGTTTAGATAAAGATATTTTATTTTTCTAAACTGGTGTGGTGTCCATTTGTGGTGTTTTCACTGTGTTACTGTGAGTGTTGGTACAAATACTTTACACATTGCCTTTGGGATAAGCCTGTCTGCTCGTGCCAAGCTACCAAGGGGGTGAGCAGGGGTTATTTAGAGTGTGTATCCCCCTTACCCTGACTAGAAGCAAGGGTCCCTATTTGGACAAAGGTACCTACCTCTGCCAACTAGAGATCCCCATTTCTAACAGTCTCCATATAGCAGGCTCCTCTCTGTGGGATTCTTCACCCCACCCCTTCATTCCAGAGTACTCCTTTGAAATTCCTAAAGAGGCATGTGAAGCCAGCTATGGACTGTACCCCAAGTGTGTTCTACCATAATGTTGAGCACAGAATATCAACCTGAAAATATGTTGAGTGCAGAATATCGTTGAACAAAAATATTGAGTGCAGGATATTGCCTCACCCAATACTGTCAAGGTAAGTTTATATAAGTAAACATAGCTTTGCTATTCTTAACTCCGCATCTCCATACCTTGACAATATCTCTACCGTCAAGGTACATATACGACTAGTTAAAACCAGTAAATATACACTTACTTACCTGGATGATATAGTAGTAGCCGATATTCTGCAATCAATGTTTTTACAGGCCCATATTTTGTCATTCGATACTTTGACATGAAAACCCGTACAAGTAACCATCTCACAAGTCTGCAAAATGGTTGCCTTATTTACATGATCCTTTGTAACCTGCACCTCTTCCAGCACTCTGATATTACCAAAAGGGCCTGATTACGGGTACAGCGGTCTTGGGACTGCCGTACCATCATTGGCGGTCCGACCGCCCGATTATGAGCAGTGCGCTCGGACCACAGCAAGACTGCCAGTATCTCGGGTCCTGCAGCGGCCGCAGTGGGGAAAGCGGAGGCCTATGGAGGTGGCACCAACGTGAGCATTACGACCTCCCTTTCTGCCGACCTTTTCATGGCAGGGACCCCGCCATGAAAAGGTCAGCGGAAAGGCAGGGAAGGCGCAACAAAAAGGCCCCCAGGGTGATTCACCTATTTGGAATTGTGGCTGGGGCCACATGTTGTGCCCCTCCTATGCCTGCACTGTTGTGCGCGCACTGTGTGCCATGCAGAAATTGGTGCATGGCAAAAATGCGCCCGACGTGCAAGTGGCGCTGCACCGCGGCAGCATTTGCTTCAGACTCTCTCTATCAGTCGAGGCATTCCGCCGCGGTGGAACCACCGCAATCACACTGCCAACCGTGTCAATTCGTAATGAGGCAGTCGGCATGCCACCGGCTTGGTGGTCCAACTGCCATAGTCGTAATAAGGCCCAGAGTGATCACTGTATACAACCATGCATAAAATTGAATAACTAAACTATAATGATAGTTGCACAGAAAACGTCCATATCTGAAAGACTGTTGGAAGGGAAGCAGTTTTCACAACTTTTTTTCTCGTTTGATAGGTTTAACAGACAATGTGTTGTAGATAAAGACAAGAGGAACCAGTGTCGATACTGCAGGCTAAAGAAATGCTTTCGAGCTGGCATGAAGAAAGAAGGTGAGGCTATTTATTATATATACAAAAATCTTCACTTCGTTTAAGTTTATCTATTTTACAAGTCAGGATGTGTTCTCAGATCGTCGTTTAACAACCTCTTTAAAAGAATGGGTGTAATTGTTATTTGTGCAACAACGATAATGTACTGACTCAGGATTGCAGGCAAATTGCACAAAGGGGCAAGTTCAGCAGAAAACTAATTGTACGAAGTAGCTGACAGTCACACATGAAACAAATGTTAGTAACTAATATGAATCGTGTGGGATTTGACTTTGGGTATTGTCACCGAAAAGTACGCGGAGTCAGCAGACGAACAAAGAACAACCCTTTGATGCATGGTTGGACATTGTTAGTTATTCTAACAATCAAAATATCTCGCTGCTCTTCTCTAAGTAGTCAGCTGCAATTTAATGGTTCTGCATTACTTCCATCCATGATCTGACTGTTTCTCATGCCCACTTTTGGATATGACCCAGTTTTAAGACCACACGAGTTAGAATTTAGGACTGACAGTTGCTGCAATTGAAGGTGCAAAATATTCATACACCCTGGTGGAATCAATGTTGTGCGACCCCACTGGCCTGAAAGCAGAATGATGTACTAGATGGTGTGCAGGGACAATGGCGTAAGATGGGGATGGGGGGGGGTCACTTTTTGCAAGCCATATTAATGCAAAGGCAAAACCTAATTTGGCCACACAAAATCAATTTTGCAATGCTTGGCCACCTAAATGACCAAAATCACTCTGATCAGTAACCACCTGAAACTGACCAGTTATGTTTCCTAAAGGTCACCAATATAGTGCTTTTCTGGAAAAAGAAGTGGTCTCTTTCAGGCGACCATTGGTCAGGTGAAAGCCTCATTGCTCTATCTTGAATTAACCTAATGACGTGCAAGTTCATTGAAATATGACGCAGGCAACTTATTTAATTAACAATCTATTGACTGGTGCTTGTAACAATGCTGCCTGTTGAACGAGCAATCAGATTATTCAGAGCAGTTTTTATATTTATTATTATATTTAGAGTGGGCGAGAAGAGTGTGGCATATTCGGTGGCTGAGCTAGGGTGAAGTCCATAGCAGGTTGGCGACAGCCAACTCCTTGTAAAGTTAGGTAGAAGTGGGACCAAAGACTAAGGTGATACAGTGGTTTTTCAATTCACAGTGAAATCTTAACTAGTTGTGATCAACTCTCAGGAGGATCTACAAGAAAAAAGTTGTGTAGGCAGAGGGTTTTAAGAAGGGCTAAGGAGGGCGCATGGGAGTGCTAAGGAGAGGTTTTTGGTGGGACATCCACACTTGCCCAAAAAGAGTAAACCCATTGCTATTCACAAACTGCACTCCTATAGTTATGACAGGCAAAAGGTTCCAAAACACTAGTAAATATACTCCAGCTCAACCCTGGAGCAAGTCCAGCACCACACATGCGCAATTGCTGGAACTGTAACACCTTCCCAGAGAAAATAATGGCGGCAGGGACTTAAAATAAAACTTACCTTGGGAAATAATGTTAAAATGAATTAACTTTTTTGAGTTTTAGTAAATATATAAACTTTTTATTAAGTGATACAAATATATTAATAAATAAAAAATACATAATACTTTATTATACATACTTATTAAACTTTGTCAAATTTATAAATGAATGTGACTTGATATTTTGTATAACAAATGCAAATGATGTCAAATTAATTCTATAAATAAATTTTAGTAATTTTTAATACAGACTAAATAAAAATACACATTTTACTGTAGATTGGATTTTTTAAAATAAAATAAAACTTTAAATAACCCTCTTATACATTAATTAAATGTATTTAAATCAATATATTGCTATATTTTTAAAATAATAGTGCTTTAACATTTATTTTCTTTGTTCTAGGTTATAAAACAAATCTAAATATTTTAGCTTACTATTTCATATTAACCTATTTTATACTAAAATATTTAAACGTTTAATAAAGTTTTTTACTTTTTTCTATATTTTACCATATGGAGAGCTCCACTTCAGTGGTGGAGACCTCCGTCTACATGTGAAAGGTTACTAGTAGTAACTTTACATCCATAAGTTTGGCTCCACCCCCTGGTTTCCGGTGGTGGGGACATGTAAGTCTACACTTTGTGGTAGATTTAAACTCGGAATTGGACCGGCATGCAGACTACTTGGTGTACGCACCCGCCAAGAGGCTCTACATATCCTCAGATCAGATTCCGACCGAGTTCTAGTTATTTCCATCTCTAAGTTGCTGGGCGCAAAGTGGGTGATTCGTAGTAAAGCCTTACACCACCATGTCACTATAGTGCACTATTATCTTGCACTCTTCCATCTTTCTTACTAATTGCCTGACATAGTGGTATTTCCTTTTATAACTAACGAGGCATATTTTTATACCTTTTAGATAAGCTGTGAGTTTAAATATGAATTAATTGATTACTTTTTAGACAGTGCTTGCACAACTGCATATATTTTAGCTTTGTAATTGCTTTCATGATGATGTTATAAGAATGTATTATTAATTGTATGTTTTTTAATGTTCCCACTTGTATGGCCCTGGTGGCCAAAATAAAGTAATTTGATGAAGATGGAGGAAAGCCAAAAATAGTAAAGTTACTACAAAGTCTAAGAGTAAATGTACACATTTACATGAGTAAATCTACACTTGTAAATTTACCATTGTTAATAGGGACTTCTAATTCCAGTCAATGGCCATTATGCAATAAAAAAGAATACATAATAGGTAACATGTAATATGGTCCAGAACTGCCATTTTGGACTTCTGCTGCCTTGTACAAACAATTCGTCCTACGTCATAGTGGTTTATGATGTCACCAGAACCCCTGGAATTGGTCAATGGTACACAGTAACCTGTTATGTATTTTCTATATTATACTGTAATATATTTTAGTATGGTATAGTGTAGCATTGCATTGCATCATATAGAATAGTATAGTACCTAAAAGTACAGTATAGTATAGTATGACGTGATATAGTATAGTATAGTATAGTATAGTATAGTATAGTGTAGTATAGTATAGTACAGTGCAGCATAGTATAGTATGTAGAAAACAAATTCAAAACCTAGATGTTTATTTTTGTGACGTCAAATAGTTCTGTTTTTTGTCACCGTCATTTAATAAATAGGATATTCCTATCAAATGTTCTGTAGTCCAACGTCTGTGTCCTTGATGTATTGCAACCCTAGGATTAGAATGAGGAGGGCCATAATGTTATTCATATTTTTGGAACGTGATCCCATAAAAGTCAATGATAGTAAGTGGCGCTGTTTAAGGATGATGGCAAGTCTGATGTGAGTAGTAAATATTCACAAAAAGTCAAGTTTGCAGGGCGACGAGATGAGCAGCTGAGAGAGTAGATGAACAGTTGCCCATGCTACATGTTCCTTAATATCAGATGTATAGTTTTCCATCTCACCACAAATCACATGTAGAGATCGCTTGCCTACCTAGTGGTTTTCTGTGGTGGTCGTTTTCCCACAGGTTTTCTGCCTGCTACCACCCTTTGTGTATGTACCAGGTTTCCATGAGCTTCAGTACTTCGGGTGATCATGCTGGGGTGGATTCATCATGCTGCTTACTGGACCTTTGTGTGTCTTTTTTCTGGTGGCTTCATTGAAATCTCACAACCTAATTCAAATAGCTTTTTCCATGAGTATGTGTGCCCTACTCCTTAACATTCAGGAGTAAGTCAGCCGTAAGTCACATCAGATCTACCAATGAAAGAATGTAAGTCAGCTATGCACATTCAGGGAGCTATTGCCCAGGGCTGATGTGGGAAGCTTGTGATGGTTGAGTAGCAGCCAGCTGGGAACGCCTAAGGCAATGAGGGACCTTTGTGTGGTTGCCTCGATGTTTGCCGACCCATCTCATCCATAGTGCTGAGCCTTGCAGTGCATGGCTTCTGGCAACTGAGACACCAGAAGGATTGTTCAACCCATTCTTCCTATGCATGACTGGTGACATGCATGCTCCATCAGTGCTGGGGAAGATGTAAGTACATAAATGTCGAAGGGCAAGTTAAGACTACATGATTTAGCCTGTGGTTATGTGCTGGACCTCCTAATTTCAATGTGTGCAATTTAGCAAAAATTAAATAAATGTGTACCCTGCGACACTTCATGAAGGACACAATGCCCAATATGGCTTGAGACTGACTGATTGAAAGTAGCCGGTCGATGCAGTTTTCAGAGTACTGAGGCCTTTTCTAGAGATGTTGTAGCACTGACTGATCTCTGTTTGGATTTCTTTATTGCCTTCTCCTTCAACTGGTGGAGCCCCATGGGCCCCAGGGGTTAACATGTCTTGAGTGGGGTCTCAGGTTTTTCCTGCTGTCCTTGATAGACATATGACATTTTTCACCTCCTCATCACTCTTCTTCCTTAAACTATAACTGTCCCTTATCTGTAGCCCATATTCTTGATCCCACTTTTGCCCAATCACGAGCCTTTTCATCTTCTTTTCTAGTTCGAACAACAGGTTTCCATGAGCTTCCCTTTTTTAGATAAGACAAATGAAATAGAGGTGAGAGTCCAGCAGAGCTGCATAGGTACTTTCACACTATGAATGGTCAACCCCTCTACCCTTGAGATTAGAATGGAGGAAGGCACCTTGTCCTCTCTAAGTCAAAAGTCACCCTGATTATCATCCAAACCTCCACTCCTTGGTCATTAGCTTAAGCGAGCGCCAGTTGTTCTAGAGGATGTCCATTGAGGCAGATTCCTGAGCGGTCAAGGTCCAAAATTATGGAATGCTCTCAGCTATTCCAAACCAATCATATGAGCCTCAAGAAACTCCTGAAAACTGAACAATGCAAACTTGTAATCTAAATGGGACATCCCGAATCTCTGGTGCTGTACCCGCGGAAACACAACTACAGACTCCACTTTACCTGTTCAGATGCTTTCTCCAGTGTAACACGGGAAGGAGATTGTTCATCTATCGAGCCGGTGCACTGCGGGGTGCTACCTGTCTGGGGATTAAGTCGCTGGGAGATCTGAATTTCAGATCATAGTGCCCTCACACACCTGTTAGGGTGTCATGCTTCATCATAGGGCGCTCCTCGTCAGACCGGCGCTGCAATGTCTGACGGGCCTGGTGGCTTCTTTGGCGGAGTTCTTTTGATCTGAGGACGCCGTATGTGGTGGGTGCACGTGGGCATTATGCAGTGAATAGTGATGTGTGAAAGGTGGCTTAAAATAGGCACCGGAACCCAGAAATGTTTTATTCAATATGGGTCCAGGACTAGGTAAAAACAGTCAGTATACAGTAATGGGGTAACCCAGTTGAGTGCAGAACTTGGGGATTCGTACATTAAATGAACAGTGGTTCTGCCACCTATTAGCTTTAGAAAGCGTATAATTTATTTGTGCAATTGGTCCCTCTATCAAGATGAGACTAGCATTCAATGAGCAATATCAAAATTAAGTCCAAACAAAAGAAACTCTTATACTTCTGAGTCAGTATATGATTTTATAGTAAATTGCTAGAAATTGTGTACTCAAAAATGAGAAAACAACAAATATATGCACACACATATTCCTGAGCTTCAGTCTAGGATATTGAAGACGAGAGCATATTCAAAGGCAAGTAAAAAGCCTTGACTGCAACAAGTTAGACTTGTTTGGAGGCATCCGGCCCGAGTAACTTTTCCCTGAAGTTAAGGGAGATTAACCTTTGCAGATCCCGAGCGCCAGACGCCGGAGATTTGCGGGCACGATGTGCCACTGATCAAATACAACAACAGATATGAAGTACTACTTTTTGAATCAGGTCAATCATCCATAATTTTACAAGCTGCCGTGCTGTTCTATCCATTAATTTGGTATCAGGGTGGAGACTCTGTATAGTCCTGAAGAAGACCCCCCCACAGACGATAACATTAGCACACTATTGTCCAGGGGTCGAAACGTCGACGTATTCTATCAAGTGTTAATGATCACCCACAACAATTGAGAATAACTAGACTATTTGCTAGTTGGGTTGAATCACGTCTATACCTCGCACTGTGTTTAAATGTGTGTCTTCAATATATGTTCATTCGTTATGTATATATTGTGTTGTGATATGTAAATATTTTTGTTCTCACTTCACGTCACCAATTTAAGTGTAATTGTATAGTGTATATATCTGTGTTGGCATATATTTGTTGTTTTCTAATTTTTGAGTACACAATTTCTAGCAATTTGCTATATAATCATATACTGACTCAGAAGTATAAGAGTTTCTTTTGTTTGGACTTAATTTTGATATTTCTCATTGAATGCTAGTCTCATCTTGATAGAGGGACCAATTGCACAAATAAATTATACGCTTTCTAAAGCTAATAGGTGGCAGAACCACTGTTCACTTAATGTAGGTAAAAACAGTGGCGCTATCTTGTGGCCCCAAGGTACCAGGATAGCTCTATAGGTGCATGGTCGACATGTTTCATGCCATTCAGGCCCAACCGTCGGGCGGCACTTCTTCAGGACCTTAATAAACAATCATACCCCCTAGTGGGGCGGGGGGGACTCCCCGAAAATCAAGGACGACCCAATGAAGTGTGTCTGGTCCCCAGTGTGGAACCAGTATGAAGTATCCACCTCAAAGGTAGGAGTGCACTACTTCATAGGCGAAGGGGAGGGTCCCGACCACTGTAGGGAACACTTGGTAAAAAGATCGAGCAGTGCCGTCTCACCTCACCAGCTCCCCCGCGTCTGAAGATGCTTTCTCCACCTGTGAAAGGTTGCACTGAAATAAGCCAAAAGCATTCTAAAACTCCAAAATAAATAAATAAACATTATGCTCTTGCAGTGTCAAGAATCATCATTTTACAATTACAGATAAATACTAAATCCTTACACTACACACATTGGTGGTCTCTAGAACATAGAGTTCTAGAGGTCAAATGAAAGGACAGCACACATTGGTACAAAAGAATCAGGGCTTCAAAACCTAAACATGGCATCACAAGCTTGTGGAAAATGTGTGTGAAATGCATATTTGCAAAAGGAAAGTAGCTGTTTTGGTGTATTTTCCCAAATTTTCCAAATGGAATCTGAACAACAGTCAGCAAATATTCATGGCTTGTTATTATAAAATAGGAAAAATAAAAGGAATACAAAAAAGAAATCAAGGTTTATTACTGATGTAGACATAACAGTGAAAGAATGGAAGCAGACAGTGGATGAGTGACAGGAGAAAGGGGAAAATCTAGTTAAGGAAAGAAAAACATTTACATTTTTCTGGATTTCAGCTTTAGAAATTAGGCTGCTTCTAAACCACAACCATTTTGAGACAGAATGATATAGAGTTGTGGATAATGTATTAATGATAAGGAAAAAGAGCAATTTGGTGTTTTGTGCCTGAAATTAATAGTACATGTCACTGGGGGAATTTTGTGCTATACCATAGATGGGAGGTATAGATTAGACACTCTCAAACCTCTCAATCGTTTGCAGTCACTTGGTCGGTGAGACTCCATTTTAGCTAGAGAATCCCTATTTTTTAAAGAAAGCATGACATTTGGATAAACATTTTCCAAGTGCACGACTGTCTTACAAAGTAGTGTTTCTATATATATGGGCTCTGTTATGCTTCACTCTTCCTCTAGCTGGGAATCCATGCTCAGCATGCTGTAGAAGTAACTCAATAAGCTGGTTGTTTGTTTCTTGAAGAAACTGCTAATGGCCAGGTCAAGAGTTCGCAACCTGGTATGGCCTCCTCAGCCTTCTGGCCTCCTGGAGGCTGTTATTTACAGCACATGAAACACTGTAAGAAAGATATGCTATTAGAACTATTTAAACCTAAGAGCAAGGGCGGTAACGAAGATAAGCGGGTGCCAACTGTTGAGTATACACCGTGGAGGGAGCAGGAAAGGACTTAGAGGAGAGAAAATATTGGTACAAATTGATAATAGCTCCCCAAACACTATGGGTCCTATTCACAAAGGTAAATTTGGTAATAAACATACCTATACAAATGAACTTAACTGCGTTAATGGCTGCCAGGAATTCAAAAGCAGATTCCTGGAACGTAAACCCATTTACATGTGCAAAGATCTCCACCACAATCGTGGACAGCCCACACCTGTAAATCCTACTCAAAGTGTATGAAAATGAGCAGATGTGGTTAGCGTTGAAGTTTGTGGATACTCGCAACCATGTACATTTATGAGAATGCACAACTCTTCTCAATCTGCTTTCCACTGTAGAAACCGTAGGAAGGGTTGACATTAATCCTTTTCCAAGGTGAGAAGGTAAATGATCACGTTCAGATAGAGTGAGGATAGGAGGAAAAGGGTTCCTTCATAGGCGAAAATAATTTTCCATAGAAAGAAAAAAATGTGCATTTGCCCAGGTGATGTGCATGCACTCGGAACTGCAGGACCTGTTCACGGATGGCCGGACCGAGTACCTATAACTCTTTAGCGAGGGCAGGCATATAGAGCAGCTCGTGCATCCTTCTTCCTGCGGTGCTTTTATTTTCTGTATTGCGGTGGGGCTGAGTTGCCCTTCTGCGCCAAGCTGCTACTCGGATCACCAGTGGATAGAACTATGTGGGAAAGATTTGCTAAGATTTTATTCTGTGTTTGCGACACAGAAGTGACGCAAATGGTCGCAAAATATATTTTTTCTGATTTACTTTCCAGCGATAAACTTGTTTAGCGCTGGAAATAATGTAACAGTAACGCAAATGCATTACTTAGCGCCACTGGGGCGTACCATGGGTGGTGCATGGGCATTTCCATGCAACCACCTAAGGCAAACCCTATTAACTAAATAAAGTAGCCAGGGTTTAGCATCAGAAAACTGTGTCCTTTTGAAGTAGGCGCAAGGAAGGAAAAATGCTTTAATTTCTCCATCCTTTTCCAACTTTGTACCTGTGCTGCACTTTACAGCACACATACAAAGAGGGAAAAGGAGTAAAGTTAGTTTAAGCATGGTATTTTGTACTGAAAGGCTATCCTTCCAGTACAAAACCTATGCTAGACTTCACGGAGACACCCTTGCACTATGGCGCAAAGGTGTCTCCGTAGTGCACGGCAGCCGAATTCAGTGCCGGCGCTAGGCAAAGGGGAGGAGAGTGCCATATTTCTGCAAATATGGCTCTCTCCTCCTCTCTCCTTTTCACGCAGCGCAGCATTTGTGGCTGCTGCACTGCGCTTCATGAATAAGTGTTAAATCAGAGAGGATGTGGTCTGTCGGCTAGACTGCCGACTTTGGTGCTGGAAACCAGGGTTCGATCCTCGGGGTCGCGTCCACATCCTGTGATTCTGGGCAAATCACATAATCTCCCCGTTCCTGAATGTGTAATATAAATATGGTGCTCGTGTAAAGCGCTCCAATACCTTCGGGTCGAGTTCGCGCTATATAAATATGCAACAAAAAAAATCAGGCCCTATGTGTGCATGGGCATGCACTTGCGTTGTAGCACTGCTTCACAGGTCGGTACACCTTGCAATAAATGAAATTACCATTTAACCCTGACTTGCGAACACCTCAACAAATAACTTAGATCATGAATTAGGATATATATTTCAAAAAAGAAAACTACCGATTTTCAAGGGGGATATTTGGTAGTTTTCGCGTTGGTCATTTAACACTCATTTTATTCTTAATAAACTACGGGGCATATTATCAAGGGCTCGATCGCCGCTTTAGCGGGACTTTTCCCGCTAAAGCGGCGATAATTCAAACGCCCTATTAGCAAGCTGTCGCTAACTGCTGTTAGCGACAGCTTTTAGGCGATAGCGACCGGGTTAGGTGCCGCTTTGCATGCCAGCGATATTTATCGCTAATGGCATGCAAAGTAGGCGTTCCCAACCTAAAAGCGACTGGAAACAGTCGCTAAGGTCGCTATCGCCTATTAGCGAGGCAGGGGAGGTGATTAACGAACCAGCGCTAAACACGTTTAGCGCTGGTTTGTTAACGCCTGGTCTCACCCTGACTTAGCCATGTAATCCAATGGGAGGTGGATTACATGGCTAAATCCCCCTCGCCCTATCGCCAAGCTAACACTGGTCACAGTGTGAATATCGCTTGTTTTCAAGCGATATTCACACTGTTCTCCAGGTTTTCTATCGCTTTGGAGATAAGCGTTGCTGATTGCACGCTATCTCCGCGATAGAAACCTGCGATAGCCGGCGATAATTATCCAAGCGCTAACTGCGCTTAGCGATAATTATCGCCGGTTATTGCTAATAGGCCCCTATGTTTTTCGTTTAATAAAAGTGCTGTTATGCTTGTAGAGCACATTCTTAAAGTTATGTTTCATTCAACACAACTAATTACCTGAAACAATGTTTCATTCAACACAACTAATTACCTGAAACAAGACGTGTCTGTAAAAAGAGACCCTGCTTGACTGACAGGCACGAGGACTCCTCTTTAGACATGCCCGTGTTCTGTCAGACAGGCCCAGTCTGTTAATATTTAATAGAAGCTACGTTAGGGCTATGACCAGGTAATACTGAGCAAACATTTAAAAAACACCATTCCGTGACTAAACTCGGCTCCCCGTCCCGCTCCCACCCCACTGATAACAAACAGCATAACCTTGGGGCCTCCTTTTACAGCAGCTGAATGCAAGCTTTCAATTTCACCAGAGCTCAGTCATTCCCCTAATCAAGCAGAAGGAACATTTTATCAATAGACGTATAAACTGAGTCTTTACTACATGCAAGGCGTGGGTTAGAGCTAAGCACGCGCTAATACACCCAAGTATCTGCAAATCTTCTGGTAAACACCTTCAACCTGGTTCGTTGCCCTGGCAACGAATATTGATGGTCCTGTCGACATTTTGGAAAGCACCAGGGACCGCAACGTGTTGATATTTAGGAAAAAGTGGAGAATGGTCCAAGCGGGCATAACTTGTGGAGAATGGTCCACGTCGCCATAACTTTGAAATAAAGGTGGGATGTGGAGAAGCCACGAAATAGGATAATAACCTGTTCTTTATATAGGACACCTTCCATAGTTTTGGTTGTCTCTAACCGCTGTAAATAACACGTTACTACTGCCTCAGCTTTATCGTGCTCAGGCAAAGACTTCATTACCAAGCAATAGTCAAATGCTACATTCAATGGAAGCAATGCACAGTCTACCTGACCAACCTTAATGTCAAGATGACCAAGATGTCAGCACAATTGATATTGAGAAGCAGTGCCTTCTTTTTGTCTTACTCCTCCATTCTATATTTCTGACTGCTCCTCCTCGGCCATGCTTTCAGATGCACCCACCTGTCGATCATTCTCTACATGACTTACCTGTTACTTGTAAATAGTGTTGCACTGGTTGCCACATCTGGTGTATTTGAGTGGTTTTGGGGTTCTGCATTGTAATCAATCAATCAATCAGGATTTCTAAAGCACGGCTAGGTATTGAGGCGCTGAGAGCCAAACTGCTCGGGATGAATCAATGGAACAACCAGGTCTTGAGTCTCTTTCTGAATTCCAGAAGGGAGGATGAGGTCCGAAGATAGAGAGGGAGGCTGTTCCAGTACTTCTCAGAGAGGTAGGAGAAGGAGCATCCTCCCTTGTTGCTTCGGCAGTTGCGGAGTGTGTGAGTGAGGGAGAGGGAGGCAGAGCGCAGGTGTCTGGAGGGTAGGTGGAAGCTTAGGCGGTGGTTGACTTCTGCTGGTCCTTGATGGTGTAGGGCTTTGTATGCATGGGTCAGCATCTTGAATTGACATCTCTTGTGGACGGTGGAGTTTCTTGAGGAGTGGGGTGATGTGGGTCCATCTGGGGAGGTTGAGGTTGAGGATGAGTCTGGCCGCTGAGTTCTGTATGGTCTGCAGTCTTTTCAAGTGGTGTGTAGTGATTCCTGAGGAGAGTGTATTGCCGTAGTCCAGGCGGCTAGTGACAAGGACTTAAGTGACGGTGCATCTGGAGCTGATTGGGAGCCATGTGAAAATCTTCCGGAGCATGAGAAGAGTGAAGAAGCAGGCTGCGTTGATTTGGTGTTTTATGGTGAGCTTGCTGTCCAGAATTATGCTGAGGTTCCGGGCATGCTCAACTGATGCTTTTGGGGGAGTTTATATACTTTTTGTAAAACAAAAAAAAGTTTTTTACATCCCGAGGAAAGAAAGCTAGCTTTCCCTTTAACAACGTTTTTTTTCCCCTAAATTGTTTGAGATTTTCAATAATGCACTTTGGCCCCAGGCAAAAATAAGTGCCTACTGAGGCAGCCATAGGCTTGTAGTGTGGGATTTGAGGACAGAGTGTAGGCTCTGGCCATGCCATTCCCTCGTGCCCCAGAGCTTGTTGCGTGCCGGCTTCAGACAAAATGTAGCCACAATGCCCCGAAACGAGAGGCCGCTTGAGAGTGAGTGTTTTTTGTGTGTGTTTTTCTTCTTTATGTTGTTGGGGTGTGTAATTTTGAGAATGAGTTCAAGAACCACCTTACTCATTCAAGGAACTAGCATGCTGATTTAATCTTAGTTTTCCACAGAATAGAGAGCTTTTTTAACTCTTCAGGACTGTTCCCTGGCAACCTGGCGTTGAAGTGACCCCCACTAGTCCCAATTTTTCTATGGTACAGGTTTGAGAACGGTTTGATGATCACTTGCATTATGTAATAACGACTGTAGCTAAATTTTCAATTGATTTAAATTGGTATATATATGTATATTAAGAAGCGCTACAGCAAAAACTGCTGAACGGAGTTACATCAAATTTGTCAGGAAGCTAGATCTTGGTCCGCAGATTGTGCTTTTGAGAAACCATTTAGTGGTTTTTAAGAAATTATGGGTAAAAAATATTTGTATATCTAGGTGGTTGGATCTGGGAGAAGCTCGAGAGACTCTAGCAGGAATGCCAGTTGAAAAATAGAGCATTCTGATTCGCCCAGGGAGCCTTATTTCCCTTGGCCCAATTTGGTCCCCTGGGAGTCAGACTCCTGCGGGAGTGAGTGCTCTGATTGGCTGCAATCAACATGAGAAAAATGTCGCTGGCAGTCATTACAAGACTCAGGGACTTTGTCCCCTGTCCTGAAGTTAAAAAAAGAATTATACAAAGGGGCCCGATAGGGATACCCTGCCTCCCTAGTCCCCATGGGGGCCAGAAGGTCCAAGGGGGGCAAAATAAAATCTGCAATTTTTACTGCGATCCTGTGGGACTCCCACGGGATCGAAAAGAAACCAACACAATGGTTAATTATAGGCCGTGGGAGCCCAACCCTGGGGCCGCATTGTTTATTTAAGGGGAGGAGCGTGCTGCCCTCTTTTTTGAGCCATTATGGACCCCAGGGTGCACGGCCCCCCCTTCCAGAGTTTCCAAGGGCCCCGGAAACCCCATACCCTTGGGCCGACTTCATTCATTATGGGGAGGGGGAGCCACGCAGCCCCCTCCCTGAGTCTTCTTTGGCACAGGAACCACATTCCACGTAGCAGGCTCACATGCTGTATCCCGGGGAGGCCACTCCCGGGACACAGCAGTTTTCCTGCCCGTTCTGGCGCGGGCAGGGAAAGTTGTGTTTGCTCCCACCTGTCAAGAGCATTTTTAAAGGTGGGTTGGGGTCCCCAGGGCCTAATAAGGCAAAAGGAAGGGGGCCATGGCCTACTTAAAAAAAAAATAAAGGTCAGAGGGATGGGGTTCCCAGGGCCTAATAAGCCTCGGGGAGGGAGGCCATGTGGCCCCCTCCCGTTTAAATAAAAAAAGGCTGTGGGGATGAGGTCCGAGAGCATAATGAGACTCAGGGAGGGCCGGTCCCCAGGGCCTTTTTAAGGCTCAGGAAGTGGGGCCATTCAGCCCCTCCCCTTTTGAAAACAAGGCCTTAGGGGAAGGGGTTCCCAGGGCTTAGTGAAGCTCAGGGAGAGGGGCCATGATGCCAAAGGCTGTACACAGCGTGGGGTTGGCTGCCTGAGGGGAGTTGGAAGCAGGGCCTGGCTGCAACACAGGACATGTGGCTAACTCTATGCCACGCATGAGCAAAGGCCATGTGCTGCGTGTGGCTGCCTCCAGGTGGCTACCTGTGGGGAGTTGGATGCAGGGCCTGGCTGCAAACCAGGCCCTACAGCTAAACCCCTGACCATGTGCAACGAAAGGCTGTGCATAGTGTCAGGTTGGCGGCCTGCAGGGGGTCGGCTGCCTCCGGTGGGTTGGCCACAGAGCCTGGCCGAAGGTTGGGGTTGGCTGCCTGTGGGGGGTTTGCTGCATGGCCTGGCCACAGGCCCTACCATTCAGCCATGCACTGCGGAGGTTGGCTTTACGTATGGCAACAAAATATTACTTTACGTTACAAAACCCTAGAATTTCACTGAAAAAAGGTCAAAGTAACATTATAGTTAGGTGTGATCAAAAGATATGTTTTTGATTTTTAAAAAAACCTTAGAAATTCACTGAAAAAAACAAAGGTTAAAGTAATGATATAGTTAGGTTAGTATGTCAGTGACAACATTAACATTATAAACTTAAAAAACACAGACATTCACGAGTTATAGGTAGCAGAGTTAACTATAACTTGCGCCCCCGCCTTGCACTGTTTATGACCTCACATATTACATCACTCGTGACATGTACTACAACATCATTAATTACTTCACTGATGACATCGCTGATGTGCAGGCCTCACACTGGCAGTCATCGCAGACGGTCGCTGTCAGCGTGAAGAGCAGGTTTAAATAGATCTTTGCTTCCGTTCTCTTGGGCAGAATCAGATATCTCTTACCTGGGGATTCGGGTTTTCTCCACCACACTGAAGACGGCCCAGGTAAACTACTTAGAGGCTTTAGAAATGGTCCGCAGTGAATTAAACACCTGGAGGAAACACACCCTCTCTTGGCTGGGTAAAATTGCTGCCGTCAAAATGAAGATCTTACCGTGTCTGCTCTATATCATGCAGACACTCCCTCTCTGCCCACCCCCCATGGTGTTGGCTCAACTGCAGCGATTGATCAACGGCTTCATTTGGGGGGGGAAGAGGCCACGGATGGCCTATCATCTCACCTACCTCTCACAAGACGAGGGCGGTCTCGGAGTTCCCCATCTTGGGCGATACTATGAAGCGGCGCAACTGCGCTGGATGGTTGAGTGGTATCAAATTGAATCCGAAAAACACTGGTGTTTCATAGACAGGGGAGTGGCAGGGATGCACATATGGAAAGTTCCCTGGCTCCCTCGACGCCACCGCCCGTTGGGGGCCTATCTTTCCCCAGTTCTCCGAGCCACCATGCGTGCATGGGACAGGGTGAAGGAGCGGTGCCGGCTGTCCTCCGTGGTCTCCCCTTTGACCCCCTTTATTGGGAACCCGGATTTCTCACCCGCCCTGAGGGGTGACTCCTATCGGCCTTGGCAGGATGCCCAATGTAAATGTATTGGGGATCTCTTTGATGAACGAGGGATCTTGGACTTCCCCGGATTGGTGGCCCACTATGGCATCCCCAAGTCAGCATACTGGCAATACTTGGCTCTGCGCCACTGGGTCACACAGCCACAGATTCGCCCGCACGCGGGACGGCTCCTCACAAAATTCGAGATTTGGTATATTACCCGCAGCTCCAACAAGCGCCTTCTGTCGGACATCTACGGGTTTCTCAACAGGGCAAGAATCCAGACAAAGACCCCAGCGCAGCGTCGATGGGAGGCGGAGCTGGGTCGCGAATTTTCACTTAAGGAATGGACGGACATTGTACACAGGGCCCGGGCATCTTCCTGCAGCACTTCAGCGAAAGAGATGCTCCTGAAAATCGCGCACTATTGGTACTATACCCTGGTGAGGGTGGCTAAATGGAAACCCCGAAGTAGCAGTCTTTGTTGGCGCAACTGCGGCCAGGAGGGTACCCTCTCCCATATTCTCTGGCAGTGCCCCAAGATCCAAGCGTTCTGGGAGGCCATATTACCTATTATCGATCAAATATACCAGACAGAGCTCCCTAGGTTCCCTAGCTATATTTTGCTGGGATTGCCCAATCCTCTCACGTACCCTCTTAGGTCCTGTAGGGGCAGGGCGATTACCCTAGCACTGGGGGTGGCTAAACAGGTTCTCCTTGCTAAATGGGGTACAGTGGAGGTTCCGACTCAGTTAGATTGGCTACACAAAATGTGGGACGTAGTGGGGATGGAAAGAGTCACTGCCGGGATCCACCGCACACTGCCTAAGTTTGATAAGACCTGGGGGTCCACGGTGGCATACCTCTCTTCCGAGTTCGTGGAGCTTACCTGGCCTCGATACCTCAGAATCCTATGCTTCCCTGCCGACCGGACGCCTGATTCAAAGGCCCCCTCAACAGCCCCCCAACCCTAGGTCCCTACCGCATCTGTTATACTCTGTGGGTGGAATTTTCTTTTTCTTTCCTTTTCTGCTCTCCTCCTTTTCTCATTGCTCTTTACGAAGGTGCTCTCGTCCTTCCTTCTTTCCTATTAACAAAAGTTTGAATTTGACTGAAGGTTCCCCACCGGCCGGTGATTGTAGGTGGGTGTATTGTGTCATCCTTCATGCATACTCAATAAAAACTACTTAAACCATAAATAGATCTTTGCATTGGCGATCGTCATGGGCAGTCGATTCTTGTTGCGAAGAGGTCACTTTATGTTCCCAAGGAGCTCCAAACATCTGTATCTTCACCTTTTCTTCGGGAGGAGTACACTCTGATGCTGGCCAAGGGTCCAGGACGTGTGGGCACCTCTTGGGGATCAAGAGTCCCTCCAGCAGAAGCCAGCAGCAGGGCTCAGACATGTCCAGGCAGAACATGTTGGTGCTTGCCAGCTGGGCAGTTGCAGGGAGGCCTCTCTGAGCGTGCTGTGCTCCTGTAGCTCAAATAGGTCAGCCAAATGATGCTTGGAGTAACTTCTGTGGAGCCTGGGATCATGGCAAGCAGGACCAATGTTTTTCTTCAGACAGCAAAACAGTCCTTCATCTGAATCTTCCACAGGTACAGGAGTGTTCTAATGAGAGGGTTTGAAGGGGCCACTTTTTTCCCCAGTGCCAGCCTGTGAGTTGGGGGATGCTTCTTTTGTAAGCCCGGGCGGAGCAGGCGTCGTGCCTCTACGCGTAGTTCCACGGAGTTGGAAAATAACTACGTGGAACTCTGCTCCCTCCCAAAGTAATTATAATGTTAAAAAAAGGCACTTACCTGCCGTGGCTGCCTCCTCCTCGCCATGGACACTCTCCTTCTTCGTCGTCCTACTTCTTTGATAACCCCTACATTGTACGTCTTGCGCGTGCGCATGCGCACACGCAAGACGTACAATGTAGGGGTTATCTAAGAAGAAGGACGGTGAGGACGAGGAAGGAGAGCGGCCATGGCGAGGAGGAGGCAGCCACGGCAGGTAAGTGCCTTTTTTATAACATTATAATTACTTTGGGACGGTGGAGGGGCCGGCTAGCTCCGCTCCGCCACCGAGTCTGTGTTTTGCCTAAGCTCCGCGTTCACAACAGAACGCGGAGTAGGCAAAACTCCTGAAACTCCGCTGGCGAAGCGGAGTTACCCGCCCGGGGTTACTCTTTTGTCGAACCTTCCTCCTTTCCTGGGTTTAGCTGCAAACTGTCCAGGGTAACAAAGGGCAGGAAGGCCTAGGTGTGAGCTACATTTGTCAGTGGTAGTGTAGGCAGCCCTCAGAAGTCAGAAAGGGGGTGAGCAAAGCCCTGAGTCTATCCTTTGAAGCTCAGGAAAGCTGAGTACCACCACTGGGACATCCCGCTTAGGAGAGCAACACCCTGCCCCACGCCCAAGGACCTTTTGGGCCAGATGTATGGCCATTTTTTGCGGTCGCAAAACGGAAATCGGCCCGTTTGCGACTGCAAAATTGGTCTGCCCCATGTACAAACCCTATTTTGCGAGTCGGTAACCTATTACCAGTTTGCAAAATAGGGTTTGTGACTCGCTATTAGGAAGGGGCGTGCCAAGGGCGTCCCTTCCTAATAGCAAGTCGGACTTCAATGTACTCGCAGTTTACCTCCTACTTCAAGTAGGTGGTGAGCCACTCGCAAACGGGAAGGAGTACCCAGGGGACCCCTTCCCCTTTGTCACTGGCGATAAAAAAATTTTTTAACAGCAGGCAGTGGTCCCACGGACCACTGCCAGCTCTTAAAAAATAAAACAGAAACGTTTCATTTTTTTTTAATGCATTCCGTTTTCCTTTAAGGAAAACGGGCTCGATTTTTAAAAAGAATGCTTTATTTAAAAAAGCAGTCACAGACATGGTGGTCTGCTGACTCCAGCAGGCCACCATCCCTGGGAGTGCTAGCCATTCCCAATGGGGTCGCAAATTGCACCTGCCTCATGAATATTAATGAGGCAGGCAATTTGCGACCCCAATAAGAATCATAAACAGTCTCTGAGACTGTTGTACATTACATTTTGTGAGTCGCAAATTGCGAGTCTCAAAACTATGCAATTTGCGACTCGCAAATTGTAAGGGTCGTACATCTGGTCCTTTGCCTCTAGTCTGGAAGGAATACACAAAACACCACAGGAGAGCCATTCACATTCATGTGACTCTGGACACTGGCAGAAAGACACATTTGGTTTAGGCAGAAAAATGCCAACTTTCTTAAGGCAGAATTTTCAGTATAGTAAAGTAAAATCCAACTTTACCATTATGAGGATTTTGAATTACAAGTCATTTGAGTGCAATCAGCATTTCTCTAGATGGTCCCAATCGGACGGTAGCCGTTATCAGAAGTACTATGTTAATGCAGTGTTAGTCTATGGGAAAGATAGCCTTACAGCAATGAAAAACGACTTTAGTAGTTTTCTACTCCCAGGACAGGTAAAACTTTAAGACAAAAGTCCTACCTTATAAATACGTTGCCCCATCAGCCTTTAGGGCCTACCTTAGGGGTGACTTATATGTACTAAAAATGAAGGTTTAGGATTTAAAAAAGGCTTATTTTGCCAGGTCGAATTGGTAGTTTACAACTGCAATATAGACTGCACAAGAACTTTCAATCTCCGATTTGTCAGTGTGTATTTTAAGCACATAACCTGGATGGAGCAGGAGTCATGCTGTATTCTTTTATTTTTGGTACTTTATTTGCTAAACTAGAGACAACACACAGAGAATTTTCCCATCTACTGCTTTGATTGGTTGTAGAGCATACTTCCTATGCTGATAATGTCAAGGCTGCACAGCAACCTTTGGGGCATATTAGCAAGAATAGCGTTAAAATTATCGCCGCTTTAGCGGCAGGAAACTGCCGCTAAAGCGGCGATAATGGGCTTGATAATATGCCCTTGAGAATACCAATAGAAGCCCATGTTCTGCTGTGATCCTGGGCTTCTATTGGAATTCTCAAGGGCATATTATCAAGCCCATTTTAACGCCGTTCTTGCTAATATGCCCCTTTGTGCTAATTTACATTTACCTCACATTGCACCCAAAGGTATCAGCACGCTGTACTAAAGCCGGACTGAGAACAAAAATCAGCCCTGGTGAAAATGTGCAAACCAGCCCCACACAGCAGGAAGCCACAACTAGCATTGGGCCAATGGGGGAGTGGCTGGTTCATGTCAGCCCACGCTTCTCTTAAATCTACCACCCCCACCCCCAATGCAGTGAATCGAAGAAATGCTTGAGTGGCAGAATGGACAGACCAGTCCTGGGCATTACAATCACACAGCCATAGGACAACCAGCACCACTTACAAAGAACAGAGAAAGACACTACTAACAACAGATTCACAATTTATTGAGAGTAAGATCAGGCAGAGGAAGTTGATCAAGAGAGGGGAGGAGATCAAATAGAAGGAGGGGTTTAAAGAAAATAATCCAATCCTGCAGGACCTTAAGAGAGGGAGGTCACAAAATGAACATCTGAGGTGATGGAGCAGATATATCAGAGGACAGGAGGATAGAATTCTGTTTCCCATATGAGGAAACAGAGGGTGGGGGTGTCTTACGAGTCTTTACAACTGTTAATCAGACTCAAGGTTGTCTTCTAAGATCTTTGAATAGACAGTGCCACTCCCCATCAATGCTACATTTGCCCTGCTGCTGAGAGCAGAGGGTGAACAATGGTCAATTTCTCCAAAAGCTTTTCATGAGAATCAGCAGGAAGAGGCCACTCAGTATACTGACTGGCCAGTTTCTAAATTCTTCGACTAGGCAAGGCCAGAATAAGTGAAACCTACCAAAGGTGGCTGCTTTAAAGAACTAGCATTCAGCTTTTCATGAAAAAGTTTCAAAAACTCCTTTACCCATTGTGACAAGCTTCATCCATGGTGCCATAATGTTTAATCACCTTCCCCATAGAACTATTTCCGAATTTGGGGCAGTATCCTACATCAAGATGTTTTGCCAGCCTTCAAAATGCAGCTACAAGACGAAACTGAAAAGTGGGGTTAATATGTTATTGTATATGTTGGTGAATTATATGCATGTCATGCAATAAGTATCTGAAGAATTCATGTTTATAAATTAATGGGATTCATTTTATTGAACTAAAGTACTTCTTGCAGCCGTACAGAATGAGCGAGACAGAATAAGCACAAGAAGGTCAAGTTATGAAGATAGCAGTCTGCCTTCAATCAATGCACTAATCCAAGCAGAAGTCCTTTCGCAGCAGGTATATTTTATGGCACTAATACTATTACTAACACAGCGTGCTAATGTATATTCCAGACTGGTCATAATACTAGCCATTGGTCCTACTTATGACAAGCTAGCAAGCCACAAATCGCATTGAATCATTAACTATCTAAGATAAGTTTTGACCCAGAAATGAGCCTCAGTTCACATTAAACTGGCACAAAATGTATGAGAGTGCCATTGAGTGATGGCATATGAATGAATGTGAATGAAATCCTCACATTCCCTTCCTACTGAGCCATGCTAGCAAACTCTTCAAACAGAATTTTAAATGTATCTCAAGCTCCTCTTTAAATGGGCAATAACAATCTAGTAAACCTCATGTTTCTATATGGAAAAAGACATCTCATCACCTCTTGAAGCCTAATTCACAAACAATGGAGTTCCACCACTGTCTATCTGCCTTCAATTTCCACTTGCAGAACTGGATGTCCGGTCTTGCAGCAGTCGCTATTGTCCCAATTTAAGTTTCCAAATCTATCTGCAAAGAAACATAACAACATTATCCTAAATATCATTTGTGTCCCATATTGCAGGCTGGAGTACTAGCCGAGTTGGACTATGGTACCTTTCCCCTGAAAGACATTCAGCAAGAAATAATGGCACTGATAAAAGTTGTAAAACACACAGATCCTGTCTGATCTTAGGTAGTATTGTACAAGAATATTGAGGGGCAGATTCACAAACCACATTTTGTAGTATGTAAAGTAGTACCACAGTAGTACTACCTACTTATTTCAAAATTTAATTTATAAACAGACAAGTGGAAATCTCCACCTCTGTCTCACTTTTACTTTCTGTAGGCAGATACTCACACGTGTAAATTTACTCCTTAGAAAATGTGAGAGGAATCATGGGAGTAGCTGGAAAAAGGGGAATATCTACTTCTCAATGAGAGGGGTTTAGGGATGAAAAATGAAGGATTTAGGTAAGGACAGGCACCCACCCACAAAACAGTATACCCATTGTTATTCACAAACTGGACTTCTCAAGTTACTACAGCACAAATTACCCAAAACAAAAGTAAATATACTCCAGCTCATACTTGGAGTAAGACTTCCACCACACATTGCCAACTACTGCTCTTGCGTCACCCTCCCATAGAAAGCAATGGAGGCTAGGACTAATAGAACCTCATGGGAAATAATGTTAAAATAAATTTTAAAAAATAATTTTCAATATATATATATTTATATACATATATATATATATATATATATATATATATATATATATATATATATATATATATATATATATAAACATATGTATATATATAGAGCGATATATTTAATGCTTAAAAATTAAATTATATATACATAACAAATAAAAGCTATTTTATGATAACATATTTTAATATTCTTTTTTAATTTAAGAAGAAATGTAACGTTAATAACGTTAATTAAAAAATTTATGAAAATAATTTATATTAATTATATGTACAACGTTTTGTCATTTTTAGTACTTGCTAGATTTTTAAAATAAATTAAGGAAAGAAAGTAGGAAACTGAGACCACACTTTTTAGGGCAGCATTGAATAATTAATTCTGATTGTGAACTAGTTCCCTCTCCTCCCATTGTTCCCGTGCTATGTTCTCTAGAAGGGACTGTACCCCATAGAGTTGGCAGCCAGACAGATTCAACCCTACATTTTCCTCCATACAAGCACAGGGTATAAGTTGTTTGTTTCCACGGAACAGCACATCTCCAACGTTTCAGCATTGATCCATCATTTCACCATTAATCCGACATGTTGATCATGCCCACATAATTGATGTGTCACATATCATGCTTTTATAGATAGAAACATACCCATGAGTACATTGGGTAGTATTAATACTTTTTTTTTTTTTTAAATCTCTGAACTACTAAATATTTTTAACTACACATGACAAGATCATGATTATAAGTTCATATATATCAGGGTATAATTGATGAAACCAAACTGAACGCCCTTATCTGTCACCCAGTGGCATGGTTAGACATTCTGAGCACAGCATGCATAATACAATACTCTGAGTCAAAAGTCAACTTGAAAAATAATGGTTGTGAGTGATGCAACTTTAGACATTGGGGCATATTTACAAGAGAATGGAGGAGCGTGGCGTTAAGCCAGAATTGCTAACGCCGCACTCCGCCATTCTGAAAACGCAGTGATGCGCCATATTAACAATGATACGGCGCACCCCTTTGTTTTCCCTAGCGCTAACGCTAAATTCAGCTGCCTAGCGCCATCATAGTGCAAGGGTGCCTGCGTTGAGGTAATAATTGTTTATGCGCAGGAAAGTGTCCCTTCCTGCACAAAAACAATCACTAATGGTGTTTTGTAACTCCTATGTGTGCTGCATTGTGCAGCACGCATAGAAGTTGAAAATAGTCATTTTTTAATGATTGTGGGACACCTTCCTGCACATAAACAATCATGCATGGCGATTTGCTGTTTCTATGAGTGCTGCACAATGCAGCACACACAGAAACAGCAAACACGAGGAGAAATTAATAATTTCTCCTTGTTTCGCCATGTTAAGACCAGGTTTTTTTTAGGTCTTAATTTTGGTACAGCCCCATATTTACGCCACCCTTGTAAATAGGGAGCAGCGTCAAAAAGCAATGGGTGCTGTGGCGGAACGCCCACCAAAACACCCATTGGACAGCCCTTTCACAGTAAGTGCTGTGTGAAAGGGGCATTATTTACAAGGCGGTGCTTAACGCCTCCTTGTAAATAAGGCGAAGGGTTTATCGCCACCGGAACGTCATAAAAAGTGACGTTCCTGTGGCAATAAACTCTTGAAAATATGCCCTGTAGATTACTTGAAAACGCTGAAATAGGTACAATATAGCAGGTGCTGCTAAAATATGCACAGGCTTTGTAGAATAGCGACCTGCGCTTAATCTCAGAATAGTGCCATTGGATCATCCAGGCACGCTGATGAAACATCACTAGAAAAAAAAAGAAACAGAATCAGACATGCTATGGTGTAAGTTGTCTGGTCCCACTTAACTGCCAGACATTCTCAAGAAGCATGGTGATTTAACAGTAGCAATGCAGCAATGTGTTTCCCTGTCCTAGGACACTCCATCTACAATGTTCCCTAGTGATAGACACTTGCATCAGGAGATTCGTCAGGAAAATCTTTGAATCTCATGTGAAATGGATGCCTGTACTAAAATGTGTCGTTTTCAACATGTTCATGATTGTGTTTAATGTGTCCCTTTTGCAGATAACGTCGCCTATGTCTGTAATAAATGGAGACATAAGAGCAAAAAAGATTGCAAACATTACAGATGTCTGTGAGTCTATGAAACAGCAGCTGCTGGTCCTAGTGGAGTGGGCTAAATATATCCCAGCATTCTGTGAGCTGCCCCTGGATGACCAGGTTGGTAATCTCTCATTTGCATGAATACTAATCAGTCACGTGAAATCAATGGAAGGAAATGAAAATTGCACATTTTTATAGAGAGAATTCTACCAAGCATGCAGTTATTTAGCTCACCTAAAAATATACTTCTACCAGACAACCTTTGACCGAAGCGGATTGCAATCCTTCTTTTATTCACCTACAGTGTATTTTCCACAAAGCATTTCTACCAAAAGACATGACGTCACCTGATCCTTTATTACAGTAAGACACAATGTCCCTGTTTGCACCGGGCACAGTGCACCCTATTACTGATAATACGCTGCCATCAGGGCCACCGTAAACTCGAACTGCCCTGTGGGCAATGCTTTAGCGAAAAACAGACCGTCATACTGAAGCAGCCAGACCACTTTCCACAGTGCAGGCGCCAGCCAGAATGCACTTTCAAGGGAACAGATATCGCCCTGCAGGCGGGTGCAGTGAGTGACTGCACCCGCTTGCAAGGGAATTTCTGGGGGGTCCATAGGACCCTCTTTTCCCCTTCCAGAATGGCGTGCTGGGGGCGGGCACGCTTTGTAGAGCCCAGTCAGTGAACCTCGTGACTTCCTCTTTGCTTTTGCCCCTACGTCTATAATACGGTGCAAGTGCAGAGGCAAACTGTTTCTTTCCTTTACATGGGGCCACACCCCCATGCAAATGTGGGAACGCCCCTTTATGGTAGCATCAGGGCAACATGTGCAGCATCCTTGTTTAAAGAAAGGGCAGCACAAGTGCCTGCGGTACATTATGTCCTACAAAAGTGCCCCAGGGATACAGAGAGTAGGATAACAAAGCCCATTGCACCCCAGAGCACTTTACATAATACTGTCACTGATCTGTCTGTACCTCGCAGACTGCACACACGCTTCTACTTCTTTGTAGATGTCATGATCACATCAAATGAAGTCTATCAACCCACCAACCTCGGATGAAATTGTGGCTTTGGATGCCATTTTTAAATGGTTTGTGGGATAAAAAGCAGAACCTGTGCAGATAGTTAGAACTTTTTGCTAACCCTTATAATTTCCCCAGTTATGTCTTGATTATTCTATTCTGCAGTGTTATTGTGTATCATATTTTTTTCCTGCAATCTACATTGAGCTATATTTTTCCAGTTTTGTTGGCCCATTGCTGTTTCTTTTCAATGCGCAATTGTTCTTCACATGAAAACATGTTAGTTTCGTATTATTTGTGTCTTAACAACAACCAGTTCCTCTTTGCTTTTAGCCACTGTAAATTGTTGACCCATATTTTAAAGTATGGAGTCAGTTGATCCTTTTATCTAACTATTTAACAATTGTGATCCTCATCTAGGAAGTAAATCCACATGCTAAGACAGCTTTTATAGTTTCCCCACCGATATCTTGAAGGGGCTTCATTCATTCCATCACTTTTCCCTAAGAGGAAATTTTATGTCGGATTGTCTTACCTGGAATTTGGAAGCAACTGAAAATCCTGTAATTTCTGAACAAAGCTCTAATAATCCAGTGGTAGATTGAACTGCATGTTTAGAGTTTCTTCCAGAAAGTGCAGGATTTTCAGTTACCTCCAAACTTTAATATTTTAATATTCTCTATGTGATATTCAAATAGCTTTTCCCCATGGAAACAAAATATCTATAAATGCCAAATCTGACAATATTTTAATTCAAATTTGAAAGGCAATACATTTCTGCATCAAAACCATCTACTGGATAAAACAAGGTAATAAATAGCTTAATTTGCTAATTAGCCTTGGTCAAGTACTCTGGAATAAAGTATATTGTGATGTTCATCAGTTCTAACTTTTGATTAATGTTAAAACCTCCTTTCATTATTTTGGATCCAAGCCTTTCACGATGTTCTTGCAATACCCAATGATATGATGGTAGGTTATATATTCTTGCTATGAAGGCCTTTTACACCTGCTATTTAATTTGAGTTATATTCCACTCTTGCTTGAGTCAGCTTTCCACTTTATTGTTTTAATAAGAAATCTTCTAAAAAGTACTTCTCCTTGAATTTCTTAGCTGTGAGTTGGTGTACACTTTTGTCTGACCTGTGGCTCACTTTGATATCAGCTATATTGTTTTTGCTTGTAATATAAAGACACTATGCAATATTTTTAGCTAAGTTGTTTTTCATTTACGAGTGGCTTCTCGTCCTGTCATATTCCAAGTTTTAATTTTCAATTCGTTCTAGGTAAATCTTCCTTTTTCTCAATTATACTTAAGTAGTTGAGAATAATAGCTCTATTATATAACCTCCTCTTCCTCGATTTGTAAACTTGTGTTTCCCTATTTAAGATCTTTTGTGTTCTATACATCTTCTGATGCAAGCTGTTGATCATTCCTAGATTTGTCACTTTCTAACCTTTAATTGATTTTAAACTCTTTATGGTCCAAGCCTATAAAATATTTTTGCCTCATTAATTCCACCTTCTTCAGTGGTGTACTGGGACATTTGCATTTTCTGATCACGGAGCAGCACTTAAAAAGTTTCTCTTTCAATGCCTTTCCTTTTTGTTTTGTCTTTTTTCTTCTTCTTGCTGTGTTTTACTTTTAGCCTGACTTTTCTTAATCCTATTTAGCAGATTTTTCACATTTTAGGGGAAATGCCACTCTGGTATCTTTTTCCAGCATCACTGTCAATTTGTCCGGGAAGTTAAGAATGACTGTAATGTCAAACAACTGGTGATTCTGTTCGTTCCTAGATGTCTTAACAAAGTCTTGACTTTGCTAATTCCCTGTAATAATCAATGTTTCTAGGAGTTATGATTTAAGAAACATAAAGATTAAATTAGTTTGCTTGCCTATAAATGATGAGCATTAGATATCAGGAGATAATATTGGGCCATGGCATTGGTGACTGGTATAGGGGAAATTGAAAGTAACATGGAATCTTTTTAAAATAGTCCAACATTTGTATCAGTCTTTGCAAAGTAAAATACATTTATTGCTTTTATTTATTACGTTATAAATGTGATGTATATTTTCAGGTAGTTGATGAAAATTCAGGACTGGGCATCCAGATCTGGATGTCCAGCATCGTGCTGATGGTCAGTCCCACCAAGACACAATTCCAGTTATTTGACAAGAACAACAAACATGAGCACAACAACCACTAAGCGTCTTGTGGTGCTATATTTATTTATTTATTTATAGATTTTGTATAGCGCTTGAATCACCCCCGCAGGGGTATCTCAGCGCTCACGGACACACATGAGAAAGCTATCACAAAGGAGCGAGTCTAGAACAGAACAGTTTTCAAAGCCTTTCTGAACTGCAGATGGACCGGGCACTGCCTCAATGAGATAGGAATCTGGTTCCAGTAGAGGGGCGCCAGATATGAAAAAGCTTTTCCCCCTGTCCTTGCCTTCTTGATCTTAGGTATCATGAGGAGGGATTTCGAACCAGAGCGGAGGTCCCTACGGGGAGTATATTGGTTGAGTTTCTCCGCCAGGTAAGTTGGTCTTTTTCCCCACACTGCTATATGCACAATGCAGCAGATTTTAAATTTTATATGTTTGCGCACAGCCAACCAATGAAGCTGTTGGAGAAGGGGAAGTGAGGCTGTTCTGTAAGGGGCATTCAGTGTTAATCGAGCCGCCGTATTCTGCACTACCTGTAGGCGGTCTAGCGAGGATTCGTTAGCTGCAATCAACAAGGCGTTGCAGTAATCCAATCTGGATTACATTGAATTGCACAGGGTGCAGTGGGGGACTAGCTAGGATCCATTCAACCATACCCATGAAACAATCGCACGATAGGGAGGATCCCAGACGAATCTACCACCAGATGATTATAATGCATGTAGCCAGGTGTTATAATATTTTCTGATTTTTGTGGTGTTGGCTCAGAGCATACAGAGAGTGGGAGCTGACACTTCAACTCTGTGTCAGACACATGAAAGGCTCTTACGCCAAATTTCTTATACCTGTGATTTCAGGATAGCAAAAAGGGCATGGGACTGGGACTGTAATTCTCATGGTGACGGGGAGATTATTTTGTGAACAAGGGCCAAATATTATTATTGATCTTATAGGCCATACTTGTTGATTTGAATTGAACACGATAATGGACTGGTAACCAGTGTTACTCTTTGAAAATTGTAAAGCGCAGTCAATTTTGGGCATGTTAAAAACTAATTTGACTGTGGTGTTCTGAATCTTTTGAAAAGTGGCAATATTTTTCTTAGGCTACCACAATTAAGTCCCATTACACTAGTCTAGTCTGGACTGCGCAAACACATTTGCCACTGTGGTTTTTGAGGGAAGTTTAGAAAATGTGTTTAAGTGCTTGGAGAGTAAAGTGACAAGCTTTTGTGACAGCTCCAATTTGTGCATCATATGCAAGGTTTCATTCATTGGGATACCTAAGTTACAGACCACCCTCACTGGAGCGGTAGAGCTGCCTAGTGAGGAAGGCCAGAGATAGTTCTCCCAGAGGTTGATTTTGTAGTATACAAGAATGATATTCTATTTGCAGGGTTTAACTTCATAAAATTACTACAGATCCAGTTGCTTATAGAATCTAATTTTCCTGAAAGTCACAAATTACCAGCATTTAGATTTTGTCTCAGATTAATTACTTACTGCATGTCCTCTGAACACATGTGGGCGATGACCTGGAATTCATGCGGGAAGGATGCTGTGGTTTAGATAAAGATTGCATAAGATGTGGGTCAGAGAGAAGCTATAGAGTTGCATGATAGAAATAACATATAATAATACAGACATACATATATAAATAAAATGTGTATCTGAAATAAATATGAAGCAAGGTTCTTCTAAGCTTTTGCGAGTTACACATTCTTCAGGGATCTCCTTATGTACACATTGCATCTCCAATTCCAGGCAATACTGTCTACGTGTAAATCTATATTTTGCTGAAAAGAATCAGTCAGAAAGAGTGCCATATCTATTAATCCTTCGGTCTTTCTGAGACCAAATAATGTGGAAACTCATTTCAAGATTGGTTTTCCATTGTCTCGCAGTGTTTCTGCAAGTATGTTACTTGCGGGTGGACTCACGTCCGCCCACCACCCTAAAGGAGATGGGGACTGCCCGACATAGTGTCGGGAAGTTCCACAGGCCAAATTACAATGCGACCACCACCGTGGCGGTCGCATTGCCACCTTTTCCATTGCGGCGGGTGCTGCTGACTGCAGCACCCGCCGCAATGGAAAAAAGGGATGTGTAACATATCCCTGTTCTACTTGACAGGCGCCATGCGGTGCCTGTCACTTGGTACAGAGATCCGTTGGGGGGCACCATTGGTGCCCCCCCACAACCAAAGAAAAGGGCCCGGGGTGAAAGGGGGGCTCGCTACAGGCCCCCAATGTCCATCCTCGCCAGCCTTTCCATGGCAGGTGAACCGCCACCATTTCGGGGATAGGAAGGCCTCCGCAGCACCGGTGGGCTCAAGGAACTCCAACCGCCACGGAACCGCCTGCCATCATTATATGGCGAATGCAAAAGAAACAATTGATGGACGGAATGCTGGACAATGCAAACATTCACCCCCAGTCACAAGGATCTGGGTTAAGTACATCATTCTTTTGCTCACCACACCACACCAACCCAGTTTGGACCCAGCCATATGCAAATCAGTCTTGACCCTGTTCCTTGTGGGAACAGTCCAGCCCGAACTGCCAAGCCAGGTCCTCCCTGGACCGGAAACAAGCATCCTGGGACCGGTTTCAGGGCATCACCCTTCTTCAGCCAGGCTAGCTTGAATCCAGTGGTGTAGTGAGCACGGGACCCACGTCTGGGCATACCCTTCCCACTTAGGGCGACAAATGCAAAAGAAACAATTGATGGACGGAATGCTGGACAATGCAAACATTCACCCCCAGTCACAAGGATCTGGGTTAAATCCATCATTCTTTTGCTCACCACACCACCCCAGTTTGGACCCAGCCATATGCAAATCAGTCTTGACCCTGTTCCTTGTGGGAACAGTCCAGCCCGAACTGCTAACCCAGGTCCTCCCTGGACCGGAAACAAGCATCCTGGGACCGGTTTCAGGGCATCACCCTTCTTCAGCCAGGCTAGCTTGAATCCAGTGGTGTAGTGAGCACGGGACCCACGTCTGGGCATACCCTTCCCACTTAGGGCGACAAATGCAAAAGAAACAATTGATGGACGGAATGCTGGACAATGCAAACATTCACCCCCAGTTACAAGGATCTGGGTTAAATCCATCATTCTTTTGCTCACCACACCACCCCAGTTTGGACCCAGCCATATGCAAATCAGTCTTGACCCTGTTCCTTGTGGGAACAGTCCAGCCCGAACTGCCAAGCCAGGTCCTCCCTGGACCGGAAACAAGCATCCTGGGACCGGTTTCAGGGCATCACCCTTCTTCAGCCAGGCTAGCTTGAATCCAGTGGTGTAGTGAGCACGGGACCCACGTCTGGGCATACCCTTCCCACTTAGGGCAACAAATGCAAAAGAAACAATTGATGGACGGAATGCTGGACAATGCAAACATTCACCCCCAGTCACAAGGATCTGGGTTAAATCCATCATTCTTTTGCTCACCACACCACCCCAGTTTGGACCCAGCCATATGCAAATCAGTCTTGACCCTGTTCCTTGTGGGAACAGTCCAGCCCGAACTGCCAAGCCAGGTCCTCCCTGGACCGGAAACAAGCATCCTGGGACCGGTTTCAGGGCATCACCCTTCTTCAGCCAGGCTAGCTTGAATCCAGTGGTGTAGTGAGCACGGGACCCACGTCTGGGCATACCCTTCCCACTTAGGGCGACAAATGCAAAAGAAACAATTGATGGACGGAATGCTGGACAATGCAAACATTCACCCCCAGTCACAAGGATCTGGGTTAAATCCATCATTCTTTTGCTCACCACACCACCCCAGTTTGGACCCAGCCATATGCAAATCAGTCTTGACCCTGTTCCTTGTGGGAACAGTCCAGCCCGAACTGCCAAGCCAGGTCCTCCCTGGACCGGAAACAATTATATGGCGGGCGGAAAATGGCCTTACGATGGCGGTGAGACTGCCACCGACAACCTGTGATCGTAATGACCCCCCTTAGTTCTTCTAGGAGGTATTATTCAGGTGCACTGATACAAACTTACTTCTCAGCTTCCATGTTATCACTTCTAGGTTGTCATTAGTTAATTGACTTTTTCTTACCTGGTTATCTTGCAGTAGCTTTGAGGGAGGGGGAGGACACCAGGTCATATTTTGACTGGCAGCGGTCGGGTGGGGAACTCAGTAGATGTAATGCATTTGGTGCTATATAAATGTACTTAGTAGTGGTAGTAGTAGGGAAGGGTTAGGCCTGGGATTGGGACCCATCATTCTTAATTCCAACTGCAACATGTTCCTGTTTAACCCGAAAATAGGCCACAGCTCATGTTTCCCTCTTGTTGCCTGCGATTTCGATCACAACTCCTCAGGAAAAACATCCCCATTATTGATAGCTACCAACCACTAAACTTATGTGTTGGAATAAGGTACTTCCACATTCCTCTGGATCTTCAAAGGAGCACTTGAAACTTTGATCTCCGACCTGTCTTCTCCTCGTTTCTTAAGGGATCACCTGCAATTCTTTGTGACCCATTTGGCATTTTCTTCCTCCTCCACCGCATAACTACAGATGGATAATATTCTGGTTTCAATTATATTAAAATACAATCCATGCAAAATTATTTTTTGTTTTGATAAAAGTAATTATTCGACTTACAGCAGTCTTCTGTGTGATATTCCTGCATAAAATGTGCATCTTAATTATGAGGTATTTTTAACTCTTTGTTTTGCACTCACACGAAGCTTGCGCCACCTGCCTATATCCTCTCACGATTTCGGGGGCATTTTCTTGGAAGTCACTGCTCAAGTACAAAAAACTGCTTTCAGAATACACATTAATTACCAATGGTTAGAGAACTTTAGCTCAAGAATGTCCAACGACCACAATTTTATTTCATGCATACTGAATTTGCGCTTTTTTTAGACTTGCCTTTTACACATAGCAGTGTTAATGGTTAGTCAATGGTTTATACAGCTAAGGGCTTCCTTGGTGATTACTAAGTGACATTGGTGTTGTCAAACTATTAACCCGTGTTTCTGTAAAAACTTGGGATTTTTAACAGAGGTAGCAATGATTCGTAAGGTGTTCAGGGATTGCTGGTTACTTTTCAAATGATGTCTGCAATCATTAACTCTGAAACATTGTCTGTCTTGTTGGAACAAATGTATTTGCTCTTTTTACGGCACAGACGTATGTTCAAGTTTCTAAAAACATATTGCACGTCTCCACCACTGCAGATACTGCACGTGAACAGAATCCAGAACCTATAGTTGTGATCGTTTTCAAAAGCTAAGTGCCCCTGCTGGTATAATTTGAAATTAGTTGGTGTGATTAACACTTCGATTGTGCCAGGAAGAAACTGCCAACAGTTTACCTGCAAATCGGAATTAGCCGATCAATAGCTGGTAAAAACGCAACCGAAAACTGATTAATCATTGCGAAATTGGGCAATGCAGGATGGTGACAAGCGAGCAGATTACACTGCACGACGACAAACAGGAAATGCAGTGAAACCACTTGTGCCAAGAAATACCTACCGGGAAACAAACTGTGCAAATGCAGATAGTTCTCACAGGACACAAACACCTAAAGCACAAGAAGATCTCCGGAGTTAAAAAGAAACATTGCCGGGAAATGATTAGCGTGCTGACGTGGAAAACAAGCACTGGTAAAACCAAACCATCCGAACTATTTTGTTGCAAAAGTGGACGTTAGATGGAAGGAAGTTTGCAGTTATTGTTCGTTGTATCATTCTGCTGAAGGTCTGCGGGTTGATGCTTTGAGCAGTACCATTCAATGTGCAGTGAAGACGGTCATCCTCCTTAAAAGAGTTTAAATAATTATATGAGGCAATCAGAAATGTTGTGACTTATCCGAATTAGTTACCTGTAGTTACCACTCATCACCCATGGGTATGACACCTGGCAATGGTTTCCAAACTTTTTAATGCCGAGCCTACTTTCTTGTTAAAAAAACATAACGGTGACCCTCCAGAATGGCAAACATATTGCCTCATAATTTTTCTATGAAAAATTGGTAGATTTGAAGATATTTAGCAATTCAAACATTGCAGTTATGTTCAGTAATACCTTTTACAAATGTTCAGCCTTGGTAACAAGTAGTGCACACACGTTTCTGTATTGAGACAAGGACGAAGTCCGACAGGTTATTGTTCCTTCACCCTCAGTATGAGTATCTACTCATACTGAGAGTGAAGGAACGATAACCTGCTCCACGTCACTTTGCGCCAATGCCCACTACTGCCTGGCGTGGGCTTCACTATTCCTTCTGATGTTGTCAGCCTTCTCTGCCCAAGGATAAGCAGAGCGCAGTCGGATATCCACTTTGAATATATAAAGTCTTCACATTCTGTCAGCACCCATTCCTGCCAAAGTCCTGACCTTTCTACTCCAGTGCTACCCACCTTCCCCACAACTGCACACAGAAACTAACAAGCAAATAATGCACACACATGGTCGATAAAAGAATATTATAGAACCATGTCAAATCTTCGTTAAATAAAGTCTCCCAAAACATACAGAGAAGAGTGACTCGATGTCCTGATGAGGACCTCATCAAAGATGTGTCCAACTAATTGAAGTCGAAACACATCAATGAGTATTTTGCTGAGCAAACCATTAGACAATATAAAAAGAATAACTGGGACACTAAAAGTGAAAAAGGAAAAAAATTGTATGTGCAATCAGGTTCCTTTAGCTGGGTGAAATGTTCAACAAAACATATTAAAATGTTCTTGACTCGGTTTCAATCCATTATTGCTCTCAAGGATGTACATAACGAATATCTATATTAGAAAAGGATGTAACACTGTTCTGTGACTATTCAATTCAATTCAATAAAACTTTATTTGGAGATATTCTACCATCCATAAAAGTATTACATAAAGCAAACACATAAAAGTGTACAGTTCATTGCAGCACAAGTAAATATACAAAGTACCAATAAGCCAGTGGCGGTGCGTCCATTGGGGTGTTGGAGCGTTGCCCCGCTAATGCCACATGGCCACCGCTTGGTTGGCCACATTCTTCCTCGTTAACACACTTACTTCACCGTCCTGACTCGAAATCCACGCCCGAGTCAGTCAGGACGCTGAAGGGGGTGGGGGAGGGGCAGCACTGCGGGTTTGGGTTTGTTGACGTTGTTTGACTGACACTGTGACAGCAGGCAGCCCAGTGCGCATGTTCGGGTTTGGGCTGGTCATTTTTCTGACCAGCCCGAACATGCGCACTAGTACTAGCCTCAGCCTGCAGTTCTGCACATTAAGAGAGCGAGCGAGGGTTGCTACTGGCCAGTGGCCGCAGCCCCCGGTCTCCTATGGGTGGGGACAGTCCCTGCTCAGGCCAATCCTGGCGCTGCTGGAGCAGCGTCTGGATTGGCTGAGAAGGGTTGCCACCAGCCAGCCACTCACGCAGAAGACGTCATTGAAGGCGCCAACACGGACCCCTCCCGGCCCAGGAGCAGACACTCGGGTGATTGAAAAATGCTCTCTGGGCCGGGCACCTTGGTCACGATCCCCACGGAGGCCCAGGGAGATCCAGTGATGCCACTCTACCGCCTCCTCTCTCTGCACTGCAACGTGGTCACACTGATTGGTGCCAAACTGCGCTGAGATCAGCGGTCGGCCCCCCTAGAGACACCATTGCAGCAGAGCAGCGCTCCCTAGGCAGGCCACTCCGACCACTGTCCCAAGGAGGCCGGGGAAATCACTGAGCACCGCTCATTTTTTTTCCGTCTGCCTCCCACAGCAGCACAGGCTCAGTGCTTTGGCAGCGGCTTGAGTCGCGATCAGCTATTGGCACCGGGAAGGGGGTCCAGCCCACGACCGAGCCACGGCCGATGCCTAGCGCCACTGCTTGCAGGCCCCAGAGGTCAGGAGATGCCTCTTGTTTGCCTTTATTCACTGTGAAGGGAGGCGGCTGCCAGGCACAATCTGCAGCGGTCGCCTTCTCCTGGTCGGGTGACACCCGAGGGCTTCACTGAGCCACTCCAGTCCTCCGCATAGCCTTCAGGATCATGTGGGGTGTCGATGGGGCTCAGGGTCGCCGGATCATGACAGGATTAAGTGGGGCCCAGATGGAGCTCCGTGTGGGGACCAGAGGCGGCCGCGGCGCGTACCCGGTCAAGTAAGTTTTCAAGTTTTTTACTTTATTTTTAAACCACCCCCCGGCACCCCCACGCGATCCCCCCGCGCGACCCCCCGGCGAGTATTGCGAGCCGCAACTGCATAATGCTTCTGTTTGACAGCCCCCGGTCTGTATTTTTCTTAATGAGGCGTTAAGTAAATTTTTTTGCTAAATATTTGCTCTTTCATTTGGGTGGCATACTGCACATGCTGCTTTTCCATGATTATTAGTTTTAGAACTTCCAAGCAAGTGTTAGCAACGGGCCATGCCGCATTCGTTGAAGTGCAAAATGATTTACTGCAGAGCACCCCGAAGGCTTAGCCAGTTTTGCATTTTGGACACTGTATGGTTGTCCTTGGGCATTTCAAACTGAGCAGGGGCGGCAGAAAAATTAATCCAGCAACCGTGGAAACGTAATATTGGCCACGAATCGCAAATAAAATAACACTTGCAAGTTGTCTTAGATCCATTGCAAAAAGCAAATTTATCACAAATCAAACTCAAATGTTTTGGTTTAATTCTTGACTTATTTCTAAAGTGATGCCGTTAACCTGTCCAGAAACAATTTTATGCAATGACCATGGCCAATTTATTACACCTTACTATTTCATGTTCAGTAGAGAAGTGTGCCTTTGTTAATGCAAAGTGTGAGCATGTGCTATTTACTTTCAATGACACCTTCTGTAGACTCAGGCCAGTGTAGAAAGCTGCGAGGAAAACAGAAAAGTGTTTGGAGGAATTGTTGAATTAATCTCAGCCACTGGTAATTAGTTAAGAGGGGCCAGAAAACTGCTTCTTCAGCTTGCTCTGAAACGCGAGTGATTTACATAAAATAAAATGTTAACCTCACTGCTGAAGACTGTGAAATAATGTAAAAACTCATTGACAAATCAGTGGGACATCACTTTTCAAAAATAATTAATATAACAAGGTGTTTGTGAGTGACAATACAAGTCACGTTTTGTAAAATAACATCGCCACTGGAAGGTGGAATGAAACCACTGAAAATAGGGCAGAGAGCCCCTATGAAAAACACACCGACTCGAGCGAAGGCTAGTGAAGGAATGAAACACTCCTTGGCACAGAGCACAGACTTGCATCTTTCCCCTTCATGTGGCGAGGCTCTGATTACTTTGGACTGAAGCACTGGTGTCCAGCTGCTGTGTCTGCATGCTCTAGGATTAGGTGATCATATCCCTATCGACTTTCATGTCATCCGATTATGCGTTCAGTTCATTTTTGTCGCGGGCTAGGTTGGTGCAAACTAAACGCTGCAAAACTGCAATTTAAGGAGTAAGGATTATAGAAAAGGAAAGACAGTTGCGTACATTCCGAAATACACAAAGAAATAGCGCTATAGGTGGCAGGTGGCTGATGGATGAGAAGGGAGTTTTATTCATTTGCCTTAGGAAATTTGCTTTACTGTATGAGTGGTTTAATGAATGTACGATGGCAATCAAGAAAGGGGGCACAGATTATGGATCTGGAAGTTAGGTTTTAAAAGACACAAGAACTTTGTATTGCTGCTGTACGAAAAAATACATAACAAGTGTCAAAGACAGACCTCCCTGGTGTTACATCGTTTCTCGCTCTGCTTTTGTTTTTGCATGTGTTCTGTTTCCAGCATGCAGCGCAGTTTGGATGTGCAGGGTTGATGTTTAGGCTTTTGGACTCCCTCTAGGCACTCCCTCCCACCTCACTACCATCATGATGCCCTCAGTCCTCATTCCCACTTTGCTCCTTCTGGATCTTTGGCTCCTGCCAGCACACCTGTCCTGCTCCTCCATGGAATATCTCGCCTCACCTTGGGCATAGACGGGCTCTCTGGCGCTCAGGGGTATTTCTTTTTTTAAGTTAAGTTTAAAAAAGGTTTTTTTCGACAAATAATGATAAAAGAAGATAAACAAACAATTGAAAAGATATATTGTACTATTGATCACTCTGGGTTACTATGAGGTGGATAATAAAGGGCAATGCAATGATTTATTTCAGGCCAGTGTGCTGGGGAACGAAAGAGGCTCCATTATAGTCTTTGGGTGCACACAAAATGAATAGGTTCTCCACTGAAATCACATGAGTCAATAATGTAAATGATGAGGGTCTTGGCAAAAGTGTCTGAAACCGGTGACCTGAAGACTGAAGGTGGGGAGCTCGTTTCTGGCGTGTTAAACATGTAATACTCCCCTGTGTTTGGTTTCCAGTTCCCTGGGCGAGGCAGGTATGCCCGTTAAACATGTGGGTGCTGCTGAGCTCATGTCCTGGGCTGGGAAGCTTATGTTCAAGGATATTTTTCAGCACCTTGATCCTTTTTCATCTTTTTCATGTTTCCATATTGCCTCTTGGAGTCTTGGTACAGCACTGTGGCTAATAAAAAAATGCTTCCTTTGATATTACTCAGCAATGCATTGTATCTCAAAGTCTGTTATGAAGCTCTGTGGCTATACTGAATAAGCAGCTACCTATGTTATATGACATCTCTTTATTAATGTAATAACCAGTACTGGTAATAACTGCACTTTCACAATTGCTTTATTAACCTTCTTGCTTTCTCAAATTTGCTTGAAAATGCACCATTTGTCCACTCTTTTTTTCAAAATTTTCTCGGGGGGAAAATCCCCCCCAACCCCCCTTAGGTTGTTTGGGCTCGCTCGCTGCGGTGCAGTATGACAATAATTTTACGCCCCACCACTTTCAAATGTCACCAGCTGCCACTGCAATAAGCATGATTAAAAACAACAATACCATCGATAACTTTAAAATAGCATGGACCTGGGTGCTTCCCCCTGGACTATGCACATAATCTTGAATCCGAGCCCTGCCCTTGTGATGATGTATCTGTTCTGTGACTAGTTTTAGTAAGAAAAATTGGGTGATGAGAAAACACTTTTGCTGAATATTTGTAGATTAACACTTTCATTACATATAAAACACCTAATGAAAGTTTAAAAGAAAATGTCTAAAAGGTTATATAAGCATAAAAGAATCCTCTTGCCAAGGAGAAGTGTAGTTAAATTTGAGTGTACCATGTTAAATAGTTAATAATTCTACTCAGAACACCTGCATATTGGGATGATTGACAAATCATTAACCATCCTCCTAGTTTTTAAATAACATGTTAAAAAAATGTTCTCATCACACTGGCACACTCTCAAAGCACACCGATCACAAAGCTATTTGGAGGGCTATGCTCAGGGGCCAGTGGTGGTGCCTACACCAGTTGATGCTCACATCTTTTCTGGTCAGACGTAGATGCAAAGAGGCAAAATGCTGTCACTCAACATGACCGCCACTCTGATTACTGGATTGTTGGCCTCCGAACTGATCTAAAATGTGAATGACAATTTCAGCAAAACTGGTTGAAGTAGGCTGACATTTTCCCACTTTATATATGCTGTCCTCTGGGCTTAGCTATGACGTAGCAACAGTTTATAAGAAAACTCATTACCCACTGTTGCTACATCATAAAGGCCTTCCAAACCAGGCTGACAGCTCTCTGAGAGCTAGCCACAGCATCACTGCTTGTCTGCTTTGAATGAAAGCAGAAGGCACAGCTGCAGGATGGGGAAGGAATGCAAGGAAGGTGGTGGGTGTTGGTTATTGATTGCAGGTAAAAAACATTTTTTAAGTTGGGACAGAAAGGAGAGGCTGTGTTATGTATGGGTCCCCATTACTCCTCTGCCTCTGCCCCTTTCCAGGGAAAGATGATTTTGGGGGTCATACATAACATAAAAATATAGCTGGGTAAATTACAGGAATGTTTTTCACACCGGGGTTCTGAGTGACATCATAGATAACTCGAGTTTAGCTCAGTTGTCTGTATGATGTCACTCAGAACCCCTCGTTGAAAAACATCCCTATAATTAACTGTTACCCATCTATAATTAGATATTTTTTATATAATATAAAGTCTTTGGAGGAATAGCAAAAGCTGTCTCTAGCCCAGACCTAAAAATTAAGATGGCTAAAACATTTTATTATCCACAATAAACAACCCAGAACATCCAAATAAAGCCAAGAAGTGGTCAAGTTGGCCAGTGAGATGGCAAGTGATATAATACATCATGAAGAACCCTGCAAGGAAATGAAACTGGGCAAACAGCCAAAGGCAATGCAAGAGAAGAAAAATAAGATAATGTGAACAGGCAGTTAAGCAATCAGCGCATAAAAAGGCTAGATAACCAAGTCACCCACGCCCACACTAATAGCAGTCGTGAACATTACACAATGTAGAGATGCCAGCTGAAAAGATAATGCCTATTAACATGCTTCATCTTAAAAGAGGTCTCTCAAATTATGTCTGAGTAAGGAACATTGGGACAGACCCAGTACTGCATTTTAAGATAGAAGTCCATCCTAGGACACGTTGACAAGAAGGGAAATCTTTTTAAAAGTATTAAAGATTTTAAAAAGTTACAATCTCTGTAAAGGATCGAGGCTGATTTTATGGGTTTTGGGCAAGTATCTATACTACAGATGGCAAGCAGCCCAGGATGATCATCGGGAACACTCTTAGGTTACAAGCACCCATACTTCATCATACAATCTCTACAGAGACTTGTGGAAACAGAAAAGAATAAATGGGGGCATAAGAGAAATTTCACATGGTCTGCAAGGAACACCCGCAGTGTGATGAGGAAATTTCATGAAGAGGTAGGGGTTTTGCAATGTTTTAGAGCCCTGTTGTGTGTTGACCAAATTTACACCATGTTCATTCCCTCACAGTCAGACTCAAGTGCTTCTGTCTGTCTATAACTTAATCATGGTCACAAAGATATCTTGTAGATTCAAAACAAACTCATGAGACAAACTTCTGTCATCTATTCGATTTTCTTCTTTCAAAACTAATTTAGGTAAATCGTTTCTTCACAAAACAAAGTTTTTTATTAATTCCTCAAACTTTTTCTAATTATTTTCAATTAATTCTTCTGATGCACAATTGAAACATTTACAGATATGTAATCCTAATGCATTTCATGCATAAGTTGTGCTTCTTCAGAGAAACACAACTCTGTGAAGAAAGGTAAATCCATCAAGCAAACTCTACAGGCTCTTTTGCTTCACATCAACATACCTATTATGTATGTCTGCCATACTATTTCATCTGACATTCTTTAAATAATATTTTAATATTTAATAACCCTGCTGTTGAACAAAGGTAACATTCAGATACCACTCAAATCTAAAGAACTACCAATTCTAACCATGCAGTGAGTTTCTGTCCTTTAAAGTGCAGTGATCAACCAACAATTAAATATCATCACACAATACTTCATGCTTAAGCCAGGAGTCTCAACATGTCACTAGACCATGTCAGTGGGCCTCTGATTCTCAGTCCATCAAATTTGCAGTGTTAGTACCCTCTGTTTACCCTGTTCATATCATTAAATTAATTCATCGTATGTTACAAGCATTGTTACAATTCAGTACTCACTTCCCATCAGGTTGACCAATGATTTTAAATCTCATTAAGAATAATCTATAATAATCTATCACTAACTGTTCGCAGTCCTTGCTTTCTCCTGCGATTTACAACTCTTTTCCCATACCGCATATGCACTTTCTTAAAAGATGATGTACTTCCTGTATCCACACTTTGTATTAGTCATAGCATGTAGCTCTCAGACAATACTCAAGATACCAGAAAATAGCCAGATCACAACCCAGAAGAAGCAGCAACATGTATTAAATTGGGATGTCTGCAGCAGCAGCTCATAACGGTTGTATGCCAGAATATTGTATGCAGAAATCAACCTAAATATATTGTTTTAATTATAAATTTCAAAAATATAGTGCCTTTGGGTATAGATTTTCTAATATTAACCATAATAGGGTGATGGGTTTGAAAAGAATATTTAGGTCACAATATTTGTGCTAGACAATATTCTGACAAAGATATTGTGGCACTATAGCCTCATAACATGGACTTGTTCTGAAGGTCTAATATATTCCTCAATGTTTAATGATAGACATGGTGATCACATAATGCAAAGACACAGATATAACCCCAAGTCTTTGGGGGAACCAGGAACTCTTATGCAAGGTCACACAGTAGTTATTGTGGCCAAAACATACATCCCACAAACATTCTCCATCATTTGGCAAACACATGAACTAAATGCCCCAGCCCATTTTTACAGATGACTGTGGTTATGCACTAAAAACACAAATTGATGACCCCTTTTCTCAGCCTGAGCATCAGAACTAGAAAGGCACACCACCACATATAAACATACCCTTACGCATGAGATGAGGGAGTTTAACATCACAAAGCTAAGTCTGCTGTATCAGGTGATGTTGTGCAGTGGAACATCACTTTGTACAACATGGTGATGGGAAATCACTATCCCTTGCATTGGGATTAGCCAGAAGAAAACTGACACTACAAAAGGCAGATTTGCATGGTATGAGAACTACAAACACCTACAGCGACCTGTGGGAGGAAGACAGGGCAATATCACACAAGCGTAGAAAAAAGAGACCTAGAGGCAAGTGCTGTCATACACCTGTGATCAAGCGCATCACTAATGCCTACACTCACATGACTTCAGGCTGTAGAGGTAAACATTTATGAGTCATTTAATTTTTTATAACGTGTTTGTTACATTTTTAATATAACAAGAGCCTATGAACATAATTTCTCATTACATGATCATGCTTACACAATTTTCAGGCAATACAGGAAAGAGGACATCAATACAATAACAACAGAGAAAAGAAATTACTGTTAACTGTGTATCTGGAATGATTTGTCAATAATAATCTGTTAGGGTGATCATAGCACGGATCATTACAAAAATTGTCTTCCCCAGTACAATTAGGTTGTCACAATACAAATAGTCATATATTTTGTGTCTGTCTTCCATCTTGGTTGTGACTCCAAGAGCTAGTTGGCAGGGCTACTGACTAGAGCCTCAGGTACAGAAGGCTCCAACAACCTTGAACCCAGCACCTAGACTCTGGCATCTGTTAGTCCTACCCTGCCATCTTGTGCCACCCCATTCCTGGAGCTTTGGAAGTAGGCCTGAAGGTGCCCTGCCTGCCATCTGTGGATCCAGCAAAAACAACGCACTTCCTCTCCTGCGCAGTGCAAACCCGAGCACATCCGATGCATCGCCTCTGCTGCAGTTATTCTCCCAGAGAAAGGACTCTGCACCGTCCTCGCAGCCCGCATTGGAACCACCGTTATGCGAAGCATCATTGGCTCAGACCTTCACATCGCATATCTCACATCAATGGCAGCCTCGACTACGCAGGACCTCGAATCTCAGTTCTGCAGCTCCTCGGAACCAGCGCATCACCTAGGCTCTGTGATGCGCCCTCAAGGCGGGATCTCGCAATGCTCCACAACCCCAATTTAAGGCACTCTCATTCAGCGAGCCTAACTGGGTCCCTGTTGCCTGCCCGCGCTCCATTGCGGTTGGCCTAAGATTGTGTCTCTGTCCCAGTCCAGCGAGACCAGCTATCCATGTGCTTTTTTAATGCTATTTTCAATGAGAACTTTAAACCTGCATATATCCGTTTCTACTGATTGGATTTTTGTTGTTTTGTCTTGTATTATTAATTAAAACCTACTCTTTTGTTATAATCTGGTGTAGGATCCTTTTTGTGGTGTTCCTCAGGGTTTCCCCCTCTTTCACAACTTTTGAAGGCATAAACACAACCTTTGAATGAACTTGGGTGTGAATCTTTACTCCTAAGCAGATTATACTGTGGTGATGTTTCGACTTTCAAATTTAATTTAGCTAGATGGAATGTAGCCTGGATCTTTGAAGCTGTTTAAGCATGGTGAAAGCAAACTGGTTAGCTCATAAAGCTGCATAGACTGAATTTCTGTTGATTGGTACTTATCATTGGCTTAAACATCACAAGGCAGAATACTGATGCTTTTCCGTAGGTTTCTCTGAAGTAGAAATAAAGTACAAGGTAAAAACCCTAGGAGTAGATTTGATTACCAGATGACAATGGGAGGTCCAGTTCACCAGATAATTTATTCCACGAATTAGCATTTCAAACTCCCACCTATCACCAAACGCCTTCTTTCACTGGAGAAGCTTGTTTCCTTCTGGAAAGAAAACTCAAGACAACACGAGTGAGTTTTGGTGGTCGTGGTTTCCCAGGACTCAAACCACTCATCAAACGCCTCAGAGTTCAAGTTCTGATGGGACGTGAGCAGAATGTGTTCTGCCATCAAGGTCCCTCCATTTCATGTATACACTGGAATGTGAGCTGGGATAAAGTCCTTAAGTGTTCATTTGGACCCTGGCAGGTGACCCACCCGCCCACAAGGTTGGCAGAGGCTCTCACCTTCACGCCTTTGCAGATGACCACCCACAATATTTAGAAATCCGTGCCTGCCTAGCAGGGTTCTTAATGCCTACAATGCAACCATTAGAGGGGTGGCTGTAATGTGGGAACAGATTAATTACTGGCAGGCCACCGTGTTGGTTCAGCCCCTAGTCATTTGGTTGTTTTCACAAACTCATAAAGCAGAATTTTGTTGGTGTAAAACCAAAAAAACACTGGTCCTTTCACACAATGAGCTTTCCTACTGCTTTATGTGGGCCATGCTTTGTTTTCTGTGCAAGAGTTATCTGATACTTTACATTAACTTCTAAAATTTGCCTCTTATTTCAAATTACACTTAAGAATTTGTTTAACAAAATATGTGGGCTGCACATGCACAACAAATGTTAAATTGTGATTGTAGTATATCCGAAAACAATTCTGTTTTATATTAACAAAACACATAAATTCCAAAGTTTCATCAGTAGACACTTCATTCTATTGAAAAACATGAATAGGCAAAGTCACATGTCCTGACTCTAATGTGCCAACCAATGTAAACAAAGGCACAAATACTGTTTTCATGTGTTGCATATAGTAATTCTGTTTACTACATTAAAACCTGAAATTTTGTTTTGCCACTTCCGGGAAAAATAACAATTAAGAATCGCATTCTAACCAAGATGTGTATAGGAGATAAAGAAGAGAATGAGGGAAACTGTGTGATCTTTGAGGGTATTTCTTAGATGTAAAATAGTCCTCAAGTGTTCCACTGAAGACACTTCCAGGTAGGTGGGGTGATATTCCAAATAACCAATAGTGGTAGAGCAATACTCCACGAAGCAGAGCCAAAGACCACTCTGTATATTTTAAAGAATTGTTAACAGTACATCATGGAGATAGCTTCTTGAAGCTCCTAAATCATTGCTTTTTGCTTTCTTCGCAGGTTGCTTTGCTAAGAGCGCATGCAGGAGAACACCTGTTATTAGGAGCTGCCAAGCGGTCAATGGTTTACAAAGATATTTTACTTTTAGGTAAACATTTTTGGGAATGTTGTCAAAGCAATGAAATATGATTTTGTGCCATGCTACATTTGTATGGATGTGTGTGTGTGTGTGTCTATGCGTACTAGTGTGTGTGTGTGTTTTTCTCTTCCTGTCAAATTCATCTGCCACAAGGAAGGGACACCGCCAGTGGTGTAGCAAGTGGGTGGCGGGGTGGTGGTGCGTCCCGGCCGGCATGAGTTTTGAGGGTGGTGCCTTGCCCCTCCAGCCCCCGCTCTGACATGAGTTTGCCGTGGGGGCAGCAAACGCAGGAATCATCGCCAGCATACTCCCCTGCTCTTCAACACAGCTGTCGCGGGCGGCAAAGTCAGGGACCGCCACGTGCGGCATAGTGCCTAGCTACAGCACTGGACACCGCTTGCTAGAACCATGAGACAAACCAATTTATTTTCATTAATAAATATTAATATTATGCACAAATGAAAATGGCCAATGCATTTCGGCTTACAACTCCCTTCAACTATTTAACTCTAGGACCCGCTATTGCAGTGGTGTGATGAAACTCGAGGGGGGCCCTCTGCAAAGTACATGGAGACCCCCCCCAGGCCCAGCCAGGAGCTCTCAAGCCAGGGGATCGCCGCCCATGCACTGTTCAGGAGAGAGCCTCCTGGAGCTCGAGGGCCCCCCACACTGCGGGGGCTAATGTTACGCTACTGCGTTATCAAAGAGGTACCACACATACTCTAGTGGGGTACCAGTGCCATGCAACCAGACTTCAAAGGCCACTTACTATTTCCTTGACAACTGTGCTGAAGAATAGATATATGATTATTACTGTAAATAAAAGTGGTGTCTGATGAGGATGTATGCAAACAAAATCATGTTACTCCTCCAAATTCAGTGGGTGCATACCACCCCCTTTTACAACATTATCATGTGCCTCTTATAAAATATACATTAAATATCAAAATATACGTTTAGAGTGATAAAAGGCCCCTTGGTATTTAAAAAAATAAAGAAATATGTATGTATACTTATTTTGAAATTCAGTGATGTATAGGTATAGCTCATTCTGGTGGTAGCTTATTTTTTGACCAGTGTGAAAAATATGACTGTTTAGACACCATGGCGTTTTTTTTCATGCCCGTGTCCCTTATCGACCAGAGGATGAATCCACCCAAACGTTGGGTTTTCCTTACAAACCGAAATGCACTTCCTTGTTGAAAACACAGCCAGAAGCTTTCTCCTGACCATATCTAAAACCGGTTCACCTTTCTCGTATCCCTGATTGACCCCTCCACACCACCGCCCCCCCCCCCATGAGTCAGCCCCTTTCCTTGAATGTAAACATTCCAGACTTGAGCTGGAATTTCATATGTAATTTGAAAAAAAATGTGTTTGAAAACTGTGTCTAAAACTGCAGGCAATAGTTTTCCTCCACATGCTGTTAAAACTGAAGAGGCCATACCAATACAAATACCAGCTTCGTATGCACTGGTAAGGGTTAGGCAAGAGCAGATTCAACCAATTAAGTAGACAAAAACAGATTTTATCATAACCACTGCTCTGGATGTGAAGTGCAGAAGTGTATACGTACACCCACTCCAGGCGTTAGTGGAGCAAATTTGTGACAAGGAGAGAATGAATGTAATGCAGTCAAAGAGGGAGTGGGAGGTGAGAATGAACACATAGAAAATGGCTCTGTGTAAATTAGCACGAGATATTCAGCAACAGAAAACAGAAGTCACAAGGAGAGATGGAGAGTCGCCGTGGCTTAGTTAACAACAGTGCAGGAGGTGCAGTGTCACCAAGGCCTAGAGGCATGAGTGATGCTCTGGACTCATATAATGGTTGTTTTTTTTACTATCAAACTGTGGTGTTTAAACAAAATATTGGAGAAAAAATATTGTGTGGACAAAATTTCGTGCCAAGAATATCTAGGACAAACATATTGTGATGGTAAGTTTTTATAGGTAACCAAAGTTTTACAGTATCTAACTCCATATATATGTACCTTGACAATATATATGTCTTCAAGGTATGTAGATGTGGAGTTAAGAATATAAATCTATGCTTACCTATTTGCACTTACTTTCACAATATATTGGTCCTCCGTATTTTCGACACAATATTCTGTCCACACAATATTTCTGTTTCTGATATTCTGTCAGTGATCCCAAAACTGTGAATGGGGGGACTGTCATTCCCTGCACAAAGGCGCTGGGTACGCTTGCTATAATAATTGACTTTTATGGATTTCCCATGTAGGGGGCAAGGGTGTCCTTGTACACAAGCCTATGCTCCTAAGCTCCTACAGGTGGGACATAGCCACACTCTAGGGCTTAGTTTAGAACCCAGTAGGGTCCAGTTACTTCTTACCCGCTCACCAAAACTTTCAGCTGCTCTTCTTCAGTGTGGGATTACATGCAGGCAGAGGGACAGTTCTAATATAAGTACCTAGGCATCATTCTTTGGTAACATGGCAATTTCTCTTCCAGGAAATGACCACATAATTCCACGAAACTGTCCAGAACTTGAAGTGGGCCGTGTCGCTGTCAGAATTTTGGATGAACTGGTTCTACCATTCCAAGATCTCCAGATCGATGACAATGAATATTCCTGCCTAAAAGCAATTATATTTTTTGACCCTGGTATGTATATGTACTTAAACATACTATGTTATTTACAGCCAAACAATAACAATATCTACCCTAGGAAACAGGAAAAGGGAGTAAGGGTGGTACATTAGCTTCAATGTGGATGTTGTGCAAGCATGTGCGATCTCCAAGTAGCTAAGATGCTCAAACAAACGGAGCATCAAATGCACACTTGACTCATAGGAAAAGCTCTCACAGTTAAACCAGGGTCTGGATAGGCAAACCCAAAGTAAGCCTGAAGCTGGGTTCAAGCACCTGACCTACTCACAACAAAACACCTCGATTTTTGGAGCAACCTATCGACAGGCTTTGAAACTTCCACCATTGCAAGGGGCAGATGAAAATGGAGGGCTAAGCTTCATGTAAATCTGTCATAACATAATGTGATAGGAATTTGCTAGATTCTGGGTGATCACTGTTAACACGGGCCTCTGCCTTGTTGACCAAAAACATCCTCACTTAGAGAATAGTTGCCCTGGTTTGTGGTGCAAAGGACAAGAAATATAAATCCTCCGATGGAGTTTGCACAGGTAGCCCAGGATCTACAACCTGGTTTTCAATGTGCCACAGCAACAGTGAATTTCTCACAAAGTAGATTAGGAAAGGCCAGTGGGGATCAGGACTTAGCAGACGCTGCCCAAGAAAAACAACAGTTGACGCTGTACACTCTGGTGCGACCAAAAAACACAGCTCGACAATAAGCCATGAACTGTATTTAGAAATGTAAAATATAATCAACAGCAGACTGTGCAACCATTTACATTATAAACCTCAGCTTCACCAAAATACCTGGTTCCATACCTAGGAGTGTTCTTTCTTGAACACTGTCCGAGCACCTTGATGATCACCCACATTGAAGATGTGAGAAGCTTGAGGAAAATGGTGGACACAAAAAAATGGTAACAATGAGGTTTAGTGGTACAAAAAAAAATACATAGGAAGAGATTTGAGTGAAACAAAAGGAACAACCTCAGCTGAAGACGAGCAACAGGTGACACTCTTCGCTGTGATCATGGGAATACTGAATAGCCAGCAGTAAGTGCCCAAGAATTATCCACAATAACCCGCTGGTCGTAGTCTGCTTAAGTGTCCAGCGGTGACTCATGCCTCAATCAAGCACAGCCAAAGCCAATTCAGAATGCCCCCTAGTAGCTTTCCCTGGTACGGCAAAGGTAAGTGTAGCTGAATATGCCTAGATGCAGTGATGCCGAGAAGAGGCTACCACTAGTACAAGTGCAGGGGCATGGTGTGAGGGCATGGCCTGCAGGGAAGAATCCCAACATGCTCTGCTTTCCAGCACTGAGAAGTGTGAGTGTCTAAAATAGCCCTACTTCTCTTGAAGCAAACTTAAGTATGTCTCCTCAGTGACCCATTGTGAGCAAGCATGAAATTATTGTTGTTCGTCACTTAAAACATCTTGCTGTTCTCCATTGTGCATCAACAAAAGAGAGCCTGAACTCCTCACCAAATGTTCTTCTTATGCCGTCCTCTTCCCAGAATGACAATCAGACATGCCTGCAAATCCAGGAAAAGGGGGAGCATTGTATTCTGAATTTCCTGTGAAGCTTTCAAATCTGGGGATGACTTTAAGTTCCCTGATGCAACATTTTTAGCAGATTACTAGAATTTTTAATTTTTCTTGCAAAACAAGGTAATAACGTAATTTGCTTTTCGAATTTATGTGATTATTTGTGTTTTGAAAGGTCACAACATCAGGGCAAAGGCAAATTCAAAGACAACTATATTTGTTTGAACTAAAAGTATACTTGTATGCCATCAGAAATTAAAGTGGTTCTATTGTTTCATAATCATTGTTGTGATCAGCAGACAAGAAGCAACTCACACATTATGTTAATCTAATTTAAACAAACAGATCACCAAACTTGTTTCTCCTCTGTATAGTCCTACTAAAATACTGCTGAGCGTTAGTTAATAAAACAAGTAAAAACAACAAAACAATGTGTAACTTTGTAACCAGGAACACGTGGAAAACTGAACTAAGAAATTCAATTTAGTAACTGTGTAACTATGTAAATGTTGCTTTCGAAATATCAGTTAGATACAAACTCTAAGCACTCATTTACTTACAAAGACTGGATACTTTGTTGTTTTCTAACCACAAAGACACAAGCAAAGATCCTAAAATAATATATTTATTCTCTGTTTTTTCTAGATGCTAAGGGGTTGAGTGATCCTACCAAAATCAAACGTATGCGCTACCAGGTACAGGTCAGTCTGGAGGACTACATCAACGACAGGCAGTACGACTCCCGGGGTCGCTTCGGCGAACTGCTGCTTCTGCTCCCTACACTCCAGAGCATAACCTGGCAAATGATAGAGCAGATTCAGTTTGTCAAACTCTTTGGAATGGCCAAGATTGACAATCTGCTCCAAGAGATGCTTCTAGGAGGTTAGTATGAACAGTGCACAAACTATTAAATCTGAAATACATTTGTCCAGAACCGAAACGTGTACAGAAGAAAAGAGAAGGCTGAAAACAGCTGTTCAAAATGTTTGGCCACTAAGTTTCAGCCACACACTTAATCTGCTTTTTCAGACAGGATGTTTTATTTGATCTTTATGTGATACTGCCATAATTAAACTGTTTTAAGGCAGATGTTAGTTTTGCAGAAACAATTAGAACAACATTGCATTCCAGCTTCCCATTTGTAAGAATTGGTTTTATATTGCTGGGGCTTTTCATCAGGCAGCAAGGCCTTCCAGGCAATCAGTAGTTTGGATTTCCTCAAATATATGTCTCACTTCACTTCAAGTACAACTATTCACAAATAAAGTCAAGAGTAAGGGCCTGGTTAAGTTCTTGGTGGTAAGGATACTCCGTCGCACAGCGATGGAGTTTCCTTACAGCCAAGAATGTGGTCCGCCTGCCGAATTTAAATGCGGGCGGACCTTAGGGTTAATCACGGCTGACACTACTCTGTCTGTACTTATGAAAAATCACCTCCGATGCCCCTATGGAGTAATTGCTGTGCTGACCTGTCATTCTTCCCACCTAATTTAGATAGGCGAAATTGCAGTTTTCACTGCCTGTCACCACCAGGAATATACTGGTGATAAGAGGCAGTGCAAACTGCTAAATGGCCCCCTCGCCATGGGAGAGGACTCCCATGTTGAGGGACCCATTGTAATTTTAATTTTCGAAAATAAAATCAATTTTTTAAAATAAAATAAAAGAATCTGTTTGGTATAGGGCTCCTTCCTGGCGACGCAGCCCTGTCCAAACACAAAATGCATTGCCAATGCTTTATAAATGACTGCCAGCTTGGTGGTAATTTACTCCGTCCCCCTGGTGAAACAGCAGGCCATCTGACACTATTTCAATCAGGACCTAAGTCTCCCAGGCATGCTTTTGACTTTCTTTTTAGGTAGCGAGTTCAATATGTAATCTCAACTGAGGTGATGCAGTGATCATCATGCCCAAAGCAATATAATCATGAAATTAAAAAACAAAGTTCAGACAAAGTTAAACATAGTTCTTACGAAAAGTATTGCCTGAATACCAAAAGAAGGATGGGAAGAATAGAGGCTATCTTGATTAATTCAACTACTGATCGAAAAAGTTAAAAAAAATATTTTTGGGTCTCAAAGAACACATATTGCTGCAATATTCCATGGCACTCAAGGACACTGCTTTGTGTGTGGATGTGCTCCTTTTGAAAGAGCAAAATGCCATCCCTCACAGTGAAGTTAGGAAATGGCTGAAGTGGGCTGACCCCATGCCCCATGCAATATGCTGTAGTGGGCGGGAAAAAATGTGAATGACACAATAACAGACCAATGGATTAAGAGAGCCAGCTGAGAGCCCCTTTAAGTAGGTATATTATACATATAATTTTAGTAAAATCAAAAGCCCCTGCCTAAGGCCAGGCCTAATAAACAGTTTTACAAAGTGATATGTTTAAAAGCATTTATTGAAGACATTGTCATCTATGGGGTAGTCTCTACTGCCATTTCATGACTATACAATGTACATTCATCAAGGACCTGATTTGGTAGGCTGCATAATATTGAGTAAATATGACAACTTTTTTCCGAATGTGATCGATAATTCTGACAAACATGCAAGATTATTATCCAGAATACACCAAGGGTGTAGTCTTCCTCTGCTTAATTAATGTGTTCTTCACCTCAAATATTTGTGTAGGCATACTTTTAAAACAAGGACTATATCTGCTGTAGTTCAGCCTCTTTCTCAATGTATGGACATTTCTCTTATGGACTTTTAACAGACCTTCTCTGAATGGATTTTTCTAGGATCTACAAACGAGACACCACACGCGCACCATCCACTGCATCCTCACCTTGTCCAGGAGCATCTAGCAACAAACGTTATTGTTGCCAACACACTAATTGCGCATGGACAAATGAGTAGGTATCTCTTTTTGTAAAATTTGAAATGTATATTTAAACACTGTTTCCTGAACTGCAACAAACACTATATTGCCAACAGAGTAAAATCTGCATCAGTTTCAAAACAGCTGGTTCATAGAACTTTCCACCAGAAAGTTCTGATGTTTAAAGAATTTACAATCTCAGGCAACTGTAGGACTAAATTAGGTCTCATCTTTCTATGCTGACTGCCTTTTACTATCATGGAGAATACAAATCCTGCAACTAAAAGGCATTTCCTAATTCCAATAAAGCTTTGTGCTAGTGGGTCAATTATTGTCCTGATCTAAACCAAATGAACTAATGTAAAACCTTGGATTGTTGCTGATTGTTAGAAGGTTCTTTTGCCCTTTATGGCAATGTTTCTGTGTCACTGATGATTTTAAGCTGCATTACACAAGCACTTGTATTACCAATTTTAAAATGTGCACAAACAGTAAAATGTGCAGAAATTGAAAATTCATCAGTGTTCAAAAGACATATAACAAGGGAAGATTGAAAAGAAAGAGTGCATTAATAAAAACATTACCTGTCCACCACTGTAGCAGGACACAGCAAAACACTAGCATACCACTCGCAGTCACATGCTATAAACCTATGCTCCACTTTCCCCATCATTGCCACAGGTGCTACTTTCAGTGACTCACGATCGAATCCTTTCAACATCTTACAACCCCCACCAACTTCAATTGCAGTACGCAAAAGTCACAAAAAGAGGCAACCAGCCAATCCGGTAAACATAAGAAAAAGGGTGGTGTTATTGAACACAGGGTATGTCACGGCGCTAACCTGATCTCGTGATTGTAAATAGGAAAAGAAATATCAGTGCGGTGCAACAGGTGAGGGAAAACACCTAAACCCTCAGTGGTGGACACTGGTCCGTTTTGCACAAATGATAACAAGCCCTGTGCACACGCATTTAAGTTTTTACAACACAAAGTAAACGTTGTATACGAAAGATGACAGGAGAAACGTTCTTCCGGTATTCATTTAATGGAGTGTTGATTCATTTGCCAGCCAACACGTGTTTTGTCATTGGGTGTGTAACCCTTGACTTCTTCAGGGCTCAAACGCAATGTGGTAGGACTTCAGACCTTACAACTGGTGATAATTCCGACCCAGCGGGTCCTAAACATTGATCCAAAGCGGAAAATCACTTCTTTTCAGTAGTAAATCTTCAAATTTAGGCGTTATTAATCGTATATATAATATAATTCTCAATATATTTATTTCAGTAGTCAATCCCCATTAAGTTGTACCATGCCTTGGTATCGCATCCTGAACACGCGGTGTCATCCACCAGTAAATTAGCTCAAATTCAGGCGTTTTTAACGTATACTCGATTCTCTTAGTATTTATTAGGGTAGTCAGTCCTTATTTGATTCTAAATGCCTTAGTCTTGCATATCGAATACGCGGTGTCATCCACCGCAAGCCAGCTTCGGCGAGTACACCCGTGGCTCCTCACTCCGGCACCGAGTAAACCGGAGAACCTACAACTTAATGGGGATTGACTACTGAAAAAAATATATTGAGAATTATATTATATATACGATTAATAACGCCTAAATTTGAAGATTTACTACTGAAAAGAAGTGATTTTCCGCTTTGGATCAATGTTTAGGACCGGCTGGGTCGGAATTATCACCAGTTGTAAGGTCTGAAGTCCTACCACATTGCGTTTGAGCCCTGAAGAAGTCAAGGGTTACAGACCCAATGACGAAACACGTGTTGGCTGGCAAATGAATCAACACTCCATTAAATGAATACCGGAAGAACGTTTCTCCTGTCATCTTTCGTATACAACGTTTACTTTGTGTTGTAAAAACTTAAATGCGTGTGCACAGGGCTTGTTATCAATCCGGTAAACATGACTTTGTACAAGTGAGGGGGAATTTGAGGTGTGAGACAAGGCTACAATAGAAGCTGTATCCTTCACAGATCCCCCACCAGCCCACCCTTCCACCCACCATCCACCTGAACCATACCTGCAACCAGCAAGGAGAGTCTAATTTCTGCCAATTTCTACCAGAAACTGGTCTGCAAGTTTCTTTCCCTTCCTTTCAGTTTTCTTTATACATCCCTAGACCATTGTAAGTGACTACTAATATAAAAGTCTTTTACACACTCTCTTAAAGTTAAAATGTGTCAATCAAGTCCAATATGGGAATGACTATTGTAGAATAATGTTCTAAAGCAACTTCAGTTTAGAAAATAGTTCTCTCTATTGATTTTTTGTTCTCCTCAATATTTTTGCAGCTACTCCTGAAACACCACAGCCTTCACCACCATCGGTGTCCGGACCTGAGCATTATAAAGTGATCCCGGGTGCAATTGCTGCTATATCTAAACAACCAACGTCAATTCCTCAAGCAACCATCACAAAACAGGAAGCAATGTAGCTCGTCCTTGTACTAAGGAAAAGAAAAAAAATAACTATCGGGAACTCTTAGAAGACTCAGTTTTGAGAAACAGTTGAGACTCACATCATCATGACGAACAGAAAACAACAGATTGGACATCGTTGTGCAAGATCAGCAGATTGTTAAAAGATTTGTTCTAAAAAAAGGCACAATTAAACTACACAAAAAGTATCATCTACTTTTATGAATAGCAACCATCATCCTGTGATCTGTGAATAATAGGGAAACATAAAGATGTATCTATATTTTTTTAGCTGTTTATGGCCTTCTTTTAGTTTAGGATAATAATTTATATATATGAAATTCTAACTCTCCTGGCCTGTAAAATAGCAGTGATGACTTCTAATGAGGAATTAAGATTAATTTAATTTCATATGACATACCTATGATACGTTAAGTACATCTATCGTACAAAAACTGTCTAACAATATCTTGAAGACCATTTGGGTATACTCTAGAGTCTAAAACTTCATGCAAAATAAAATTTAAAGCGGACTAACTTTGGCTGATATTAGCAAGATGTCTTCTTTGAGCTTTCTGGGCAGGTTGACTGTTTGCTTTTTGTTTATTAGTCTAAAACCTAGAACATTTGAGGCGATTCTCCTCATTACCCAACAGATCAAGAAGTTGTGCCCCTGATTTATTTCCGTAGCCCACAAGCGTAGATCAGCTGCTATAAAATTAGATCAATTCATTTTTGCTTTTAAGACTCCCCATTACCTTTTCTACCTTTTAAACAAAAACCTCATTGTGATGACAGGCATTGTAGAGGTGCATGTATGGGATTCTGCTTACAAAGAGAGCCTCAAATTCTTTAATTATTAGATTGCCCCCACCTGGTCTCCCTGGTCTCACAGGAAAGGAAAAACCTACCTTAATATAGTTGGCTATGATTTGCTTGTGATCATCTTCATGCGACTGTCCTACATGACCCTTATTTTGGGAGCTTCAACTCATAGCATAACGTCATTAAGCTGTCCCTATTATGACATGTCAGTAATGGCACCCTGAGACCAAACGGGTACTATGGGGTCATCATGGCGGCAACAATCGCAAGTAGATTAATGCCCATTTTCAAGGAGTGCTGCCTCTTCCCAAAACGAGATGTATTTATTAATAAATGTCCCTGGGCGGTCAGACGGCACCGGGCACTCTTTCAGTACAAAAGATCTATACCATGAGACTGTCCACTTAAAGTACCAGTGCCATGGATGTACAACGGAAACCGAAAAAAAATACTTGTCAGGGAGTGTATGTCAGGGAGTGTATGTCAGGGGTATCTTTGTTACCGAATACCAGCATAAGCAGCTGCACTTGGTAAGCCTAGTCCAGGACTAAAAGATAATCAGGTTCTGGAGAGAAGTTATCCTAGCCTTACCATTGTTAATGTAAAAATGTACAAAAAATCAGCATTGTGGCATTTCCAGGAATAAATCTTTTTAAAGTCAGTGTTCCTGGCTAGTCTTACCTGCAGGGTTAAAACCCGCCTAGACATGACTTTTTATTTCACAGTGATGTACATTGCAGTGAATAATAAATGCAATTATTTATTCTTACATTAATTGGTAATTAAATGCTGTCACTAGCATCAGATAACATTTTTTTATGTAACAAAAGCATGAATCGTACACAGAGATGGCAAAGATGTCATTGCTGTCATTGGATAAGCGACTGCTAGCTTCATATCTTGTACAGTCAAAACTCAAACAGATGAGATAACTCTTTAAAGATGTGGCCTTTATTTGTCACCCAGTCAAACAGAGAGATCTGTTCCGCTAACAAAGATGCAATGTGCCTGATGGGACGCTTTGTCTTTGAAACTACAAAAGTCCTCCCATACAATCAAACTTAAGCTGCCATTGGGTTTTACCACTGATTCAAAATGGCCGACGCTGACTCTACTGGACACTGACTCCACAACCAGGAAACAAATTTGGGATGCCAAAGCAAAGTTGGCACATGACAAATGCTGCAACTACCACTGCCATTGATTTACAAGAAAGTACTGTTTTGTGGAACGGGTGAGACAGTTTGTGTGTTTTTGTGCTTTTGCCAAAACTGCCACCGGTGTACCCTTTTTTTGATCAAAAATAAACTTCTATGTTTGCAATTAAGGAACTTCTCCAAGGAAGCCAGAGATAGTGAACTGTCTCGTTTGTTGCAGGAATAAAAAAAAAGCGACTTCCAAAAGTGAAGACTGTGAAGCACAACATTCTGTAGGAGATCTTTTTCTACATGCATTGAGCACTTGTGGGAAACACAAACTCCATCTATACCTTGTCTATGACTCTTGAAACTTAAACTAACTCTTTTTGGCATGTTGCTGTAATGTCTCAAATAATGATGTTTGCACCAATGGCCCATTATACTTATGTCATCCATCTTTAGGAATCCCAAGGTTCTCAATTTTATTGTGTCAAGTGGCGGGAGAATTTCTCATTAGGTCTCACAGCTTCCTGCAGTATATAAAAGAAAAAAACACTAGAAAGCATTCTTGATCTGTGAAGAGCTTTGTGGAAAAAATGTTGGAATTGCTTCTGAGATCTGAAAGGCTGGTGTAGTACTTTAAGAACCTGCAAGTGGACACATCTGGTGGTTCATCATTTCAGATTATAGCACAATTTAAACACAAATCAATGTAAAAACGTTCCTTTTACATGGTGTCATCACTGTGGCTTTTTTAATGGTGGCCAACTGTTGTTTTAGAACTTTGAAGTTGTGATTAGCTTTAGCCACTGTTAAAGTTTATGTCCAGTGTTTCTTCTTAGTAGCCATATTTATGCCCAAAAAAGATAGTCCTTACATTTTGCCATATGGTGTGCAAATCTTGACTTGTAGATATTTATCACCGTTTTTTACTGGTAGCATTGGGTCCAGATTCACAAAGTTATTTGTGAAACAAACTGATGCCTATTTGTGTTAATCACGGCATTTACAGGTGCAAATTCGACACAGTTAGTCACAAAACATGAAAAAACGTAGAAAATTATGGCGCTTTTTTGTGATGTTACATATGGTTAAAACCACTTATTGGGGCAGGTGTTTAGCATTCCATGGTGGGGATATCTGCAAAGATTAATTAACAGAAGTTGGTGGGAATTCACAAAATCTTTGCTTATAGTACTCTGCCCTGAAAAAAGTCTGCCGTTATCTCATGTTAAGGGTGTTACACAGTTTTCACAGTGGGAAAGAAGGAACGCCGACAGAATTGGTCAGGTGTATGGGAAAGCTACAAACATTAGCAAGTGTACATGCACTCACTCATTGCAGTGTCCAATTTTTGACATGTACACCTGTTACATTCCAAATGCATAAATGTTTACGCATGCATGTTTGTAAACTCTAAGAAAGTATGAATTTTGTTCCAAGCATAGGCCAAACCCACAGGAGGAACCTACTTTCCGAAATCAGTTCATTGTTATTTAAAACTTAATTCTGTGAAACCTCTACAGGCTAAAATTCTCTACTCAGCTCACCCGAATACTCGAACATAGCATTATGCCACTGTAAAATAATGGAATGTGAAGAGGAAATGAAATGCAAATCTAGGGGGAACAAAGATGTTGGAAAAAGAGGCACGCTTATGAGAAAATGCAAAAAAATCCCTGTTTAATTTGCAGGAAGCAAGAGAAAGCATCTGCTTAGGTTTGCGTTTGTGGAGGATACAGAGGTGCTGGAGGCAAAGTGTAAGAAGAAAAAAGAAAGTCAAATTCAATTGGATTTCAGCATTGTGATGTAAGCAAAATGATCTGAGTAGTGGAATTGACAGGAAACAAACTTTGACCCTATAGTGTCATCATACACTATTTGGTTTCATGATCCATATACTAAGGTTCTGTTTCCAAGTTGTTGGATAATTTCCAACCTCTGTGGAAGCCCCTGTTTCTTCAGGGGTCAGAACTCTGAGTTGGGTGGTAGTTAATGCTTCCAGTACTTACCAGGTGTATTAAATATCTCACGCTTCATTAAGTTTCAACATGTCAAACCTGCCAAAAATGAACTGGGCAAAAGTGTATGGTATTTACAGTAGCATGTGATTAAGCACCAAAATCTGCATGTTATTCCCCAAAACTAAGAATAGGCTATAAGACACGCGGATAAAAGTGTGGTAAAGGTAGTCCCCAGTGAAAACGTTCCATGTGGTACAAAGCATGGCAACGGTGGTCACCAGTGAAAAAGTTAGCTTTTCAGAGAGCAGAGGCCATTTTGTTCTAACGTCTGCCATCTGCCAGACGTTTGTTATGTATTATTAAGATATACCGATGAAGCCACCACTGCCAGTAATTCTTACTTTGAGGCCAAAATGTGCCTTAGAGTGGGAATGAAAATAGGGTATTTAAAATATGGATTTTGGAATAAGTTATTGTAATTCTGAAGAAAATTGCTTTTTATAAATTATGTTGTAAACCATAGATTGTAAGTATGAGATTTCAATGGAACTGCTCTCTGTGCACCCTTTCCTCACTCACTACAATTGTTTCTGGAAGTTGAGTTGCATTTTTGACAATATTGCAAATTTCATTGTTATGACTTCTTCTAGTTAACATATTGTTGGATTACTGCCTTCTGATGAGAAACAAAAACATGTCATAATTACAGTTTGTGTAAATAGTAATGCAAAGTAAATATTCTACAACTCACTTCAGTTGGTGTATTTTATATGGTGTTCGATTCTGTTTGACAGTCAGAGGCGCTGTTAGAAATGGGGGTCTCTAGTTGGCAATGGTTTTCACCTTTGCCCAAGTAGTGACCCTTCTTCCCAGTGAGGGTAAGGGGGATAAAACTTCTAAAATAACCCTTATTCACCCTCTTGGTTAGCTTGGCATGAGCAGACAGACTTATCTCATAGGCAGTGTGTAAAGCATTTGTGCACACATACAGTAATAGAGTGAAAACACTACAAATGCCAGTTTAGAAAAAATAAGTAATCTTTATCTAAACCAAACAAGACCAAAACGACGAAAATCCACAATACAATAATAAAGATATCCTCACAAAGAATTTATTCTCAAAAGGAAAGTTTGTACTAACAAATAACTCCCCCTGGAGTTATCAAGACGTCATGAAAGATGAAAATCCCAAAGTACGGCGCCGACTGGGAGGTGCGCAGCGTCTGGCCCGGAGTCGCAGGGACCCCACAAAGAACAGTACCTTGGAAATGATGAAAGCAAAGACGGTGCACGGCATCTGGGAGGTGATGCTTTGTTGGCGCCGGGGCGAGAAAGCAAAAGACACACAATTGATGGACGGAATGGCACCGGGGGGGCGTTGATTTCTTATGACCGCAGGGGAGGCGATGTGAGGGATCCATACGACCCCAGGGGAGGTGAGGCCTCGGTTCCTTAACGCGAAGAAGGGGAGGTGAGGTGTCGGTTCCTTACTGTTGTCGGGGAGGTGAAGCGTCGGTTCCTTACTGGTGCCGGGGAGGTGACGTCACGGTGGCGGCGAGGCAGCGGTTCCTTACAACAGTGTGGTATCGATGGATTCAGGAGTCACCCACGTCCAGTATCGGCTCCGCGTGATGAAGCACCGGCGTCGGTGAAGTCAGGGCTGCGTTGCGAGTCAGGACGGTGTGTCGTGAGCGTCATGAGCAGTGTCCTCGGCTCCGGTGCAGGCAGCGGCCTCGGTGAGGGCTTCGGAGACGATGCGACGCAGCGTTGGCAGGCATCGGGCCTGCGGTGCAAGTCGGGGCAGTGCGTTGTGCTCTTTACGAGCTGTGCCCACAGCTTTGGTACAGGTTAGGGTGTCGCTTGCCAGTGTCGGTGTTGCACTTTCCCTCTGTGGCAGCTGAAACAGCAGTTCCAGTTGCAAGACGACAGAGGGGATGAAGTCTTTGTGTCCCTGAGACTTCAGAACAGGAGGCAAGCTCTACCTCAAGCCCTTGGAGATCTTCTTCAAGTTGGAGACACAGCACACAGCAACATCTTTACCCTCTCCTTGGCAGAAACATCCACTGCAGGCCAAACCCAGACAGCACACAGCAAAGGGGCAGTACTTCTCCAGTTTCTCTCAGCTCTTCTCCTTGGCAGAGGTTCCTTCTTGATCCCGAAGTATTCTAAAAGTCTGGGCCCCACTTTTTATAGTCAAAATGTCTTTGTTCTCTTATGGCAGAAAGTGTCTGTGCTGTGCAAAAAACAGTTTTGTCCTCTATGGCCCAGCTTCCTGGCAGTAGGTGGAGAGAGCATTGTCCAAGGCAGACCAGGCCCCTTCAGGTGTAAAGGAAATCTCCTTGTTAGAAATGGGGGTCTCTAGTTGGCCATGGCTGGCGCCAATGCCCAAATAGGGACCCTTCTTCCTAAGTCAGGGCAAGTGGGCTACCCCCTTTGATAACCCCTGCTCAACCCTGTGGTAATGTAGCACAAGCAGTTAGGCCTATCTCAGAGGCAGTGTGTGAAGCATTTATGACCATGCACAATAAGGCAGTAACGACACCACAAAAGGACACAACTCAAGTAGGTATAGAAAAATAGTATCTTTATCTAAGGTTTAGCACGAGACTCTCAAAAGCGTTTTAACCAGTCACAATGCACGTAAATCAGTAGGGACTTAAAAAGGCAATAACGTATTCACCAGAACGTTGCACTGACTGAGTTCAAGGCCTGGGTCTACGCGACCCGTTGCGCACCAGATACCTACCGTTGGACGGGGACACAGCACGTAGCTTCTCGAAGAAGCAGAGACGGTGACAGGCAGACTCCCAGCGACCACAGTTCTCGACTGCAGTGGTCCGCAACGTGCACTCACAATGATTCGGGCACTCGGGGACAGGCGGGCTCCCAGCGGCAGCAGCACGCAGCTGCGGCGGCCCAGGCTGGTGGTGGCGATGACTCTCGTCGTGCAGCTCCGTGGTGGGCTCACAGCGGCAGCAGCTGTCTCATAGCTGCGGCGGCCCACGGGACGACTCACGATGATGCAAAGTTGGCAAAGATGCGGGCACTCAGCGGCAGCAGCTCTCTCTTAGCTGCGGCGGCCCACAGGACAAATCACAATGGTGCAAAGTTGGCAAAGGTGCGAGCACTCAGCGGCAGCAGCTCTCTCTTAGCTGCGGCGGCCCACAGGACAAATCACAATGATGCAAAGTTGGCAAAGGTGCGAGCACTCGGCGGCAGCAGCTCTCTCTTAGCTGCGGCAGCCCACAGGACAAATCACGATGAGGCAAAGTGACACAGATGCGGGCACTCAGCGGCAGCAGCTCTCCCTTAGCTGCGGCTGCCCACAGGATAAATCACGATGATGCGGAGTTGGCAAAGGTGCGGGCACTCAGCGGCAGCAGCTCTCTCTTAGCTGCGGCGGCCCACAGGACAAAGGATGATCTCGACCAGGCTGGCACAACGGCGGGCACTCAGCGGCTACAGCTCCCTCTTAGCTGCGGCGGCCCACACAGATTCAGCGAAGGTTCCAAAGGTTCAAATTAACGCGGGCGCTCAGCGGCGGCAGCTCTCTCTTAGCTGCGACGGCCCACACTGATTCAGCAAAGGTTCTGAAGCTTCGAATTTAAGGCGGGCGCTCAGCGGCGGCAGCTCTCTCTTAGCTGCGGCGGCCCACACAGATTCAGCGAAGGTTCTGACGGTTCAAATTAAGGCGGCCACTCAGCGGCGGCAGCTCTTTCTTAGCTGCGGCGGCCCACACAGATTCAGCGAAGGTTCTGAAGGTTCAAATTAAGGCGGGCACTCAGCGGCGGCAGCTCTCTCTTAGCTGCGGCGGCCCACACAGAGTTCACAAGGGTTACCAGTCCGCGTTCCTCACAGTAGAACTAGAGGTTCCGGATTACTCAACGGAGGCCTCACCTGCAAGTAGAATCCCTAGCACAGGAATTCAGATGGCTGACGGGGTGAAGTCTAATGTCCCTGAGACTTCAGCAGGAGGCGCTCTCAATTCAGGCCCTCGGGTAGTTTCTTCGGCAAGCTTGGTGAAAGTTTCAAAGTCCTTTCCTCTGTCCACGCGGACAGAGTTTCGTCTTGACATCCAGAAGGAACACACCTGAAAAAGGTTTCAGCGCAGCGTTTTATACCTAAAAAGTCTTTGTTCTGCAGTCACAAATCACTGCATCCACCCAGAACCAGTTCGGTGGGGTCGGGGAGCACTTGGTTTACGAGGCGACATCCTGCCCTTTGAGAATCTGGGGGTCTGCTATCAGACGCCCAGTGGGATGTGGAGCCATCATTCACCTTGCCAGGCACAGCCCTGCTCAGATCAAAGAGTCACCCCTCTCTATACTCTAAATGCCGATCTCTCTCTTCAGCCAGGTCTGACCCAGCTGGCCCTGCTGCTCCAAAACCAGACGGCCAATACACATGCTAGCAAAGCCTACAGGACAGCTTAGGCCAGAAAATACCGCGTTTCTAGTAGAGGCATTTTCGAACACGGGCTACGCTAATAATCCTTACTAAAAGATGTATCTCAATGTTCTGAGCTTAAACATATCAAATTCGATGTTCCTATCAAGTTCCTGGGGGCAGGTAGGATTAGGGCATGTAATACTCAGCCTGCCCATTCTGGCCTATGAGAACGGATAGCCTCACAATAGTAAACAGTGAAATGGAGGGTAACTCGCTATTAGAACATGCTACACAGACATACTTTAAAAGCTGCTTCGGTGGGTAGCGCAAATCAGCGCTTCAGGCCCACCAGCAGTATTTGGTCTACCAGCCCTGGGCACACACAGTGCACTGATACTAGGGGCTGACAGGTAAACCAAACGAGCCAATCATGGTTATCCCAATTCATACAGGTATCTTTACACAGGGAGCATTCGCGCTGTGTCACTGATTGGCAGTGGCACAGCGCCCAGAGCATCTAAATCCAGCCAACATAAAAGGTCAGAAGCGAAAAGAGGAAGGGAGACCCGCGCCAATGATGCCAGGTCTAACACGCGTCCCCTCCAGCTGAAATGTGGGGAGAACTAACCATTCCCTTGGGAGTTCTCATCCTAAGGCGGAAAAACCTGGACAGACCGTCAGCATTGGCGTGTTCTGTACCAGAGCGGTGTTCCACCGTGAAATCCATACCCTGTAGGGAAATGGACCACCTCAACAACTTGGGATTCTCACCCCTCATATGCATCAACCATCTAAGGGGCCTGTGGTCTGTCTGAACCCGGAAGTGAGTCCCAAACAGATATGGTCTCAGCTTCTTCAGCGCCCAGACCACAGCAAATGCCTCACGCTCAATTGCACTCCACCTCTGTTCCCGGGGAAGTAACCTCCTGCTTAGGAAGGCTACCGGTTGGTCTAGTCCCTCCTCATTGATCTGTGACAGAACAGCCCCTATACCATGCTCTGAGGCGTCTGTCTGGACAACGAATTCCTTTGAAAAGTCGGGCGCCTGAAGCACGGGTGCGGTGCACATGGCAGTCTTCAGGGCGTCAAAAGTGTTCTGACAGGTGTCAGTCCAGTTTACCTTCTTTGGCTGCTTCTTAGAAGTCAGCTCAGTCAAGGGTGCAACAATGTTGCCATATCCCTTGACAAACCTCCTGTAGTACCCCGTGAGTCCTAAAAAGGCTCTCACCTGCGTCTGAGTCTTGGGGGGTCCCACACGAAGATAGATTCAATTTTGGGCTGAAGGGGCGCCATCTGGCCGCTCCCCACCTGGTGCCCCAAATACACTACAGAACCCTGCCCAATCTGGCACTTACTGGCTTTGATTGTGAGGCCTGCCTTCCGCAGTGCCATCAATACCTCCCAGAGGTGGTGCAGGTGGTCCTCCCAAGAGGAGCTAAACACCGCAATGTCATCCAGGTAGGCGGCACTGAAGTCTTCCAGCCCAACCAACACCCTGTTGACCAGCCTCTGAAAGGTGGCAGGGGCATTCTTCATTCCAAAGGGCATCACCCGGAACTGGTAGTGCCCATCGGGTGTGGAGAAGGCTGACCTCTCCTTTGCTCCCTTGGTCAAGGCGATCTGCCAATACCCAGACGTCAAATCAAATGTGCTGAGGTATTTTGCAGCCCCTAACCGATCTATGAGCTCATCAGCTCTGGGGATGGGGTGCGCGTCAGTCTTCGTGACTGAATTGAGGCCCCGATAGTCCACGCAGAACCGAAGTTCTGGGGTGGTACCAGGCGCTGCAGCTTTTGGTACCAGGACCACTGGACTGGACCAAGGGCTGCTAGAGGACTCAATCACCCCAAGGGCAAACATTTTGGTAACCTCATCCTTAATGTAGGCCCTTACCCGGTCAGTCACTCGGTAAGCCTTGTGCTTAATGGGAGGACTGTCCCCGGTGTCCACATCATGGACACACCAATCAGTGACACTAGGTACCAGGAAGAACAGATCACTGAATTGCCCCAACAGTTGGCGACAATCACCCTGCTGCTCAGGGGTCAGTGTGGTGGAGAGGACCACACCCTCCACTGACCCATCTCGCTCCCCTGCACACAGGAGGTCAGGAAGGGGCTCGCTCTACTCCTTCATCCCAGCATTTGTGGCCAGAAGCATGCCCACTTCAGACCTCTCAAAGTGGGGCTTCAGGCGGTTAACATGCAGGACCCGCAAGGGGTTCCTGGGAGACTGCAAGTCCACCACCTAGGTAACAGGACTCTTGCGCTCCACCACCTCAAAGGGGCCGGTCCACCTATCCTGGAGCGCACAGGGCTCCACCGGGGCCATGACCCAAACTTTTTGTCCAGGCTGAAACTCGATCAGAGTGGCATTCTGATCGTGCCAGCGTTTCATCTCTTCCTGGCTGGCTTCCAGGTTTGCCTCAGCAAGTTTCCTGAAACGCCGAGTCTGGTTCCTGAAGGCCAGCATGTAACTAAACACATCCTGGGGAGGTTTCCTGAGAGATTGCTCCCAGCCATCCTTGACCAGACTCAGAGGCCCTCTTACCGGGTGACCATAGAGCAGCTCAAAGGGACTGAACCCTAAGGACTTCTGTGGCACCTCACGGTAAGCAAACAACAGGCATGGCAAGAGGACATCCCACTTACACCTCATGGGCTCACCTAGGCCCATAATCATGCCCTTGAGGGTCCGGTTGAATCTCTCAACCAGCCCATTACCCTGGGGGTGGTAAGGAGTGGTGAACTTATACGTTACCCCACACTCCTCCCACAGAGATTTCATGTACTTGGAGATGAAGTTAGTTCCCCTATCGGACACCACCTCTCTGGGGAATCCCACACGGGAGAAAATCCCCATCAGTGCCCGTCCCACCACGGGGGCCATCACTGTCCTGAGCGGGATGGCCTCAGGGTATCTGGTGGCATGGTCCACCAAGACCAGGATGAACCTGTTGCCCATGGCTGTCTTGGGATCCAGAGGCCCCACAATATCAATGCCCACTCTCTCGAATGGGGTGCTCACAACGGGAAAGGGCTGGAGTGGGGCCTTAATCTTCCCCCCACTCTTCCCACTTGCCTGGCAAGTCTCACACGTCCTGCAGTGAGCATCTGAGCTCCTGCGCATCTGGGGCCAATAGAAGTGGGTGACCAGCCTCTCAAAGGTCTTGGTCTGCCCCAGATGTCCGGCCAGTGGCACATCATGGGCCAACCCCAGTAGGAAGGTCCTGAAGCGCTGGGGTACCACCAGCACACGGGCTGACCCAGGCTCAGCAACCTTAGGATCGCTGTAAAGGAGGTCGTTCTCCCAATAGATCCAATGTGACCCTGTCGGGTCACCTGCTGCCTGGGCGGCGGCCTGCTGCCGCACCCCCTCAAGAGAAGGGCAGGTTCTCTGTTGCTCGCAAAATTCCTCCCTGGAGGGCCCCCCTTCCTGCTGCCAATGGGTCAGCTCTGGTAGGTCCCCCAGTTCGGCCACTTGTTCCCCTGTAGGTTCCAGGGCATCCCCCTCAAGGTCTGCTCCCTCCGGGACCGTGGGAACCGCGGGGGCTGGTTTCCCACACCCCCTACCCCTTCTCTTTGAGGCAGGGGCCTGGGCCATACTTTCAGGCTCCAGACCCTCCTGAGCATCCTTCTGAGCTGTCATGGACCGAGTGGTCACACACGCCCACTCAGGCAGACCCAACATTTCCAAATGAGACTTTCTCTCCACCGTAGCCCACGGGGAGTTCTCTAGATCATTGCCCAACAGACAGTCTACAGGCATGGCGGGCCTCACAGCCACTTGAAGAGTTCCTGAGACCCCCCCCCCACTCGAAGGGAACCTGAGCCACTTCACACTGGCTCTCTGAGTTGTCCGCTGACACTACGGGGCAGAATGCATGGGGGACAACCTGCTCTTTGGACACCAACCGGGAGCTGACAGCAGTCACTCTAGCTCCAGTGTCCCTGAGAGCCTCCACCCTATGGCCATTGATGGTCACCCACTGCCGGTACTTCTGAGTGTTATTCGGCAGTGTGGTGTTAGGGACCTTCTCAAAGTCTCCTAGCGAGACAAGGGTTAACTCTACGGGATCCCACCTACCTTGGACCTCTACCTCCCCCCCCCCAGGGCTACACTGGCAATCTGGCGGGATGGTGCACGGGGGTGGTGCACAAGGGGATGCATTGGGGTCTCTCTGGGGACACTGGGGATCATAATACTGGTGGCCCACTTGACCACACTTGAAACAAATGAGTGGCCCCCTCTGAACAGGCCTACCTGTCGGGGACACTGGCTTCTTCTCAGGGGGAGGCTGGGACACCACTGCTTGGTTCCCTTGGGAATTACTTTGGGGCCCTCTCTGGAACTCCCTCGGCTTACCCTTGTCCCCCCCCACTTCTCTGCTGGGGACCCTGCCCACCTCTGGCGAAGTCTCCCACAAAACCTTTGCGGACCCGGGTGTTCACCCAGCGGTCCGCCTCCTCAGCAAGCTTCCTAGGGTTAGTCAGCTTGCTATCAATCAGGTGCTGGCGTAGCTCTGGAAAACAGTTATTAGAAAAATTCTCCCACGCAAACAAATCATACAATTGCTCGAAAGTTTCCACTTTGCTACCCTTTACCCAGCGATCCATTGCTCTGCAGAAAAAAGACACATATTCAATCCACGTGGTACCCTCTAACTTCTTACAGGTCCTAAACCTCTGCCTGTACATTTCTGGGGTCAAACCATAACGGGTCATCAAAGCTTCTTCCATATGGGCATACACCATCCTGCTCTCCTCAGGCAGGTCCAACAGGGTATCCCTACCATCACTCACAAAGCACCCCCACAATCCCGCTCCCCAATCCTGCTCAGGGACCCGGTGGGACACCATTGCTATCTCATATGCGGCAAACCATTGCCCAATATCCTCACTCTTGTGAAAATCCTTAATGACATCCTTAGGAATATAAACTCTACTCTCAGGAGTTACTAAAGGTATGCTGCCACCAGAGGGGAGACCGGTACACTCCTCGCCCTGATCTCTATCTCCCTCAACATTCTCTCATGTTCCATTCTCATTTTCTCAAGTTCAATTGACAATCGATTCTTCTCAATGTCTAACTTCTTACTCTCAAGGTCCTTCTGACCTTCCAATTTAGCCATCTCCAAACTATGCCTCCTATCTCTCTCCCTGTCCTCCAGCTCTTCTGGGGTCAGGCTCCTTTGGGATACACTAGTACCTGGATTGGAGGGTGTTCTATCTCCCACCCCTCTACTGCATCATCCTGCTGCCCTCCAGCATTCTCTTCCTCATCCCCAGCGGACTCTCTCGCTTCCCACCAGGCCTTCAGCGCCTTGTGGTACTCCTCCTTCCTAGAGAGACCTATCACGGGGACTGCGAATTGCTTACAAAATGACTTCAGCTGTTTGGCAGTATAGGTATTTAATCTTTCCTCCTCAAAGGCGAGATCCTCCGAAGCATTGGATGTTGGCCTTCCCATATTATCAGTACTCATGGCTGCGATCAACAATTCAATACTAAAACAATAAACCCAAAAAAAAATTCGAAAAGGGAAAAAAATCTGCGCGTGTCTGCGCTTTGGTCTGTACTCACTAGTGGTGTCTACCAGTTATTGTACGTGGATCATAAATGCAAGTCCTGATCCTCACTGCTGACCGCCAATGTTAGAAATGGGGGTCTCTAGTTGGCCATGGCTGGCGCCAATACCCAAATAGGGACCCTTCTTCCTAAGTCAGGGCAAGTGGGCTACCCCCTTTGATAACCCCTGCTCAACCCTGTGGTAACGTAGCACGAGCAGTTAGGCCTATCTCAGAGGCAGTGTGTGAAGCATTTATGACCATGCACAATAAGGCAGTAACGACACCACAAAAGGACACAACTCAAGTAGGTATAGAAAAATAGTATCTTTATCTAAGGTTTAGCACGAGACTCTCAAAAGCGTTTTAACCAGTCACAATGCACGTAAATCAGTAGGGACTTAAAAAGGCAATAACGTATTCACCAGAACGTGGCACTGACTGAGTTCAAGGCCTGGGTTTACGCGACCCGTTGCACACCAGATACCTACCGTTGGACGGGGACACAGCACGTAGCTTCTCGAAGAAGCGGAGACGGTGACAGGCGGACTCCCAGCGACCACAGTTCTCAGCTGCAGTGGTCCGCAACGTGCACTCACAATGATTCGGGCACTCGGGCACAGGCGGGCTCCCAGCGGCAGCAGCACGCGGCTGCGGAGGCCCGGGCTGGTGGTGGCGATGACTCTCGTCGTGCAGCTCCGTGGTGGGCTCACAGCGGCAGCAGCTCTCTCCTAGCTACGGCGGCCCACGGGATGACTCACGATGATGCAAAGTTGGCAAAGATGCGGGCACTCAGCGGCAGCAGCTCTCTCTTAGCTGCGGCGGCCAACAGGACAAATCACAATGGTGCAAAGTTGGCAAAGGTGCGAGCACTCGGCGGCAGCAGCTCTCTCTTAGCTGCGGCGGCCCACAGGACAAATCACGATGAGGCAAAGTGACACAGATGCGGGCACTCAGCGGCAGCAGCCCTCCCTTAGCTGCGGCTGCCCACAGGACAAATCACGATGATGCAGAGTTGGCAAAGGTGCGGGCACTCAGCGGCAGCAGCTCTCTCTTAGCTGCGGCGGCCCACAGGACAAAGGATGATCTCGACCAGGCTGGCACAACGGCGGGCACTCAGCGGCTACAGCTCTCTCTTAGCTGCGGCGGCCCACACAGATTCAGCGAAGGTTCCGAAGGTTTAAATTAAGGCGGGCGCTCAGCGGCGGCAGCTCTCTCTTAGCTGCGGTGGCCCACACAGATTCAGCGAAGGTTCTGAAGCTTCGAATTTAAGGCGGGCGCTCAGCGGCGGCAGCTCTCTCTTAGCTGCGGCGGCCCAGACAGATTCAGCGAAGGTTCTGAAGGTTCAAATTAATGCGGGCACTCAGCGGCGGCAGCTCTCTCTTAGCTGCGGCGGCCCACACAGATTCAGCGAAAGTTCTGAAGGTTCAAATTAAGGCGGGCACTCAGCGGCGGCAGCTCTCTCTTAGCTGCGGCGGCCCACACAGAGTTCACAAGGGTTACCAGTCCGCGTTCCTCACAGTAGAACTAGAGGTTCCGGATTACTCGACGGAGGCCTCACCTGCAAGTAGAATCCCTAGCACAGGAATTCAGACGGCTGACTGGGTGAAGTCTAATGTCCCTGAGACTTCAGCAGGAGGCGCTCTCAATTCAGGCCCTCGGGTAGTTTCTTCGGCAAGCTTGGTGAAAGTTTCAAAGTCCTTTCCTCTGTCCACGTGGACAGAGTTTCGTCTTGACATCCAGAACGAACACACCTGAAAAAGGTTTCACCGCAGCGTTTTATACCTAAAAAGTCTTTGTTCTCTGCTGTCACAAATCACTGCATCCAGCCAGAACCAGTTCGGTGGGGACGGGGAGCACTTGGTTTACGAGGCGACATCCTGCTCTTTGAGAATCTGGGGGTCTGCTATCAGACGCCCAGTGGGAGGTGGAGCCATCATTCACCTTGCCAGGCACAGCCCTGCTCAGATCAAAGAGTCACCCCTCTCCATACTCTAAATGCCGATCTCTCTCTTCAGCCAGGTCTGACCCAGCTGGCCCTGCTGCTCCAAAACCAGACGGCCAATACACACGCTAGCAAAGCCTACAGGACAGCTTAGGCCAGAAAATACCGCGTTTCTAGTAGAGGCATTTTCGAACACGGGCTACGCTAATAATCCTTACTAAAAGATGTATCTCAATGTTCTGAGCTTAAACATATCAAATTCGATGTTCCTATCAGGTTCCTGGGGGCAGGTAGGATTAGGGCATGTAATACTCAGCTTGCCCATTCTGGCCTATGAGAACGGATAGCCTCACAATAGTAAACAGTGAAATGGAGGGTAACTCGCTATTAGAACATGCTACACAGACAGACTTTAAAAGCTGCTTCGGTGGGTAGCGCAAATCAGCGCTGCAGGCCCACCAGCAGTATTTGGTCTACCAGCCCTGGGCACACACAGTGCACTGATACTAGGGGCTGACATGTAAACCAAACGAGCCAATCATGGTTATCCCAATTCATACAGGTATCTTTACACAGGGAGCATTCGCGCTGTGTCACTGATTGGCAGTGGCACAGCGCCCAGAGCATCTAAATCCAGCCAACATAAAAGGTCAGAAGCGAAAAGAGGAAGGGAGACCCGCGCCAATGATGCCAGGTCTAACACTCCTCCATCACTCTAAATGCAGCCCAGGCCTATTCAGCCCAGTCCTGACTCACCCTGGAAAGGCAGGACACACCCCCCCAAGTGGCTGTCTAAACAGAATGCCATCCCTAGCCCCTGTCAATCAAAAGCTAGACATCAATCCACAAAACTAGCAGAGGCACACTGGATGGCAAAGCAAGAAAATACACAAAGTGGTATTTTAAAACCCTGAATATAAAAATCATCCTTACTAAAAGATGCATCTTTATATTCTGAGTTCAGGCATACCAAACTCCACTTTACCATCTTGTTCCCATGGGCAGTTATACTTATAAGTTGTTATAAATCGACTCCCTATTCTATCCTATGGGACAGATAGCCTTTCAATAGTGAAAACGAAATTGGTAGTATTTCACAACCAGGACATGCCACACACATCAGGACATGTCCTACCTTTCGCATACACTGCACCCTGTCCACAGTGGTACCCTGGGCCTACCTTAGGGGTTGACTCACATGTAAGAAAAGGGAAGGTTAGGGCCTGGCAAGTGGGTGCACTTGCCAGGTCGACATGGCAGTTACAAACTGCACGCAGACACTGCAGTGGCAGGTCTGAGAACCTTTTGCAAGGCTGCTTGTGTGGGTGGCACAATCGGTGCTACAGGCCCACTAGCAGCATTTTAATTACAGGCCCTGGGCACACACAGTGCACTGGAGTAGGGACTTAGTAGTAAGTTATATAAGCCAATCATTGAAACACTAATCCATAATAACAATTTACACAGGGAGCACTTGCAAAGTGCCCCAAGCATCTAGACCAGCAAAAACGAAATCCACCACACAGTAAAAATACAGGAGGCAAAGGCAAAAATACAGGAGAAACACGGTCTAATAGGCGCACACTGTAATATTTCCAACAGAAAAAATATGGGTTTTCCACTATCAAGTTACTGAGGCATAATAGATACATCTGTGCAGAAAAACATAGACTATTCCAATAAGTGAAAAAGCTTCTGGTTGATTGGTGAGTTTGTGTATGCAGTTTTTTGGACGGGTGAGCAGCAGAGGAGCGTCGCCCCCCTGCCAGCAGAGTTAAAACAAATAATAATAAAACGATAATAAACTTCGGTTTATTATTGTTTTATTTTGTTTCCAGGCCGAGTCTTGGGGGTGGGGCTAGGGGGTATGATGGGCATGAAGGGAGTGGTGGGCACTCCCATCAGTGCGCATGATGGTTTGGCCACCCGTCTCAGGCCAGCCAAACCGTCATAAGCACTGAAGCTCTCTCCAACCCAGCTATGTTGCTGGGTTGGAGACAGCAAAGTACAGGCACCAAGTCTCCCTGGGAGCGCAAATCCTTGACGCTCAGGCCAATCCTGAAGCTGCTCTCATGCATGAGAGCAGCTTCAGGATTAGCTGCAGGGGAGGCTGGGAGCCTGTGCCTGCAGTGGAGCCACGAGAGGAGCAGAAGACCCGCAATGTGGCGGGCTGCATGCGGCTGGTAAGTTCTTTCTTTTTTGGCCCTTTTTTGTTGTTGTCGTGGTCTCCCCACCTCTCCTCCGACACCGGCCCCATCCCTCTCCTCCAATACCGGCCCCTACTGTGGGTGAGTGGATGACTGTGAGAATTAACCCATGTATGGATGGATTCAGGGAAGTATCAATAGGCAAATGGATGGATGAAAGGGTGAGTTCATGAGTACCTGGATGGATGCATGGATGAGTGAGTAATTGGATGAAAGTATAAATACGTGAGTGATGCATGAATAGATGACTGGATGAGATCATGCAAGGATGCATGGGTGAAGGAGTGCATGAATGGATGAGACACTGTGGAAGGATCAGTGGTTGAATGGGTTGATTAGTGAATGAATGGGTATGCCAATGACATTTTATGAGTATTTCGACCTCTACCAGATACGGGGATTGTCCAACAAGCTGGCCCAATTTTACATTTAGCCTCAAGAGCCCAGCTGTTTTTGATTATCTATCATGGCTTTCAAGTGAACATCACGACAGATGTGCTGTTGGAAGTTTTCAATTGTACTCCATGACATCCCTCAAAATCGTTTTTGAAAGGGAGCATATCAAATCAAAGTGGCCATGTGCTTTATGCAAGCCACCTAGAAAACACCACATTTGCATTCTGTGGTTTTCCAAGAAGATAATCACCCCAAACTGGTCTGCACCTGCTCACAATGCCAAATTTAGAGCATGCACTCATGAGTGGATCCTAAAACCCAGAAAGCAGACACCAGAGCATTTAGTAGGTTGGCACTCACAACCATCATTCACAGACACCCCTAGGGCTTGAGGGACACAGAAGGGCATCAACATGAGAGCCACAGGACTAGTGAGGAGCAGTGCATCGAAAACTGGGTGGGTGATTGTAAATTGATCTCCGTCAAACATCGTACAGTATACAAATTGAATAGTAGAGGGGAAGGGCATAGTGATGTGCTACTTCATATTAACCTTTATCATTCACTATCCATAACACCCCATCACCTAGCCATACAGCATCCTAATTATTTTGATATCATCTCTGTATCCCTTCTAAAAAGTCAAAAATCAGTCCAATATCACATAATTTTTTCCACAGCAGGCTGCAATCAATTGGATTAAATGCTGTTTCCAAATCAGTGTAACAGCAATGCAGTGGTTTCTTTTTCCTTAAAGCCATTAATGCCAAGCTGTTCATAACAAATATATTATGTACTTTGGAAATACCCTTTGCCAAATCAGGTCTGGTCTTTCAGGTGCTTTCTGAGTATCAATTTCCCTATCTAAGATGTTGAGATATATAATGTCAGCTAACAGTTTGCTGGTGGACAGATCATATCTAGCTGTCAATAACTAACTCTTCCTAAACACTTAGATCAGATTTGAGCTTTCCTGTGCTGAAGGAATTCTAGGTGCTACCATGGCTAATCACATGACAGGTGTAAAAAATCTCATACACAATATAAAACATCCAAACAATGACAGCAATTCAATCCTGGTCAATGGCCCAGGAGTTGTTCAATTAATTGATCCTTGACTATACATCCTTTGAGAGTAATTCATCAGTCCATTCATCTCCAGCCATCAGCTCATCAGTGGGCTTGATATCTTGAACACTAATTGGAAGACCTTTATTATAAAATATGGAAACACATGCCTCCCTCTTCAGTAGCTCAATCCCTACTAAATCCTCACTGTATTTTAATTCTCTCAATCCGAGAGACTACTTTCCAAAAGTATTTAATATCTCCCTCACATTTAATTTTGGACACAAACATCCATGAGGTGCCTGCCACAGGGTGCAGGGATGTTTAAAAACATGCCTTTTGGCATTGGGGCTTGTGCTGCAGCCCTATTCCGGGCCGCAGAACAAGCCTCAATGCCAAAAGGCATGTTTCCAACCGCCTCCACATCGGTCGGATCCTAATTAGGCGGTCGGGACTGCCGACTACCTGTCGGACAGTCCCTTTACCATAACGATGCCCGTTTGACGCTCATCCGATCGGCATTGTAATTAGGGCCTTAGTTGCTGTGCTAGAGCAGCAATACACCAGGAGCAAACATAAAGCCATAATAGTACCATGAAAAAGCATTTGAGTGTATAGATGGGGGGGGGGAAGCTTAATCTTAGTAAGAAAAAAGTGTTAGAGGTGCCCTTTTAGTTGCTTCTCAAAGAAGAGATGTGGTTTTAGTTCTAATATCATGGGGTTGAGCGTTCCAAGCAGATGTCGCAACACCAGAGAAGGAATGTTTCTGAAGATGAATAGTTTTGATGCAAGGAACTTCCATGTACAGCAAGTCATATCAATTCAAGTTCAATTTTCCAAACTTTATTCAGTTCATGTCAAATAAACTATAAAAGCATTGCATCAATACATTATGCAATTCTTTAAAATCGTCCATTTCACAGTATAACACTGATTGAAAAAATTACATAAAAAACTAAAGTTTGTATAAAAATTGCTAAAATATATCTAATAAATCACCTTTTTCACTTAATACATTACAGATTGTAATACATTACGGGCGTCAAACTCCAAATCGCATGGTAAGATCATAAAGCACTTAGGCTAATCCATTACGTTTCCTAAGTCATATATTCTGAGCTTCAATCAATCAATCAATCAATCAGGGGTTTGTAAACCACACTACTCACCCGTTAGGGTCTCAAGGGACTGGGGGGGCGGGGGGGTGCAGTTCCGTTGGGCTCATTTGAAGAGCCAAGTCTTGAGGTCCTTCCCTAACTGTGGCAACGTGGGGCTTTGCCGGAGGTGGAGGGGGAGGTCGTTCCAGGTCTTGGCTGCGAGGTAGGAGAAGGACCTTCCACCCGCTCCATTCCTGTAGAAGCATGGGATGGTAGCCAGGGTGAGGTTGGCTGAATGGAGGTTTCTCTTGGGGGCGAGGAAGGAGAGACGGTTGTTGAGGTATTGTGGTCCTATGTTGTGGAGGGCCTTGTGTGCGTGTGTGAGCAGCTTGAAAGTTATCCTTTTTCGATGATGAGCCGGTGCAGATCGCGGAGGTGTTGGGTGATGTGTTTGTGCCTGGGGATGTCGAGGATTAGTCTGGCTGCAGCATTCTGGACGGTCTGGAGCTTTCAGAGGAGTTTTTTGTTGATTCCGGCATAGAGGGCGATGCCGTAGTCTGGTCTGCTGGTTATGAGGGTGTGTGTTACCGTTTTTCTGGCTTCGGAGGGGATCTATTTGACTGTTTTACGGAGTATGCGGAAGGTGTTAAAACAGTTTGAAGAGACGGCGTTGATCTGGCGGTTCATCGTGAGCGATGAGTCTAGTATGATGCCGAGGTTACTTGTATGGTCTGTAGGGGTGGGTGGGCTTCCGAGGGCGGGGGGCCACCAGGTGTTGTCCAAAGCTGATGGAGTGGAGCTGAGGATGGGAACTTCTGTTTTCTCTGAGATGAGTTTGAGGCATCTGTTCTTCATCCAGATTGCGACGGCTTTCATCCCTTCTTGGAAGTTGTGCCTGGTGACGTTGGGTTCTTTGGTGAGGGAGAGGATGAGCTGGGTGTTATCGGCGTAAGAGATGATGTTGAGTCTGTGGTTTCTGACGATGGTAGTGAGGGGGGCCTTGTAGATGTTGAAAAGGGTGGGGCTGAAGGAGGATCCTTGGGGTACTCCGCATCTGGTATCTGTCGGTTCTGAGAGGTAGGGTGGGAGTCTGACTCTCTGTGTTCTGCCTATGAGGAATGAGCGTATCCAGACAAAGGCCTTTCCTCGGATCCCGGCATCTTGAATTCTGGTGGCTAGTGTGCGGTGGGAGACGGTGTCGAAGGCCGCTGATAGGTCCAAGAGGATGAGGGCTGCCATTTGGCCCTGGTCGAGGAGGGCGCGGATGTCGTCAGTGGCGGCGAGGAGGGCAGTCTCGGTGCTGTGGTTGCTGCGGAATCCAGAATGGGAGATGTCTAGGACATTGTTGGTTGCGATGAAGTATGCTAGCTGTGTGTTGACGGCCTTTTCGAAAACTTTGGCTGCAAATGGAAGCAGCAAGATGGGCCTGAAGTTCTTGAGGTCCGTCGGGTCTGCGGAGGGTTTCATGAGGAGGGGGTTGACTTTGGCGTGCTTCCAGTCATCGGGGAATGTGGCGGTCTCGAGGGAGCAGTTGATCGTTCGAAGTAGCTCAGGTGCGGTGGCTGTGGCGGCCCTGTGGAAGATGTGGGGAGGGCAGGGTTCTGAGGGTGCTCCGGAGTGGATGCTCTTCATGGTCTTTTGGGTGTCTTCTGTCGTGAGCAGGGTCCAGGAGAGTAGGGTCTGTTGGGTGACATCGCTGGGGGTGGGAGTTGGAGTGGTGAAGAGGTCTTGGTCGTCGAAGTTGTCATAGAGAGCCTTGGTCTTGAGGTGAAAGAAGGAGCTGAGTCTGTTGCAGAGGTCTTGGGAGGGTGGGATGTCTGTTGTTTCGCTGTCTGGTTTGGCAAATTCCTGTATAATGGAGAAGAGTTCCTTGGAGTTGTGTGCGTTGGAGAGGATTCTGCCTTGGAGGAAGCTCTTCTTTGTAGCTTTGATGAGTTGGTGGTGTGCTGTGGTGGCTGCTCTTTAGGCGGTGCATGTTTCGGGGTTTTGCTGTTTCTCCAGGTCTTTTTAAGTCATTGGCAGGAGCGCTTGGATTCTTGGAGTTCCATGGTGAACCAGCTTGCTTTCATGTTGTGTCGTCCTGTGGCCTTCCGGAGGGGGCAAGTGTATCGGCCCAGTTGGTGATCCATCAATGGAGGTTGCTTGCTGCAGGGTTGTCGTCTGGCATGGTTGGGGGAGGAGTGCTGGTGAGGGTGGATGTGAGGTGTTCTTCGGTGATTTTGTTCTAGCATCTGCGTGGGAGGCGGTGCGCGTGCTTGAGTGCGGTGGGTCTTATGAAGGAGAAATGGATGCAGTGGTGGTCAGTCCAGAGCAGGTCCATGGTGTGGCTGAAGCAGATGCTGTTTCCTCCTGCGAAGATTGGGTCAAGTGTGTGTCTTGCTGTGTGAGTGGGGGCAGAGACAAGTTGCCTCAGTCCTATGTTGGTGAGGTTCTCTAGGAGGGCGGTGGTGTTGGGGTCGTCGTGGTTGTCCAGGTGGAAGTTCAGGTCTCCGAGCATGTAGTCTGTGGAGGCGAGGGCATAGGGTGTGATGCGGTCGACAATGGTGTTGGTGAACGGAGCGCGGGGGCCAGACGGTCAGTAGATGAGGGTTTCGGGGAGCGTTGTTTTTGGTGTTGGTCTGGATCTGGAAATGGAGATGTTCCATGGTGGGGGAGGCGTCGTCCGGGTCAGTGGTTGTTATGCGGATGGAGTTTTTGTGGCTAATGGCGATGCCTCCTCCTGGGCGGGTTGGGCGGTCTTTCCTCAGGATCTTGGATCCGTCGGAGATGGCGGTTGCGATGTCGGGTCCGGAGCTGGTGTTGGTCCAGGTCTCCGTGAGGGAGGCGACGTCAGCCGTGTGAGAGTTGAGGAGGTTGCAGATTTCTATGGCGTGTCTGTGCAGGGAGCACACGTTGAGGAGGATGCAGTTCAGTGCTTTGTGTGTGCCGGCATCTGGCCGGCTGGGGGCTACTGCTGGGGTCTGGAGGTGGGTGAAGGTGCAGCGGCAGTGTCAGCAGGAGATCGGGCCCTGGGTGTTGCTTGGCGTTGAGAGCTGGCAGTTGTTGCTGCATCCGGGGTTGAAAGCGTGGAGGGTGCTGGGGTCGTACCGGTGGCTGGTCAGGGGCCGAAAGTCTCTGGCGCTGGTCGCGGACGGGCGAAGACGGGCTTGCCTTTGGCACTCAGCGGCCACCATTAAGTAGGGTTCGGGGGAGGGCGGTCAGTTGGGAGGCAGGAGCGGGAGTGACACGCTGGGGGTAAGGGGCCACGGGCAGTAGCTGTGGGGAGTGCGGGAAAGGGGCAGAACAGAGAGAGAAAAATAATGCGGAAAGAGCAAAGAGAAAGGGCAAAACAGAGGAGCAAAAGAGAATGGCAAAAACAGAAAGAGCAAAAACAGAGGGAGCAAAAGAGAGCAAAAACAGAAAGAGCAAAAGAGAGCAAAAACAGAGAGAGTGAAAGAGAGCAAAAACAGAGCGAGCAAAAGAGAAAACAGAGCGGAATAGCAGAAGAGCAGAGTGCTCTTCCACTAGACCACCACGAATGAGGCGCAGGCAGGGGCCTGCGGGAGGAGGAGGGCCTCGAACACCTACCTGGCACGGAGCTCGGGCTCAAGGGCAGTCCCTCAACGGTGGAGCTGCATGGGGGAGAGCAGTGACACTGACCAGGAAGGTCAGTGGTCTTGCTTCCTTGCACAGCCTGAAATGGTGTCGAGCTTGGTTATTAAGTAGATTTGTTCCTGTTTTAGAGGGACAGCAACACAGTTTGAAATGGATTCTAGCTGCAATCAGCAGCCAATGGAGAATGCATAGAATTGGCATGATGTGGCCACATTTTTTCGCTTGTGGGGCAAATCTGGCTGCTGAATGTAAACCTGCCATGAGCGAGGCAAGTGATGCTTGTGGGGTACCAACTAAAATAGCATTTCCAAAGTAAGTAAAGTATAGGTTGGTGATGTCCAGCAGTGGTCACACCAAATCTTCATGGGATGAAACCCCCCATTCTCCCTATCTGAGGTTGGTAGGTTTGAAAGTAGGAGAAGTAACTCATTGTCATTCTGAAAAGCCTATTTGATTTTCCTGGGTATAAAAAAGCCTGTCTCAATCAAACATGGTGAACGCTCCTGGCAGATCAAGAAGAATGAATAAACAAGAATCTACTTCACGTAATATGTGATGGACATAGTCAAGGATTTTCAGTGGCTGCTTCAAAGATACTTCATAGGCATTAATCAGATTGTTACTTTGTAAGCATTTTCCATGTTTCCATGACTATGATCATGTTAAGGTGTGTTGCATGCATCTTTCCATAATGTTTCCTGGACGGGGAATTACTTTCTGATGGTATTACTTCTTGTTTTAGAAGATAATGACATTATCATCAGTGATAATTTTCCCAGTGAGGGTAATCCAGGGATGTGGCTTTCACCAGTGGGTGGCAATTTCTCCTACAATAGGCAGTAACGTACTCATTGCACTGTTTCCCATTTACCACATCCTGACAAAGTAGAACTCCATTGATTCTTATGTAATGGATAAGTCCAACCTATTGTTACCCCTAAAGTGGGGAAAAGTGGAAATGTTCAAAATGCCATTCTTCAAAAAGAGTGAACAAAATGGCGGGTGACATAGACATACAGCTACATAACAGTGATGCACGACCTGATTTAGAGTAGATTATTAACAGGAAATCTACCAATAAATGGTAAAGAAACAATCTGTAGCACATGCTGCTTATTTGCCCTATTTGGAGGGAGGTAGGTGGCCTTTTGATAAAATATTCTGCTTCCCATCCTGCCAATGTAGAGAGAACTCCATCAAATATGACTGTGGTTCAGCCACCCAATCTAGGGAGGCTGATTCAACACCATGTCTGGCAGAGTTGCTACTGTCAAAACTAGGCCGGAGCGAAATTTTAATTACATCGGAGTAATCAAAGTAGTTTCTGTAATTTCTTGTTACTCGTGATGCGAAATTACTGAAAATTATGTGATAACTCTGGTTCACATAGTAATTGCGGGCAATAAAACTTACACAAGAGCATAGGAACAGAGCGTGAGCAGCAGCTGCTGTCTGCTGCTGTTCCTGTTCTGGTTGCATTTAGCGCAATATTCTTAGCACATTTGGATGGAAGGATGCATTTTGTGCTAAGAAAGTAGAACAAAATGCAGGGTTATTCTCCTTGCATGATTCTGCATAATGTCGCATAATTTTACTGCAATTTTGCAAAATTATGCTAAGGCATAAGATGGCAAACTGTCACTGACAGATATATACAGTGACACTAACCTGCTGGGCAAAACTCCCAGCAAATTAGTGCATCTACATATGTGGGTTCTGGCAGCGTATCCTCACAAGGGGGTACGTTTGCAGTGCCCACATTTGCTGAAGTATTCCACAACATTAGTGGTAGATTCTGCCACAGTCTTCACCGACAAAATACAGACCATTTGGCAGATAAGCTTCCACCACATTGGTGAAGAAGTCAATATGTGGGAGATTTTACTACACTACATTGGTGTGAAGAGACCTCTGCTGCAATGGAGGATTCTAATTTTTCCCATCTACATTCTAAATCATGCCATTGACACTAACCAGAGGGCAGAAGAGATCCGAATGGTGGGATGGAATTTAGAAAACCAGCAGGATAGAGTCCGATATATGGGGTGAAAAACAAATATTAACAGAGGATTAGAGCAAGAAAACTCACCCTATGGGCAGTGCTTCATGTGTGGCTGTGGTTTCCGGTGCTCAGCACCGGCACTTAATTGTCAGCACCGGTTCTAGTGACAGCCCACCACATGGTGGTTCCCCCTTTTTAATTTTGAGATGAGCACAACAACCATGTTTATTAAGTCAATATATGTTGAAAATGAATAATACCACCCTCTAATGTCATTATTGTAGCCTTATGTGGCCTGAAATAGTCTGAACTGTCACACTTGTAGGGTGCGATGATTAGGTGTTCTGTTGGTGCTGTCATTGGCAGCTCTGGCAAGGTATGGGTGGCGCAGGCTGAAGTGGCCCTCAGAGAAGGGCCCTGGCATTCAATTTTTTACAAATTGAGCACTGCCTATGGGGAAGTTAAAGTGGGAAGTGACTCAAAAACCAACAAACGGGAATTAAATGTGGCACTGTGCGCAATAGGAGTGGAAAGTGGGCTATATTGTGGTAGTTGCCCCCCTTTGCATAGTGGAATCTGTGACCGTAACCCCTGAAAGAATTAGTGTTAGCAAAGTCTGTCAACTGACTAAAGAGACCCCAAGTGACCTGAGTTTGAGGTTCAGTCATGTGTCCAGGAGAACCAGGGGGTATCACAGTGCAACACCTTTTCAATGTTTTATGTAAAGTAGATATCTAAAAAGTGTTGTACACACACACACGTTTATGATGAATCCTTTTGTTAATTACAAGGCATCGAATAGTAAAAATAAACTCATAGGCTATTTAGCCTTTTAAGCAGAGGGATTCACTAAAGGGTCTTGAAATGTACCTATGACCATGTGAAATTACCAAGAGCTATACCCAACCTAGCTCTATATTGTCTCAAAGAACCAGAGGCACAAGTGAGACAGTGTGACTCCATAAGGGGTGTGGCATTGTGATAATGGTACTTTCATCACTGAATAATTGCAGAAAGTAATTTCGCAATTTATCAAATTTCTATGATTTCTGAAGCTAATGAAAGATTCACCAGCACAGAGGTCATCATGCAAATATCAAGCATGCTGGAAATTAACATAGCTATCCTTTAAAATAATTGTCTCGAAATTATTTGAATATAAGTGATAGACCAGAACTGAAAAACAGGCATGTGCACGATCTCGGGTGGCAGCCGATGGATTTAACAAGGCTGGTCCACACACCACCAATCATTAACCATTATCATACATTTTCCAAAGCAATAGATTTTACAGCCTTCTTGGAAACTGTTTGCTTCAAAATATAAGCAATCAAGTTTATCTTAAATCAATATAGTTCCTGCTTTTGTTCCTGGGTGCTTCTAATCTATGTTGTAAAAAAAAACCTCTGCACACTTCAGCAACCAGAAAATGATAAACACCCAAGGTAAGAAGAAGACATGAAAACCCTTGACTTACATCCAATCAGTTCAGCAATGTCACTGAAGAAGATACTGCGGAAAGGTCCTTGTGGAGTTGTTTGTCTCTAAACGTGATGTGAACTCTCTTCACCAGAAAAAAAGTGTGTTTTATGTCACTCAGACAACTACTATTCCAGGTTTAAACTTTAGAGTTCACCTCAATCGTCTCACAAGGAAAACCAAAAATACAGAAAAGTAAATGCAAGGTAAGAAGAAAGAAAAACCGGAGATATAAAAAAAAAAATCAAACTACACACAACATAAATTTTCAGATGGGGGTCATGGGAAGGTGCACACCAGCACCAGTGCCGATGTGTGGTTGTTATTTAGGCACTATTTACACCTAGGTATAAATTTTTGCGAAATATGAAGGAAAACAAACAAGATAACATATACACATCTGAGTCTGGTGGCTCAGTGAACTAATGCGTGCACTTCAGGACAAGAGATTGGCCAGAAAATTAAAATATCCTCCACTGTGTACCAAAGCACTGATGGTACCAAGAACGCAAAGCAAGAGAACCCATCCAAGTATCTTTCCATTCAGCCTTTCACCCTTCCATCCACCTGCTTGTATCCACTACTTTGCTTTACATTCTGCCATCCATTCATTCGTTCATCCATCATTCAATCTTTCCCATTCCATCCATCCTTTCACACATCCATAATCTATGCATGAATCCATCCACCCACCCATACATACATACATTGACTTATCCATCTATCGATAAAGCCTTTCATCCACATATCCTCTGATTTCACTTTACTCTACCATCCTTTTGCCTGTCTATCCAACTATCCATTCACTCATCCATCTATTCACTAATTTAATCACCCACCCATTCATCCATCCTTCCTACCTTTCGCCAACCCTACCTTCTTTTCACTGTTCCTTCCATTCAATATTCCTTCCTTCTCTCCCGTTTCTATTTATCTTTCTTTCTTCCTCCTACTTGCTCTCCTATTGACACTGGTATTCTTTTATAGCATGGGTACTCACAAACATTTTTCCAAGGGTCACAAAGTATGGTCTCCGGTGTGCCCGAGGGCCGCATCGATGCCAGCAGGGTGGGAGTGGTGCTTTGCTGGAGGGGGCATGGGGTTGGCATTAGAGAAGTGAGCCAACCCCAAGGTGTAGTCAGTGAGTCATGGAGTTAGTTTTAGGTTTTCATTTCACATTACCCTCTAGATTAAGCCCCTTGTCTCTAGAAGAGTCATAGATTTGACAATATTTTGTTATGCAATATTTGAATCGCTATCCCTCCAACCGCACCTTAGGGTAGGCCTTATCTACTTGGTAGCACTACCTTGGGAGAGCCAATTGTAAAAAAAGAAGTCACTTCATTATTGATTGAAATGAAATAGAATTGCACAATGTGAAACCAGAGAACCTAGAACCTGGCAAAGTTGTGTGATCTTTGGCAATTGTTTTATTTCTCTTTGCCTTCTATTTCCTTATTATCACATGTAGGAGCACCTTGAAATACATGTGTTCAGGATATGCAGTGTACAAAAACCTCTTTTGTGCTTGAGTTAAGAAACTATTATGTTGTCCATGTATAATAACAACCAAGGCCACCCAAAGGGTTCATTGTGGCAATTGACTTGCCTCTAAGTTAATTATTGGCATTGTTGTAGGGTGGGAGAAGGCATTTATGTTTCTTTTTTCATTTTTTAAAACTATCACTTGTAAATAAATACTTCTCAATGCACTGAAATAATCTGATGTAATAAAGTGAAGGATTTCTGCATGTTAATGAAATACACTTTTTGCATTTTGAAAAGAATTTGTCATATTTTTAAGTGTTTGTTGCAAGATGACTTAAAAATTATTGTGTTTCTAAAGTTATGTGCTGCAGCATACCTTATTTGCTTCTTTTCTTTTACTTCAGTTACCTTGAAAATAAACGCTTCCCTGTTTATTTAATATATAGCTTAATGTTAGTTCTCTCTCAAGTAAAATAAAGCCCAGAACGGTCGTTCAGCAGGTGGCTGCATGTGAAGGTTAGGAGGGCCGCATGCGGTACCCGGGCCGTATTTTGAGTGTCACTGCTTTATACCTTTAGTTATGAGCTTTTGACTCCCAAGTTTCAGTCAGAAGTAGCCCATAAAGAACCCCAACCCTGCTGCTAAAGTGGGGGGTTCATGATGCCTCTGCCTCAGGAATCTGTGTTTGACTAAATGGTCACAGGTTCGAATCCCGGTGGGTTCACTCAATTTTCATAATTCCAAGTGCAACAGAATGTGTAGGGTTGGAAAAAGATAAACATGTTATTCAGCATCATAAGGCACCAAGGTATAAACTTGTTCTTTACAAATACTCGTGTAGGCGGTATTTGCGTCTGAATTGTGTGTTTTTGTCCCTAGCAATGAGGCTTGTCAAGGCAATGATCATAAGGTGGTACTTGCTGGGGCAAGCACAGAAGTGAGAGTCCCAGTGTATTTCTTTCTCTTTGTGAATGTTCAAAAAAACGTTTTTAGGAGTAGGCAGTACTACCGTCCTTTAAGACTAGACAACTTCAAGTGTACAGGACTAGCCTGAGTGTTGAATTTCCCATGTCTTATTTTGCCCTTCTACCCACAGAAACCCAACTCTTGCTAGTATATTTCTCTAAAATGTCCAATTCGGTAACTGCATCCCCTCCCTGTCTCCCAAACTTGAGCTCTGTGAGCTGCTCATGGACACACATACATGTTTCCTACCATGAAGGTGACAAAATGGACAAGAAGCATCTATCAAATGGAAACATAAACAAAAGTGATACCTGAGGGAGTCAAAGTCTGCTGAAGTACTTGGAATGAACCATTGCCTTCTCTCCTTCTCTAAGTTAAGAATTTGACGTCTCGAAGTGTTATGTTAAAGAAAACACTGGGTAAGTAAAGGGAGCGGGCACGCTCTGGGAGGCCTATAAGGCCACCGTTAGAGAGGTAATTAACTCTGGCGAGGTAAGGCAGAAACGAGAGAGGAAGAAACATGTGAAGAAGCTAGAACGGGACCATCCGCGGACTGGATGAGAGATAACTTTCTTCAGCTTAATGCAGAAAAATCAGAAATAATGTTGTTTGGAGAAGCAGCGGTGAGGTGGTCCCCTAGATGGTGGCCAGAGGAACTAGGCCCTGCCCCAACTCCAAAACAGGTGGTAAAAAACCTAGGAGTCCGTATAGATCACAAATTAACACTGGAGGAGCATGCCACCATTACTGCTGGCGCATGCTTTCACACACTCAGTCTCCTTCGAAGAGTCTTTCCTCTACTGCCACTCTCTACGCGGAAAACCCTGATCCAGGCATTGGTCTTAAGCCGCCTGGACTACTGCAATGCTTTGCTGATTTCAGCTAAGGAAACCTCCTTAAAAAAACTGCAGGTAGTCCAGAACACGGCGGCCCGCTTGTTGACCAATGCCCCTCCCAGAACAGCTTCTCTTCCTCTACTCCAAAAACTGCACTGGCTTCCGGTGCGGAAGAGGATTAAATTTAAAATCTGTTGTATTGTTTACAAATCTTTAAACAATCTGGGTCCTAGCTATCTGACAGATAAGTTGGCCAGATATATGCCATCTAGGCCACTCCGGTCAGGGTCCAAAGCTCTCCTCCATATTCCACGCTTTAAAAAGGCTTGCATGGGCGGCAAAGCCTTCTCCCACCTAGCTCCACTTTACTGGAACCAACTCCCCATTCATTTACGCCAATACACCAACTTCCTGGTTTTTAGAAAGCTGCTGAAAACCACACTGTTCTGATTCGCCTCTCCTTGGTTAGTAATGGCAGTCATAGCGCGGAGATACCCCTGATGGGGTGATTCGGGGCTTTACAAAATAAATAAATAAAATAAGAAGTTAGAAGCAGAACATGCACACTGCCCTACACTGGGAGCTGCACGCACCCAAGCTGCAAAAAGAGAACAATGAAAAGCTACCCTACTTGGTGATGTAAACTGAACTATCTCCTCAAACAAAAAAGCAGTATGAAACAGGGGCAAGGCTGGGAAACAACTAGTATGGGAACAGAGACGTTTTAGATAGATTCATGTACCCGAGGTGGGAAAGTTGTCAGGGGCTCAAGAAACAGCAGAAACATTTTCTGATTAATTCCAAACCAGTCCCACAAAGTGGTTAACGAGAACATAGTGGGACTTCCTAGAAGAGGAACTCAATGAGGGGGAGATAGGAAAGGAAATCACACAAAAGGAGATTGGAAAAATGCCTGGACCCAATGGCCTCCCCATAGAATTCTGTAAATAAAGTTCCAAATAAGATGGTTAGGCCGCCACACCCCATATACAGGCAGGCGCTCCATTTTCAGACATTGTCAATGGATCTATGGACGGCAACAATAACGCTAATAAACAAAGCCGGGAAACCCCGGGATGCTCACGAGTCCTATCAACCGATAGCCCTGCTTAACGCAGAAGTCACAAACCTTGCAAATACACTAGCAAATTGATGGCAGGCTGTGATTACTGACTTGATCCATCCAGATAAGTCTGGATTAATTCCACAGCAATCTACCAAGCTGAATCTAAGACGCCTATATAACAATATGGCCCCGGTGACGGGAGTACACGAACCGATAGCAGTGGTGTCTCTAGGTGTAAAGAAGGCATTTGACTCAATAGAGTAGCTATTCCTCTTTGCCATTCTGAAAAAATGGGGTTAGGACTCATATACATTGCATCGGTACGACTCCTGTATACGGCACCTCTGGCAACAGTGAGAGTAAATGGACATTTCCCATCAGGAGAGGCACGCTTCAGGGATACCCTCTGTCCCTCATGCTGTTCATCCTAGCCATCGAATCACTGGCAGGATGGATATAGGTCGATGCACAACATAGTACAAAACAATCTCAGATTACAGCAAACTGTCCTTGCTCTCCCCCCCTCCCTGTCTCCCTGGCCCTCACCCCATCCTCATCCATGTGGAGACAATATGGCGGACAAGTGAAAATGCAATGAATGATGGACTGTACCTATTCATAGGTAAAACAAACGGTTGGCTTAAATTTGTTCGCTCTGTATGGGAGAGGAAGATGGTCATGAAAGTGATGCAGGGATTGATGTTTTGTTATAAAAAAACTCAATAAAAATATCTTTAAAAAATAAAAAAGAATCTGATGTCTCCCTTTGTTCCTTCATGCCATAAGTGGACACATGGTCTTCAGTGGTAGCGCACTTACTTACTCATTCGGCAGCCCCCCCCAGTGTTCCGGTTCAAGCCTCATTCCACTGCGGCTGATGCCGATTGCGTGGAGGGCTTTGGTGGACTGGAAACACTTGGTATTGACTTCCGGGTCATAGGGGGCATCCGGTGTCTGCACGCCAGTTTCCTGCGGTATTCACTACTTAAGCAGGATGCCGGAGCGGACGCGCAGCGGGCGCGCCACCGGCGCACCAAAGGCGCGGCAAAGGCAAGCCCGTCTGCGCCCGTCCGCGCCGGGCCCTGGGCCATAACCCCTGTCCGGTCCATATCAAATAAGGGGCCCAGACTTACCTACTCTAAAAGTGCCCTTTTGAGTCTCAATAGGCCTATTAAGACTCCCATTTGTCCTCAGCTTGATCTATTTAAGGAGCCCAAATCATGCTGGCACTGCTCTTCAAAATTTCTATTTAGGAAAATAAGAGCTTGCACTAGTGTGAAACAGGTTCATCGCCAACAACCACCCTCACCCAAAACATTCTTAGGCCTGCTCATTAACACAAGGTCTATTATTAAACATAATTTAGAATTCGCAGAGCTGTTGACAGCTCACAAAATTGACATGGCTTTTGTTACCGAAACTTGGGCAGACAGTACCTCCGATTTCGAACTGTCCCTAGCTATCCCATCAGGATTTACAATAATCAGAAATGACAGACAAGACAAACGGGGAGGAGGTTTAGCAATCATTCTCAAAGACACTGACAATAAAGGGTTCCCCCTCAGGAAGTTGCACAGATTGCGAACTGCTATCCTTTAGAATCACTCTAAGTGATAAATACACGTTCAAAGGAACGTTACTGTACAGACTTCCTGGTGCGAAAAACAGATTTGCAGAAATTATTAGCCCTATCATAGAATCAAGTATTGAATCAGAGGATTTCTCGATTTTAGATGATTTTAACTACCATTTAGAAAATCTAGAAGACCACAACACAGCTTCTATTGTGGATATGATGGCCTGTGCTTCGCTGGAACAGCTGGTCAAGCATTCCACACATGGTGCTGGTCATACTCTAGACGGAATTTTTACATCGAACCCTCATCTGAAAATTTAAGAGGTTTTGCCAATCACCTGGTGAGACCATAAAGCCATATTGTTCGCAGTAACCACCACACATCATATCCCACGCCCCCATAATCCTCATAGGGCACAAAAAGGGCGCAACTGGAGGAACATCGACCCCCAGTTGCTGCAATCTGCTCTGGCATCTTCAAAGCCTGACCTAACATCCGAGGCAAACATGGCAACAGGCAGTTTTACCAACTGGATTAAAACTGCAGTAAATACATTAGCCCCGGAAAAAAGCTTCACTACCAAGCGTAAGAAAAATTCTGAACCTTGGTTCTGTGACGCGCTGCGTGCACAAAAACAACTTTGTAGACAGTCAGAGAGACGGTGGAGAAGGCATTACACTGTAGCTGATAAAATCTCATATGCTCAGGCACTGACTAACTATAAAAAAAATGATTTTGGTAAACAAAAGTAATTATTTTTCAGAGAAAATTCTGCAGGCGGGTAATTCTAGCAAAGTACGCTTTGCAACTTTAAAGAGGCTAGTCAAATTACCTGAAACATCAAAAGGGGACAGCAGTGTGGAATTCTGCAACCAACTCGCACGGTTTTTCAAGGACAAGGTGCAGACCGTTTTTAGATCCCTTACAGACAAGGGCATTGATAGCACAGGCAACACTACCACCAAAACACTCCCCTGTTCCGATAATGTTTTGGCATTTTTCGATCCTCTTAATATGGGACAGATATCCCAGGTAGTCAGATCATTAAAGTCCGGAGCACCCACAGACCCATGCCCCCCAAAAATATTTCAGATGGCACCTGATAGCATCAGTGAGCAACTCAGCATACTCTTTAAAGAAATTATTAGCTCTGGTATCTTCCCTGACTCTTGGAAAACGGTCTCAATTCTTCCTCTTTTAAAAAAACCTAATTTGGATCCTAGCGACACTAGCAATTACAGACCTATTGCTAGGATTACATTCCCTGCTAAGGTCCTGGAAAAAATCCTAAACACCCAATTAACAGCCTTCATTTCCTCGGCGGACCTGTTAGATCCCTCACAATATGGTTTCCGACAGGGGCACAGCACGGAAACTGCCCTGGTTAAGGCAGCAGAGGAGCTCCGAGCAAATACTGGATTAAGGTGCCAAAGCCGCCCTGATACTCTTGGATTTATCGGCGGCTTTTGACACTGTTAATCATGATATCCTAATCGGAAGGCTCCTAGAGGCAGGAGTTAAGGACTCTGCCCTTAATCTGATTAAATCATATTTGAACAATAGGTCTCAATATGTTCAGATTGGTGAGTCATGCTCAGAGCAGTTTACGCTTCCATGTGGGGTGCCGCAGGGCTCCTCGCTGAGCCCCACATTGTTCAACTTGTATGTGACCCCCTTGGCTGATATCATTAGGCAGTTCGACTTCTCGTTGGTTTCCTACGCGGATGATACTCAAATAGTGGTGTCCATCTCAAGCAATTTGGAGGAAACTGCGGACCGTTTTAGCCAATGCATGTCCCGCGTAGACCAATGGATGAGCGCGACCTGCCTAAAGCTCAACGGAGGTAAAACAGAGGTTCTCCTGCTGGGCTCCGATACATCTTTTTGGTCACAGAACTGGTGGCCTGCCGGTATGGGAGTTCTTCCAGTCACAGTTAGTAAGGTGAGGAATTTGGGTATCATCTTCGATGATAAACTGACTTTTCATCATCAGATTAATAAGATCTCATCTTTGGTTTTCCTGACGCTGAAGACAATCAGGAAAGTTCGCACTTTTATCCCCCCAAAAACAGTAAAAACACTGGTGACCGTTCTAGCCTTGGCTAGACTCAATTACGGAAATGCCTTGTATGCGGGCCTTCAAAAACAGTATATGCTCAAACTCCAGCGGGCGCAGAACGCAGCCGCCAGATTGCTGTTGGATTCCCAAATTCCAGTCTATTTCCCAAGGCTTAAGAAAACTTCACTGGCTCCCAGTGAAAAAGAGGATAGATTTCAAATCCCTATGCCTAGCCTACAAAGCTATGCACGGGACCGGTCCCTTGTTCTTGAAACAACACCTCACCTGGTACCATCCTGCTAGAAATTTAAGATCTTCGCAGAGCAAACTCCTCCAAACCCCCAAATTCAATAAAACTCGTTGGGGAGGTAGAAGCTTTGTTCTGGGCACAGTGAAACTATGGAACTCACTCCCGATAGTCATCAAAAACAGCCCTACGTTACTTTCCTTTAGAAAATCACTAAAAACCTGGCTGTTTTCCAACTAAAGTCACTCGTTTCTGTTATTTCCGGCAAACCTTTCCGCACAGCGCCTAGACGCTCTCGGGCATTCATGCGCTATATAAATTTTAAATCAAATCAGATTGTTATTAAATGTTTCCATACTTCTTGCCAGTCCATTGCTATATTTCTATGTTTTCTACATGTTGCAGGAAAGACATGAGTTGCTGAATACAATGAAAACTTTGAAACATTGGCTTGTGAGTTCAGCCTAGTTCACTTTGCAAGAAATCCAGCAAGACATGACATCACTATCCCAGAAAATCCTGATAAGTAGCGAAGACTCTAGGTCAGGGCCACTGAAATTCTGCGACAGGGGAGGACCAAATTATGTGGGCAGGATTGAATAAATTATGCGTAAAAGAAAAAGCAAATTACACGGCATAATGTGGCACATTTTGTGATAGTATTACTTCATCATGTTGTCATTTCTACACATTAACATTATCTGGGCACAGGTTTCATCTCATTACTACCAGTTTAACTCATAAATACAGTAATAGGCAACAGAAACGTGACCAGCTAACATTTGCTAATGGCCTTCAACTGCATTGCAACACGTGTCACCAAGCTTTTAGTAAACCCAACAAGATGATGGATGGAGTGCTGGATCTTTCCAACCACTCACCCCCAGTCACAGATCTGGGTTTCATCAATCATTCTTTTGCTCATTATGCCACCCCAGTTTGGACCCAGCCATATGCAAATCAGTATTGACCCTGTTCCTCATGGGAACAGTCCAGCCTGAACTGCCAGGCCAGGTCCTCCCTGTACCAGAAACAAGCATCCTGGGACAGGTTTTGGGGTATTACCCCCTCATCAGCCAGGCTAGCTTGAATCCAGTGGCACAGTGAGCAAGAGACCCACGTCTGGGCAGACCCATGGCCACTTAGGGAAAACATAGTAAACACAAGGTGCTAAAACATTTCAACCACTCACACCCAGTCACAGATCTGGGTTTAATCCATCGTTCTTTTGCTCACTATGCCACCCCAGTTTGGATCCAGCCATAAGCAAATCAGTCTTGACCCTGTTCCTCATGGGAACAGTCCAGCCCGAACTGCCAGGCCAGGTCCTCCCTGGACCAGACACAAGCATTCCTGGGACCACTTTCAGGTTATTACCCCTCACCAGTCAGGCTAGCTTCAATCAGTGGCACAGTGTGCAAGGGACCCACTTCATCATCCAGGCTAGATTGAATCCAGTGGCACAGTGAGCAAGGGACCCACGTCTTGGCAGACCCTTGGCCACTTAGGGTGAACATGGACGGACTGCTGAGACTTTTCAACCACTCACCCCCAGTCACAGATCTGGGTTTAATCTATCGTTCTTTTGCTCAGTATGCCACCCCAGTTTATTTCAAACTCTGTTTTATTGAAATTTTTCTCAGAGAGTGCGACCATAGCATTACATAGGCAACATTAGTTGTAAATACATTCCCCCCAGATAAACGGAACGCTCATGCAGGTTACATTTTCCCACAAGGTCCGCGGCGAATGCACTTTAATATATAACACAGCTTCGTCTTAACATGCCACCCCAGTTTAGACCCAACCATATGCAAATCAGTCTTTACCCTGTTCGTCATGGGAACAGTCCAGCCCGAACTGCCAGGCCAGGTCTTCCCTGGACCAGAAACAAGCATCCTGGGACCGGTTTTGGGGTATTACCCCTCATCAGCCAGGCTAGCTTGAATCCAGTGGCACAGTGAGCAAGGGACGCACGTCCGGGCAAACACTTGGCCACTTAGGGCAAACATAACAAACACAACATGATGATGAACGGAGTGCAGAAACTTTTCAACTACTCACCTCCAGTCACAGATCTCGGTATAATCCATTGTTCTTTTGCTCACTATGCCACCCCAGTTTGGACCCAGCCATATGCAAATCAGTCTTGACCCTGTTCCTCATGGGAACAGTCCAGCCCAAACTGCCAGGCCAGGTCCTCCCTGGACCTGAAACAAGCATCCTGGGACCAGTTTCGGGGTATTACCCCTCATCAGCCAGGCTAGCTTGAATCCAGTGGCTTGGAAAACGATGGATTTAGGCCCAGTGCTGGGGTGAATGTTTGACATTGATCAGCATTCTGTCCATCAATTGTTCTTTTTGCATTTGCCACCCTGAGTGGGACGGGAATGCCCAGACATGGGTCCTGTGCTCACCATGCCACTGGAATCAAGCTAGCCTGGCTGATGAGGGGTAAAACCCCGAAACTGGCCCCAGCAGGCTTGTTTCAGGTCCCGGGAAGACCTAGCCTGGCATTTCGGGCTGGACTGTTCCCATGATGAACAGGATCAAGACTGGTTTGCATATGGCTGGGTTTAAACTTGAATGGCATGGGGAGCAACAAAACGATGGATTTAGGCCCAGATCTCTGTATTGGGGTAAATGTTTGACATTGATCAGCATTCTGTCCATCAGTTGTTCTTTTTGCATTTGCCACCCTGAGTGGGACGGGTATTGCCAGACGTGGGTCCTGTGCTCTCCATGCCACTGGAATCAAGCTAAAGACACACAATTGATGGACGGAATGCAGAACAAATCAAAACATTCACCCCCAGTCAAGAGATCTAGGTTAAATCCATCATTCTTTTGCTCACCATGCCACCCCAGTTTAGACCTGGCCATATGCAAATCAGTCTTGACCCTGTGCCTCATGGGAACAGTCCAGCCAGAACTGCTAAGCCAGGTCCTCCCTGGACCGGAAACAAGCATCCTAGGACCGGTTTCGGGGTTTCACCCCTCTTCAGCCAGGATAGCTTGAATCCAGTGGCACAGTGAGCCCGGGACCCACGTCTGGGCATACCCGGCGCACTTAGGGTGAGATAGCAAAAGACACACAATTGCCTCGCTGGTGAGGGGTGAAAGCCCGAACCCAGTCCCTGGATGCTTGTTTCCGGGCCAAAGGGAGGACTTGGCCTATCATTTCGGGCTGGACTGTTCCCATGATGAACAGGGTCAAGACTAATTTGCATATGGCTAGGTTTAAACTGGAATGGCATGGGGAGCAAAAAAACGATGGATTTAGGCCCAGATCTCTGTACTGGAGTGAATGTTTGACATTGGATCAGCATTCTGTCCATCAATTGTTCTTTTTGCATTTGCCACTCTGAGTGGGACGGGTATGCCCAGACGTGGGTCCCGTGCTCTCCATGCCACTGAAATCAAGTTAGCCTTGCTGATGAGGGGTGAAACCCCGAAACCGGTCCCAGGATGCTTTTTTCCGGTCCAGGGAGGACCTGGCATGGCATTTCGTGCTGGATTGTTCCCATGGCGAACAGGGTCAAGATTGATTTGCATATGGCTGGGTTTAAACTGGAATGGCATGGGGAGCAAAACAAAACGATGGATTTAGGCCCAGATCTCTGTACTGGGTGAATGTTTGACATTGATCAGCATTCTGTCCATCAATTGTTCTTTTTGCATTTGCCACCCTGAGTGGGACGGGTATGCCCAGACGTGGGTCCCGTGCTCACCATGCCCCTAGAATCAAGATAGCCTGGCTGATGAGGGGTGAAACCACGAAACCGGTCCCAGGATGCTTGATTCCAGTCCAGGGAGGATCTGGAATGTTATGGGGAGCAATAAAAGGATGGATTTAGGTCCAGATCTCTGTACTCGGGTGAATGTTTGACATTGATCAGCATTCTGTCCATCAATTAATCAATCAGGGTTTTGTAAAGCGCACTACACACCTGTGAGGGTCTCAAGGCGCTGGGGGTGGGTGTGAGCAGCTCCGTTAGGCCCTGATCTCTGTACTGGGGCGAATGTTTGACATTGATCAGCATTCTGTCCATCAATTGTTCTTTGTTCATTTGCCAACCTGAGTGGGATGGGTATGCCCAGACGTGGGTCCCATGCTCTCCATGCCACTGGAATCAATCTAGCCTAGCTGATGAGGGGTGAAACCCAGAAACCGGTCCCAGAATGCTTGTTTCCGGTCCAGGGAGGACCTGGCCTGGGATTTCAGGCTGGACTGTTCCCATGGTGAACAAGGTCAAGACTGATATGCAAATGACTGGCTGTAAACTGGAATGGCATGGGGAGCAAAAAAACGATGGATTTAGGTACAGATCTCTGCACTGGGGTGAATGTTTGACATTGATCAGCATTCTGTCCATCAATTGTTCTTTTTGCATTTGACACCCTAAGTGGGACGGGTATGCCCAGAAGTGAGTCCCGTGCTCTCCATGCCACTGGAATCAAGCTAGCCTGGCTGATGAGGGGTGAAAACCAGAAACAGGTCCCAGGATGCTTTTTTCCGGTCCAGGGAGGACCTGGCCTGGCATTTCGGGCTGGACTGTTCCCATGGTGAACAGGGTAAAGACATATTTTTATATGGCTGGGTTTAAACTGGAATGGCATGGTGAGCAAAAAAATGACGGATTTAGGCCCAGATCTCCGTACTGGGGTGAATGTTTGACATTGATCAGCATTCTGTCAATCAATTGTTCTTTTTGCATTTACCAAGCTTTTAGTAGCTTTTGATCCGTTTGAGCTAGAAACAAATTTCTTTTTTGTTAATATCTGCAGATTATAAGTAGATAATGGATAATGTGGCAAATGTGGCAAATCCATAAGTATGCAAAAAACGTAATTGCGGCACAATTGCATAATTCAAGTGGGCCTGCTGTAGGTGTGCCAGAGACCTCTTCTTGGAAGTGACCAGGGTTGATAAGGTCTATTCAGCCACAAATACTTCAGTAGCCACTCCTACCAATCCTGTCTCCCATCCTTAACATTGTGTGCTTCCCATATAAGCTTATAGCACTTATGTCTCTCAGAAGACCATCCCAGAGGTGTGACATGAAACTGCATTTCCAGACCTGGGGTGAAAGAGTGTGGCAAGGCAGTAGCCACATCATGTCTCTCATTTGGCCACTGCAGTTCGATTGTGCTCACAATCTTCAAAGTTTTAAAAGATACAAATTTAAAGTAGCTAGCTCAAATGAGATTACAGATTTGGGAGCTTCAGCCAAATTGCATTTAACAATTACCAAGCCTAGGATGCTACCTCACTCCAGGTCATTATGGGCCATGTCTCCAGTCCTGTTCTTTGCAGTTATAAATCATTGATTTTAGGTGTGTTACTGGGGTAAATCTATATTTTAAAAATATATTTTGCCAGATTAGAGAACTTTTTTATCAACGTTATAACGTCTGAGATACCTGAATTTTGTGACAAGATTGTTTGGGCATGTTTAACCAAAAAGATTGCAGTTGAAATACAACAAAAACACATCGGTATAGCACAACACCTCAAGATATCACCATTACAATCATGTTAGAATAATACAATACCACACCACAGTAAAAGAAAAGGAACGCAACACATCACAACATAACAGCACAACTTGGCAGTACCACACACCAACACAACAAAACATATTGGAATGTAACGCAATGTCACATCACAAAACCTGTCAACAAAACACACCAAACTCAAACAAAATACAGCAACACACCCAACAAATAAAGACAAAACAATACCGCACTAGAACGACAACAAAACAAAATCTAAAGACCGTGATACATTGCAAAAAGAAAATACAGTACTTCCCCAAAATAACCCAACAGAACCATACATCACGTGTTAGTACAAATTATTACAACAAAAAATCAGCAAAATAACAACACAACATATTAACATTACACAAAACATCAACAGAATAAGAGAGCAATGGAAAACACACAAGATGATGGACGGAATGCTGCACATTGGCAAACATTCACCCCCAGTCACAGATCTGGGTTTAATCCATCGTTATTTTGCTTCACCACGCCACCCCAGTTCAGACATAGCCATATGCAAATCAGTCTTGACCCTGTGCCTCATGGGAACAGTCCAGACCGAACTGCCAAGCCATGTCTTCCCTGGACCGGAATCAAGCATCCTAGGACCGGTTTCAGGCTATCAGCCTTCATCAGCCAGGATAGCTTGACTCCAGTGGCGTAGTGAGCACGGGACCCACGTCTGGGCATACCCTTCCCACATAGGGCAAAATGCAAAACACACAAGATGATGGACGGAATGCTGCACATTGGCAAACATTCACCCCCAGTCACAGATCTGGGTTTAATCCATCGTTATTTTGCTTCACCACGCCACCCCAGTTCAGACATAGCCATATGCAAATCAGTCTTGACCCTGTGCCTCATGGGAACAGTCCAGAACGAACTGCCAAGCAATGTCTTCCCTGGACCGGAATCAAGCATCCTAGGACCGGTTTCAGGCTATCAGCCTTCATCAGCCAGGATAGCTTGACTTCAGTGGCGTAGTGAGCACGGGACCCACGTCTGGGCATACCCTTCCCACATAGGGCAAAATGCAAAACACACAAGATGATGGACGGAATGCTGCACATTGGCAAACATTCACCCCCAGTCACAGATCTGGGTTTAATCCATCGTTATTTTGCTTCACCACGCCACCCCAGTTCAGACATAGCCATATGCAAATCAGTCTTGACCCTGTGCCTCATGGGAACAGTCCAGACCGAACTGCCAAGCCATGTCTTCCCTGGACCGGAATCAAGCATCCTAGGACCGGTTTCAGGCTATCAGCCTTCATCAGCCAGGATAGCTTGACTCCAGTGGCGTAGTGAGCACGGGACCCACGTCTGGGCATACCCTTCCCACATAGGGCAAAATGCAAAACACACAAGATGATGGACGGAATGCTGCACATTGGCAAACATTCACCCCCAGTCACAGATCTGGGTTTAATCCATCGTTATTTTGCTTCACCACGCCACCCCAGTTCAGACATAGCCATATGCAAATCAGTCTTGACCCTGTGCCTCATGGGAACAGTCCAGACCGAACTGCCAAGCCATGTCTTCACTGGACCGGAATCAAGCATCCTAGGACCGGTTTCAGGCTATCAGCCTTCATCAGCCAGGATAGCTTGACTCCAGTGGCGTAGTGAGCACGGGACCCACGTCTGGGCATACCCTTCCCACATAGGGCAAAATGCAAAACACACAAGATGATGGACGGAATGCTGCACATTGGCAAACATTCACCCCCAGTCACAGATCTGGGTTTAATCCATCGTTATTTTGCTTCACCACGCCACCCCAGTTCAGACATAGCCATATGCAAATCAGTCTTGACCCTGTGCCTCATGGGAACAGTCCAGACCAAACTGCCAAGCCATGTCTTCCCTGGACCGGAATCAAGCATCCTAGGACCGGTTTCAGGCTATCAGCCTTCATCAGCCAGGATAGCTTGACTCCAGTGGCGTAGTGAGCACGGGACCCACGTCTGGGCATACCCTTCCCACATAGGGCAAAATGCAAAACACACAAGATGATGGACGGAATGCTGCACATTGGCAAACATTCACCCCCAGTCACAGATCTGGGTTTAATCCATCGTTATTTTGCTTCACCACGCCACCCCAGTTCAGACATAGCCATATGCAAATCAGTCTTGACCCTGTGCCTCATGGGAACAGTCCAGACCGAACTGCCAAGCCATGTCTTCCCTGGACCGGAATCAAGCATCCTAGGACCGGTTTCAGGCTATCAGCCTTCATCAGCCAGGATAGCTTGACTCCAGTGGCGTAGTGAGCACGGGACCCACGTCTGGGCATACCCTTCCCACATAGGGCAAAATGCAAAACACACAAGATGATGGACGGAATGCTGCACATTGGCAAACATTCACCCCCAGTCACAGATCTGGGTTTAATCCATCGTTATTTTGCTTCACCACGCCACCCCAGTTCAGACATAGCCATATGCAAATCAGTCTTGACCCTGTGCCTCATGGGAACAGTCCAGACCGAACTGCCAAGCCATGTCTTCCCTGGACCGGAATCAAGCATCCTAGGACCGGTTTCAGGCTATCAGCCTTCATCAGCCAGGATAGCTTGACTCCAGTGGCGTAGTGAGCACGGGACCCACGTCTGGGCATACCCTTCCCACATAGGGCAGTTCGGGCTGGACTGTTCCCATGAGGCACAGGGTCAAGACTGATTTGCATATGGCCATGTCTGAACTGGGGTGGCGTGGTGAGCAAAATAACGATGGATTAAACCCAGATCTGTGACTGGGGGTGAATGTTTTGCCAATGTGCAACATTCCGTCCATCATCTTGTGTGTTTTGCTGTTCACCCTATGTGGGAAGGGTATGCCCAGACGTGGGTCCCGTGCTCACTACGCCACTGGAGTCAAGCTATCCTGGCTGATGACGGCTGATAGCCAGAAACTGGTCCTAGGATGCTTGATTCCGGTCCAGGGAAGACATGGCTTGGCAGTTCGGGCTGGACTGTTCCCATGAGGCACAGGGTCAAGACTGATTTGCATATGGCCATGTCTGAACTGGGGTGGCGTGGTGAGCAAAATAACGATGGATTAAACCCAGATCTGTGACTGGGGGTGAATGTTTTGCCAATGTGCAACATTCCGTCCATCATCTTGTGTGTTTTGCTGTTCACCCTATGTGGGAAGGGTATGCCCAGACGTGGTCCCGTGCTCACTACGCCACTGGAGTCAAGCTATCCTGGCTGATGACGGCTGATAGCCAGAAACCGGTCCTAGGATGCTTGATTCCGGTCCAGGGAAGACATGGCTTGGCAGTTCGGGCTGGACTGTTCCCATGAGGCACAGGGTCAAGACTGATTTGCATATGGCCATGTCTGAACTGGGGTGGCGTGGTGAGCAAAATAACGATGGATTAAACCCAGATCTGTGACTGGGGTGAATGTTTTGCCAATGTGCAACATTCCGTCCATCATCTTGTGTGTTTTGCTAAGAGAGCAATGGGCCAACACAAATGGGTTGTTGCACTGTTTTGTTAGACTGTGTATTGTTCTAGGATTGTTCTTGTGCTGTTCTGTTTTGTGCTGTGATTGTTTTTTATTATGGTTGCGATCTATGTTTGTGTTGTGGTGTTTTGTGTTGTTATTAGTGCTTTCTTTTGTTTGCTGTTATTGTCTTTGGGTTGTATTTTCGTTGTGCTGTTGAAAGTTGTGTTGTTTTATGTAGTAGTTGTTTTGTTGTGTTCTGGCCTTGTGTTCTATTTTTGTTTTGTTTTTCTGATCTTATTGTGTCTCTATTAGCCTGCTTTGTTTTGTTGTCTAGCTTTAGATGTATTGTCAACATCCAGGCAGCGGGATCCAGGACATTCACTAGATGTTGATGCCTTCTCTTATCTGTTTGTGCCTAATATCATATCGCAACTGCATGTAGATTCTGTTTATAAAGTATATGATACCTGTTTTAAATCCATTAATCTCTCCTATGTTGTTGGGCAGTTGACAGGAGTGGAGATCGTTTCTGACTACACCGAGGATTAAATCCCTGACTACAGAAAAAAGGGAAATGCCTGTGCATTTCATGCCTCACAAGTACCTGAACACTGCTACACAAAGTAGGGTAACCCCCTGTTCTCTGTTTTATAAGAAATAGCAAAGCTACTTTTCAAGTTCGTATTTGCTCTATCCTGTGTCCAACTTGGGGTGGCCACTGAGGAAACGTCTACTGCTTACAAACCCAAGCATATCATCAAAGCTTGAACTCAAACCAAGAAAATCTTCAGCATTTACAAAGCTATGACCTAATCCAGAAAATATGGCAACCACTCTATGTGCCTCCCAGCATCAGTGTGAGGACCTCACAAGGCGCTTCAAAATCAAAGTTATATTTGTCAGCAAGTCAATTTCCATCAGTCATGAGTGATCACCAATCCCATATCTACTACATTTCCTACCTACAGCCAGGCAATCCTCGTAGCTCTTGAACCAACAAAAGTGGAACACATAGTGATCCGTCCCTAGCAATAGAATAATCCAATGGTAAGTAAACCCCTTAACCCTCAGCATATATGAAGTAATTTCTGCCCATGCTTGTAACTGAAGATAATGGCATACTAGCGGTGCTGGTCTGTGCCCACATTAAGAGGCCATTATAACTCCCCTCCTGAACATAGTACTCTTGGCAAACTATTGACCAATTAATCATCTGTCATTTTTCAGTAAAATTCTAGATTAAGATATTATAGAACAATAATAATGAGGACAAGCAGATTTCACTGAGCCCTCTAAAGCCTAGGATTGAACAGACCATGAGATTTTACTGAAAAGACTCTAAGAATGGACGGCAGTGTATGCCATGGGCTTAAAATGTATATTTCTTTATCTACCAGCTGAAACCAGCAGATGTGTATAAAAGCTTGGGAATCATTGATGAAAAGTTCACTTGTGGCATCTTACAAGCATCCAGCCATTCACCATTGCTTTTTAATATCTATAAGCACCACCCTCATTCACATTTGAACAGATTCACTTTAAAATGTATGCCAATGGGAGGGCATGGAAGCAAACAAAAAGAGATGATGGGCGGAGCGCTAAAACCTTTCAGACACACATCCCCAGTCACAGATCTGGGTTGAATCCGTCATCGTTCTCAGCTCACTTTGCAACCCCAGTTCAGACCCAGCTATATGTAAATCAGTCTTGACCCTGTGCCTCATGGGAACAGTCCAGCCCGAACTGCCAAGCCAGGTCTTCCCTGGACTGGAAACAAGCATACTGGGACCGGTTTCAGGGTAACACCCCTCATCAGCCAGGCTAGCTTGAATCCAGTGGCAGAGTGAGCAAGGGACCCACGTCTGGGCATACCCTGCCAACTTAGGGCAAAGAAAGCAAACACGAAGAGATGATGGACGGAGAGCTGAAACTTTTCAGACACTCATCCCCAGTCACAGATCTGGGCTGAAACCATCATCGTTCTTTAGCTCACTTCGCCACCCCGGTTCAGACCCAGCTCTATGCAAATCAGTCTTGACCCTGTGCCTCATGGGAGCAGTCCAGCCCGAACTGCCAAGCCAGGTCTTCCCTGGACTGGAAGCAAGCATCCTGGGACCGGTTTCGGGGTAACACCCCTCATCAGCCAGCCTAGCTTGAATCCAGTGGCAAAGTGAGCAAGTGCAGAGGGCATGGGCACGACAGCAGCAGCGGCATATAAAGACGTGTCTTCCCTGTCCCAGGCCAATAGAGGAAGGAGGAGCAGGGGCTTAGGAGGAGCTACCAGGCATTGATAGTGGCCAACTATCCAAAGCAGGGCAAGCTGCGAAGAGAGCAGCGGCAGGTATAAAATGGACAAGCTAAGAAATGGGATCAAACTAAAAGACTGCAACTCCACAATGACTCATCTACTGAGGAGGTTTTATTCTCCAGTACTGTGCAAAGAATCTATAGTGGTAAAGAAGCTGTGGAGACAAGGGGAACCTCTCATGTACAGCTCACACTCAACAATATTTGCAGTAGGAGAGAGGTGAATCGCCACCAATATCAGATTTAGAAGTCACATATAAGGGAAAAGGGAATGGGGAGAATTGGAATGCCAGATAAATAATTTAAGTTGGGGCAGAGAGGCTGCTTATCCAATGGACTCTGGCATAAGGAATGCCATCACTCCTTGAGCTCTCTTATCAACATGAGTATTGGACATATTATCCCAGAGTCCAAAAAGCAGTGGTGTAACAACAGCCCCCCACAGCCCCCATGTTGCGGGGGGGCACAAGCTCCAGGGGCCCCCTCTGGCACTGTGCACTGGTGGCTGGCCCGAGGTCTGAGAGCTCCTGTCTGGATCCAGACCTTGGGGGTACCCCCTCCATGTACCCTGCAGGGGGGCACCCTCAAGTTCTGTTATGCCACTGCCAACAAATAAGATGCCGATATGGAAGAGGAGCTAACATAGACTGCAAGTATATGAGGCTTGAAAGATCAGGAGCCACACCCAGTGAGATACTCAAGGGGGGTCACTGTAATAAGCAAATTCACCACAAAAACAGCCTACATATTCCGTTGCAGTGGATGAATGCTACCTAAAAAGAAGGGCTTCTAAGGGGTTCTCTCCTTAATTAGACCAACTCCATGGAGGTACAGTACACCACAGAAACACTCAGCATGCACATGACAGCCAACCCAACTCTCCTGCTTGATCTGGAAATGGCTATTACTATAATTGATCTTGTTGAAATCCTTTGAGTGTTTAAGAAGAGAGTGGGAGCTGAAAGGGGCATTGAGGAAAGCCTGCAAGATCTGCACCCAGATTTGGGTACTAATATAAATGAGATGAGATAATATGTGGAATGTGTGGTGTCCAGGGTTCTCTATATGGAAAGCAAAATGGATGGGGGTCCTGGAGATGAGCATAAGTGATAAAGAACAATCATTGAAACATCTGGAAACAAGATTGGAAGCAACACTGACAAAAACCGAGGAGCTGCAGAACAGGTCAAGGAGCCAAAACTTCAGGTTCAGAGGCTTAAAGGAGAGGGTGAGGGGTGTGGACTTAAAAACATCACTGGGATGTTTTGTCCCTCCTGATCACATGGGGGTGCAATTGGACAGGGTACATCGGGAGGGCCAAAGGCACCTCTAAAATGGCGGGAGACCTTGTCATATTTTTATTAAATCTGCATTACTTAAGATAAAATGAAGAGCTCCTCAAGGCAACAATAAAGCAGGGGGAGGCAGCAATCCAGGAACACACATTTGCAATCTTCCCAGACATGCCTCCAACTACTTTACAGAAACATCTGGCTTTCAAACTGATTGTTGCAGAGAAACTCTGCAAAAACAAGGTGCTCTACTGCTGGACACACCCCTTTAGAATAACATTTGGCATCAATAGCAAGGCACATCACTTTTCTTACAAGTCCGAAGCAGTAAATCTTCTAGAGAGTGACATTTCAGACAAAGATAATTTACTGCCCTGTTCAAATCAAGAAAATTGTCCGGGTCTCCAAAATGGAAGCTCATCGTATAATTGCCAACTCCCAAGCCATAAAGTAATCTGGACAGCAGAGTAAAGTAGAACAGTGGAAAAGCGGATTGAGTGCCACAACAGTTGAATTTTCATCTGCCGTTACTTTGATCACAAATCAGGGCATCTCGACTTCCATGAATCACTTTCAACTAAAAAAGAATGGAACAAAGAGGCATGTATATCTGAAGACAAAGCTGTGAGACGAAATAATAATACCGCAAACCAAATGAAAAGAGACATGCAAGTTATCACCTGGCAACACTACTCTTCCATCTATCAGGGGCTAGATTCAAACTTAAAGGCACTGACCTCGGGGTGGCGGGAGATGGGAGACTGGGAAGTTCTATGCAAGGATGCAGCTCCGAGATTAGCGCAGATCTAACATAGACTCGATAGGGGTCCGGAAATCTCCTGCCTGTCCGGTAAGTTGAATCATGTCTCAAAGACAAGATACTGTTCAAATGTGGGTAAGACAATGTTCTTCAAACTCTTTTTCCAAGTATGAAGTTTTGAGTTATGAGGTTATAGGGTTTTGGGGGTGGTAGTACCACGTGATCAGCTCAAGCTCACAGAGGGACGACTCACAGTGCAGAGGTCAATCAGTCAGTCAATATATCTTTATTTCCAAGACATATATTTTATAGAAATATATACATTACAGGGGCATATTAGCAAGAACCTGCGATAATTATCGCAAAGCTTGCTTAGCGGGCGTTTTTCTATCGCCGGCTATCGCTGGATATTACCGCGGAGATAACATGCTATTAGCAAGGTTTATCTCCAATGCGATAAAATATCCAGCGATAGCGGCGAAACCTAGCAATAACGCGAGAAATCCAGCGATAGATTCCTCGCGCTAATGCTGGGGACTTAACCCTGCAATCCACCTCCCATTGACTATTATTGTTAAGTCATGCTTTTACCAGTTCTAAAAAACCAGCGCTAATCGCGGTTAGCGCGCGTATTTTTATCGCCTCGCGGTTATTGCTAATAGGCGATAGCGATGTTAGCGACTGTTTTCAGTCGCTGTTAGGTTGGGAACGCCTACCTTGCATGTCATTAGCGATAAATATCGCTGACATGCAAGGCGATGTAATTCCCAGCCTCTAACGCCTGAAAGCTGTCGCTAACGCCTGTTAGCGACAGCTTGCTAATAGGGCGTTAAAAATATCGCCGATTTAGCGGGAAAAAGTGCCGCTAAATCGGCGATAAAGCCCTTGATAATATGCCCCACAGTGTCTTAAAAAAAAACATTCACATACACATAACATAACTCTCTCAAGCAGTTACGTTGAAATTTCATTACTTTAAAAAAAGATAAATATGCGCACTGCGAAACAACCCAACAGAATACTAAAACACCCTTTACACATAACATTGAACATATTAATAATTAATTCAGAATAAAATATTAAGAAACCCCATAAAAATCATATTTATGCTCTAAAGTCACAGACCATTCTTAACATATAAGCCACATCAATATACACAAGCCTTTCAAATTTCTGCTTTGTATGAGTTGAATGTATCGAGCAATTGAAACCACAAAATCAAACTGGTTCACTGCAAATAAAGTGCAGAGTGCTTTACTACGTGATCTAACTCCATGCCTTAAAAAGAGAGGGCGTAAGACCTTTTTCCTTTCACTTAAAAAGAGGGTAAAATCTAACAACACATGGACCAACGAATACTTCATTTTTAAAGTGCAGAAACATTAGCCATTATTACCCAAAACTCTGTTTTTAAAACCAGCTGTTCTCCGGCCAGGATCAATACCTACTCGAAGCCGAAGGACCGTACACCTCAACCGCCTTTCCGGAACCTGGGAAGAATATAGGAATGAGGTCTCTGTTCCTAGGAACTCCAAGGAATGGGCTACTGAGCTTTTGGAGGCTAGATAATGGCTATTGGAGAAGCTAGTATGGCGTTTTCCTTGAGGCACCTTTTCTGGGCATTTGCCCGAGAGTATTTTCAAACAAGGCTACACTGAGGCTCTCCCCAATTTTTCCCACTGACACTAAAAAAGATCTCAATAGCTGAGTCGTGGACTGCCCAAGGTCTTGTACCATTGCACATGAAACTTTCTCATTGATAACTTCATGCATTAGTGTTAGAAATGGGGATCTCTAGTTGGCAGTGCTTGTACCCTGTCCAAGTAGGTACCCTTCTTTCTAGTGAGGGTAAGGGGATTACACAGCTAACATAATCCCTGCTCACCCCCTTGGTAGCTTGGTACGAGCAGTCAAGCTTATCTTAGAGGAAATGTGTAAAGCATTTGTACATAAACACTACAAATGGACATCAGACCAGTTTAGAAAAATAACCAATCTTTATCTAAATAAAACAAGACCAAAACGACAAAAATCCAACATATATAAGCAAAGATATCACTTTTAAAAAGTTAGAAATAGTTCTGTCATAAAAAATCATTGATGCGTCACTTTTAGCAAAAAGAACCTGGATGCATCAAAATCAAAGACAAAAACAGGCGCAGGGGAGGTGAGGTGCCGGAAAGGCAAAGCAATGCATCAGTTCCTTACTCTCAGGGAAGGTGATGGGTTGGTTTCTTAATTGCAGGGAAGGTGATGCGTCAGTTCCTTGATCCCAGGGGAGGTGATGCGTTGGTTCCTTACTGCTAGGCAGGGGAGGTTCCTTACTCTGAGAGGAGGTGATGCGTTGGTTTCTTACAGCGGGGGGAGGTGATGCGTCATTTCTTCGGACACTAAAAATGTGGGGTCACAGGTCCAATACTTAAACCCCTTTCTGCCTTAGAAGTAGGCCTACTTCAAAGGATAGTCTTTGTAGTGCACAGATCCTGCCTTGCCCTGACCTGGCTCCAGACACACTACAGGGGGGTGGAGACAGCTTTGTGTGAGGACAGGCATAGCTCTATTCAGGTGTAAGTGACAACTCCACCTACACCTCTAGCTCAGGAAGGCCTATCAGCCTGGTGATAGGCAATCAGGATATGCAGGGCACACCTCAGCTCCCTTTGTGTGACTATCTAGAGTGAATGCACAAACAGCCCAACTCTCAGTCTCAACCAGATGTGCATTCCATAGGCTGGTAGAGGCACAGAATGGTAAAGCAGGAAAATGCCCACTTTCTAAAAGTGGCATTTTCAAACACACAATTTCAAAACCACCTTCACAGAAAGATGTGTTTTGAAATTCTGAGTTCAGGGAACCCAAACTCCAAATCTTCTATCACTTCTCCATTGTAAACAAGTATCAGAATCAGAATGCATTTTATTGTTCGCTTGCTTAATCTGGGGTTGTCTTCCATTAGTGAATTCTGTCTTGCCTCTTTCTTCAGTATTTGTTGAAACGAAGAGAATGGTAGATTCTGTAGCCAAAGACCTATAGTATTTGTGAGCGTTAAAGATGATTGTAAATACTTGGTATAGGCAGACTGGGGGCCATCATGTAGTGCCTTCCAGAGTGCATTATTGATCTGATTTTGTTGGTTAATCTAAATTTTGTACCAGGTTTTTATTGTTACGTATCTTCTGTATAGGTACTGCTGCTGCAGCGCAAATTCTAGCCGTACCTGCCCCGGTGAGGAGTTGCGAGGTAAGGAAAATACTGTTTTTTAAGCCTGTGTTGCATAGGCCACAGTTGGTAGGAGTTTCGCTTTAATAACTGCTAATAGTGGAGCAAACGAAGGGCCTTTTAAACTCTTTGCAATTGAACAGAAGGCAAATATTAGGCCATTTCCTTTTTTCAGTAGGTTCTCATTCTGCTTTTGAAAGGTTAATCGGCTATCCAAGTGTACACCTAGGTATTTGTAACTGCTGACCACTTCCAGTTTTGTGTTACTGATTTTGAATGGTAATTGTTTATGAGCGCAGCGACTTATAATCATAGCTTTTGTTTTTGTGATGTTTATTTCTAGCATGTTAACCTTGGCAAAGTTCCCCAGTTCGTTGATCGCCCTTTGCAGGCCTATTCTTGTGTGACTTAGGAGCACTATGTCATCAGCATAAGATAGGTGTGTAATAGGCAGTGTGCCCAGGCGTGGTGGGTGTGAATTGGTCTCATCTAGCCTTGGCGAAAGGTCAGCCATAAAAAGATTGAACAAATGTGGCGCTAGGCCCACTGAAATTTTAAATATTAAAGTGACCTAATGTTAAGTGTCTTTATTAAAGATTCCTGGCTGTCTTCAGACCTTTATGTTACAGTCAAAGTCATTCAGGGGAAATATGAACATGTTGGCCAAGCTTAACAAGAAGAGAAAATCAACATCCTGTGGCCTTCGTTAGACATAATCTATTGTCAAGTGACTTGAATTGGGCTGTGAGTGAGAATACAAATTTTGAGTATACACTTAGCAATGAAATGTGTAAATAGTTGGGGGGGCAGAGTGAAGATGGCCGCCCAAACAGATGTACATTTCCCCGCTCTGTCCGGGCCCACCGGCACAGGCAGCCCTTTGAGATACAATCGGGCTCCTGGGTGGGTGGGAGGAATAGCCCTCACTGCACTGGATTGAACTGCCAAAGTTATGTTTTGGCAACCGGGGCGTCTTTAGGGCGGTCGCAGAGGCAAGATGGTGGCTGCCACCCCCAAGTCTTCCTGACTTGGAGGACGCCCGTCCGAGGGCTGCCCCAGGTCACACACGGGCCACTGAGACAAGCCGTCACTTGAGGCTTGGGGTCATAAACACCCCCGGCAGCCAATACACAGAGGAGGCAACGTGAGCAGAGACTCAACACCTGAATGTGCTGTTTCAGAGAAGGGGCAAAAACATAGCGAAGAGGCATCCTCGAGAACTGGAGGTGCTGGGGAGGTGAAGTCCCTTTTTTTGGTGATTGCATGCACTAGAGTGGGATAGATTATGCCCAGCTTTAAACCTATCCAGTACATAGGGTAGCAGGATTTGATAGGACCCCCTTGAGTGTAGTGATACTCCAAAACGGTCGTCCATACAAATGCACCATTAACACAAAAGATGGTCTTATTGCTGTCTATCTCAACAAATGTCTTACGTTATTATGTTATTTGTGTTTTTATAGTGAGCTAATCACCCGTGAGGGTATCCAGGTGGTCTGTAGCTAGTGTGTGAGGCCAGCCCTGGGGGTTTACTAAAAAAATCCAGGTTGTCAGCTTCTTGTGAAAGTCGAGAAGAGAGAAGGAGGCTCTCATGTGTTGTAGGAAGTCATTTCAGGTTTTAGGGCCAGAAAGAAGAAGGCGCTGCCCCCTGCTCTGCTTTTGTATATGCGTGGGGTGTGTGCTAGTGACAGATCAACAAAGCAGAGGGGTCTGGAAGATTAGTGGAAGTGAATGAGGCTGGTCAGGTAGGCAGGGCAAGTGTTGTGGAGAGCTTTTTAGGTGTGGGTGAGGACATTAAAGTGTGAGTGCTTTTGCATCGGGAGCCAGTGGAGCTCCCTAAGGTGTGGTATTATGTGGGCTTGGCATGCCAGGGTGAGAACTAGTCTGGCTGCCGTGTTTTGGAATGTCTGCAGTCTTCTTGTGAGCTGGTTGGTAATCCCTGCGTACAGGCTGTTTCCATAGTCTCGTCTAGTCAATCTTTAGTGTGTTGAAGCAGGCCAAAACCATTGCGTTGACTTGGGCTGGCATGTACAGTTTATTGTCTATGATGATCCCGGGGTTTCTCGTCTGCGACCAGGGAGGGGGGATGGGTCCAAGGTCTGTGGACCACCAGGTGGAATCCCATGGTGCAGCGTTCTTCCCGAACACTTCCACCTTGGACATATCGATATGCAAGTATAATTTAAGTAATTTAAATATAATATAGTATAGTAGCAAGTATAATTTAAGTAGAAGGGTAATTTCCTTCTCTGTACAATAAATTGTTGTTAAAACCAGTATAGTGGGGCAATCATCATGCCACCACGTCAATATAATGCTCATTCTACAGAATACTCTGCACCGTTAATGTCCAAATGTTCTACTCCTTTTAAAAAAACAGCAGTCAATTGACTATGTACCCACTGCAAAAGATGGTGAGAACATGTGAGTACAGAGGTGCTGGTGCATGCTGAAATAGATACATTGAACAAGAATGCAAATCATTGGCAGGGCTTGACCACCAATTAAGATGGGAGCCCTTTGAGAAGACTCTCGCCCTCTGGTGGCTGTACTGCCATGTTGTATCCTACAGAATCCATGATAGGTGATTGTTTTGCTTCCCCATGTCTCTGGAGCTGACCATGCCTATTAGAGAATCTCTAGTGTAACTCTCTCTGAGACAAAAACACCGGGGACCAGCTGCAGGTTGGCCATCGCTCTTCCCTTTGTAGAATTCATTCACCATGACTCCAGGAGCTTGAGGTGGACCTGGCAATTGACTGTAGAGAGGTAGAGATGACTGCGCTTCTGGCTATACCTCTGTGGCATCCTCTGCCTGCGGATGTAATCCCTGAGGCTGAACCCCAGATGCACAGTGAGGAGTACTGAGGTTTAGGAAAAGAATGCTGTCCTTGCAGGGTGATCACAATGGCAGCACTATGCAGTTCATGTTGCCACATACCCCAGGCACAATATGCTGGTGACCCTAGAAAAGAGACTGCAAACTCCCCTTCTGGGAGCAAAAATAGAAATGTGCTGTGAGCACTGGCAGCAATGGAAGGCATATGCAAGTGAGGAGCTTCTGCTACTGATTTGAAGCTACAACTGAGATGGCTGCTTCTGTATGCCAACAGTGACATACAGTCCTGAGGGGGCTTCATTTGGTAGGAGTGGCGGACAGAGCATAGGGCACATTTTTGGCCTTGAGCTCGTACTTGGAGCAGGCCATATGCTTCCTGGCTGGCAGTACTAGCTTTTCTGATATTGAACGTTCCCTAGAAACTACAAGGCTACATGTGGTGGGACATGAGGCAACAATTTTGCGCACTTAAATAATAGAAAAAAAGCAGAGAAAGAACAACAATGCCAGTGGCATCTCTCTTCTGCTGATTAACATAACATAGCTGAGGTTTGGTACCTGTTCCCCATCGAGTAAGTACTTCTTCACAACTTCTGAGTAACAGGTGGAACACGCCCACCCAATGACAAAATCAAAAGCAAAACAAACTGGACAAATATGCCTTTTTGTCACAGCCACTCAGGGTTGAGGTCCACTGCCACCGCACAGCAACAAGGGTGTACTACCTTGAAGCCTCTATCTCTGTGATATTCTGGTAGCAGTGATGGTTACAGGACTCCACTAGAGCATAAAGGGAACATGATTGCAAATGAGGGAGACCTGTTTCATGCTGACTTGAAAAAATGTTACAGAGCGGGTAGAAGGCGGGGAATTGCAACCTACACAAAGTTCAGTTGATGTCAGGGTTCTCAAGGAGACAGTACTACTTCTACAGAATTAATCTTAATACCTGGCCATCCATGGGGAGGACACAGATGTCCACTCTAGGTAAAACAATTTCTGGGTGGTTGGGATGCCTAGAAATGCACAGGGTTAATTTGTAAAAATGTTTATAGAAGAACTGATCACTAACCATATGTGAAGAGGACGAGGCGCACCGGAAGCGTACTGCAGGGGATGCTGATACACCGCCCGGACCGGAAATGCCCAGCGGTCTAGTGTCGGCGGGGAAAGCCGAGGAAGACGCCATGATGTCACCGTCGGGGGCCAGCCCAGAAGAGGCGGATGCGGAGACGAAGGCCGGTCAAAAACAGGACTAGGGAGAGAGTGAGGGGGATCGCTTGGAGTTGGGAGAGAAGGCTGAGCACAGCGGAAGAAAAGAAGATGAACGGAGTCGTGTGTACACGGTGATTGAGCACGGCGGCCAACAGAGAGGAGCGGACGCCCCGGGTCCCAACGCCACGACCCTGGACACAGGTCGTGGCTCAAGGCAAGTGCCTTTGAGGGGATCGTTCTGGTGGAGGTGGTGGGGAGGCACGAGGAGGTAGAGCACGAGTGGGTGTTTATTTTTGCACTACGAGCATTACCCTCACTTTTCCCCTCCCTCACATTCAGAAACCGGTGGAGGTAGCACAATAGTTGTAAGGTTGAGGACCCCTTTATTAAAACAAGACCTTTGTTTGTTTATTTTTCCCTAATCCCCACTTCGTGGCTGGAGAGGCATGCCGCTTTTTCCCCTGGAACCCAAGAAGTAAAGTCAACCTAGAGGAAGTCTCCGGGTATACCATCGTGGGACAAGAAGGGAATCCAAGGATAAACTTTCCTGACTATTATTGTTTTGTTTTCTTCCCGGTCTCCACCAAAAGGATTACAAAATAAATTGAAAGAACAGCCAATACCCCTGCCGCATCTGGTGTCTTCTTCCGCCAAAACAAACCTCCCCCCTACACCATATTAAACCACAAGAACGTAAAGTTTTTTTATAGAAGAAAGACAGCAGTAAGCCTTGGTCCCTTCTCCTGGCCCTAGAGCTCCAAACAGAGCATTAATAGTGAACGTCCTTAATTTTAGAAAGAGTGAGAGAGAGAGAGAGATGTTATCATTGCAGCCAGCATGATCTCATTTTCTGATTTCACATGACATTGCTCTCATACTTCTATTTCCAGACTTTACACTCCTGGTTTAGAGGACAATGACAACTTTCAGAGTTACGAAGGTGGAATTGAGAAACAACCTTTAGAGGAAGGAGCATGGGACTGAACAGCATTTCAAATTTTTCCCTGGAGCACAATGATCCTTCTCAAGGTTCCACCATATCTTTACAATGTAGACTACCATGCATAGGTTCACAAATAGAAATAACCAGGCAAGAGATCATTCCAACCGCTCCCCCTTCCTACATTGATGGAAATTCAAAAGATTAGAACAGTGGTTTTTAACCTTTTGACTTCCATGGACCCACACTGAATCATTACTGGAATCCAGGGACCCCCACTGAGCTAATATTGGAAGCTGGGGATCCCCAGACTAAGCATATTCGCATGATTTGAACCTCAAAACAATGCAGAAAAATGCAAAAACAATTATACACCAAACAAATGCTCAAATATCACATTCAATTATATAAAAAGTTTTCCATTTTGCTTCTTTATTTGTATATACTTTATTAAGTTTAATGTTTTAATTTTAATATTATTTTTGTAAAACAGTCGAAGGCCACCAGAGTAGGCCATGTGGAGTCCCAGGGGTCCTCGGACCACAGGTTAAGAACTACTGGATTAGGGGATACGATGGTTGGCGGTTTGATGCTTCGGAGTTGAGAGTGGAGTGGGATAAGATGTGCCCACCAGGTACTTAACCCCTGGCTTGCATCAGGTCCTGAGGGGCCTTCTCTTCACACTGACAGCAACTGTTTGTGATGACCAGTTCATGCCAACAGGGACCAACCGCGACAATCAAGCAATGCGAAGTTCCAGCGAGGACCGTTTCTTCGTGCTACAGCAATGATTGTCTGCGACGATCGACCTGCTCCTTGTGCAACAGCATCCTGCACCAACTCGTGGACTTTGAGAAGGTAACTCTTCAGCTGGACTAACCTGCTCCCTGCATCTGACCCGTGCGCCATTGTTGTCGGCCTCAATTTGTGACTTTCCCCCAATCTAGCATGACCAGCAAGTGGCGCTTTGTGATTCTTGGCTCCATTTTCATCTTGAACTCAAAAAGCTCATATCTCTGGTGTTGTGTAGTTCCTATAAAACCTATATAGGATCTGCGCGTTTAGACAACATACACTGTAGGATTGGTGTCAGACTGATTCTAGACACCCCCACCGGGTATGTTGGCCTGTGTACCAGATAGCTCACAGTGCCACTAGAAACTCCTCTTACCAAGGAGAGAATAGTTCTTGGCAACTATCGAACATGACAACCCTGATCCCTCAGGATCGTGAAAACAGTATACTACTTTTCGCTCAGTCACTCGTGCTCACTTAGTCTCAGAGAGATACACAGAATAAACGGTATGGACGTTTTTCAATAAGCATTTATTGAACAGTCGTTATTCTAGCGTAAAATAGGTGTGCTGAAACAACCGCTAGACAGTAACAGAAATAAATGATTAAAAACACTAAGAAAGTAAAAGGATGGTAGATTTCTACCATTTTGCTATAACCATGAATACAGGCAAGTATATAAAATACATGACAATAAAATGCGTACTCCTACGATGCTACCCTAACTAGATGTACCTAAGTGTACCTAGCATGTATGTAGGTGTTGAGCCAAGAATCCCGCTCGGATAAAGTCAACCCCATTACCTGAAGTGAGAGACTGTGGGACCCCGTCTTGGTCCTGAGTCGGACACCCCGCAAGGGATGTTAGACCACTGCGAGCTGGAGTATCTGCATGCAGGAACCTCAGCGTCTCGCGTCAGTGTGTCGGCAGGGAAATCCTGATCTCCTCTGTTTGTCTCAGCAAGATGTGATGTTTATATACCCAAAGGTCTCCCCGGGGGTTCTACCTTACTGTGCCACTTGTCGGGCTTAGGATGACGTCGAGACTGAACTTTACACATAGTTATTATACAGGAGATGGTAGTCCTGCTGAGTTTCCAAGAATCCTCATGCATAATGTATGAGGCTTTTACCAGGGAAGATCCTACGTTCTGTGTGCATTTGTCGTATCTAGGTAAAAGATCAGTCCCCAAGAACCGTTATGTATGTAATGTGGGGGAGAGTATAGGTGGAAGGTTACGACGTTACCTGAGCCTATATTGGGGTACCTATATGGAATATAACACTGGTTCTACTGGCCTTATCCGCCCACCGCACAAGCTACAATTGTAAAATGGATGTTTCTTCCTACCCATAGGGTGGTCTCATCCAAATTCTGTGTGCGGAACCGCCGACCTATGGTTGCGTTCAACTGACATCGTAATAAGGCCCTAAGTCTCTGAAGCAAACATGGCATGTTAACTTTTCCGTGCTTAATTTGTGCAAGTGGTTTCCGAAGCTCTGCACTGACACTTAATTGAGAACACCAGCACTTATGACAGTCTGCCTCATGGTGACAATGTTTGCTTATTTAGAGATGAGCACAACAACAGTTCTTCATTAATGACTGATTCCTGCTGCTCAAGCCATTCTTCCAGCGTTGGGGGCCTGGAACAGTCTGAATTGTTACACTTGTAGGATGGTGATGGTTAGTACTTGTATTGTTATTGTAATTGGCAGCGCTGGCAGGGGCAATGGGTGGTGCAAGTAGCAGTGGCCTCCTGACGAGGGCCCTGGCAATTATTTTTTAACAAATTAAGGACTGGGACACAGCTTTCACCAACAAGATATAGGCATTAGCAGCCAGGCAGAATATAATCAAGATTAGTATTGTTCGCTTGGAATTAATTAAAATGATTTATAAACACTTGAAATATCACTAGGCCATGGACACTGGCCTTGCATATTCACAGAAAATTTAATAAATGTGTATTTAACACATCGAATTCTAAATATCCAAAGGGGTCTAGTACTTGATATTTTAACACATACTACCTTTTTGTGACTTCGTATTTTAAAGTAAGTTGATAAATCTTGCTCAATGGTCACTATCTTTTTGATGATACCAGAGGTAATGAGGTAGAGCCATTTTCATGCATAAACCAAAGTCACACCTTAGAACTTTCCTCCAGTATCTGCTATCCTCCCTGGGATTCACAGCTAGCGTGTGTAACCTCACCTGGGCTACAACTTCGTTCGACATTGAGTTGAAATGCAAATTTCTTCACAGATTTATTCTACAGCGACCAATAGTTATTCCTTTATTAGTCTTATGCAAATATGGAATAACAGAATTTTGCATGCTCTTTTTATCATAGTTTTTAGATAGTTTTGCCAAAAACCGTCTATCAAAAATAACAGATCATATTTAGACTTTAGCTTCTCTATGGATTTCAGGCCCGTCTTTCAGTTTCAATGTGCTGGTTCCTTGCTCGGTGGTGGCCATCTTGAAGAATCCGCTCTTTGGGTCATACAGCTTTTTTATCAGAATAAAGTGATATAACAGGATTAAGTCTTATACACTACTTCCCGTCCCAACATTGACTGCACCGTGGAGAAGGGGGGACACTTTTGCCTCAAATGCTCTTAATATAGACTTCAGTCAAGATCTCCCAAAAGAGGTTAAAACACCTCAGCCCTTGAAGGCACAAGGAAGCTCTGTTGATTTTAGTCAAATGATTTGCACAAGTATCTTTGGTTCGTATGATCATGTCCAAATAAATGCATTTCATCACTTCCTCCAGTTTAGTGGAAACAATTGTCGTGGTGAAAACAAATTTTATTGGCGCAATGTCAACAGACTTACTCTTCTATTCAGTTAATGCATGGGTACTCGCAAACATTTTCCCAGGGGCCAAAACGTTTAGTCTGTGATGTGACTGAGGGCCGCACTGATACCAGAAGGGCTGTGGTCAGGGCTTTGGGGTGGTCGGCTGGTGGTAAGGTGGGTGTAGTGGAAGCGTAGCACAAATATCTAGTGGCTGAATTGCACAATGTGAAACCAGACAACCTGGGATTAATCCACTTCTTTTTCTTCATTATCACATAAAAGAGGACCTCGAAATACATGACTTCAGGAGGTGCGCTGTACAAAACCTTCTCCTGGGTTTGATTTAATAAACTATAATGTTGTTCATGTATAATAGAAACCCAGGCCACCCAAAAGTGCACATAACAACTGACTTGCCTCTTAGTTCACAATTGGCATTATTGTCAGGGTGGGGAGAAGAATGAATGCTTCTAAATTCATGTTTGAAAACTATCACTTTTAAAAAAGCACTTCTCAATGCACTGATAAGCTGATGTACTAAGGTGAAACAGTTATGCACATAATGACATACACTTTTTGAATTTTGAAGAGACTCTCATATTTATACCTATTGCTGCAAGATGTCTTTAAAAATGAAGGTGTTCCTAAAGTTAAGGGTGCAGGACATCCTAGTTACTATCTTTCTTTAATTTCAAGTAAACTTTAAATAAATCATTGCATGTTTAACATTTTTTTTATGTTACTACTGAGTCGAGTAAACAGCATCTCAGTTCTGCTGTTGACCAGGGGGCTGCATGTATAGGTGAAGAGGGCCGCATGTGGCCCTCGGGCTGTACTTTGAGTATCACTGATTTAATGACCACCCAGTTTAGCATTCTGTGTGACCCCATGTAAAACTCTCCAAGACGTGGAGGAGCAGGAAGAGGTGTGGATACAGACACAACGTGACGCAGCACAGTGTGGAGAGTGTGGAGTGTGTGTAGAGTGGTGAGCGAGTCGCTGGTTGATGCTGCAGGTTGAGGCCGTATGGAGAACCAGGCCTGTCAGCAGCTGGCAGGTAGTGGGTAAGCTGGGGGGCAGCTGCCTGGTCGGCTGTTGGCAAGTTGGCAAGTGAGTGTCTTGCCCCGATTATTCCGGCTGGTGATGGTCTCGGTGACAAGCCCCCACACCTCCCCCAGCCATCCTGCCCATCCTGTCACAAAACACATGCTTAGACCCACCCGCCCGCTTAGCCCAAATTTGATTTGCCGCCATCTGCTACCCGCCACCTGCTACCCGCCACCTACCCGTTCACTGCAAAGAGGCCCAATAGGTGGTGAGTAAGTGATGATATGAGCTGAACTGGCGAACTGTTGGGACAGAGCGTGGGCAGGCAATAGGCCAGCTAGCTTCTCAGCGCAGAAGCGGCCGGCAGTAGGCCGGTGCAACCTGCTCTATGCAGAGGGGTCGGGACGCCCAAGCTCACTCTGACGTTTCATACACATTGGGGCCGATTCCGATCTCGGCCGGTAGGGCTCCGAATCGGATTTGGCTTTACCGGATCCGATTCGGAGCCCTATTTCCCGACCGATTCGTACGTGCATCCGGGCGAGCGAGTACGATGCGTGCGCTCGCGAAATCTCCGACCGACTCGTTCGCAGGACCCGACCGCTCCGACCGACTCGCACGGTGACGACTCGCACCGCGCTATGGAGACGTTCCCCGGCCGGGTAAGTACGATGCGCATCGCGACCGCTCCGACCGACTCGCGCAGTCCGGCTCCAAGGAGCTGTCGGAGCCGCACTTTGGGGTCCGTGTCGGACCCCCTGGAATCATAGGCACGCGAGTCGCACACAGGGGGAGCCATGGGTCCCCCTACACGTGCATGTACGGTGCGACCCACATCGACGCGAACACGCTGTAGGGGGCGCCCTTGTTCGCGTCGTGCCCATTGAGTCAATGAGAGCCCGTGTACACGTCATACGACTGGCTCCCATTGACTTCAATGGGAGTCCGACCGAATCGAGTCCAATAGCATACGTGCGCATCGTACTCGTTCGGTCGGACTGCCAGAGTCCGATTCGGTCGGAAATCTCTCCGAGTCCGGCTCGGTCGGAGAGATTTCCGGCCCGAATCGGAATCGGCCCCATTGTGTGCAGAGCACATTGAGCACACTGAAATAAATTGTACATAAGTGAACATAACCTCAGTAAGTCACTGAAGAGGGTATACCCTCACTAAGCAAGTGAAGAGGTCGCAATCCAACGATCCAGCGAACCCCATATAAGCTCCTCAAACAACAACAGCAAAAGCATTCAACTTATAAGCGAACAAGCCCGAAACAACTCGCTGAAACATAATCGTCCGCGGTAAGAATACATTTTACCCTATACCAATTGCTTCGGTGCCTAGATTCTAAGGAAACTCGGAACAAGAGCCATGCTCGTGCCCTCTCAGCTTTATCCTCTCACCCCTTTTTGACCACTCAGTCTCACGTGGTGGACGGTGCATTCGGGTTATTGGCCACGTAAGATCTGATGCATCTGGCATATCCTAAAACCGCAGGAGAAGGCTGAGAGTAGCCGGCAATAGAAGGCACACCAAGGGCCCATTGAACACTAACCAAGTTTTGACAAAAATCCCCACCAAAACCCAGACCAAAGACTAAAGATTAAAGCTTGAGTATAAAAGATCAAAACATATAGACCACAGATTAATCTGAGGCAGGTGGAACCACGGGGTGTTTAGATGCCGGTTGTACTCCTAAAATCTATCAAACCACTCTAAATCCTAGCTGGAATCCTTCATCAAACCCTTAATTTGCAAGTAAAAGCTATATTTGTCTCACCATCGAAGAAGAATCGCCTTAGTCGCTCTCTCAAAATGAGATCAGGAAAGTCTTGGCAGCAGCTGGCGTACAAAGCGGTGTAGTGTAATGTAGTGTAATTAAGCCCTTTGTTCTACTCCCATGTCCCAGTTTGAAGGTCCACTGGCAAAAGTTCTTGTCTGGCTCAGGCAGCCACATAATCTTCCTCTTTTCAATGTACTGGTTGAGTTAGAAACAAGAGTACCACGTCAATCACTGCTTGGACCTACTGACTAAGAGTTCTACTCCAGCCCAGTCCTCATACAGTCTACAACCACCACTGGAATCCCAAAGTGCTATAAAAGGTAATTAAGCCACCCAAGGTATACTTCCAATTCTGACAACATCGCCATTTAAAGAGATCATTCTAAATCCTGGGCAAAGCATGCCCCTTCTCCCGCTATCTGGAGCAAATGACCTGATGAGCATTGCTCTCTTTCAGAAACTTGAAATCTTCTCAGCAGTCCTTGAGGGCTCTAGACTCGATGATTCCCCACTTTTCAGTGTCGCTTAGACAGCACTCACAGTAAAGTTGCTAGGGTGGCTGTCTCAAAGCATTCTGGGCCTGTAGGTACTAGAATTTTTTTTCTCTATTTCTTTTTGCGGGCACAATTTGATTGTTGTTACCTACCTTCCCAACTTGCCTCAGACTCTGCCTAACTATTCTGTCAAAGGGAAATAGAGCTGGTCTTGGCTCCCCCCTAATCACATCTTTACTTCCTAAAGTATGATTTTTCAGACCCTTTCGGCATCCCAGCTTCTCATCCCTGCTGACAATTTATTTTTGGTTCCAACGCAACAGCTTTAAACTACATAATCCATGGACAGTGCCATGCTCAATGTAAAAATGTGATAGGACTAGTAAAAAAAGATTTGACAGAAAACTACTAGTTTAGTGTCACTTTTTTGGGGAAGGTTAGACTACTGCTGTCTGTTGTTTACCTGTTCTGAGACTGCAGTTTCTGATGATGCTGCATTTGACTTACCTCTACCGGACATATGAGAAAAGCTTAAACTGCGGTTAAAGTTATTACCCGGCTTGCACTGCTCGTGGCCAAGCTTCAGAAAACATTTTTGTTATACAAAAGCCAGAACAATTGGCACCGCCAAAACCTATTATATATAACACTGCATACTTGTTTTTGAGAATATAAAATTAATTTAATTCAAAAGAAACACTCTATTAGGCATTGTAAGACCTTAGACAGTGATTGTGTGCTCAAGATTTTAACGATCACATTTCAGAATTTTAATTGGGCATTTTCCAACAGGTATCATTTTCACCCAAATACTTTCCCAATTGATTCTGTTTTTTAGGGCAAATTGTTTGAATGTATTGCTTTTCTCTTAGAATTTTTTCACAACACATAAGTATTTATTTTTTAAAGAATTTTAGTGTAGAATGAATTACAATCTTTTTGAGTATTTTGAATGCGGTTTGTATTTTTTTGCAATCAGGATGTCGATTTATATGTAGATGAATTAATTAAATAATAAAGCTATTTCCTTAATCCAGTAAATTGTAGAAACTGTACAGTCTGGTGAATGGAATGACTGTGTCAGCACTGCCACGTCTTTTTCGGCTTTGGGAAGTGGCCCTGTTTTATGAGTTTTTGTAATGTAGGCAACTGTTTTACAGCTGCAATAGTTTTTCTTATCAGCGATTACAGGTTGGCAATAAAGATAAATTGTCCTTCGTTTGCAATGAAATGTTGAGCAAAATAATATTGAAAGTGATTCCTCTCCTTTTCATTTCTTAACAGTATCAGATGTTGTACCTGAGATTCCTTTCGGCGGCCATTAGTGGGGCCTGTTAGTGTTCCTCATTTGCTGCCAGAAATTTGTGTGCCGAAATTAATTGTTTATAAAAAAAATATTCCATTTAGTGTAGATTTTCTGTTTATAATTTCAATTGTGTTATTTTTTTAAATTATATTCTAAAACACTCCTTTGTAAATGGTTGTGTGTTGTGTGTGAGAGAGGCAGAACCATTCTCTGATTTTGTTGCTGTGAGGTTGACACAAGAGGTACCTGAGGCAGGACCTTATTATGATGGCGGTCGGTCGGACCACCGACCGCTATTGCGGCGGTCAGGAGACCGCCCGACAAGCAGTCGGAGGTCCGACCGTCCCATTACAATGCCACTGCCAGGCTGGCTGTTGCAAAGTGCTCCTTTATACTGCGGCTTGTGCTGCAGCCCAGGAAAATGCTGTGTAAAGGAGCACTTCCTGCACCTCCATGCACCATGTTCCATGCACCATGGCTTTGGGTCGGAGGCAGCGGGCAGAGGGACCAACCAATGCTTCCGACAGGCTCAAGAAGCCCGTCTGACCATCAGTCGGAATGTAATACCCTACAATAGGGCGGTGCCTGCTCAGACACTGCCGTAGGGATAACGAGTTCCCTTTTGTATAGCCTTTCAATGACGGTCCAACCCCCATTGAAAGGCTGTCAGAAATCGACTTTGGGGGCCCCTAGCAGGGCCCCAGTCCCTCCACGGCCTCCGCTATGAGGCCTGGGGGCACCTGTGGTGTCCCAAAACATCCATATCCAGTGTGCCAGGCACCACATGGTGCCTGGCACACGATGCATGGATGTTTGCAAACATCAATTTTTCTAATGCTGCTTGTGCTGCGGCCCTTTTCCGGCCCCAGCGCAAGCCGCAATGGAAAAATTTTTGTTTCCGTCTGCCTCCCGGAAAGTCGTATCCTAATTTGTCGAATGGGATCAGTTTCCATTCCAAGACGATGTCAGTCGGACGAGCATCCGACCTGCATCGTAATCGGGGCCAAAGTGTAGATCTACTCCCCTGAGGCAGTCTTTCTTAGAAAAGGTCAGATTACTGCCAAGAAACAGCATCTAAAGTGAAACTGTTGTCTTTACATTCCAACTGAACTGCTACAATGGCTTGCAGGTCTGGTTGCTTCAGAACCGACCATAAATATGCATAGGTAAAGCATGAGTAGGTTTCAAAATTGAAAACATGAAACCAAAACAAAACGATTGAGAGGATCCATGAATCATGATCTTTAGCCCATTCTTCGTATAAAAAAAGACAGTGACATAGGCCCGCCCTTCTAATTGGGATCAGTGGAACAATAATCCAAAAGTAAGTCTAGGTGTTATTTTTAGATTCCTCAGTATCAGAATATACGCAAACTTTGTCGAGAGTTTCTTTTGAAATCAATTAAACGAATTTCGTTGCGCGCACTGCATCGCATTTGGCGATGCAGCGCTCACAACGAAATTCGTTTTATTGATTTAAATGTTTACTTACCTGTATTGGTCCGTAATCCGTACTTTGCTACCCCCCACCCTGCCCCTCCCCCGCCCCACGTCACCGCCCGGCCGGCACTCCTACACGGACCGCGACTGTCTATATGGTAACTCCCAAGTTTCCTTAATGTAACCCTTACCCATTTTTTCATATTTGCCTGCCTGCCTTTGCTCAAGGCAATATTGAAACTTAAACGTAGTGACTGGCAGAGTGATTTGGCCATGAATTAGCCATTCAGTTGATGGTAATTCGGCTTCAGTGAATGGTAACCTTTCCAGTTTCTCAATACGCAGCATTGTATATTTGTCTCCCCTTTGTGCCATTTCTTTCTGTTTATCAGTTAGATTTTATTCTGAAAACAGAGACGTGGTGTTTATAAAACGCCAGGGCACATAGCCTGCACGCAAAGATTGCAGCATCCAGCTTAACATCACAATAGAACGTAACTGTGATTGCCCGTGTTGTAACAAGGCCAGATCCTGTTCTAATATGTCGATTGCCGAAGATACAATGTTGCCTAAGGAGTAAATCCTGGAGGTCAAAGTTGTTAACCCATTATCCACTACAGCTAAAGCCTTCTCTAGGTTAATACGGTCTATTTCCCGTATTCTTTCTGCGGCCTCCTGTTGGGATATTTTCCAGTTTTCATTATAATAGGCATAAATGCCAGCATATATGAAACGTTTCTGACGTGTTTTCCTTGGGCCTAGCAAGAAATCCCTAAGGTCTACATCAGGTGTGAGTAAGGTCAAGTGATGTTTTACTTCTGTGAGTGTTGAGGTTTTTAGCCAATCAAGGCACAACTTCCCAACACTATAGGATGTCACTACCCCTGGGTGTTGTCTCTGTACATAGCGTGTATCTGGCCTACTGATACTAAACCCCTCGGCTATACCTAGGAATCTCTGTTGACATGTGTTTGTGTCAATGGGCCAAATCAGCCATTCTGCCCAATTGGGATCTGACCTGTTGTACTGGAGAATGTCATCTAATCTTACCCCGTGTGTAGTTGAATTCTGCCCCCCACCCATCTGTGATGGTGCTGGAAACCCCGGTGTGTTCATTTCCTTATTCTTGGCTAGTCCAAGACTGTTGCACAGTTTCATTTAGAAATATCATCTGCTGTGGAATGAGGCATGCTCTAAAAAGCGCTTCTGTTCCCTGGACCTGCCAGTCCCTAGAACCCCAGATTGATTTTAAATCTATAGTGTCCTTCCATAGGTCGAAACCCTGTGTAGACAACTGGGCCATAAAGGAAGCAGAGTAAATCTGTTTGGTGTTAGTCAACATAATTTTCTGTGCTGATGTTGTTGCCACTTTGTAATAAAATGACTTCGGGTCAGATGTATTAAACCCTGAAAAGTATGTGAATTTCTGTGCAAAAGTTTGCGAACTACGTTTTGGAGGTGTTGGGCAGTGTTCCCACTGGTGGTATTCAAATACATTTCTAGGTGTTATAGATTTGTGCAAGAAATGATGACCATAATGTTGGTAACAGTACAATGTATCATAGTCTGAAGTACCTTCTAACATTTCAGTGTTCGGAAATGCTGCAGTTTTTTCTAAATCAGACATTATATTATTCACAGTTTCAGAGTCCCAATCATCAGAAAATGTACTGGAGGTAATGATATCACTTAAAGAAATTTTAAATACATGTTTAAGCTTTAAAAGTTCAGTCGGATCGAATATATTGAAATCAATCTTGTCCCATACTATACCGTCCGGTATAGGAACTGCTGTGATGTTCACTGAAGACAAGTCTCTTGGTTCACGATGTGAAGACTGGTGTGGTTTTAAAATCATATTGACTCTTTGGGCTGTAGAGCTCTGCTGGAGATATCGTCCATTAATAAGCATACTAAAAGTTATAATTAAACCTAGCCAGAAAAGAAAAATAGAATCCCAGTGATATAGCATAGTTCTATCCAAGGTGACACCAGGTAAGTCTTTCTAAAAAGTGCAAAAAGTCAATGAGTTTCTGTTTGTGTGATTTTTTGGCTGGCGTCGTTTCCGGCTCGCTTGGATCCAGTGAAAACGTATCAAAGTTCATGAAATAGCCAGAAGCAGTTCGATCAATTGTTGGAATTGCATCGGGATTTGTTGACATCGGATTTTGCTCTTGACGAGGCATGTTGACGTAGACGTCTGTAGTTGGTCTTATTGCAACTTGGTTGTTAAGTTGATTTTCTTCTTGAAGTTGAACTTCTTGTTGAAGTGGAACGAGTTCCATAGCATTGTTGCTTAGTCCTTTATTCCGTACAGGTGGCTCTTCAAACGTGATGAGACTTTCTGTTTGAACTTCTTGGATTGTAGCAAGAGGAGGGCGTCTGCTACTGTGGAGTCCACGAGGCCTACTGTTTAGTATCAGCCACATAGTGTGGTTTGATTAAGTCGATTGAGGCAAGAGGCGGCAGAAGTACAGCTCTTGTGCCTTGGATTGCTAGGGCCGGTACAGCTGTTCTGTAAGATGGTCCGAATTCTTTCTTGTCTGCAATCTTTTCTCTGACCAGATCCCCGATTTTTGGGATCCAGACAGGTCTTGCCGTTACTGCCTTGACTTCCTCTGTGGTGGTCTGTTTTAAGTGGACGTTGCTTTGTTGTGTCCTGGATTCATTTAGATCCTGTAAAACAGCCAAACGATCATGGATATCAAATGTTTTTTCATCCGCCACTGTGCCTTCACAATCAAGATCAGGTACCGACATTCTTGTCCCAAATAGGACCTCGTAAGGAGTGACACCCCCTAGAGAGCTTCTTGGCTGATTGTTTAGGGCTCTTTGTACCCCATATAAGTGATCGACCCAACTACCGCCCTTGCCTAATACCCTAGCTGTTCATAGTCACATAGCTTTATTCGATCTTTATATACAGACCATAAAAGCACATAGCATCAATATTAAAAACATCATATCAAATATATATAAAGCCTATATAAAATGTTAATAAAGAATTAAACAGTTTTGCCATGATCCAGATCCCCATTAAATAAACTTTACAAATCCAGTAAAATATCTTAAAATCAAATCAATCGTTGTTATTAAAAAATTATCCCGCCAGTTTCCTTTTTCTATAACATGCCCATAAAAATGAGGCTACCGCATAGCATACAAATGGATTCGATAAAGCCTTTAAAAATACATTGCCACCTGATACTGTTTAAAATTATGATACCTCAAAATCGGAATTATAAATGTTTTCCTTTCTTCGGAATAATTTTTACAAAACAGTAATATATGATGGTCTGACTGTACAGCAAAATTATTACACGGACAAGAAGACAAATCTGCCAATTTATATCTCTTAGCCGGGTATCCCAAAAGTAGCGGGATCATATTCATTCGAAAACGCAGTAAAATAAATCTATGCTGAATATTATGTACACGTGATAGGTAATAAAAACCCTCCCCAGGTCTTGGGGGAACCAAATCGTAAACAATGGTGGAATGGTAACGTAATTTCTTTCCCCTTCTCTCAAAATTTGCTCTCTGGTTAAATAACTCAGTTAACGTTTTCTTTGTGATCCTTTTACAAGAATCAGGGTCTTTAAATAGTTCTCCCAGCCCTAGGGCGTTCAGTTGGACCTCTACATAGTTTAACCACCCAATTCTTTTGTAGTAGTCCAACTTACAACAATCCCTAATAATAGTTTGTGTCAAATCCACCGTTGTCCTCCTCCAAATCGAGAGCCACAACAATAATGGTGCTAGTCTAATACAATCACTAATGTAAGGAAGGCCTAACTCAAGATGTAAGATATAATTTGGGGCTGATTGCGGTAAAGACACCCTATTTTAAAAAAACTATCTTCTGCTTGCTGGAGCTGCTCAACATTTGCCAGCCCCCATACTCCTGCTCCATATGTTGCAGCAGACTTTGTTTTTGCAGAATAAATGTTTTTTATTATATCCAAAGGGCTCCCTCCCAACTTTTTAGCAAATCTTTTTACTGCATTGAGGGTCCTTTGCATACCCTGAGCTCTCACTGCCACTAATCTGGACCATGTATGGTCCTTATCGAAAAGAACTCCCAGGTAAGAAAATGAATTGACAACCTCAATTTTCTTTCCCGCCAGCTGAAAGTGGGGGTTTCTCTCCCCTAGAGGCTCCCGACACAATAATAAATGATTTTGATTCATTTACTTTAAGGTCAAGTGAGGCCATAAAAGTGGAGTAGGCTGTAATTAGCACTTGCAGGGCTAAACCTGATCTAGCTATCAATACCGCATCATCAGCGTACGCTAAAATCGGGAGGGGGGCTTGATCAAATTTCGGAACATCTATAGATAAAGCAGACAGGGCGGACTCTACCCCGTTTGTATAGATAGAAAAAGAAACGGGGCGAGAACACAGCCCTGTCTTACTCCTTTTTCAATTTTAAAGTGACGTGTGCATTCCCCCTCCTACCATAACGAACACAAGCAGTGGCGTTGGCGTACAGCTGACGTATAAAAGCAATTATCGGCGGATCAATGCCCATCCCCTCCATCATGGACCATAACCTTGAATGGGAAACGCAGTCAAAGGCTGCGGTCAGGTCCATGAAGGCCATATAGATCTTCCCGCCTTTGGCCTTTGTATATTTCTCTAAAGTTAAGGAGAGATTTAGGCATTGATCCACCGTACCCATGCCCCTGCGGAATCCATATTGTGCCTTCATAAAAATGTTATTAGTTTCAGCCCATGCCTCCAATCTGGCCAAAAGGACCCTTCCCATAAGTTTGGCAGTAGTGTCAAGAAGGGATATAGGGCGATAATTCTTTGGTAACCCCCTCTCCCCCTTTTTAAAAATGGGTACAATAATACTCTGTCTCCACGATAAAGGGGGACCTACTGTCTGAATGCTGTTAAAAATATTTGTTAAAAGAGGGACCCACAAATAATAATTATCCTGAAATAGGTCAATGGGGACCCCATCTGGACCTGGCGCCTTGCCAGGAGTGCACGCTTCAAGTGCCTTTCTAACCTCTAGATGGGTACAAATTAATCCTCCTTGCAATGGAGATGCTATGCTATGGGGCAATTGATTCAGAGGAATTGGGACACCAAATATATTTTCAAAATAACTCACCCATACTTCTTCGTCTACATGTACATCTAACGTAGGGTCACTGGATTCTTTAAAGTACGGGGCATTCACTATTCTCCAGAAATCTCTACTACTCCCCGAAATGCCTGCTTGTTCAAGATCTTCCCAAGCCTGATCCTTGAGATCCTTCTCTCTGGCTCTCCTGGCTAATTTGTAGTCACTACGTGATACACGAATATTATTTGGATCTCTAGGATTCATTTTTAGGGCATTTACAAGGGCTTTTTTAGCTTTGGAACAAGCTACGTCAAACCACCCACTATGAGTAATGGCGTTTGGTGACTTGTATCTAGTAAATGCCACTTTTATTTTTGCCAAAAGGGCACTAAAATGAATAACCAAAGACGCAGGGGGTGTATTTTCTCCAAGACACAGTAATATGTCATCCTTAACTTGAACTAAAACTTCAGGGACTATGTTTAGCTTATGTGCCTGTGACCATTTTAATTGATACCCATTCTTCCTGGTCAAATTCACATCTGCAGCTACCTCATTGTGTTCTTTAGCTTTAGGCAAAATGCTTAAATGAATAAATAGGATAGCATGGTCACTATGGGTAGTGAATAATGTTTCCATATGTGTCACTTTCCCATGTATATGTAGATGAACCGGCACTAAAATATAGTCAATATTGGACTCTTGTATGCCCCGTCTGAATGTTAACGCATGCTCTCCCTCTTTTATTTCATTGGCTATGCATAAATTCCACTTGTGTAACAAAATATTTAGAGTTTCACCATACTCACTATGGGTAAAGTGTAACGATGGATTACCTTGGGAGTCTTCTACTCCACATACTCTAGACCCATTAAATTTACACATGTGGATATTAAAGTCCCCCGCCAAAATGACGTTTGCACTTTCCCTCTTCTTTACCATGTTCAACTTCTCAATCTCCATCTCTAGTGCGTCCACCACTGCCTTCATATTTCTCCCAGTTTCATTGTTATAAAAATTAACAATAATCCAGGGATCCTGACTCCTATATCTCAACTGGAAGATCTGAAAATGCTTATGTATGGGGCCAACCTGCCTAACTTCAGTAGATATAGTATTCGATATCAGGGTCAATAGACCCCCTTTGCCCTCCCCGAGGGTGACGGAGATGCCGGAGAATAAAAAGTGCGAAACCCATGAAAGTAGACTGGGTCTTTAGCCCAAGTCTCCTGAAAGAACACTATCTCCATACTTTGCCACTTATTTAACCACTGACAGTTTCCAAGTTTGGAAGCTATACCTGCCACATTCCATGATATCATATTAGACATGAGGCCCTTACTGTCAATCATAGAGTATAGGTGGGTCTGTGCTTGTGCTGAAGTACTGGGTATAGGGCTAGAATCTACCAAGATATTAACGGGGAGTAAATTAATGCGTTGGATCTCCACTTGATTATTATTATTCTCCACTGCAGCCGAGATATTTGTCTTTGGTATTAAAAAGGGGGATGGAAGAATTAGTCAATCACAGTCCTCCAGAGTTGATAGGGCTTCATATCTATTTTGTAATCTAATTCCTTGATTTGCAGGAGGGCCCTCTCTCCCTCTCTCGTCCAGGTTAAAAAATGTTTCCCTGCCCCTATATTGCCTTTCCTGTTTGTATCCACGACCAGAGTAAAAATACCCTAGTGATAGGGGTATTATCTGGGTATTTCTTGGGGAAAAAGTACACAAATTAGCTAAAAGTTTCGGGGCCGTATCTACATTATTAAAATTTATGACCACACAATCACCAGAGTAAACTTTTCTGAAGCCACCCACCCATCCTACTCTTCTTGCCATAATGATTTCATTAGCTAACTGCTTTCTTCCCATCTCTGTTATTTTGACATTATTTGATAACCAATGAAGACATTTGTCCATTAATTGTCCAGTTGATTCAGTTTGTTCCTCGCGAAGAAGTGGGACGTTGGCTAGAACCAATACCAATGGAGCAGCGGCAGGTGGAAGATGGAGGGGTTGTTGCGGATGACCCTCACTCTGTTTCAAAGAAATCTCAGGTAGTTTTGCCAAATCAATAGCCCCTCTTGTTTCCTTCTCGGCTAATATGGAGTGAGGCAATAACCCGTTTTTATTTGGCCCTTGGTGTGTCCGGTTGCCTTTTGTCGAAATGATGTTAGAGTTTGCATTTGAGGCTTGTACTAAAGCATTATCAGGACCAACCAAAGGTATTGGTGTTATTACTGTCGTTGTCACGGGATCAGATGGTCCTCTTACTTCCACCCTTTGTGCTATGTCTATACTTCTTGTTGATGTTAAAGGAGGTACAATTATCTGGGACACTTGCTCAAGTAATAAGCAGTTTTGAGCCTCTAAGTCTGCCAACCGAAGTTCGATTTGTGACATCTTGGTTAAAATGGGAGCCAATATCTTATTTAGCCTGAGCGTAAGTTCCGGCCAAATAATGTTATCTTGCTGAGCTTGAAGGGATGGAGGATTAACAGCCACTGAAGGAATTGCTGATATTTTACGGTTCATTGTATGTGACTTTTTTGGGGTGCTTTAGATTTAGTGGTGCAACTATTTCTAGAATGTTTCGATTTAGCACCACTTACGACACCCCCTGCTCTAGTACGCTTAGCCGGGGGTGACGGTGAAGTATCCAAAGAAGATGTATTTTCCGGTAAAAGGATTATATGGGCCTCTGGGGAGATCTCTGTGATCTCTGTGATTATGTTGGGCGGGGGGACTGACCCACTGTTGGACAGAGTCTGACAAGGACATTAATGGTAAAGACAGAGTAGCCAGGGAATGATCAATAGCAGGCTCAATAGATAGTCTCGGTACTGAGAGGCCTGGCTCGAGAGAAAGACGTCTTTCAGTTAGCTCAATCTCATGGGACAAAACACTCGCTGCTCTTACCAAAAATTGGTCCAGGGTAGCTCCCACCCCCCCCAACCTTCTCCCTTGGGCCCCTTCTTTTTGCCATAGTCACTGCAACCAAATCAATACCTTACTCGGTTCCAGTTGAAAGAGGGTTGGCCCTGCCCAGCCTCCTCCGGACTCCGACGGGCGCGGACGGGCCCGCCCTTGGCCCGGGCTTTGCCCGGGCACGTCCCGCGCCGCGGGCCGGCGTCGCACTTTAGTAGCGCCTCCTCGCGCTATGGACACTGGAGGCTGTAGTCCTCCTGGACCCGGTGAGCGCGAGCTGGCAAGCGCCCCAGCAACAGCAGCGAAAACCGTGGACACAGGGCACCGCGGGCCGGCGTCGCACTTTAGTAGCGCCTCCTCGCGCTATGGACACTGGAGGCTGTAGTCCTCCTGGACCCGGTGAGCGCGAGCTGGCAAGCGCCCCAGCAACAGCAGCGAAAACCGTGGACACTGTTAAAGATTGCTTTAAGTCACGGTTTTTCCTCTCCACAACAGAATTTCCCTCAGGATGGTACGGAGAGGAGTACCGCAATGCTATGCCCATTCCTTCCATGGCCTCTTTGTAAGCCCGAGAGCTAAACGCCGGGCCACGGTCAGAATGTAACGTGCCAATTGCGTATGTGCCGATAAAGACTCGCAAATCTCTTATAACAGTTCGAGCATCAGCACAGCGCTGAGGCCAAACCCATAGGAATCTAGAGCAGGAATCCACTGCAACCATGATACATTTCTTGGCCCCATCAGATTGTAGGGGTCCGCAGTGGTCCAAATATACACATGCGAGAGGTTTGTCTGTTTGTAGCAATGGTGTCTACGCTGGGCGTGTTACGGTGGAGCCTTTCATCTGCTGGCAGATGTCGCACTTTAAGACATAGTCTTTGGTCTGCTTTGTTAACCCTGGCCACCAGTAGCGCTGTTTCAGTAAAGAAATAGTTGCTGTGACGCCTGTATGCGCAGAACCCAAACCCTCGTGTGCTGCTAGAATTAAGCTTTGCCTACAATCCATATTTGGTATTACTCTATCCCCCACTCCAGGAATCTGAGCATATGGAATGTTTTGTGCATCTAACTTGTAGGAGTACTTGAGTGGAAATTTTTTAGGTACTGCTGTGCTGCCTTTGCGTGAAGCATTGACAGCTACCATAATCTCGCCGTCTATTCTCGTTTTTGAACGAGTGATTGCAGCTACGGACACTGTGCGTACAGCCCCCTTTGCGGCTTCATCAGCCAATGAATTCCCTTCAACGTGAACGCCATCACGCTGATGACTCAGTGTATGTATCACGTGAGCTCTCGGTAGTTCGTTTCTCAACTCCACTACCTGTTCCCATAGCATTTTATGCTTAATTGTGCCACCTTTCGCGTCTTTAAACCCGTTTTGTTCCCAATGATGTAAGTATTCATTGTACGACTGTACACAGTAAAAGGAATCACACACAATTAGTGTGGGGAATTCGTGTTCCATATTTACCAGTGCCAGTATCAGTGCTTTTAATTCTGCCAACTGAGCCGTGCAGTCTCCTAGAGATTGCGTTTTAGTGCAACTTGGATGGAACTTTCCATCGCGCATGCGACCTTTCGCGATAGCACACGCTGCGCTGTAAGCTTGCTTACTCCCTATGGCCGGTTGAGCAGATCCGTCAGTGTAAATAATGTATTCATACTGATCTAGAGGCAAAATTTCATTTGGTAGAGGATATTCTTGTTCGTATTGCAGAAATGCTTGTGTTTTTAAACTTGGATCAAATCTGTATTCAACATCCATTGCAGTAAGAGAATTAGCCCATTGTATCCATCTAGGATGTAAGGCTTTCGCATTTGGAATGCTAGCCTTTGTAACAGCCTCTAAGGCTGGTACTGGGGTCACGACTATTATGCGTTTTCCCTGAGCCAGAGCTCTTTCTCTTGCTACAGCGGTCTGTACTGCTGTCAGGATTTTTTCTGTTGAAGTGAAACGCATCTCTGCGTTTGTGTACAGGTGTGATTTATATGCGATTGGTACTGTTTCTCCTTCATTGAAGGTCAAGTAAGTGTACCCGCATTGACCCGCTATTACTCGGATCACTAAGTTGCGTACGTTTACGCGTGTCTGTAAGTGTTTTGACCGCCAAATGGCGATGCAGCGTGCGCAATGTAATTCGTTTTGTTTATTTATTTATGTACTTACCTCCGTTCGGCCGTATTCCGTGGTTTACTACCCCCACCCTGCCCCTCCCCCGCCCCACCTCACCGCCCCGCACCACTCCCTCCAGGAGCCGCTACTGAGCAGGGCACACGCACACAGCGCCGCTAAGACTCACTTGAGCTCCGAGTGTGCACGGTCACAGGGCACTCCTCACAAAGGTCTCAGGCTGCACGAAGCACACGCACCCAGCATCGCTGAGACTCACTTGAGTTCCGGGTGCACACGATCACAGGGCAGTCCTCACGAAGGTCTCAGGCTGCACAAAGCACACTCACACAGCGTCGCTGAGACAAACTTGGACTCCAGGTGCCCACGATCACAGGGCAATTCTTACGAGGGTCTCAGGCTGCAAAAAGCACACGCACCCAGCGTCGCTGATATACACTTGAACTTCGGGTGTGCACGATCACAGGGCAATCCTCACGAAGGTCTCAGGCTGCACAAAGCACACGCACACAGTGTCGCTGAGACTCACTTGGACTCCAGGTGCACATGATCACAGGACAATCCTCACGAGGGGCTCAGGCTGCACGAAGCACACACACACAGCGTCACTGAGACTCACTTGGTCTCCAGGTGCCCACGATCACAGGGCAATTCTTATGAGGGTCTCAGGCTGCAAAAAGCACACGCACACAGCGTCGCTGAGACACACCTGGAAACTTTTGTGTTCCTGAGTTTCCACAACAGGGAGCCAGCTCTCCTCGGGCCCTTGGGGATAAGTTACTTCAGGACACAGCACACAGCAAAGTCCTTTCAAGCAGGGGGACACAGCACACAGCAAAGTCCCTTTAGCCTCTCCTTGGTTAAATCAGCACACTGCAGGCCAGCCCCAGAACACACAGCAAGGGTCAGTCCTTTCCTTCAGTCTCTTCAGCTGTTTCTTCCTTGGCAGAGGTTCCTCTTGACCACGAAGTAGTTTCAATCCTTTACAGTCTTGAACAGTTCCATTCCAAAGTCCAGGGGTTTCAGCTCTCACAGTTATACCCCTAAATGTCTTTGAAGTCTTTGTGTTCAGGGGGGCACTGACCCCTGTCCAAACCAGTTCTGGGTGTCTCCCTGCCAGTGACACCTTCTGCCTTTGATAGTGGGGGTCTGGATCCTTAATCACTCAGCAGGAGATGGAGCCATTGTTTTATGGCAGCAACCCAGGTCTCTTCACCTCCAGGGGCTACTCCTCCCCCCTACTCTCCAGATGCAGGTCAGCCTGTTGCTGTCTCACCTCCTCCCCTGGGTCAAGACATTCCCCAGAGCCTATCACATTCAAATCCAGACAGTCAATCCACAACCAGGCAGAGACACACAGAAATGTTAGAGCACAAAAACCCAGCCACTTCTAAAAGAGTGGTTTCTAAACACGCAATTCAAAAACCACCTTCACAAAAAGATGTGTTATTAAATTGTGAGTTCAGGCACACTAAACTTCACCTCTCCATCTTAAGCCTTTGGGAAGATAGGCTGGAAACATATTACACAGCCTTCCCCATTCTGTCCTATGGGCAAGATGGCCTTTCAACAGTGAAAAACGAAATGGAGAGTATTTCACTGTTAGGACATGGTACACACCTTAGTACATGTTCTACCTTTCCAATACACTGCACCCTGCCCAGGGGGGTACCCTGGACCTACCATTGGGGTGTCTGATGTGCATAGAAAGGGAAGGGTAAGGCCTGGCAAGTGGGTGCACTTGTCAGGACAACATGGCAGTTTAACAAGCTGCGCACAGGCCCTGCAGTGGCAGGCCTGAGTTCTCTCTTTAGGGCTACTTGTGTGGGTGGCATAATTAGTGCTGCAGGCCCACTAGTAGCATTTGCATTACTAGCCCTGGCACACATAGTGCACTTTACTAGGGACTTTACTAGTAAGGCAAACATACCAATCATGGACAACCAATTACCATTACACTTTACACAGGGAGCACTGGCACTTTGACACTGATCAGCAGTGGCAAAGTGCCCAAAGCATCTAAGTTGGCAACACCATATCAGAACAAGCATTGGCATAGCCAATAGGTCTCGCCTTTGGGGCCTTATAAGTGTTTAGCCAAAGCTATTGACTTTGCCAATGTCTTCAAGCTGTGCTGTAGAGAAGTGTGGCTGCTGTGCGGCATGCTGAAAAGTTATAATAAAAAAGTGTCAGAAGTATTTTTGTTACTTTATATATGACCAAGAAGGCATTATGTAAAACTGAACGACCATATTAAAAAAAGTATTTACAATAAAAATTTCCTCAGTTTTCTTTTGTTCTTGCAATGCTGGCAATGGTTGTTTGTTAAAGCTTTTTTTTGAGGGGGCATAAACAATCGGAGGGTGAAGGTTGGGAACTAGTACCTGTATTATAACACTAGCAGCGGCCAGACGCTAGGGGAGAATCAACAGATGCCAGATTCCGAGAGCAGGCTGAGGTGGTGCTGAGTGATGCTGAGGTGGTAGTGGTGGTGGTGGTGACTGTTGCGGAGACGATGCTGAGGTGATGCTGAATGATACTCAGGTGTTGCTGAGTGATACTGCTGTGGTGCTGAGTGATATTGTCTTGGCGCTGAGCGATGCTGTGGCGGCACTGAACGATGCTGTGGCGGCGCTGAGCGATGCAGTGGCGGCGCTGAGCGATGCAGTGGCGGCGCTGAGCGATGCTGTTGCGGCGCTGAGCGATGCTGTGGCAGCGCTGAGCGATGCTGTGGCGGCGCTGAGCGATGCTGTGGTGGCGCCGAGTCATCCTGTGGTGGTGCTGAGTGATGCAGTGTTGGCCCTGAGTGATGATGTGGTGTCGCTGAGTAAAGCTATGGTGGTGCTGAGTGATGCTGTGGTGGCGCGGAGTGATGCTGTGGTGGCGCTGAGTGATGCTGTGGTGGCGCTGAGTGATGCTGTGGTGGCGCTGAGTGATGCTGTGGTGGCGCTGAGTGATGTTGTGGTGGCGCTGAGTGATGTTGTGGTGGCGCTGAGTGATGTTGTGGTGGCGCTGAGTGATGTTGTGGTGGCGCTGAGTGATGCTGTTGTGGCGCTAAGTGATGCTGTGGTTGTGCTGAGTAATGCTGTGGTTATGCTGAGTAATGCTGTGGTTATGCTGAGTAATGCTGTGGTTGTGCTGAGTAATGCTGTGGTTGTGCTGAGTAATGCTGTGGTTGTGCTGAGTAATGCTGTGGTTGCACTGAGTGATGCTGTGGTTGCACTGAGTGATGCTGTGGTTGCACTGAGTGATGCTGTGGTTGCACTGAGTGATGCTGTGATGGCGTTGAGAGATGTTGTGTTGGTGCTGAGTGACGCTGTGCTGGCTCTGATTGATGCTGTGCTGGCTCTGATTGATGCTGTGGTTGCGCTGAGTGATGCTGTGGTGTTGCCGAGTGAGAGATAGAGTGAAGATATAATGCCGAATTAGAGAGTGTGGTGAGAGAGAAAGAGAGAGAAAGAGTGTACATAGAATAAAGAGTGGAGCGGGATAGAGAGAGAGAAAGAAGGGGAGAGAGAGTGAATGAAGGAGTTTGAAAGAGAAACAGATAAAGGGGTGAGAGAATGAAAGGCTAAAAAAGATAGAGAGGGGAGAGTTAATTAAGTAGAGAGAGAATTAGAGAGGGGAGAAAGAGAGAAGGAGAGAGACAATAAGAGTGGGGGGTGGAGTTTAAATAGAGTGAAGAAGTGACGCGGAAAAAGTAACCTTAAATATAGCTTTGTGCTTTGCGCGAATAAATATTTTTAAAAAAACAGTGAGAGACAAAAATACTGGTAATTAGACTGTGACTCCCAATATAAAACAAATAGCGATATAAGGTGAAATCAACCCACCGAAGCAATATTTCTAACTAGACAAAAAAAGTTGCATTTCAATGCTAATCGCTGTTGTTTTTCATGTGACTGTAGTCCAGGGCCCTCAGTTGGTAATGTGAGCTGCTGCTGCGATTGAAACATCAGAGTCCAGCGAGTTAATGAGCCATGACGAGGAAATGAGGAAGAGATAGGAAACCCAGATGCCAGCTGCGCGTGCACGCCATCGTGAACTCAAGCTGGTCGCCAGCCGAAAGCCAGTGTTTGCACTTCCAAAACCCACTTACTAAAACTCTCGGCCAGACCAGCGCAAGCGCTGGTGCAGGCCGAGACCTAAAAAATGAAAGCCACACTATAGACTATAAAGCTTTGCAGAGACGAACAACTAATGTGCCATTACTCTGTATGCTTTTTTGAGTGATTGCATGTCCTATAGCCACTGTATACTGGAATCAGACTGATTATGTATTCGGCAGGGGGTGGCGAACTACAAATTTCTATGTATATGCATCTGTTCCAACACGCTCCATAGAAATTGTCAATGTTCCATGCATACTTTTAGCACCACCTCCACCCAGGCCATCCAGCCCAAGTGTAAAATAGCTTGCAAGTTTGGGAACTGCACAGCTAATGTAAGCGAAAAACCAACAAGCCTCTATAGTTATAAGAGACATGTTAATCTTGATTTAGTTCCATTTCCTTTCCCACACTTGCAGCACGATCTGTGAGAACCTTTCTCCATCATTTACCTACTCTCCCTGACATATATCAGAAGCCACGAGATGCCCAGCTGGAGTCGAATATGTGCTGGAAAGCCCCCCTCGTTGTGTATTTTTCACTGCCACAGCACCTCGTGGAAGTTTTCACTTGGGAAAATTCAGGGATTCATCCAACCCAACACAGATGGATTTGCCCTCATGGCATTTTTGTTTTTTTAAATCTCATAGTCACTAATTTGCTTTCTTATTTTAGTTCACGTTTCCTTATTCAACACTACGTGTTATTTCAAGAGCACGGAATCAACCTCGAAGCCACCCCAAAAACAGAGCTTTCTAAACATGGAAACATACATATATGGCACCAGGGGTGTCAATAGCAAAACCCCATCTGTTACTTAACTTTTTTTAGAACACAAAATAATAGATAGAGGCAATCAAATCATTCTTTCTAATTGAGGGCCCAATTAGTTTCATTTAAATTTACTAATATAGACTGGCTGGGTACTCGGCCGAGCCAACTGAATGAAATTGCCCAACTGCTCATCTCCATCCAATCATATGAAAGACTTCAACCCCAGGAAATGATAAATGTCTCATAAAAATGTGTCACTCTGTCTGCAAGCCTTAAAACAGCTGAAGATCTGCTGTATTCCGAGAAACCTATGTTGGACTGTAAGGACTATACAGCATAAATCAATGCTGAATCAAAACTGGGATGAACATATCGTAGCCATGTCCCTGATTTTTGTAAGAGAAGAAGACCTTCGCAAACCACCAAGAAGGGTTTGCTAGCTCGAACCAACCAAATTCGACCATGCAGGAAATTTCTGAGACTCTTATTCGGAGGCTGCCCTGCAGCTCTGGTGCTGCTGTTCCCCGGGGCAACTGCCTAAAGAGGAAGACGGAATTCGACATTCCGTCCATCATCCCCTTTTGTATCGCTTTGTTCGCCGTAAGTTGGCGGGGGTATGCCCAGACGTGGGTCCCTTGCTCACTTTGCCACTGGATTCAAGCAAGCCTGGCTGATGACGGCTGGAATGCCAGAAACCGGTCCTAGGATGCTTGTTTCCGGTCCAGGGAAGACATGGCTTGGCAGTTCAGGCTGGACTGTTCCCATGAGGCACAGGGTCAGACTGATTTGCATATGGCCATGTCTGAACTGGGGTGGTGGAGTGAGCTAAAGAATGATGATGGATTAAACCCAGATCAGTTGACTGGGGTGAGTGTTTGATTGGCTCAAACGTTCCGTCCATCATCCCCTTTTGTATCGCTTTGTTCGCCGTAAGTTGGCGGGGGTATGCCCAGACGTGGGTCCCTTGCTCACTTTGCCACTGGATTCAAGCAAGCCTGGCTGATGACGGCTGGAATGCCAGAAACCGGTCCTAGGATGCTTGTTTCCGGTCCAGGAAGACATGGCTTGGCAGTTCAGGCTGGACTGTTCCCATGAGGCACAGGGTCAGACTGATTTGCATATGGCCATGTCTGAACTGGGGTGGTGGAGTGAGCTAAAGAATGATGATGGATTAAACCCAGATCAGTTGACTGGGGGAGAGTGTTTGATTGGCTCAAACGTTCCGTCCATCATCCCCTTTGTATCGCTTTGTTCGCCGTAAGTTGGCGGGGTATGCCCAGACGTGGGTCCCTTGCTCACTTTGCCACTGGATTCAAGCAAGCCTGGCTGATGACGGCTGGAATGCCAGAAACCGGTCCTAGGATGCTTGTTTCCGGTCCAGGGAAGACATGGCTTGGCAGTTCAGGCTGGACTGTTCCCATGAGGCACAGGGTCAGACTGATTTGCATATGGCCATGTCTGAACTGGGGTGGTGGAGTGAGCTAAAGAATGATGATGGATTAAACCCAGATCAGTTGACTGGGGGTGAGTGTTTGATTGGCTCAAACGTTCCGTCCATCATCCCCTTTTGTAGCACTGCAGTGCATTACATTCTTTCCTATTGCTTGCTGAGTGTGAAAGTGTATGGAAGAACGGTAGCAGAAACTTATCTCCACCTATAGAGTGCCCCAGGGATCTGCCAAGGTCATTGCATACAACAGCCTTCAGTGTCACATGAGCATAAGAAATCGTCTGGTAATATAGGAAACAACCCGACAGCTCCAGCACATTTGGCAAAAAATACATAGATGCATGGATGCAGGATAACTGTCTGTGACCGAATATATCGCTAAATTGTATTGTACTGTAGTCATAATTATTGATTTTTTCCTCATCATGTGAATATATTCATATAAAATTATTATACTGCTGAAAGCTAATACCGTCAAGTGATTTGCTGCACATTCGATGCATTTTGTTAATTATTGTCCCTTCTGTAATTTTGTATTCTATTTTCAGTCTTTAAAGGGCTCTGACACCCCTTTCATGTGAGTCTAGTTTGCACTATATCAAGAAGTAATTAGTAAATCTAAAAAGTAGGTAGAATTTAAAAAGTATGAAAAATGATGGTTCCGCACCCATTTGGATGGAGCCATCCAGGAGCTCAATGGAGGCACACATGCTAAAGATGCCTTCCTACAGAGAGGTTCAGGGAACGACAACATAAACATGTCTTTGGGGGGAGGAGAGTGGATGGTGACCACAATCTGCTAGAGAACAATGTCCCCATACATTCCACGAAAGAGACATCTATCACTTTGATCTCTTAGTAAGCATGATGATGCTAATCGAAACAAGTCTCTCTACTAGAAGGGGTGGAGTGTCTTTCGCATACCTTCCTACCCTCCCCCCCTTTCACAGTTGCGCAAAGGCCACTGCAGCTTGCACCACCCGTTGCTCCTGCCAGCGATGCACAAGTCAACACCAACACAACTAACTACTAACCATCACACTCCTACAAGTGTGACAATTTAGACTATCCCAGACCCCCAAAACTTTAAGAATGGCTTTGGTGGCAGGTTTTAGTCACCTTTAATATATACTGAATTAATAAACAACTGTTGTTGTGCTCATCCAGAAAGTAGAGAAACAGCACCACCATGTGGCAGACTGTTGTATGTGCCGATATTGACAAGTTCCGGTGGGGAGAACCGAAAACGACCAGCTCAAATTAAGTACTAGCCAGTATTTCATGGAGCTGACTGCCAAACGTTACTGTCTCAAAAACTAGCAAGTGCATCATAAGACAATTCGGGTGCACCTTAATTTTCCTGAATTACACCCATTGTTGCCTTTGTGCCACACCTGAGGCAACTGATGTGGTCTTCATCTCACAGAACTCATAACTAGAAAACCAGAAACAGCAATTGTGTAAAGTTTTAGAAAAGAACCATATAGACTCCATATGCACTCAAACATAGAGAAAAATTAATTGCTGAGAAAGAATGCTTCAAGGCCGCTGCTGCCTTCATATCAAAGAAATAGCTGGCACTGCATTATCTGAGGTCACTGAGGACTAATTAAATATGTTGGTTAATAAGAAATCCAACTTAGAGATAGGAAGGGCTCCATCTCAAACCCTTCCAAAGAGAGTCAGAAATATTAGTCTCATCTGTATATTTCCATTCTTTTAGGAGCAAGTTGCATATTGCAGAGATAAGGTATCTGTGACGGCTTCTTGGTGGTGCTGAAAACAAATCATCCTAAGCTCGGGTGTCCTAACACACCGGAAATTTCACCCTGGACTAAAATGGGAGCCCGATTCACATTTTGTAACTCGTGGTGGTAGGCACACAGAGTCTGTGGCCAAAATGAGGCAACCTGAGCTCATTATCAGCCTGTGACTAAAAGGTTAATGTATGGTTACCACCATAAAGAACGCCCAACTCTGCAGATGACTTTATCAGGCTGGCAGCTGGAGCAAGTCAGACCATTTTAAGGAGCCCATCATATGTGTGTTACTGGAGTTCCCTGGTGGCCCGGCCATCGGCACTCAACTCCAACTTGCGCACCTCACTTTGGAGAGATAATGGTGCAAATTCAGGCGTTTTAAGGGTAAGACATCCTGGACATAGGCCATTCTTTTCTCGGGTTAGATAAACACGAAATTCTAAACCGACAAACCCAATATCTTCAGCCCATATACAGTGAAAGGTTGTCGGTAGTGCTCAAGTGACTGTTTAATTTGAGCCAGAAGATAATTTATATTAAGCACCATGGTTTTAAGAGGTATATATGTATGGATCTGCTCATCTTTGACCTCACTCAAAGGCATCTGAACACTATACATAGAACACTGGAGAAGTTCCTCAACAGGGACTCCACACAGGTTTATTTCTGCAACAACCAAAAGCCACAATTTCAAGAAAATGCTGAAAAAGTCACCTGAGTTTTCCCATACAAGTGCTGCTTTCTCTAGCCAGGGTCTCACAGGGTCTGGTGCTGTCAGCTCTATACGTTATTTCTAAAGACAGTGGTCCCTAGACTAGGATTAATGATAGCAAACAATAAATATAGACCCAATCAGTACTATATTTTACAGCTGTCCAGCCGGACAGGTGTTTTTAATATATAGTTGCTTAAATATACACAAAATCCAGCAAGAAACAAATAAAGTGGGACACAAACCTGTATCCAACTTAGTGGGAAGGACGTACAACATGAAACAAAAAGGCTCAGGCAGAGTAAATTGTTTGTATAAGACACATTTTGGTAGGACAAACAAATTATAGTGGAGACACCATTACACATAATAAGTATTAAATAAAGCACCTCTTTATTTAATACTTATTATGTATTCCCAATACTTATTATGTAGTCCCAATTCTTAAAATGTTTTCTTTCATAGACAAATTATATAGCTCATGAGTATTCACTTGCCTGCCATTTACCCAACCCTCCTGTAACTTTAATGAAGAGTCCGAAAAATCTTACCATGATGTGAATCCTTTTGAGTATTCATAACATTCTGAGATATTTCTCAGGGTATGCCCAAACATTTGCATTTGCACTGCCTTCATGTGATAGTACAGTATACCTTCTATCTCTTCAAGTCTTAGGACTGCCTTCCTTCCTTGAACTGATAACCACCTCCACAACAGCGTAACCCAGTGCTTCTTCTACCCTATGCATCTCTAAGAACATCTCAGGAGAAGCAAATCACTCCTCTAGATCATTGTCAATGACAAAGCTAGGAACCACATATTTTGGCAAGGAAGGTCGTAGAGGTCAGCAAGCCAAGCCTGGCTCGAGACAAATGTCTGGCTCTAGCTTGGCCCTTGATCATGGTCATCTTAAAAGACTACGCATAAGTTTAAGATTGGTGAACCCCTCTACTATGCAGACTGCTGACAGGGAGCCACCATATAGGGACTGCAGCATTTCCTCTACATAGTCCAAAACACGAGTCACGGCTGTGGATTTTGCGCAGGTTATTACATCTAGATTGAGCTTCTACGTCCTCATTTTATTTCTGATCCCTTCCAGGACTTTTTCCATACTGAGCAGTTTTTCCCGCGTTGCTGCTCCATCATCTTCCAGGGCAGATGTGCGCTGCTCGACCTGTCCAATGCGTTCATCGTGGCTGGATACCTTGTCTTTTAGCTTGTTCAGTCTGTCAGACATGGAATACATTTTTTGGTCAATGGCCGTGAGTGATTGCTTAAGGTCCTTGAACATTTCACAGATATTCGGCTCTTGTGTGGACGCGGCGCCCATATTTGACTCAGACGGTTAGTCCTCCAATGAGCTACCTCTCCTGGGAGGTTTGCGATGCTCAAAGGTCAGCTTAGATTGACGAGTGTCCGTCTTCCCCATGTCAGCCCGTCTCCTCTATGTGCACTGAGGGGTTCATTTCAGTTGTCCAGCAGTTATTGGTCTCAGCTGCTTTCCTCTAGTGGTTACCAGAACCCTCAGGTGCAACTCTCCTAAATCTCCTTGGCGCCGTGTATGTACCCAGTGCTCTCACACCTGTCCGGGAAGTTGTCAATCAAGGGGCAGGAGACTCATAAGCCCTGGTCCTGGTGCCTCTCGCAGTGGGGGGGAGGGGGGCGATGGCTCCGTTTGCCGAGCACAGACAGGCAGGCACCTTTCACATCTGGACTCACCGGAGAAGGAGGGGGCCACCTCTCTTCTAGGCCTCCGCAGAGACGGTGATCCTCAGAGGGTGCAGCAGCAGTGTGACATTCCAGGGCACATTTATTGCTTGCCACTCCTGTGTGTGCCTTTGGGCGCTCTCCTGTTCCACTTGCCAGGCCCCACTTGTCAGAGTCCAATCAGCTTTACAGCTCCTCACCATCGGACATTGCAGCCCCCTCTTCGCCTCACATGGCGCTGTGTGTCCTCTCCCCTAAGGCTTCACCACTATTCAGGCAGGAGGGCAGGCCGCCTGCAAAGTACCTCTGGGATCGGAGCGGGGAGACCGACAACCCAGCCAGCACTGCTCCGATCCACTATTTCACCATCCTGTCTTCAGGGGGGGGGCCTCGCGCTGTTCCCGGTCAGGGCCCCCCACCCCGGCTCCTTACCTAATGCGTTCTTGTCCAGCCGGTAGTTGCAGCCCTCTGCAGGGCCCCGGCCGGGCCACCTCCAATATGCGCACACTTGAGGCAGCGGGCTCACCACTCCAATACGGGCCCCTGCGGCCTAGGCTACACCACTCCCAGCCTCTCTGCTGCACTCCACTCCTCGGGTACCGGAGCGCAGCCGCAGGCCACTCGCAAACAATGCGGACTCTTGGGTGTGCGCGATCTGGCCTGGGGGAGCAGCGCTGTCTTCCACGCTCCCCTGGCAGTCCCCCTGCTGCCTCGCCGGCCTTCCTGCTTCCCGGTGCCTCTGTCAAGTCTCTACGACTATGACCGCAGCCGCCACAGACTCCTCTGTTTCTTTGCTTGTCCCCACGCCCCCCCCCCCAGTCCTAAACCACCAGCCAGAGGGGGAGCGGCGGCTTATGCTACTCATGCCTCAGGGCTCCTGCCGCTCCTCTCTGCCACATCACAGCGTTTGGCCGACGGGGTCGCACGGGGCTGCCATTTTGCATATGGACTCACTGCAGCTCACTTCTTCCAGGATTGTCTGTTCATGCTGTCTCCGGAGCTGATAGCCGCGCGGCCGTGAAAGTGACACGGCCGCGCGAAAGTGAAAGGAAAATGAAGCTGACGGGAGGGAGTGGGAGGAGGGGGGAGGGTATTCACGCGCTGTAGTGCACGTCGCGCGCGCTTGTGCGCTTGCGAGCAGCAGGCGTGACCACACGCTCGTGCACCATGGCCTTTTGCTTGCACGTAACCGCCCGAAAAAGGCCACGACGCACGAGCGTGTGGTCAGCTTTGGAAACCCCCTTACTTAAAGTCTCGCCAGAGCATCGCTTGCGCGCTACTCGAGGCTCGACCTAAAAAAGGTCTAGGGGGAAAGCAAAAAGTTTAGGGAACTTCAGCCAAAAAGGGCCAAGTCCAACACCTTCCAAGGCAGCTGCCACTGCCTATATCCCTGTTGTATCCCTGCTAATCCGAGAGGCCAGTGCATCTGTGAGGAGCAAGCTCTCTTGTGCTGTTTCTCGTCCCCCTTAACACACTTTTTCTGGGAGAAAGTCACAACCTTTAACAAACAAATCTCTAACTCCTACCAAATCTTCAACATAACAGTCTAGATATGCAAAGTGTTGGCTAATGGTGACAGAGCCTGGAATATGTTGAAATGGGATTTTGAAGAATAATTAATGGTAATAGTTAATATTAAAGCCAATTGTAAGATTTCACAAGGTGCTATTGTAATGGTCTGATATACACATTGGAGGGTAAGGGAGATGAGAAACAACTCTGTTGCACAATTAAAGTACTACAGCTCATGGAGATATTGAGCACTAAAAAGAGATTTGACAAGTGTAGTGTCAGGAAAAAGTATGAAACTATTGATAAACCATATTTGATACATTACCTACTTTTTGATGGTCATCAAACAGGTCTAATAGGGATGTATCTCAATTGTCTACTAATGTCAGGAGATAACCCTCGAAATACAAGAGATTAAAGTTAGTTTCATCTCTATGGACAAAACCAAATTATCATTCCTCCAATAGTACATGAAATTCGAAATGTATCTGTTGTAAGTAACGTTGTTAGACCTCTCAGCCTTAGGGTGGTCTTCCCCAATTGTTTTGCTTTTTGCCTCCATGTTTTGCTGAATCTTTTTGTTGGTCATAGGACTCTGAGAACTTTACCAATGCTAATCAGTGCTAAAGTGCCCGTGCTTCTTCCCTGAACATGTGTGTAATTGGTGTATACCTGATTGACCTATTTAATTTACTTGTAAGTCCCTTGTAAGGTGGTATACCATATACCCAGGGCCTGTAAGTTAAATGCTACTAGTGGGCTGCAGCACTGATTGCGCCACCCACAGAGGTAGCCTTTCAAACCTGTCTCAGGCCTGCCAATGGAATGCCTGGGTGTGCAGTTTACTGCCACTTAGACTTGGCATTTAAAACTACTCGCCAAGTCTTAAACTCCCCTTTTACTACATATAGGTCACCCCTAAGGTAGGGCCTAGGTAGCCCTATGGGCAGGGTGCTATGTAAGTAAAAGGTAGGACATGTACTTTTATGTTTTGCATGTCTTGGTAGTGACAAACAGCCTATTTCATTTTTCACTACTGTGAGGCCTACTCCTCCCATAGGTTGGCAATGGGAATTCCTTAATGTACTTTTAAGCTGTAATTCCTGATCAGAGAGGAGTGGCTTTTTCATGTTTCATATGTTTGGAATGGTAATGATAAATCCTCCTTACTGGAGAAGTTGGATTTGACATTACTGTTTTAGAAATGCCACTTTTACAAAGTAGACATTTCTCTGCACTTACTGCTCTGTGTACCTGACAGCCTGTCTCCAATACACCTCTGGGGTGGGTGACAGCTACACTTTGTGCTTTCCCTCTTGAGAGCCACAACACCAGAAGGATAGTTGTGTCGGAGTACCCATCTCATCATCATAAAACTTTATTTTCGATCACATGGATCTTATAAAGTACATCTCAGTACATACATACATATATAACAACATAAAAGAGTAATTTAAAATAGCAGAATCGCCTTCTTGCTAGCGCAGAGCAAGTAAACAGTTAACAAGGGGGTACAGCTTTACTTTATAGGGCAATGTCCGATTAAAAACACATAATCACATATATACGTAAAGGTGCTAAAGGCAAACAATTCATTTCATTACAAGTAGATAAATAATTAAAAAGCAGTAAAAGGAAGGAGCAAGAGCAATACTAAAAGGACATACATCCATTAAAACAACAAACCAAAGATATCACAAAATACACTTCAAGCATCTGGTCCATAGGGTTATCAGAAATTTAGCTAATCCAAATACCACAATTCTCTTTGTATCTGTGCTAAGTATTCTGGGCACTTCCAGATAGTGTCTACGACCAATACATCTGCATAGCGGGATAATCCACTTGGTCCTCAAGTTTTTGTAACAGGGGCACAAAATAATAAATGGACCAGGGATTCAGGACCTCCTTTGAATGTTTGACACATATCGTCAAAGAGAGCTTGGCTTTGCCATCTACCACAGAACACCTTGGTGGGGAGTGACTTATAACTAAATTGAAGGAACAATTTCCACGCCAGTGGCAGGACAATCTCATCAATAGTATTTTCAAATTGGGGGTAGGCTTTAAGGACTATGTACTGCTGTGTAAGCGATCCCTTAACATTGGAAACATTCTCCACCATAATAAATTCCCAGTAAACTTCTTTGACCTTGCCTCTTGTGATCTGGGACATCTTCTCCAGGTCAGACCAATAGGTTTCCAACACCGATTTCCTCAGGAGTACACTGAGGAAACGAAACCAAGAGATTTTGCTAACCCTTGGAGATACCATGAGGTACAAAAATCCACTCGATATGGGGCAAGTGCTTCACTAGACCAGAATCGTTGCCAAAATATTAGGCCTACACTCCATTTTATAGGCAATCTTTCTTTGGGCCAGGTCAAGGAAAATTGGAATCAGAGGGGAGATTGCCGAAAGATGAAGAAGTGATCTTTCAAAGTGGTGTTAGTCACAGAAAGGCAATCAATATTCCCACTACCCCACAATTCTGCTCCATAGATGACTGAGCCTAGGGCTTTGGTATAATAAATTTCTAGTACTGGAGCCACTTTTCCTGAAACAGTCCGTTTGTGGATCTTGGTTATGTGGGAGGTTTGCTGAATAAGTGAGAGATGTGCTTTCTCAAGGTGAGGGGCCCAGCGCAAGTTTAGAGCTAAGCATATCCCTAAATAATCAAAGGTGGAAACCAATTCAATAGGGTGATCCCAATGGACATACATTTCTTGGGTGTCTTCAGGGTACCACTGAAAAGGACCATATACTTGGTTTTTGAGTTATTAATTCCAATCCTCGCTCATCAAAAAAAAATTTTAAATCATTCAATAGCTGCTGAAGCCTTGGAGAGACTTTGATAATAATAGCGTATCATCGGCAAAAAGAAGGGAAGGGGCCCTTTTCTCTCCAACTTTTGGAGCGTCACACTCATCTCTGTCAAGGTACCCTACTACCCCATTTATAAATTGCGAGAACAGGGTAGCTTCCCCTCTTGACCCCACCTAACCTGAGCCTTGTTAGCTTCATGTAATCTCATCGGGATATCCAGTAAATTTAGTGGGATCCCCATCTCTGCCAGCACCTTCTAAATTTTGTCCCATGTCATCAGATCAAAAGCTATATGCAGGTCCACGAAAGCCACATACAGGTTGCCCCCTTTACTAACACTTCTTTCCAATAAATACAGATGAAGTGAAAGACTTGGTCTAGGGTACTGATACCGGCACGATACCCAGCTTGGAAATCAGACAGAAAATTCCCTTCTGAAATTCATTCCTGAAGACGGACCAAAATCTGTTTACAGAATATTTTCTGCAAGGAGTCTATTAAACAAATAGGTCTGTAGCTACCCAGCTTTTCCCTATCCCCTTCTTGTAAATTGGTATAATCTCTGCCGACTTCCAAGAAGTGGTGATCTCCATGCCCGAGAGAATGGCATTAAATGGCAAATTGATATGGGCACCCCACACTATCTTCCCTGTATAAATCATTCGGAATTCTGTCCAGACCAGGGGCTCTATCTGGAATATAAAAGCCAATCGCTGCTTGAGTTTCCTTAGTGAAAATTACAAGAATTTCAAGCATGCTGTATGAGAACTTGTCCAAAAGACTACTGTCCTCCTGTTCCTCAATGCTCCCACAAGCCTACAAACCCCCAAATTGGGACACCCACTCGACCGGCTGGACAGAAAACTACAAGGCAGTGCTGGGGACATTCAGACATAGTGCGGCTTTCTTCCAAAACAACTTATTATCCTTGGCTACCAGGGCTCTATGCAGGAAGGACCATAGCGAGCATTCCCATTGCCTCTTGGTGTGATCCAGTGTCTGTCTATACTTGACTCTACACTCTGCCAAATCACAACGTGACATAGATTTTGCTGCTTGAAGGAGCTCACCATTTGCCTTCCTACAATCCTGGTTATACCATGCTGCTGGATTAGGCCAATTTTTCACCACCTTTTTCGGTTGAACCCGGGTTTCCTTTATCTGCGTGTAAAGTGCCTCATGCAAGGATTTCATTTTCTCTAGTCTATCTTCATAAGAAAGGTTAGACAGCACAGCCACCTCATTGGATACTTTTTTGACAAATTCAAGAGCCAAAGGATTTTTCTCCACCCAATCCTATCTTATTATTCTTAGATTATTGGTTTGGGAGAGCATGCCCAGATCCCTAGGGCCCATATGGACAGCTTCTATCTCTCTAGAATTAGAGAAAATTAGGCTCAGTGCATTGTGGTCACTATCAAATCTTTCAACCACTTTCATATCAAGCACAACAGGCCAAAGTCTATAATCGACTAGACAGTAATCGATCCTACTTAAGTAGCCAGGTCTTTTGAAGGTAATTTCACCTTTGCGGTTGGAATTTGTCCTACCATTGGTAGCCCTCAAGTCATGCTGGACTGTTAGGGCCAACACCTGGGCTCCTTTTTTTGTCCATCTGAGAGTAGAGTAACTCTAACGGTGGAATTTTCCAAGTTCTATCCCCTTCTGCTGTCAAATCTAATAGGAGTAGATGCAAAGTGCAGTTGAAATCCCCTGCTATCAATAGGGGGTTACTACACATGTAATCCATGAGAGCATGGTCAAGAGCCACTATAATGCTAGTTTCCTCCTTACTAGGTCCCATTCTATTGTACACATTAAAACCCCTGATTTTCAAACCAGAGGGAAGGGCAAGGTCAATTGCTAAAATATCCAGGGAATCAACTGGAACAGTTTTAATTTTGCATTGAAGTGCAACTTTCACCCAGATCACTAGGCCACTGAATGGTCTCCCTTTTCTTTTCTTAACCGCATTCTTGCAGTAGGAAGTATACCCACTTCTATATAAGGGGGTCAAACTCGTGGTTTCTTGCATCAGACCCACATCATGAGAATCTATAAAAATACCCCATTCTTGTTCTAAGAGCATCCGGGCAACCCCGGCAACATTCCACACCAAAACCTTTAGCTGCACCAGGGTACTAGGAAGGAGCTGGATTTCAAACACTGGTTCATAGATACACCCCTACCAACCTCCAGTATATCAGCCAGGGTAGCACTAACCTCCTGCCTCAAACCTCCACAGCCATCTTCTTGAATGGCTAGTGGAGTAAGCAACTTCATATTTAGAGCCTCAACTACCTGTTGTTTAACGGGAGAGGCAACTGGGGGCTTAGATAATAGATCACTGAAAACTGTCCCAGCTGTCAGCACATTCTCCTCCAAATTGCCCACAACCTCTTCCTGAAGTCAATCTCGGGTGTTAACAGTCCCACTGGCCATATCTTCGCCTCCCTTACAAGCGGAATTACTAATCGGGGGGCTCTCGTCCGAACTTTCACAATACTTAATTGTAATTGATGTGTTGCCAAGCGTGATTGTACGAAAATCTATGGCCATTAGGCCATCTACTATGGTTTTATAAACAAAGCGTACTTTCATCATATCAAGCGTCTTCCCTGGAGAAGTTATCCTTTCAACCTGATCAATGTCATACCTTATGATAGAATAGCAATGGCGGATCTCTTTAAACCAGTGAATGACCTTATTTTTGAGTGAGTCATGATCTTCCCATTTGCCAATAGAAATTTTGGGGACCTGCACAAGGAAGATTACATCATCCTTCCTCTGGGCAAGATTCTTGATATAAAAACCATTTTCAACCACCCCCATTGCATGAAATTGGGCAGACCTCTTGTCAAGGGAATTACCCTCATATAACACCACCTCACCTCTGTCAAGCACTCCTCCCAATCCTCTACCCTGTGTTGTACAATAGATCTATTGCATGGCCAAATAAAACCACCCGCATGATTGGGCGAAAATTGGCAGGGGGGCGGAACAGGAACAGGGGGAGTCCAGTAGCTTTTATCAGTGACCGGCACACGTTCTTGTGGTATGGGTGGGAAAAGGGGGGCCTCCCACTAGACATTGACATTCAGAGACCCGTCGCATCTTCCTACTAGTACCTTTGCCTGGGTTGCTGGACTCGGAACCTGATCTTTGGTCACCCTCCCCTCCAGATCTTCTACCACATTTTTCAGGGCCGCTGCCTCCTCCTTGAGGCCCTCAATTGTGTCCCTTAGGCTATGGAACAAGGACAGAGGTTCCTTATTTATAACATCCAACACAGGCGTATATCTCCCTTCTGCACTGTTCTCTGCTACAGAAAGAACTGCATACCTATTGCAGCACTCAATCTGATCTACCACCTGAGCACCTGGGGACTGCTCTAGGATGCAGGGGTGTGGCTCTGCACTGCCTCCTCTACTGCTAGTACCTACAACAGTGCGAGTGCTCCGGCGAAATTTACTAAAGATTTGAGATACGTTTAGTGGTTTTCTTAGCAGGAGGGGGAGTGGGTGTGGCCTCAGTTGCTCTGGAATTGAAACATCAGGGGTAGTAGGTACACAGGAAGGCAGGGTATGAGCAATGACTTGGCATTCGGATAGCAAAATATCAATCCTGTCCATAACATCATTACTAGATGCTCCTGAGGACTGTTTTTTAGTGAGTGAATGACCATGGGCCCCATCCTGGGCTTTCCTTTTGCCCATTGTAGTACCACAACAACACCAACAAAACAAACAGAAAAAGACAAAAAAAAGGTCAAAGAGGAGCTTAATGGGCTCACACAGTACTTTTAAAATTTAGAGTCATTAAGTCCCGAAAGCCCCAAAGGAGAGGCCAAAGCAGGGTGTCCTTTTCTTCCACTCCACAAGTATTAACAGCAAAAGAGATAGCTCATGGATAAAAGAAAGCAAGAGTCAGTGCAGTGCAGGGAGCTGTGGTCGCGTGCTATAGACAAACTAGTAAAAAAGGATGGTGCTGGAACTCGAAAGGGAAAGTACCTTTGGAGCAGTTTGCACAGTATTTGGCCTCAAGATAACAGGAACACTTGACTTTCCAGTAAAGTCAAGGTGGGTGGCCCTGCCCTGCCTCCTCCTGTCACCAACGAGCATAGGATGGGCCTGCCCTTGGCCCGGGCTTGGCGTACCCATCTACATTCATCTGCATTCTGATGGCCTTGCCTGGGCAGGAAGTAAGGAGGGGCTAACACTTCACTTGAATAGGTAGCGTCCTGTCCCTACACAAAGGGCTGATTTACCCCCCATAGATAGCCTGGCAGACAGGACTGGGTTGAAAGGGGAACCGGGGCACTTCAGGGACCTGCTTTGAAGTCACCCTCCACATCAAAGGCACTTTTGAGTTTAAGTCCTGGGTCTCTGACGCCCCTAAAATGAGACACTACTGGACTTGTAACTGAAGCTCTGCCCGAAGAACCGCTGTGCTGTTTAAAGGACTCAACTGGACTGCTGATCTGGAAGGCCTGCTTTTCTGTTTGTTGCCCTGCTGACTCTACTGAAGAAGAGCTAGACTCTGCCTTCGCTCCAAGTGATCACCAAGGGCTTGTTGGCTTGCCTCCTGTTGCTTGAGACTCAGGGATATCATTTTGTAGAGGCAACCCATGTACTACATCCGAGCCAGTCAGGGTTTAGAGCCAACTTTAGTACAGAGACGGCCTTATTGGAAGTCTCAGATACTATTAAAACTACTCTTGATAGAGGAGGAAAAGCAGTATTGATATTACTGGACCTTTCGGCGGCTTTCGATACCGTGCCCCATGATTTACTTCTGCACAGACTCCAGGACTGTGGCATTGGTGGCACGGTCCTTAGGTGGTTCTCCTCCTTTTTGGAAAGCTGCCAGCAAATATGGTCCCCCCCTTTTTCTGCCTTTATCCCCCCGATGAAAGTAGGAGTGCCACAGGGCTCTGTCTTGAGCCCAACTTTGTTTAACATATATATGGCTCCCCTTGCACTCCTGGCAGAGGAATACGGGGCAAAAGTAATATCCTACGCCGACGACACGCAGCTGTTGTTTACTTGCGAGAAGGATGATGCGCTGAGAGGAAGTGAAATAAACACTTGCCTGGCAAAGGTGTTCGCCTGGTTTAGGCAAAATCAACTGCTATGTAATTCAGAAAAGTCTGAAATCAATTTTTTTGGCCATAGTACAGGCGATGAATGGCGCCAATGGTGGCCCGAGAATACGTCCCCCCCAGCAAGCCCAGTCACCACAGTAAAAAACCTTGGGGTGAAACTGGACGCTGACATGTCCATGAAGTCACAGGTGCAAACAGTGGCTGGTACATGCTTTGGGCTACTGAAAATGCTGAGGAACTTCCTCCCCTTACTCCCAGTCTCTCATAGGAAAACAGTGGTCCAAGCCCTGATTACGTCAAGGTTGGACTATGTCAACGTTTTGTACCTTGGCCTCCCTGATTACTTATTAGGCCGCCTGCAGGTGGTACAAAACGCGGCGGCAAGGGCCGTACTCATGGTTGGCCCTAGGACACATATGACGCCTCATTTGAAGTCCCTGCACTGGCTCCCGGTGCGAAAGAGGGTAAATTTTAAAGCCATGGTGCTGGCCTTTAAGGCCTTTCACAACATAGAATTAGGAATAGAATTCAGCCCTATGCCCCACCCAGAACCTTGCAGTTTTCGACCCTGCGGTTGTCGATCGTGCCAAAGTTCGTTCGTTCGCCTATGGGGGGACGCTCATTCCAGGTGGCAGCCTCTAAGCTATGGAATAGCCTGCCGCCCTCCCTGAGACAGGCGCAGGATCTCCTTAGTTTCAGGAGAAATTTAAAAACTTGGCTGTTCCAACATTAGATGAGGCCTACCTGCTGTTGCGTGCACTGTTCTGTCAAGGGGTTCTGCTAGCGCCGGGACACTCTCAGGAGTAGCTGTGCGCTCTACAAATACCCAGGAAGAAAAAAAAAGTCTCGCCCCTGCTACTGTGCCTAATTCACTGGAAGTGGCTAAGATACTTGCAACATGGATGTTTATGCATCTCCTGTATGCGTATAGCAGAACCTGTGCATCAACCCGGTTGCGGGAGTAAAATTAGTGCATCGTATCAGAACCAGCGCTTTGCCTCCCGTGATCGAAGCATCGGACAGCGTATCGCCGCCACTGCAGCTTGGTGAGATCGATGCATCCCCTCGAATGCATAGCAGAATCCTGCACATCGCTCGGTGCCTCTCGACTCCGGTACCCGTCTTCGGAACTGACACATTGTCTTTACTCGGTGGAGAAGATTGACGCATCTCGTCGCTTACGACCTGGAAAGGTATTTCTTTACTGGGGCCTGAATGGGTCCTGTAGCCGGACTGCACTTCCACGAGGTCGACCCGAACTTTGACTTTGCCCCGGTCCAGCGCAACCTAAAGTAACCCTTCAGCGTTACTTGCTTCTAAGCACTTTAATGCATTTATTCCTTTAAAATTCAATATCTCTACTTGTATACATTGGATGTGTGTCATTTTGGTCTTGTTTTGTTCAGAAAATAATAATCTATTTTTATAAACCTGTGTGGAGTGAGAGAGTATGTGAGAGAGTGTGTGAGAGAGTGTGTGTGAGTGTGTGAGAGTGTGTGTGAGTGTGTGTGTGTGTGTGGGTGTGTGTGTGAGTGTGTGTGTGCGTGTGTGTATGTGTGTGTGTTGCACTAATACTTTACACATTGCCTCTTTAGATAAGCCAGACTGATCTTTGCCAAGCTACCAGAGGGTGAGCACAGGTTAACTTTTAGTGTGTATATAGCTCATCCTGACTAGGATTGTGGCTTCTGCTTGGACAGGGTGCATACCTTTGCCAACCAGAAACCCAATTTCTAAAAAAACATGATTTCCAAAAATATTTACAAAGAAAGGAATATAGGAGCTTGAGTGGTTCATACCTAGGTTGGTTAAATCTAATTATACATTTTTAAGTAGAATCATGATCCATTGCGCTTGAGGAAATCATAGAAAAATGTTATCTGCTAAAAGAAAGTGATTATTTTCATGATTAGGGCCATTCTTTTACCGCAGACCTTTATCACCTTAGTCTTTCTGCAAAATGACAACTTATTTTTTTTACAAAGAGGATTTTATTAAGTTGTAACAGAAAGTATAACACGCCACTCCCACTCGTTATACCTTATATAATGTAAAATTCCATTTTAATTACCAGCAATCCCACCTACTTCCCCATCCACAGAGGAAGAGAACATATTTTTATACCAATTTAGTCAAATCTGCTACCACTATATTCAGTTACTTTGAAAAGAATTACACACTAGTTAATCGCCCTGTATCTTTCCACCATCTACAGTTACTAGTGCATCCAATGTGAAGATTTTGATTTTAAAAACTGAGACAATCTGGCACACATACATTCTGTGTATCTGCACTGAACATTCATGAAAGTATTTTTCATAATATGCAGTATAGCAGGCAGGCATGCCTAGCTACACCCAGATATGTGAAAGCAATTTTTTCTTTGGTAAGGGACCTGAGTAGAGATTGCTGCCCGCTGTAGTATTGATCAGATATGGTCTCCATCCATATTAGGTCCTTCCACAGTGCTTTGATATTTGTTGTGTCCAATTTGAAAGCACAATTTTTCTCAGTAAAGTCTGTTCTCGCTCTTTTACCCTTTCAAGGGGCTCATAATGTCAGTGCCCGGCCCCATCCATTTTTAGGTTTCAACTAGACAGCCCATGCGCTGTCTCTGCGAGACTTTAGTTTACATACAGTGGGATTACAGCCCACCCGTAGCTTACTATTTGTTCGCTTCAACATCGCTCTCATTTCCTTTATCCCTATTTGTTACGGCATGTAAGCGTCATGTCCTCTTCTTGTGTTTGTTCTAAGACTTCAATTCATTAACCCCTTGACCGCGATCGGAATTCCGCTCGTGTGCTGGACATTCCGATCGCGGGTGGGGTCGTGACGAGCTCAGCTCATCATGCGCACAGCGCTACCGCGCAGCATGACGAGCTGAGCTCGTCATGAGCACGGAAGGGGTTAACCTGCTATGCTTCTGTAAATTAGAAGCGTTCCTTCGCCCTAAAACTTTTTAAAACATGCACGCACGCTTACAAAAGAACTTCAACTCCAACATTATATTAAATCGTTATTTCCCTTTCATATTAACCATACATGAACTCTTCCACAACATATTCAACTCAGACAAACAGAGTAAAATAAAGTACTTATCTCAGTAAGAGCAGCATTTAAAAGAGGAAGAGTGTTCTATGCAAGGCTTATTTATGGACTCTGGAGTTCTAAGTCTAGATTGTTAAGTTGAGTGTTCTTTAAAGGTGCTGAAGTGGAGTGGCATTAAAAGTTATAATGCATAATGGTAGCCTATGGTCTTGAAATTAAATCTGCAGCACAGCAGCAATGAGTATAACGTCCTGAAAGATCTGCATCTAGAACTCTGTTCGTTTTGTACAGGCTTCTCTACATCGAAGCAGCAATATTTACATGGTCTGATCCACACATGTATGTTGTGGTCGGTTATACAAAAAAAAATTCTGATTTGTTTTATTTTTTTAAACAAGTAACTGAAATTGACTTATAAATGACACTCAGTAAAGTTGTAGTAGCAGATATAAACCCCTCTAAATATACATCCATAGGTACATAAAAGCAGCAATATATGGTCTGACATACACACGTATCTTGTGGTGTAATGTACTACATTTTGTTTTCACAGAAAAGAGGCATAAAGACATATAGGTGCACTCCTCCACTTATGTTATGTAAATAAGATGTATTTGTTATGTACTATGACATATATCCACAAAACTCCTACTCCGTACTGTAAGGAAGTTCAGCACTCAGTAAGCGTGTTGATCCAATTTTAATGCTTGGCTTCAGCAAAAATTCTCATGGACCCGTGTCGGCAATGGATTGCCTTTGTCAACATACATATATATGTAATGCAAAATATATGCATTTATTTTGATATAAATACTTTTTCTCTTTTTACTATAACTAAAACAAAAAAATACATATTTCCATGTTTATAGACATACCCACACGTCTAGATCTAATTACTAGCTGCCTAATAATACACATAACGTAAACACATAAGCATTATAATCATTAATATTGATGTACAAGAAATAACTCCCTATATATCTGCATCCAATTCATATGTACATGCTTGTAATAATAGTTACATGTTCAGACATAACAATGTATGCTGTGCGCATACATAGACTTGTTTTTAGAAATATACGTAGACATAGAACAGATACATACATAAATAACATAAATACATATGTATGCGTGTTGACATACATACAAATAGTAGTGCCATCCCTGTACGAAGCATAGACCCACATATCTCCATATATACACATACACATAAGAACGTAAGTACCCTCCCACTGGCTAATACTGCCTAATCATTGGTAAGTCAAAACGATCACCAGCAAGTCATAAAGGTCAAGTTCTCTTGGTCTCAATAATGAAAGCCACTGTGAGCAGGACTGGGTTAGAACTACCAGTTGCAGGCTTCAAGAGATTCCAGTCTTAGTGTGAGCTGTGGCAGAGTTCTAATACTGCCCACGTGGAAGATTTCACAGAGATAAACAAGTTCAATATGAAAAGTCTTGACTCAGAGCTACCAGCTTGTTCTGAGCAGCACAGCATCCTCTGAGAAAATGTATGTGGTGCTGCGTATAACAGATCAACAAGCCAATACATGTAAGAAGTTTTTTTTAAAACGTAATGTGTCCCACAAGTATAAGTAAAACGAGTGCATGTTAATGAGGAAAAATAATAATATTAATAAACACAAAATGCATTTAAAAAAACAGATCACTGGTTAAAAAGGAATAAAAATGCATCTTTTATTCCAAAGCAAAAATCTAAAAGGGTCTTGTTTGAAACGTGTCCACTAGAGGGAAGTAATGCACCAACAATATTCACAAGGAAACCACCTCAAGCTAGGTATGTTCAGATAGAGCTGCCAGCTGGAGGAAGTAAATTAATTGATTGCTGCAGGTTATCTTTATGCAAATGTTGCAGACTCTCACATACATAGGACTTCACTGAAGCAGGAGCAGTACCGCCTAAGACCTCAGGATGATTGCAGAGACAAAGTGTCTTTTTGTTGGTGTTTCAAGCCCGATCCCATCAATATCGTAAATCACATCTTCACAACTGGTGCTGGTCTCCACCGTCCTCCTTGCAGCACAGCGGTTCACAGGTGTAAAGTAGTTCGCTCTAGGTCCCCATACTTGTAAATAAAGGACACAGACACCACCTAGTATGGTACTGGAAAACTGGTCCAGGGCACGTGCGCTTGGCCTCTTTTATTAGCAGGGTCACCTGACCGGTCACGCCTGTGCTGTGCTGGGTGGGTGTACAGTGTAATGCATCACACTCTCCCTCCAAAACTTTAATGGAAAAGAACCAAACAAAAGTCCAACCTATGGGAAAACCAAACAACAAAAGCACAACACCACTGAGTATCTTCAGACCATCTACCGGGCAGTGCTGGATCTCTGAACTGCACTGCCAGGAGGTTTTAGTCCACCTCGGCAATGTCGTACAGACCTGCCGGGTCTCACGATGTTGGAGACTATTTACACAGTTTAATGTGGCGGCATCTGGAGCGGTGGTGGAGTCCACTTTGGAGATCTTCTTGAAGGTGCGGAGGCTCCGGTCGACGTAAACCTGCAAAGATTGAGGATGATCCTGGTGGATGAGGGCCTTCCTTGAAGGTGATGATGCTTCCCAGTGGCCGCCGGTAGAGCAGCTTCAGACTTGTCTCTCCTGCCTGGACTCCCCTCTCCCAGGAGTCTCCTTGAGGCCCTTTCTGCCAGGCTGCCCCGGGACCGTGTGTACTGTGCGGGGCTTCTCGTAGGCCGTGCTAAGGCGTCGCTGAGGAACTGCCAGCAGGACCACAACCAAGCCACTCATACAGCCGCAAAGGGTGGTGTCTCAGGGTCTGTGTGCTCTGGACGTCACATAGTCTTTGAATGACCAGTCTCCGTCCGTGAGCTCCATGCTTCTCAGTGCCTGTCGCGGAGCTGCTGCAGACACATCTCTCTTATCAGGATTCCCCTCTCACCGCAATTCCCTTAAGGCCCTTGCACCTGGATTATCACGTGACTGCAATGGCTGGGCAGGGCCTTACTTAGGCTGCACAAAGGGGTCACTGCGGAACTCCCAACAGGACCAGGGCCAAGCATCGTGCAACCCTAAGGGTGGATGGTTCAATGGTCGAGTATACTCTCTTCGACAGGTCTCATAGAAAGTTTCTGGGGGCGAGTCTCCCACGGCGCCACCAATGCCTTGCTGGTCTCCAGACGTTTCAGGCGTTTGGATCCATTCTAGTGGTGCGATGCTCCCTAGGTGTTTCTGGTTATGCACCTGGGTAATGATGACGATTACCTTCTTAGACTTGGGCTGCAGGTGGCGATATCTTGCTTGAGGCGATATCTTGGAATGATGAGGACTGCAGGGACTTCGTGGCCATTTGCAGTTATCTTTTGGTAAGTGCACTTGCAAGCCGGGATGCCATCAATGCAGCCAGTGACCGGTGACTGGACAGTGGCACTGTGAAGTGTGGGTCCTGAACGCAGATCGAGTTTGCTGGCAGCGTACAGTTGGTCCTCCCACAAAGCTGACTCCAGTGACGTCGCTGCATCCCGGTGGCTGGCTTGTGTTGTTGGATGCCCTCTTCGGTAGTGGCATGAGTCCTCAGTCTTATCACTCTTCTCCCTTTTCTCTTGCGCACCTGTGGTGGTTGCGTTGTTCACACTGCGGCATCATGCCACTCGGTTGTATGACGTTACAACGCATTCCGTTGCAACGCATGCCTTTACCACGCATGCATTACAACGGAATGCCTTTCCTACGCATAACCTTTACCACAAATATTCCTTTACCACGCATTCTTTTACAACGATTTTCGTTGTAAATTTATGCATGGTAAGGGTATACTCTTGGTAATGGTTATTCCCCCACCCCTAAACCCTTCTTACATATACCCCTCCCCTCCCCTTAACCTTTAAATCGGACCTCTTCTTTTTTTCTTCTTTTTTTTTTTTCAAATTCCCCTTACCTTTTCACGTCATGGCTTCTTCTTCATCTTCTGTGTTGACGTTGAACGTCGTAAAGAGGAAACGGAAGTGTCTTTCCGTTTCCTCTTACGACGCCGATTACCTCTTCTTCGCTTCTTTTTCTGGTGAGTTTTTTGGGGAAACCCCCAAGCCCCCTTTTCACGCGCTTTTTTTGGGGGAGACCCCCAAGCCTCCCTTTTTCACGCGCTTTTTTTTGGGGGAGACCCCCAAGCCCCCTTTTTTTTGCCTTTGCTTAGCACATGCCTTTACTACGTATCTCGTAGTAAAGGTATGCGTGGTAAAAACTTCGTTGTAACCACGCATGCGTTGTAATGCATGCGTGGTTAAGTTATGCGTGGAAACGGCCTCGTTGTAGTGGCCGTTTCCCATGCCACTCTCTTCTCATCCTCACCTCCTTCGCGATGTGGTGTCCTGCCACACTCTTCTTTACTTCTGACCAGGTTTTTCACTCTGATGTGGAGTCACGCCTCAGATCTCATGTTTGCGCCACATGGACATCTCACTGGTTGTGTCCAGTTCTTAGGACTATGTCTTTTCTTTGCTGAGGACCTGTCGCAGGGCTGTCCTGTCGGTAAGCTATGCTTCTCCTCCTTGTGAACCTCTCGCAGTACCCATCCCCAACTCAGGGATCTCTGCTGTACTCCTCTACCTGGATGGAGGGTTACCTTTTTCCCTCTCCTTCGCTCGAGGGCGTAGCGCTTGCACCTCGAGCCTACGCTGTTGCGGTGCTTGCTCCTGCTTCCATTCAGGCATGGTTGGCAGGGTCGGTCACTTTGTATAACATGCTCAATGCTGGGCCAACGGTGGCCATTCGGTGCTGGACTGGCCGACTGGTACAGCCTCTTCTGTTCAGCATTGCTTCTTTTTTCAGAGAAGTCTCTCTCTCCTGGGCTCCTGCCTGTGCTGTCAAGTTTCTGGGTGCTGGCTTCAGCGCCCCTCTGACTTTGCGTGCTTGGTTCTTCTTCATGGGTGCCCTCTTCTGGCGCTTGACGTGCCCATTTTCTAGCTTGCGGTGGTGTCCGTTTACCACTGGGATGGGTGGCGTCGGACAGCCACTGGGGGTTGCGTGCACATCGCACATTCTCCTTGCGCCTTTCGTGGGCTTGCTGCCTTGTGTTTTGCTGTTTGGCTGCTCTTGGTATCACTGGATTTTTGGCAGCTTTGAGCTTCTTGGGGCTCTCTCACTGGGGTATACAGTCTCTCTCATTCAGCCCACTAGTCAGTCCACAGGGGGTGGGCTGCACTCTCTTCTACCAGTCTTTTTGGTTGTGGCTGCGTGGGGCTTGCAGTCTCTTGGGGTTGTGCTAAGTCTTTCACACTGGACTTCCCATGGCTGCACGTGGCTTCACAGCCTTGGCTTTTGCTGTACACCTGGCAGCTCTATTGGCAAGAGCTCTTTGCTGGGATGGCAATGAAATATGCTTTGCAGGGTCCTAGACAGATGTGAGGTGGCATGTGTCTTGTGCAAATATCTGCTTCATTGGGGGCAGTTTCTATGCTCAGTTGCTAACGTTGCTCAAGTGCAGTACCACAAATGGCCAATAGGTGGCCCTGCAGTCACTCTTTCCAATGCTGTGGCAGCCCTCCTAGTACTGGCGGCTGGGCTGCTGAGATGGGTGCAGAATAGGGCGCAGGCGCGGCCTTCTTTTGTGCCAGTCAGGTGATCACGCCAGGCCACCACACCCTCCTCATGCACTGTGCTGTGCTCAGGTAACTGGGGGCATTACGGGCTCTCAACTGGCATTACCTGTCATTTGGTGCTTTTTTACTGTTCTCTCCTCCGGCCGCAGTGCCGGTTTTCACCATTTGGCATTTGGTGAGCAGCTCCTGTTCACGATGCCACTGTTCTCTTCTGCTGAGCAAGGTCGGCTCAGGGCAGTCTCTCCATGCACCGCGGGCTGGCCTTTCATTCTCCGATTCTGCAGGCAGTACTTTCAGGTACAGGGTTCGTGTCATGCCTTCAATGTGAGCCGCTGTGTAGGGTCGCTGGCACACTGGCAGTCAGTTTTATTTAAATATGTCAGCGCCGTCCATCAAGTTAGCACCCGTTACCTCCCGGGGTGCGGTTCAGTGGGCCAGCTGCTACTTCAGTCAGGCCGCGGCAGGTTTCCTTTATCCTGCGGCCCTTTTACCTTATGTGGGCGCTGATTTTGCACAATTAGAGGTGCGGTGAATGCATAATTCTGGTGTGGCAGGGCAGGCTTATATCTTCAAAGGCCACCCTCTTTTGCCGCCACTTTCCGGGCTCTAGATCGGTGCATTTATCTATAGCTGAGCGTCTCCTCTCCTCACAGGCCACTGTCGTGTCGTGGGCCCTAGGCCCACATGCGAACATGACGTGACACAGGCACTGCAGGCATGCTTAGTGAACTGGCCTCGAGCACCCGGGTCCTTTTATTAGCAGGGTCACGTCATTCGTGACGCCTGTGATGGATGGGTGTGGGGTGCATGTGTGTTCACTCCCCCAAGGGAGTGGCTAACCAACTCAGTGTCTGCTGAGACACTAGAACGTGTCCAGCAGGACACTACATTCCTCCCAAATTTTAATGAAAAACAAAACAAACACCAGTCCAACCTGTAGGGGTAAACAACAATTAACTAGACACCACAGGGTCCATCAGCTTCTCGAATCGGGCAGCAGGAAGACAGCAGACATGGGCTGGTGACTCTGACTGCAGCAGGACAATCTTGGCTGGCACTCATAATTTAACCTGAGTGGTTCAGGACACGAACGCCGGCTTGGAGACGTCAGCTACATCCCGGCAGCATACCGGTGAGAACATGTCTTTAGGTCCGACGTTGCTCCACTCCGCTGACGTTGAGGATGGTCTGTGGTGGGGTCTAACAGTTCATTAAAACAGGGTGCGTCAAGAGCATGGTTGGAGTCCACGGTGAAAGTTCACAAAGGTGTTGCCTTAACTGCTGAAGTCTCTGTTAGAAGACTTCTCTGTATCCTGTAACCTGGCAGTGGGGCAATATCAAGTCCAACTCTCCCGCCTGGGGAGGTCCCTTGTAGGGTTTGCTACAGGACTGCTTGTTGGCTCGCTGGGGCTGCTTGTGTGCCGACGTGGGGGCAGCTGCAAGACCACCGTGGAGCCAGTACCTAGTCGCTCGCACAAACCTCAGGGGTGGATGAGTCTTGGTCAAGACATGCTCTCGCTGCCGCTGTTCAGGTGTAAGCCAGGTTAGCAGGTAGCCTCTGGTTCATCTTGTCGGCTGGTTTGGCGATGGTGTAGGACTCCAGTCCATCGGTATTCTGGAGATGGTAGTGTTTGACGCATTTGACGAGGACTGGCGTGATGGCATTGCCAGCCGTGTGGTGAATCTGGACAACAGTTGGTGATGACTTGCCGTGGTGGTTGCAAGCCTTCGTTCTTGAGTCGATCACCGCGAGTGGGGGTGGCCAGGTGCTTCCATTTCCTTTGAGAAGGCATCTGCATCCTTGCACTTGGACTTCTTGGGCTACGAAGACGTTGGTGACAGTGGTGTGATGGACACGCTGAGAAAATGTGAGGCATGGGACTCTGTTCGCGCAGGCTTGCGGCTTACTCTCGGTCCCCCGCTGGGCGGTCGCCAGTTCATTCTCTGGTTGTCACCCACTTCGCTTGCTGTTGGTGTGCCGGGATGTGCTCCTTTAGCAGCTCGATTTCTCTTCAACGTCCGGCCTGGACACTCACGACTTCCCCTCCTGAACTTGGTCAGTTGTCGGACTCTTAGTGTAGACCCTCCGGTCACACTTCCACACTTCCTGCTGGGTGCAATGTCATGCACATGGCAATGATGATGTGGTTGACATTGGACATGGACGACAGGTGGTGATGATCTTCTAGGAGAGGAGATTTCTGGAGGGACTTCGCAGCTACATGCCTCTGCCTTGCTGAGGCTGTTCCGTCACCCATGGCATCTGCGGGCAGGAGCAGGGATGCCGCCCGACTTAGACTGCGGACGCTCGGGGATGGACGGTCGCACTGGGAAGCGTTGGGGAGAGACGCGGTTCTCGCTTGCTGTGGCTTACGTTTGGTTCTCCCATGGGGCTGTCTCCAGGGACCTCGGTCTGCCTTGGTGGCTGTCTGGTGTCTCTGGGTGCGTTCTTGGCTTGCGGTGGTACGAGTCCTTGTGCTTCTCCTCATGTTCTCTCCAGCGCACCTGTGTTCGTCCGGTTCTTCCTGGTGACAGGATTGTCACTCTTCTTTTCGGTTCTTCCTCCTGGTGCAGTAGCATGCACCATCTTCCAAAAAAGGCCAACAGGGCCTATCAGCATTTAATGGTCTCTGGAGCATGTGGGCGAGACTTCCGTCGCTCTTCTTCTTCTCGCTTCTGGGTGCTTAGTGGCGTCCTGCCACTTGTCTTTTGTGTTCCCTCCTCAGGGGGCTACTTGAAACTCCTACTCCGGGTGTTCCCTCTTCTGGGAATGGCTTCCACTGACAGTAGGGAGCTGTGGTAGTTGCTTGCCACTTGGAGTGTGCGACTCTCCTCTTGCCTGGATTGGGCTACTGGCGGCTCCATCTTGAGGCTGTGTGGGCGAGGACACTCTTCTCTTCTTTTGTGATGTGGCATCATGCCACATTCTCTTCTCCGTGTTGCGGTGGTGCCAACTTGCCACTTGGAATGTGCGATTCTCTTCTGCCGGTAATGGGCCGATGTACGACGCAGTCTTACGGCAGTGTTGGGGCATTCCCTTTTGTCTCTGGCCCACTGCGGGCGGTGCTGGTGCAGTACAGACTCTCCCTTCTGCCTTTGGGCCACGCTAGGCCGTTTCTATCCTTTTCTTTATGGGGGAGCACTAGTAGCGCTTGGCATTACACTGCGTCGCTTTTGCGTGCACCTGGTGAGCAACCAGGCTTGCTCTGTAACATTGTCTCTGGAAGGGTGCTCTTTCCTGGCTCCCTGCATACTTGGTCTGTTTCCCCTCATGGATTCAGCAGACTGTTACTTGGGCATGTGCCCACCACTCTTCTCGACCTCCCTAGACTTTCTTCTGCTGCTAGAAACTGCTTTGAGCACAGCAGGTATCTGGTGGAGATTGGTACAGCCTCTTGCATTCACCTATGCATTGCGGTGCTGCTGGGTGCATAGTAGTGCTTGGCACATGCTGCTAGTGTTCCTCTTGTACTACTCTGGTGCAGTCGTGCATTGTCTGTGTCCTCTGAGTCCGTGCTCTCTCAGTATTTTCTCTCCTCGGGGCACACAGCACTCTCAGCGCCGTGATGGGCTGACAATGTTCTGGTGCACGCTGGCATGCCTTGCTTGGAATGCCACACCCTGGAAGACAGTTGCAGGAAGGTCTGCCAATGTCTGTCCCTGCCTGGTGGCCTCCTACTTTTTTGGGCCAGGACTTGCCTCTCTCTCTGCAAGACAAATGGCGCTCTGCTTCGCTGGGGCTGTTTAATTTCAAACTGTCTTTTCCATTAGGTGTGGCACTGCCAGTGGCCACTAGGTATTACTGTCCTTGCTTTCACTTTAGGCCACAGTAGCCTTGGCATTGCTGCTTGTTTGTTCTGTTCAAAAGTGCTCAGTCTATGTCTATTTGTTTTCCTAAGCGCGGTACCTCTCATTGGCCACTAGGTGGTGTTGTCGGACTTCTGTACACCGGCCACAGCAGTCTTTCCTGAAACTGCGGGCCGTGCAACACTCAATTAGAGAGGGGTGGACAGGGCTTTAAGTGGGCTGGGTCTCACCGGTGCCGAGCACCGGCAGTTTTTTAAAGGAGGCCTCGAAACGGGTCTCTATCGTGCTCTGTTTTGTGCCCTGGCACAGGCGGTCCATTTTTTTCCGGACTGCAGTGACAGCAGGCACATTATGTGCGGGTGCTCACACTGCTCACTTCTCACAAGTTTAGAAGTTACGGCATGACGTCATGCCAGGTGAGCATTGTAAGGGAAGGGAAATCCTTTAAAGAGAGTCATTTTCTCTCTGGATTTACCTTCTCTTTTTGAAACTCAGGAGCAGCAACATTGTCGTGGTGTCACCAGGGCTTTAAGTGGAAGCTTTTTCAATATTATATACAAGCCATAGTTGCTGCTTATTTATCTTATGCAACTAACAACCATTGACAAAGCCAATAGTCTTGACTTGTTGTAGGCATGATGTTACTTGTTGTATCATATATCTGGATGCAATGACAGAAACAGTAAAATACAAGTCGGGCGGCACACTATCCTAAGCACAGATTTTTAGCTTACATGTTTTAAGCCACGCCCCTAATTACATTGACCACGCCCCTTTGAGAGACCCCCCAGTTTTTTCATCCCACTTAAAGCCCTGGGGGTGGATGCCTTCACTGCTGCGGGTGTCCCAAGGCAGTAAGTGGTGGCACTGCGGGCTATTTTCTTGGTGCAGGCCCTGGCAGCTTTCCAAACGCTGCGGGCCTTGCGCTGTGGGTATTGGTGGTGCTGAAGGCTATCTCTCGAGTACTCGGTGGCTGTTTCAATGCATATGGGCCTCGTCAGGAGTTGGCCGTGTGAAGAGGAAGGCCATTGTAGTCTTATGAGTGGCACGCGGTAGTGGCTGACTGCTGTGTCTCTCCTTCCTCAAGTGGCGATGGGGACACGTGGTGCTGCAGCTCCCTGGATCCATCCTACCTTACAGGTGACGCTGGGCTGCTACGACCGGTGCAGGCCTCTCTCGGAGCAGGTGTGGCCTCGGGATGTCTTTGACCAGGGCTGGCAGCGTCCCTCTGCACTGCCTGACTTGCAGGCACACTTCACGGGCCTCCGGTTTACCGCTTGAACCGAGGCAGCTCCGCTGGTTCCAGTACACGCCAGGCAGGATCTTCTGCAGGTAGGTGGGGGCAATTACTTTGTGGGCGTTTTGCAGAGCCTTAGTGGCGGTCACACTCATGGGCTTGTCCACGCTTGTCTCGTGTGCAGGCGGTCTCAGCTGTCAGTCTCTCGCTGGACTGATGCATTTCTCCCGTCTCTTCTCCTCAAAGCAGGCACTTGGGCATAGACTCTTGGCCCCATGCAGGCGATGTATGTGCTGAGGTCACTCGGTGTTGGGGCAGCCTTTCTCACCTTTTTCTCCCTCTGGCCTATCGAATACAGGCCCTCGGCCTCTGGCGGCACCGGCATGCCTTACAGGCAACGGGTGCGGGGCACCTCAACTTGTATTTCCCCCTCAGGGCACAAAAGAACGGCAGCCGGAGTGCAAGCGGGGTCAGACCCCCTCGTCGCCAATGTCGTGTCGTGGGCCCTAGGCCCACATGCTAACATGACGTGACACAGACACTGCAGGCATGCTTAAGTGAACTGGCCTCGAGCACGTGCACCCGGGTCCTTTTATTAGCAGGGTCACGTCACTCATGACGCCTGTGATGGATGGGTGTGGGGTGCATGTGTGTTCACTCCCCCAAGGGAGTGGCTAACCAACTCAGTGTCTGCTGAGACACTAGAACGTGTCCAGCAGGACACTACAGCCACGGCACAGGCTCTGACTGCGGACCTTCGAAAGTCACTAGGGATGCCAGTACAGGGCTTCCCTCGCTGCCGGTGCAGGGCTCGGTCTTGTCTCGCTTTCTGGCCGAGTGTCACGATTGGCTACCAAGGCACCTCTCATTCCTGCTGGCTTTGGCTGTATTTTACTTATGAGGGAGGCCCCGGCAGTGGGCTGCCGCGGCATTGCAGTGGCCCGACTGGCACTAGGGATGCCGGTGCGGGGGCTTTGAATGCAGGAGCGCCCTCGGACCCTGGCTCCTCACCTCTTGTTGAAGACCACCTCGGGCGGGCATAAGGAGGACTCTTCCACTCCTTAGCAGCTGGCAGTGTTCAGGCACCTCATGCACTGTCGCCGCATGACACTGCAACAGCGATTTTATGCACTGGTCAATAGAACATGTCCCCTTAGTTCATCCAAAAATGAGCTCATGGAGAAAGCATATATGCAAGTATATCTATCTATCTATCTATCTCTGGTGGCAATATTAGTTTTAGATCAGACTTTCAAAAAGGCATTTTTTGTTTCCTTAATAACTTTGTCTTTGTTCAATGAAACTTTCCCAAAAAAGTTCATCCACTTTGGCTCCTTCATTGAACGTTTTGCGCTGATCAGTCAAACCGGGCCAAGAAATCCCAAAACATTGATTTCCCATTTAAATTCTCAAAAGGATGTTTGGTCTATGATAGAGAAAAAAAGGCTAAACTGAATTTTCTTTAGAATGAACAAAATGAAGCAGTTAATTTTGACATAGAAGTTATGTTTAGTGCTCTAGAACGCTAACATCAGGACACATTTTATAACATTTTCCTCATAAATGAAACACTGAGTCACCTTATTGTTTTAATCATAACATACACCTCTCTATTTTCAATTACAGTTCTGTATGGTTACTAACATTTTGTGTATCGTAATAGCGATGTATCATGCACAAAGTAGCATACATTTATACTTAATTTATCATCTTCTCGCTAATTAAAAAAGAGAGAAGGGTTCGGTGGTATGCTGTTTTAAATATGAAACCAAGGTATACCGACCAATTACGTCGTAACGCCCCTAGTTTGGTAGAATAATGATTATGTACCCAAGACAAAGGAAAATTATCCAGCCTAATGCATGATGATTGGAGGCTGAGAAATGAGTTCACGTGCACCCTATTGCGAAGCATGGCCCCTAGAAAACCACAAATATTCACAGGGATAAATTAAGGACAGTAATAGGAAAGAGGAAGACGGTGGTATAGATATCTATGCAAGCTGCATGTTACAGTTTTCTTTTTTTGTAACATTAATTTATTAACATCTGGGATTGTCTTACAAGGAAAAAACTATTTATTTTTTTAACATTTCTGTCTATATTTATCCATAGCCATTTTTTGGCTATCTTATTTTTATTTATCCATATTTGTTTTGAGAATAAATGGAGACGTAAAATGGTATATTTCCACATTTATTTAACCGGCAAGTATGCACTCATACTTTGATGCCTGTCGCGTTTTAGCAAATTAAGCAGCCAAATATAACAAAACACTACACCAACAGATAAATATTAGCAGATACATATTAGCCCCTTCGGTGCCAAGGACTTAATGGTTATGTCCTAGGCAGCGGTGCTGCTGGGCCGAGGACATAACCATTACGTCCTGGCACTGGCTCACGGGGTAAGCGCAGGCGCTTCCTCAGGGGGGCACCCACCCACATGACTCCACAGGGGATGGCAGCAGAATCGCTTCCGCTGCCACTCCGACCCCCCCATCGGCGATCTGATGACGTTGGCGCGCTCACGGCATCAAGTGCAGCCGGGGACGCTCTGATAGCCATTTGCTTCCAGCACGCCAAGGGAGAGGCGATTTCTGCCCACATTGGTGGCAGATCGGCCATGTATTTTTAGGCCCATTAAGCCACTAGATCACCAGGGATTTTATTATATTTGGCACATAATGTTTTGGGGAGCGGCCCTTTGGCCAAGGGTCGCTCCCCTTTATGGGGTGAATGTTTTGGCTGTTTTCAAAATGTGAAGTTTACAGGCGATTCTGGGTAGGAAAACTTTGGGGGATCCACGCAAGCCACACATACTTGGATTCCCTGGGTGTCTAGATTTCAGAAATGTCTGGGTTTGGTAGGTTTGCCTACATGGCCGTCGAGCCCGGAACCAAAAACGCAGGTGACCCCCATGCAATGCCAGGTCGTTTTGTGCTTGATCATTTTTGATGCCTCCCAAATACGTTTTGGGCCCTTCCCTGTGGCGGGCACTTGGCCCACACACACGCAAGGGAGGTACCATTTTTATCAGGGGACCTTGGGGAACGCTAGGCGGTAGGAAATTTGTGTCAGTCCGGTGATCCCAAAACTTTCCCACACAGAAATGTGAAGAAAATGTGATTTATTTATTTTTAGCAAAATCTGAGGTCTACAGGGGAACTGGGTAGGAAAACATTGGGAGATCCTCGCAAGCCACACATGATTGGACTCCCCCGGGTGTCTACTTTTCAGGAATGTCTTGGCTTGGTAGGTTTCCCTACATGGCCACCAAGCCAAGGGCCAAAAACGCAGGTGACTCCCTCGCAAAACCAGGTTTTTTTGTGATCGATAAGTTTCAAGTCTCCACAGTAAGTTTTGGGCCATTTCCTGCTGCGGACACTAGGCCTACCCACACAAGTGAGGTACCATTTTTATCGGGATACTTGGGAGAGCGCTGGGTGGTAGGAAATTTGTGCTGGCCCGGTGATTCCACAACTATCTCACACACAAATGTGAGGAAAATTGGATTTTGTTTTTAGTTAAATTTGAGGTTTGCAGGGGATTCTGGGTAAGAAAACGTTGGGGGTCCATGCAAGCCACACATCCTTGGACTCCCCCGGGTGTGTAGTTTTCAGAAATTTCTGGGTTTGGTAGGTTTACCTACATGGCCGCCAAGCCCAGAACCAAAAACGCAGGTGACTCCCTCGCAAGACCAGGTCTTTTTTGTGATCGATAATTTTCAAGTCTCCACAGTAGGTTTTGGGCCATTTCCTGGCACGGGCACTATGCCTACCCACACAAAATAGGTACCATTTTTATCAGGATACATGGGGGAATGCTGGGTGGGTAGAAGTTTGTGGCTCCCCACAAATTCCAGAATTTTCCATCACAGAAATGAGGAAAATGTGCTTTTTTGACAAAGTTTGAGGTTTGCAAGAGATTCTGGGTAACAGAACCTGGTGAGAGTCACACATGTCACCCCATCCTGGATTTCCCTGGGTATCTAGTTTTCAAAAATGTACAGGTTTGCTAAGTTTCCCTAGGTGGCGGCTGAGCTAGGGCCCAGATTCCACAGAAAGGCACATTGTAAAAAAAGGGTCCGTTTTCTGTGGAAAAATGTGATGTGTCCACATTGCGTTTTGGGCTGTTTCCTGTCACTGGCACTAGGCCTACCCACACAAATGAGGTACCATTTTTATCGGGAGACCTGGGGAAATGCTGGGTGGGTAGAAGTTTGTGGCTCCCCGCAAATTCCAGAACTTTCCATCACAAAAATGAGGAAAATTTCCTTTTTTGACAAAGTTTGAGGTTTGCAAGGGATTCTGGGTAACAGAACCTGGTGAGAGCCACACATGTCACCCCATCCTGGATTTCCCGGGGTATCTAGTTTTCAAAAATGTACAGGTTTGCTAAGTTTCCCTAGGTGGCGGCTGAGCTAGGGCCCAGAATCCACAGCTAGGCACATTGCAAAAAAAGGGTCAGTTTTCTGTGAAAAAATGTGATGTGTCCACATTGCGTTTTGGGCCGTTCCTCTCGCGGGCACTAGGCCTACCCACACAAGTGATGTACCATTTTTATTGGGAGACATGGGGGGATGTTGGGTGCATGAGAGTTTGTGGCTCCCCTGCAGATTCCAGAACTATTTATCACAGAAATGTGAGGAAAATTTGTTTTTTTTGACAAAGTTTGAGGTTTGCAAGGGATTCTGGGTAACAGAAACTGGTGCGAGCCGAACAATTCACCCCATCCTGGATTCTAGTTTTCAAAAATGTACAGGTTTGCTAGGTTTCCCTGGGTGCCGGCTAAGCTAGGGCCCAAAATCCAGAGCTAGGTATATTGCAAAAAAAGGGTCCTTTTTCTGTGGAAAAATGTGATATGTCCATGTTGTGTTGTGGGCCGTTTCCTGTCGCGGGCACTATGCCTACCCACACAAGTGAGGTACCATTTTTATCGGGAGACTTAGGGGAACACAGAATAGTAGAACAAGTGTTATTACCAGTTATCTTTCTATGCATTTCTGCCTTCCAAACGTAAGACAGTGTATAAAAAAGAAGACATTTTGAAAAATGCCCCCTAATTCACATGCTAGTGTGGCTACCCACATATTCAGAGATATGCACATAACCACTACTTGTAAACTCCATATCTTGTCCCCATTTTGGAAATACATAGGCTTCCTTGATACCTATTTTTCACTCTTTATATTTTACCAAATGAATTGCTGTATACTCCGTACACAATGAAAAACCATTGCAAGGTGCAGCGCAGTTATTGGCTCTGGGTACATCAAGTTTTTTGTGAATCTACAAGCCCGATATATCAACGCAACCAGAAGGGTCCCGCGGACGTAACGGTATATCGCTTTAAAAAAATCTACCATAGTTAGAAGAAGTTACAGGTATAAATGTAGGCACAAATGGCTGTTTTTTTAAACTCAATTTCAATATTTTTTTATTTTAACGGTTACTTTCTATAAGAAAACCTTAAAGGATCTCCACAAAGGACCCCTTGCTGAATTCTGAATTTTGTCTACTTCTCAGAAATGCATAGCTTCTCGGGATCCATTATTGGTTTCACACCCATCTGTCCCCGTATAATGCCAAACCTGTGTAGACAAAATTGGTTTTCTGACAAAAGGCTGCCTGTTCCTGAAAGCAGGGAAGATGGTGAATTTAGCATCACAAACCGTTTGTTGATAGCATTTTCAGGGAAAAAAACAGATGCTGTCTTCTGCAGCACTTTATTCCAATTTTTCCCCAAAACACCAAACTTTTGCTGTATTTCGGCCAATTTCTTGGTTCCCTCCGGGGGAATCCACAAGCCCTGGGTACCTTTGAATCCTCAGGACGTTGGAAGAAAAGGACGCAAATTTGGCATGGATATCTTGTGTGGAAAAGAATTATGGGGGCCTAAGAGTGAACTACCCAAATAGCCAAAAAAAAGGCATGGCACGCGGTGGGGGGGAGGCCTGGCAGTGACGGGGTTATCCTTATATACAAATATATACGCATGCAATTAGGGAAATCTCATCCTGTTTTTTTTAACTCTCCATGTGTAGGAGGTTGGCTTAGTATATGGTGCAACCTTATTTAAGTGAAGCACCCTGCACTAATCCAGACAACCCTTATGGTGATTTTAGTGGTCTTAGACAACCATTGAAAGCTCTCTAAGTGGTAGCTGTGGAGAGCAGCCTTCAGGCTTAGTCCAGAAGGAGTGTAAAGCAGCTTGTTTTACCAGTACTAATCCTATAGTGTAGGTTAAGTGTAAAAGAACCACAAAGTGCAGTTTAAAAAATATGTATTTATTATAAACACTCACTAACACATTGCAATTATCTCCTCCCTGGAGATATAATCACAATACTTCAGTAATAGAATACATAAGTAGCACAGTGGTCTCTAGGGGGAGACCAAACCATATACTAATAAAGTGGAATGCGAACAACGACCTAAGTCGAGACTGACCCAGAAAACATAGAAGAGCTGGGGACCCAAGGAACCACCCAAGGTAAGTACCCAGGAAACCCACGGAGGCCGTGTGCAGATTGGGAACACGACCGCGTGCTCAATACAAGTCAATGGGTAAGTCGCGGTTGCAGTTTTTAAGAAGGACCCTTCACAGAGGACCCTGAAGAAACCCTGTCGAAGATGGAAGGTTGGAGAGGCGCCCTACCCGTAGATACCCCGGGAACCAGGATACCTACACCAGGGAAGCCAGGTGCATAGGTGCGAAGTGACGTATGAAACCGCCGTAGACCACAATGGAGGACTTCAGTAAAGATGCTGCTGGCAGAGAAGGGTAAAGAGTCCAGTGGAACCCAAAGGTGGATTCAGGAAGAGAGGTACCTGCAAGCAGAGAGGACAGAGTCTATGCCACTCAGGAGTGAACAGGAAGCATGGAAGACGAATTCCAACTGATGTCGGGAGATGCAGGAGAGTTCACGGTGACCTTGGCGTTGCAGCTGTGCGGACCAGGTGACGCTGTAGAAGACCAGGAGCCGTTCACATGCTGTCCAACATCGGATGTCAAGAGCCAGGGGGTCGGTGTCCGGCGGGAGCACCAACAAGCCTTGGCAGCGGCAACAAACGGAGCAGAAGAAAAAGGTGCAGTGTCGGGACCAGCAAGGTCCAAGGGACTCACCATGTGCAGGTAAGTCAGAGTAGGCCTGAGCAAACAGGGGAGCCCACTGGAGCCAAAGAAGAACCTCAAGAGGACCCACAGGCTGAAGGCACAGGAGTCGCAAGAGGATCTAGAGCAGCTAACCAATGATGAAGGCCCACGGTGCAGAGGATGTGGTGAGGACGAAGATCTTGGTAGCAAGAGATTCTGGAGGCTGGAGGTTCTTGGAGCCAGAAGATCTCTGGTGAAGAGAGTCAACAAGCCTTGGCAATGGCAAGTCGACGCGGTGCACAGGGGTACTGCTCCAGCGGTTCTGATGAGGGATACTGGCTTCAAACTTGCTGTGAAGACAGTGCAGGCCTCAAGGGAGTTGCAGAACCACCACCTGTGTTGCTGAACCTTTTGGAGTCCGTGGGAGCTCAGGAACAGCCAACCGGTCAGCTTCGTAGCGGTGCCTGCAGATGCAGGGGAGTGACTCCTTCACTACAAGGGAGATTCCTTGGGGTGTCTTGGATGCCCACAGGCCTGGAGAAGATCCTGTATGGAGCACAGGCACAGACGATGAAGAAGACTGGCAGGACGATGAGACCAGGAGCAGCAGGAGTCTTCCCAGATGCAGTCTCGGTTCCCAAAGCAAAGTCCAACGGAGTCCAAAGTGCCCAGACTGTTGAAGACGAAGTGCTTTCAGATCTGAATCTTATCCCATGAGGAATCTGAAGAGCCACCCACAGGTAAGCCCTTAAGTACCCTAAGGAAGAGGGGCGTGGCCAACTGCCGAGAATGGAGGACGTGAGCTGAGAGAGCTCCGTTCCGAACCCCGACACTTTGCGAATAATCCTGGCATTAACTGGACCTCAGGATCCAATAAGCGGAAATATCACAAGCGGAATACTTTTACCGGCGGTGGTTCCGTTCCGGATGGCCTGGCTTAGGTGAAACCTGTACTTTTAAGCTGCCGTTCTGGCCTACGTAGGGAAAGCAAGGAGACGGTAGGAGGTGCTACTGGATAACACAGAGGGCTCTGATCGGCCCCAGCGCCGCAGGTGAGAGCGCTACACCCCCCTGCTTTTCTGGACGCTGGGAACTGGCTGGGACCTCCCGGCTGCGTGCGGGATGGGAGCCTTCGGAAGGTGGAGGCTGCTGGCCGGCTAGTCACGGAGTGTATGAACCCATTGGAGACGCGACAAGATGGCGGAAGGCGGTGACTGTCGGGAGCAGCCGGATGCCATGTACTAAGAGGCTGAGAAGCGCCGGTGGGTGCTCCTGTCCCTAAATGATACTGAACCCGTGGAGAGGCAGAAGTGGCTGATCTCAAGCTGGGAAGCTGGGTGCTGTCGGCCTGGGAGAACATCCGACAGGGCGCCGATTATAACAGCTGCGTCACAGCGTTGGGGACCACACAAAGTACGAAAAGGCTGCGAGGGAAGGCCGCAGGACTACAAGACTGATTGCTGCGGATTGCCAGGAGGCCGGCGATCGCTGTGACTGGGAGGGGACCCCGTGGATATACTGGAAGGCTGAGACCACCGGCAGCACATGCTATAGGGGCTGTGGTGTCCGCCGAGGGCAGGATTGGGGACGCAGACACCCCCGCCGACGTGCAAGCGCTGGGGAGATTTTATGCGGCAAGTCCACTGTGCCAGGTGTTACACATTAACTTTCCTGCTCGCGGGAGCCCGGTGACTGGTGAGTACCTGGTCCAGGCCACTGGGCAGCGGGGGAGATAGACACGGTGCAAAACATAGATGGCCACAGGTCAGGCCGTACTTTGAATGGTGCACAACTGTGTTTTGAGGCGGTCTGTCTACTGCGACTGACCGCAATTGACGAGCACCCCATGGGTGGGCTGCTGGAGCCTTGCTGGGGATTGAGACTGATGAGTGCTGGTAGTCAAAAATTCGCTGCCAACACTGGGGATTGACTCGTTGACGCTGAATCTAGCCTATAAAGGGAGGTGCGCTGAAGGGCTCCTACACTGAGCATACTGGAACAGAAAGGAGCGCATGGCCGCCGCTGCGCTATGGGGCGCCCTAAAACCAAGCAGCCTGACCCAGCGACTAACGACGAAGCACACTCCACATCAGGCGGTGAATTCTCGCATAGCCCTGATATTGATGTGGTGCCACCCACGGGGACCGATCAACATGCAGCCAAACTGGATTTAATTTTAAAAGAAATCAGGGATTCACGTGTAGCGATTGAAACACAGATGGGAACGTTATCTACTAATTTTAACCTTTTGCAAGCGGACCATAAAAAACTAGCAGATAGAGTGAAATCAAATAAACTGGCATTAGATGATCTGATACCGCAACAAAATGTGCATACCTCTCAACTAGAACAATTCCAACGTCAATTAAAGGGATTACAAGACAGGGTGGATGACGCAGAAGGGAGATCCCGCCGCAACAATGTTCGAATTCTCGGAATTCCGGAACGCAGCGAGGGGTCTAACCCTACCCAATTTGTGGAAAAATGGCTGCGAGATCATGTGGCGAAAGAGGGCTTAACAGATCTCTACAGTGTGGAAAGAGCTCACCGGGTGCCGCCTAGGCCGCCTCAGCCAGGGGCGCCGCCCATGCCACTGATAGCACGCATTCTGAACTATAAAGACCGCAACACGATTTTACGGGCCGCAAGAGAGAACGCCCCTATTTGATTTGAGAACAAAACGATCTCCCTGTATCCAGATTTTACGCTGGCGGTGCAGAAGGCAAGGGCCACTTTTCAAGAGGTAAAACGGAACTTGAGAGCACGCAATTTGAAATATGCCTTGCTTTTTCCGGCCCGCTTTTTCCGGCCCGCTTGAAGGTTATTTACAGACAAAAATCCATGTTTTTTGATAATCCCGAAGAAGTAGCAGAGTGGTTGGAGATCACATACACACCAGCGGCCTCTCAGAACTCACTCCTGTCGGGTCAAATGCGGCGACCTCTTGTGCAGCAGGATGTCACTGACAGCATGGAAGAGAACAGACAGCATATGGGAGCCACCAGAGCGAGCCCAACCCTGGAGCAGATCACGAGCAGCCAAAGAGACGCTCTTCTGACGGCGGCGGCACTGGCTGCACATGATGCACAGACTGCGGTGGTGTCCACTCAATCCTCAGATGCAGCTACAGTCCGTTCTGAATCTGAAACCAGTATAACATTGTTCCCATCGGTCACTGCACAGACTGCAAACGAATATTAGACTTGTAACACAGGGCTTTCCGGGACTGGTAACGTATATGCTGCTGTATAATAAGCTTTGTGCTGATTGAAATTTCCAGATGGTCTAGTTTGTAATATCTGTAAATGGGGACTGTAGTGGAATATTGAGATCGTTCTTATTGGGTACAGGGTAATGCCTGTTTGGAGTGGGGGCACTTGTTGCCTCCCCCCCTTGGCGACTGCACTATGGTACTTATTGGCTAAAGTTCCAGTTGAACTTTTGTATCAGGTTTGGTCCTCTGATGTTATCCGGGGGAACCTAGTATTGGGGAGTTTTGTTAGTGATCCAGCGCTAACAATAAAAATAATTTCTCCTATTATGCTTTGGTCATCCAGGTGCAATTATTTCTCTAACACACACACTATATCCATATGACGGTGGGGCCCATAACACCGCATATACATTCACTTACTCATTTGTTCCCTGGATTTCCTCCGATCATGAAACCTAGGAGAAAAACGATTCGCTGGAAGGAGACGGGATACCTCTTTTATAATGACATAATATTTCTCATTTGCTTTTAAGGTATTCCGCTCATTGGTCGATGGACCAACTAGTAGGAATCAGTTGATGGTGATTAAGACCAGCTCAATCACAATGAACTCTTTTACCATTCCATTATTAATCATTATGCTAAAGAAAATCACTGAGTCATTTGTTTAAAGAATAATAAAGTTTATATAAAGTTTTGAATGCATGAAATTTAGATTAAGCTTATTATTCAGATCATTGCATTTATCATCATTATAAGAATAGTTTGAAATTGCATGGCACTTTTATTAGACGGAAAAACGAGGTTATCATACTAAGAACTCTATAGATCAACCTATCTATCTCTCTGGGGAAATCCTAATAATTCTAATAAAATCTATCAATAAAAGTTCTCCTAAAGCAGCATCTTTATACTCAACTGGAAAAGGAAAATAACAGCAGCAGCATCAGCTCGTCAGCATCAGCAACCGCAAACTCTCCCATCTACAGCATCTAACTTCTTCAGCATCTCCCGCAGCATCCCGCAGCATTCTAACCCCTCCCACCAAGAGTAGGTCTTCTTATACCCTAATTCTAGCTTACAGCATAAAATGTTTCTTCTTACATGGCGCGATTCATTCTCATTGGTCAAAAACTCAGGTCCATATACATTTTAATCAAACTTCCTGGTCTTAACCAGTTCCGTGTGGAATGTCCATGCAAGCATCGTTTCCCACAGTTCATGCACTTGCTCATCCGTTTCGATCAGTCCAAATTGTATCTTTTTCTGTTACATTTTGTGTAATACAGTTCCGTCTACTGATTCAACCAGGCTTCTCACGCTTCTTGCTGATCATCTTGGCACACATCTGTTCAGAAGGGTCACAGCAGCCTTGACCATACTTTCATCTTAGCCTCTCGGCATCAGCACGTGATCATCCCTTTTCCACAGCCTCTCTCCTCTATCACATGGTCTCATCCGCTCATGCGCACTCTAGTAACTCGCGGCCATTTTATATTGCTGCTCGGCAGGCCTAAGCGCACTATTTTCAAAGATAAACAAAATGTTATTAAAACAAAGAAATATAAACCCTTTCGTTTCCCTCCCGTCTTTCTACGTACCCCAATTAGGTATTACCTAGCAGAAGCAACATATAAAGCTGTCCCTTACTTACCATCGCTTTATTTTGCAACCACACGTTTTATTTAAAAGCACAAATCATGCATTTATTATTAAATTAGTACGCAAATATTATGTTATGTTAGAAACGTAAACAATTATAAGTCAATTAATTTGCACACTGAATTGCGTGTTACCATTAACCCTTAACATACATTGTTGGTTATTTACTTAAACGAACATGTTTATTAATATTGTACGAAAATATTAGGAGGTTAAAATATTTTACATTTACCCTGCTCCATCAACTCCCCCTTTGGTGATTTTTAATATCACCACAAAAACCCAAGTTATACAATTTTCTCAGACAGCATATATCTTTTATCCGTTTGCTTTTGTTAGTTTACACAACTGTATCCCTTTCAACTTGTTTCTTCGTTTTCTTGTACATGTTCTCTTTTATTTCTTCTAACTCTATTTCACCTATTTCTCTCTCTCTTTCCTTGTTTATCATGTTTTCTTTTTCTATCTTATTCTGCCTTCTTCTTCTCTTTATACATGTTACTGCAAGCTTCAGTACTAATATTATTATTATTATCATGGTTGCTATTATTATAACTTTCCCTATTATTAATCCACTCATTCTTGTTAACCAATTTGTTACAGAAGAAAACCCTTTACCAAGTTTTCCCCACACACTTTCAACCTCCAGTGGAACAAGTTCTTTGTGCAAATTTGTAATATTTGTTATATACTTCTGTATATTTTCGCTCTTATCTGGAATGTAAGTGCAACAATGTTGGACTTTCAGCATTCCACAGACTCCGCCCTCTTTTGCCAAAAGAATGTCAAGGGCAAGACGATTTTGCATCACCATAGCTCTCATGGCAACCATCTCGGTATTTACCATTAAGAACCCTCCAGCAGTATCTGTAGATAAGCGATCTACCACTGTGGATAATTTCCGAATTCTAAATGCATTCAAAGATATTCCCACTGCTGGTATCAATGCACCAAAAATATCACCTACTATTTCTGAAAAACTTTCCCTTTTTCTACGTGTAAAGGTATTTATCATTTTGTGTGTTCCTTTTTCTTTTCTATCTACATGAAAAATCTTTGGAAAGACCAGGCCTAAGTAACATGACCCATACCAATGGTCCGGCAACCTATAATAAGCCCTATTCCCGCAAACATAATAAATCCCTGGAAATATTGGATCTTTTCCCCCTTTGAATCCCCATCCACCTAAAATTTGGTAATTGTCATGGCAATTGCTGGAACCCACAAAATAATTGTCATATCTTGTCTTATTTCTTCTAATGCACAACCTTCCCTGTTGGGGCCAATCCAGAGTCATAGCTGCATTTGTCTTTTTCTTGTCATGATGGTCTTCCTCAAACGCCCAAAGAGGTGTTTTTGTCTCTTCTATCACTTTTCTTTGAAATTTCACTCTTCTCTCTTCAACCATTTCTAAAAATACCTTTTCTTCCTTCTTTAACTCACAGGTAAGGTTGTACCTAATTATACTATCTAATGTTAAAATCTTATCTTCTAAGAAATATTCACCAAACGTCTTTCCCTCTTTTATTTTGTTAAGCTCGGGAACTACAGAAACCTTTGCAAAAATCTTATCTATATCAGTGTAATAATATTCTAATCTACCTGTTTTATAAAATAAACTTGCTAAAACACTACATGTTATTCCATACGTCAAAGGGAGGTGATGATAAGTCACACCCTCTGCTACAGATGCAGGCAACTGCATACAAACATAGCAATCTCTTACATCCATTGTTTCTACATACTCATATAATAATTTAGTAAAAACATTTTTAGAAAAATCTGTTATTGATTTGTCCTTATGTAATTCTGCACTACTCTTTAAAATAACTGGCTCTTGAGTGTTAGCTCCTTTTTCTTTCTCAGTGTTATTAGACTTTTCCACTACAGCTAAACTAATTGGAATAGTTATTGCTAAAACCACCCATACTGTTATTAATAAACCTGTACAAAAACAGCACATCTTGCACCATCTACTTAAAAACTCACATCTACACTTTCTATCTCTAGTATTCTCCATTTTGTCTTCTAACCTTATTTATTTGTTTTCTAGAAAATTGTGTCACTACACCTCAGAAATGACTTGCTTGCCACTCTGTACTTCCAATATTTTGTCTTTGCTTGGTACTTTCTTTTAATTCTTTCTCAGAATTCTTTCTTTGTCACATCCGGTAAATTCGTCAGTTCAGTATTTTGTCAAATCCGGTAAAACTATCTAAACTTCTTCAGGTTTGTTGCTTCAGGTTTGTTGCACTTCACTTTCTCCCATCAGGTTTCTTTGTTCTGGGTTTTCGTGAGTGTTCAATTCTTCTTTGTGACTAGTCAAAGCACGATACAACCATTCAGGCGATCTATACTTTTGATTTACTTTCTTTATTCTTTTCGTTTTCTGCAAGTGTTTTCCACCTTGTTTTTCTTGCTCTTTTTGACTTGTTATTTCATTCACTTGTTCAGCACTTTTCCCATCCAACCTTATGATTCTGTATCTTAATTTTCTTACTTCGTTGGGCCAATTGTCTCCTTTTCTTGGCCTTTTTGCTTCACTTCCTTTTTCCTCTCTTTCTGTTTTCCAATTTCTTTTTCTTGTCTCTAGTTTTTCATTTCTTTCTTCTCCACTTTCTTCAGACTCTGTTTCAATTCTTTCGTTATTTCCTCTTATTTTGAAGCTTATAATTTCACTTTCATCTACTTGTGGTTCTTTTCTTATCTTCCTTCGTTCACCTATTTCTGTCCCTCCTCGAGGTTCTTCCGAATTTGTGTCAGTCTCTCTATCTGCTTCTAAATTTCCCTGTTCTTGTGTTTGACTATCTGTCCCTACTGCTCCTCGGGGTTTTTCCGATTTTTCTAGCTTTTGGTTTGAAACTCTCCCTTCTTCATCTATTAATATTATCTTCGAAGGAATTTTACCACAACTTGTACTTGGTTGCTCACTGTCACTATCTTCTGGCTCAGTTTCTTCTCTTATGCTTTCAAAATTCCACTTTCTTTTTAGAATTTCTTCACCTTCCGAATGTTCTGTATCAGATTCTGAACTGGTGTCAGATATTTCCAGATGTCGACTTACAGGTCGATCTTCAAATTCTGGAACTTCAGCTATTTCTTCTATTTCCTCTTCTTCTTCTATCGTTGCACTTGTAGTTGGGTCTTCCAGATGTCGACTTACAGGTCGATCTTCAGGTTCTGGCACCCTGTTTGTCTCCTCTTCTCTTTCTGATGCTGAACTGTTATCTGATATTTCCAGATGCCGACTCACATGTCGATCTTTAGGTTCTGGAACTCTGATGGTGTGGCTGGCATGTACCCAGTGTTTCACTCCTGCACACTTGACTGCGGTGGTCGTCACTAGGATCACTTGTCGTGGTTCGTCCCAGCGAGGAACCAAACAGTTTCTTCTCCGGTGGACTTTTATTCGAACCCAATCTCCTGGATTCAAGTCGTGAGCTGGTTTTCTTTCAAGAGTGGTCGCATCCGGTCCAACCTGATGAAACACAGAACGCACCACATCAGCCAATCCTTTGCAATAATCCAGCACTAGATCATCAGTTATAGTCAGTAGCTTGTTGACAGGTACTTGTGCTTGTCTCATTGCTCGTCCCATGATTATTTCATGTGGACTGAGTCCAGTTTTCCTTTCCGGAATACTTCTGATTGTCATCAGAACCAATGGCAAAGCATCTGGCCATTTCAGTCCTGTAGCTTGACACATTTTTCCTAACCTGTTCTTGATCGTTCCATTCACTTGCTCTACTATTCCAGAAGCCTCTGGTCTGTATGCACAATGCAGTTTCTGTTTAATACTAAGTGCTTCACAAATCAGTTTAACTAATTCGTTTTGGAAATGTGTTCCTCTATCTGTTTCAATCGTGACTGGAAAACCATACCTTGGAATGAATTCTCGCAGCAAAAGTTTTGCTACTGTGATACTATCATTCCTTCTTGTTGGATATGCTTCCACCCAACGGGAAAACAAACAGACGACCACTAGAACATACCTCAATCTGCTGCAAGGTGGCATTTCAATAAAATCCATTTGCATTCTAGTGAAAGGACCCCCTTCTCGTCCTATTCTTCCTAGACTCACTACTGTCTTCCTTCCTGGATTTAACTGTTGACAAATAAGACATCTCTGACAAAGACTCTCAGCTATGGCTCTGAATTTTGGATTGTACCATGTTTGTCTAAAAAGTCTGATCATTGAATCTCTCCCAATATGGGCTTGCCCATGGTACATCCGTGCCATGTCAGAAATCATGCTATCAGGCATAACTGGTCTCTCATCCCTGTAAACCCATACATCAGTTTCTTCATGTTTTCTACATCCTGCTTTTAGCCAAGTATCTTTTTCTTCATCCTCTGCAGCTTCTTGTAACTGTCTCACCTCATCCCATGTTTCAATAGAGTTAGTAAAAAGCAAAGGACAAGAAATATGCTCTCTTTCGCGACATTTATTCAAAGAAACCACATTCTTTGCACAGTACTGTGCCATCTCGTCAGCATATTTATTGCCAACAGTAATGTAGTCTTCCCCATTTTTATGTGCATTGCACTTCACAACAGCGATCTGTTTAGGCAGCTGTATCGCCTCAAGCAACTTTTTCACAAAATCTCCATTTCTGATGGGCGTCCCTGCAGACGTCAAGAAACCCCTTTGTGACCAAATCTGACCAAAATCATGCACGACCCCAAAGCCGTACTGGCTGTCAGTCATAATCGTAACCCGTACATTTCTTCCCAACTTACATGCTTGAATCAGAGCTACTAATTCTGCAACTTGGGCAGACCGTACACCTTTCAGACAAGATGCTTCCAATACAGTTGCTACTGTGCAAACTGCATATGCTGCACTTAGAACTCCATCACTCGTTCTCAAACATGAGCCATCCACAAACAGAATATAATCTGATTCTTTCAAAGGCTCATCTCGTATATCAGCTCTTGGTTTTGTACAGTATTCGAGCACATTCAGACAATCGTGATCTACTTCATCCATTTCAATCACATTCTCTTCATCTGGCAATGATGTTGAAGGATTCACATTCATACATCTGTCAATGGTCACATTATCTGCACTCAAAATTACCTTTTCATACCTAGTCAGCCGACTATGTGTCATGTATTGGGTTTTCGTTCTTGTCAAAAGAATTTCCACAGAATGGGGAACATACACTCTCAATGGATACCCCATCACTATGCCTTCACTCTGTTCCAGACTCACACAAGTAGCAGCAACTGCTTTCAAACATCCAGGCAACGCTTTCGCTACAGGGTCTAAAACAGCTGAAAAATATGCAATTGGTCTTTTCATAGTTCCATGTCTCTGCACCAAAACTGAAAATGCACATCCATCTCTTTCACTGCAATACAGCTCAAAATCTTTCTCATAGTCAGGCATTCCCAATGCTGGAGCCTCACACAATTTCTTTTTCAGCTCTCTGAATGCTTTCATTTCTTCATCATTCATTTCAAAAGGATCTTTAACATCCTTCTTTGTCAGTTTCTGCAATGGTTTAGCAATTAGTGAAAAACCGCTTATCCATTGTCGACAATATCCAACCATTCCCAAAAACATTCTTACCTCTCTTTGTGTCATTGGAGCTCTCATTCCTTGAATCATTTTTATTCTTTCTGTCGTTACCTTTCGCACTCCTTTCTCAATTTTATGCCCTAAATACTGGACTTCTTGTTGACAAAACTGCAATTTTGAAGGGGACACTTTATGTCCTCTTTTTGCTAAATGATTCAGCAAAGCAATTGTATCATTGACACATGCTTCTTTCGTTTTTGATGCCACCAGTAGGTCATCAATATACTGAACCATTACTGACTTTTCTGGCATTCTTAAATCTTCCAATGATTTCTTTAGGATCTGATTAAAGATTGAGGGACTTTCTGTGTACCCTTGAGGAATTCGGCACCATGCCAAAATACGCTCTCCAAACCTAAACGCAAATATTGGCTGGCTATCTGGATGCAATGGAATAGAGAAAAATGCATGACATAAATCAATTACTGTGTACCATTCTGCTTCACGTGGAATCTGGTATAGAATCACAGCAGGGTTCGGTACTATTGGGCAACAAGGCACAACAATTTTGTTTACCTTTCTTAAATCCTGTACGATTCTATATGTTCCGTTTGGCTTTTTCAGTCCCATTATTGGCGAATTACATGGACTGCTCATGATTTCTTTTAGAATCCCTTGTTCAATCATTTTATTTATTACTGGCGTTATTCCTTCAATTATTTCTGGAGTCAATTTATACTGGGGCGTATTTGGGTAACTCGTTCCTTCTTTTACTGTTATCTTTACGGGATCTACTCCTTTCATTAATCCTACATCTTCTCCTGTCAAGTCCCACACTTCTTCTTTCACTGTTCTTTTCAACTCAATTGGGATTTTCTCTGCATCAAATACAGGAAACAAACCATTTACTTCTGGTTCTAAATTTACCATTGTCATTTTATACAGTACATCCTCATCTGGGGTCTGAAATGCAATTCCGTCTGGAGTACAATAAATTGTGCAGTTCATTTTGCACAATAAATCGCGTCCTAAAAGGTTCACGGGACTACAATCACACACCACAAATCGGTGCATTTCACTAAATGGACCAATTCTTACCTTTACTAATCTAGTAAGAGGCGTTTCAATTTGCTGATTGGAAACTCCAACCACTTGGATATGTTCACCTGAGAGAGGAAGATTTGGAATTTCCACTGACCTAACAGTAGAACGGGTAGCTCCAGTGTCAACAAGGAATGTTACATTTGCACCATTCACTTCTCCATCCACAAATGGACCAGACTGATCTACCTCTAGAGTTGCGCCAAGCACGCACTCTTCCCTCTCTCTTAGGCACCGTCATGAACTTTCATCCGTTTCATCCTCATCCTGTCGTAACCAATATTGAGAAATTTCAGCTGCACGCGACAACTGTTTTACCTGTTCTCCTCCGTAGAATCCTGTTTCTGCACTGTATTTCTGTTGGTTAACACTCTTGGGAAGTGGTGGTTGTGGCACCTGACCTTGTTGAGTAACTACCTCACTCTGCACCTGTGAATTTAATGATTGATTTTCCACATTAGGTTTTGGAGGAAATTTACACTCGTTTCTCCAATGTCCTAGCTTTCCGCAGTTGTGGCATGGCCACTTTTTCTTTGCCTCATCTATGCTCATTTGTCCTTTTCCTTTACCTATATTAGGTCGGGATTTAAACTGTCCTGTTTCACTGCTAGTATTATTCAATTGAGCTTCTTGCTTCTCTGCAACTTTTACCTGTGCCCACATGGCTTTTTCTTTTAATTTACGCTGTTTACTCTCAATTTCATCACTGCAATACTTAGCATATCTCAAAACTTCATCCACTGTGCTATTCTGCCATCCTATCAAGTGCTGCTTAATCCTTTCACTTATCTCTGGTGTTAATCCATACACAAACCTATATACAAAATGACTCATGTCCTTCTCACTTAGTGTCTCATAACCACTATACTGTTTGAAAACCAACAACAATCTCTCATAGTACGCGTGCACTGACTCTTTGCTTTCCTGTGTTGTTCTGTCTATTTTTACCCAATCTGTTTCTTTTGGTGGAATTTTATTCTTCAAAAAGGTAACTACTTGATCATATTTCCTCATCACTTCTGGACCTGGCGCTCCTGTTTTAGCATCCCTTGGATATTCTACAGTTGGCCAATCAATGGTAATCTTACATTCTGTCCACAAATCAGCAGGCACTACTATATCAAACAATCCATCCAGATCTATCCACAGCACTTTTGACACCTTAACAAATCTCTCCACTTGTCTGTACCATTCTACTGGTTTCTCTCTCAATTTTGGGAAGTCATTTGTAAATGACAGTATATCCTGTCTGGTCCACGGAACATGCACATAACTACCACCTGGTGTTTCTCTCATCGGGTATTCCCTAGCGACTGGTTCCTTATCTGTCATTGCAAAAGCCAAAGATGCTTTATCTGTTGTTTTCTCATTCCTCTTTGTCCATCTATTTCTCCATCTATCCACATCACCCCATTTTCTCAATAAAACAATCAGCTCTTTTATTTGGGTCAGTCTTCCTGATGTGTTCAAATTCTCTATGTCTTTCTCACAAAAATCTACTCTGTACGGTTTCTGCAATGTCCTCACTTTCACAAATTCTACTCCTAGTTCACTTGCAATCTCTTCCAATTTGTCATGTAAATTTCTAGCTCTCCAAGTAAGACTCTTGCACAAAAACATAATCTCGTCATCCTGATAATTTTTTAGTTTTTCTGTTCCAATTGTTCCCAAAATCAACTCTTCCATGTCTATTTTTAACCTAATTACATCTAATGGTTTTTCTTCTGGTTCTTTTGCTTTTAGCGCTTTCATCCATTCATTTAACTCTTCTGGAGTCGGACCTACAGGCGTACTATTTAATTCTATCCAATCACTGCTTCTTTCTGGTGTTCCTGATGCAGACTCTGTCACCATAGGCATTCTCCTAATCTCATTCTCATTTATCGTCAAATTTGTAGGTGGGCTTGGTCTACACGTACTAGCCAAATTGTGTGCACCTTCATTATTCAGTTCTATCCCTTCTCTTTTTCTTTGCAAATGTGAATTCATGGGAATCACTAAAGAATGTTCATTAATTTTCTGATTCTCAAAAATTGGCATTACTGGACCTATCGTTACTGGTACAGTTACTGCTTCCATATTCTTTGTCAATTCTCTTATTTTCTCTGTCAATTCTTTTGTCGTTTTTGCTAATTCAATTGCATTGTCACTTTCTGTCTCTTCATTTTGTGAAGTTTTAAATGTTTCTTGTGACCTATTTATTTCATTTCTTCGTTCGGGTTTTTTATTCCTCCCAGTTTCCATTGGCGGTGCATTAGGTGTCACCACCGCAGAAGTCTGTTGGTATGGAGGTGGGTTTCTGTTTAAAATATCTTCCAGCAATTCGTCATCTGTTTCACTACCACCATACACATACTTTTCTACCACTACATGTTTCTTTTTCTCAGTACACTTTCTCTTTGCTTCTTCCTCAACCGCAAAAGCTGGAAACAAACCTCCTGCCATGTTAGCGTATCTCCAACGCTTTACTCTGTCCTCATGATTTATTCCCCACAACCTTCCAGGCATAAACTCATGATTCTTTAATCCTCTGGATCTCTCTCGCTCATACATCTCATCTTCCCATTCCGTTAAAGCTTCAAACTGTGTGGTCTAGGTCTAGGTTCTAACATTACCATCTTTTCTCTCAAATTCCGTAATACAGCTACATTAAATGAACCATTCTCAGGAAAAGCCAATGCTCCATCGTTCTTGGTGTATTTTGTCCAATTTTCTAACCATATGCATGTATGATATCCATATTTCAGCATCATATGTGAAGCTGGTGATTTCGGCGGAGGAATTATTTGTCCCTCTCTAGTCACTACCTTTTTGTCCTTCTTAAAGAAGTTCTTAACTTTCGACATCCAAGACGTTTTCTCTTTTCCATACTCATAGTACGACATGATTCACAACCTTTTTCTCCTTAAACAATCCGCAATTCAACACTGTTCCCTATGCGTTATTTCAACCAATACTAGCGCGACTCACACCAACACTCCAATCACAGCGATTTCTGTCTACGGCGCACTGTCCAATCCCAGCGCGGCTTTTGTCTACGTCAGTCCTGCTCCTGTTCTCATGTGACTAGCGCACTGTCCAATCCCAGCGCGGCTTTTGTCTACGTCACTTTGCTCTTGACCCCTCCTTTACAAAATTTATCGGCAATTTCTTTTTCAACAATTCTTGTTAGTTACAACATTTTATCCACATTTCCATTGTCTGATTCGCTAAACCGAAAAGATAGCTTTGACCATTCACACAAGAATTCTGTATTTTCCAGTAGGCAGCGCTTACCTCTACCCTACCACAGAACTTTCAGTTTCGTCGATAAAGTAGCACTTCCCTCTACCTTACCCTTCTTTCAAGCAATCAGTAAACCCGTTTCTCTGGGGATAAAACACATGTGGAGACTATACTGCTCCTGAGAATTAAGGCCAGAGTTTCACAAGAAAACCGATCACTATTTCACTTACACACCTTTTATACGCAAAATGTCCCTAATATAACACAACCTGTGTTATTACCAAAAATGAACTCAGACAGTGTAAAATTCCATGCGACTTCTCTTGCCACACGTGTTCCACTTCCTACTTCCCGGAAGCGTGAAAACTTACATATAACATAACGCGACTCAACAAAAAGTGTTAGACATAAACTTATCAATAATCTATAATCATAAATCAATAATCACCAAACTAATCTATAGAAACCATAACTCTGCTACCAAGAAATCTGATCCAGCGCTAACAATAAAAATAATTTCTCCTATTATGCTTTGGTCATCCAGGTGCAATTATTTCTCTAACACACACACTATATCCATATGACGGTGGGGCCCATAACACCGCATATACATTCACTTACTCATTTGTTCCCTGGATTTCCTCCGTCATGAAACCTAGGAGAAAAACGATTCGCTGGAAGGAGACGGGATACCTCTTTTATAATGACATAATATTTCTCATTTGCTTTTAAGGTATTCCGCTCACTGGTCGATGGACCAACTAGTAGGAATCAGTTGATGGTGATTAAGACCAGCTCAATCACAATGAACTCTTTTACCATTCCATTATTAATCATTATGCTAAAGAAAATCACTGAGTCATTTGTTTAAAGAATAATAAAGTTTATATAAAGTTTTGAATGCATGAATTTTAGATTAAGTTTATTATTCAGATCATTGCATTTATCATCATTATAAGAATAGTTTGATATTGCATGGCACTTTTATTAGACGGAAAAACGAGGATATCATACTAAGAACTCTATAGATCAACCTATCTATCTCTCTGGGGAAATCCTAATAATTCTAATAAAATCTATCAATAAAAGTTCTCCTAAAGCAGCATCTTTATACTCAACTGGAAAAGGAAAATAACAGCAGCAGCATCAGCTCGTCAGCATCAGCAACCGCAAACTCTCCCATCTACAGCATCTAACTTCTTCAGCATCTCCCGCAGCATCCCGCAGCATTCTAACCCCTCCCACCAAGACTAGGTCTTCTTATACCCTAATTCTAGCTTACAGCATAAAATGTTTCTTCTTACATGGCGCGATTCATTCTCATTGGTCAAAAAACTCAGGTCCATATACATTTTAATCAAACTTCCTGGTCTTAACCAGTTCCGTGTGGAATGTCCATGCAAGCATCGTTTCCCACAGTTCATGCACTTGCTCATCCGTTTCGATCAGTCCAAATTGTATCTTTTTCTGTTACATTTTGTGTAATACAGTTCCGTCTATTGATTCAACCAGGCTTCTCACGCTTCTTGCTGATCATCTTGGCACACATCTGCTCAGAAGGGTCACAGCAGCCTTGACCATACTTTCATCTTAGCCTCTCGGCATCAGCACGTGATCATCCCTTTTCCACAGCCTCTCTCCTCTATCACATGATCTCATCCGCTCATGCGCACTCTAGTAACTCGCGGCCATTTTATATTGCTGCTCGGCAGGCCTAAGCGCACTATTTTCAAAGATAAACAAAATGTTATTAAAACAAAGAAATATAAACCCTTTCGTTTCCCTCCCGTCTTTCTACGTACCCCAATTAGGTATTACCTAGCAGAAGCAACATATAAAGCTGTCCCTTACTTACCATTGCTTTACTTTGCAACCACACGTTTTATTTAAAAGCACAAATCATGCATTTATTATTAAATTAGTACGCAAATATTATGTTATGTTAGAAACGTAAACAATTATAAGTCAATTAATTTGCACACTGAATTGCGTGTTACCATTAACCCTTAACATACATTGTTGGTTATTTACTTAAACGAACATGTTTATTAATATTGTACGAAAATATTAGGAGGTTAAAAAAATTTACATTTACCCTGCTCCATCATTAGTTTTGCATGCTCGGCCTTCACGCATGCGACACCTGATAGGCGTAGTAGCTCACGTGCTCGAGAGCGACCGTTCTTCCTGACCTTAGATGGCGGCACTTAACAGATATACATGCAGCACCTGGAATGTACGGGGGGTGGGGTCCGTCCACAAGAGACATCGACTTCTAGCGCAGCTGAATAGAAGGAAAATTAACATAGCGTTCCTACAGGAAACACACCTCAATCATGATGAAGCGATTAAGCTGCAGCGGAAATGGAGAGGGCAATTGTTTTTCACGTCCTATTCGGTATTTGCACGGGGAGCAGCGATCTGGATTAGAAATACTACCCCCTTTAAGTTGTTGGAGCAGAGGATAGACCTAAATGGAAGATATGTATTGCTCCACGGTTTATTAGATGGAACACACGTAGTATTGGGGAGTGTATACGCCCCGAACACTGACCAAGATAAATATCTAGACACCCTTAGTGTAGCACTAGCGGACTGGACTGATTATCCTTGGGTACTGGGTGGCGATTTCAACGCTGTATTAGATATAGATCTGACAGGTCGCATCCTCCCTTGCATGCCACTGAATGTAAAAAACAAGCAGAAGCGCTTAGGGGCTGGGCAGAGGGGTGGGAGCTGGGAGATGCATGGCGAGTGATGAATCTGGGCCATAAGGAATATTCCTTTTATTCACCACCGCACAGGTTACATACCCGTATCGATAGAATTTTTTGCTCCGGGACTCTACTTGGTTTTATCAGTAACGCGCTGCATTTGGGTAAGACCCTATCGGATCATAACCCCGTTGAGTTAACACTCCAATGGGGCAAAATTCCTACCCCGATACCGACCTGGAAGCTGCAGCCCCTATTACTGGAAGACCAGGTCTTCCGTAGCACACTATCCACAGCTATTATTAATTATTTCTCGGAAAATAAAGGGACTGCTAGTACGCGTCAGCTGGAATGGGACGCTTTTAAACCGGTTATAAGAGGAGTAGCGATTAGCACCAAAGTGGGAGCTAGAATTGCCCTTATTGAACGAATCAAGGAGGTTGAAAGTAGACTGAATACATTAGAGAGGGATGCTGCGCGGACAACCGCACAACAGACACAGTTGCAGGAGGCCAATATACAATATGCGGAGCTGCTAGAAGATCTGCGCATAGTAGACTATCGACTTTACACGCAGAAACAGCACACCCAGGCGGATAGAGCAGGACCCCTTCTAGCAAAACTTGTTAAGAATGCTCCCCCGGTGTCCCCTATTTTAGTGGTCCGGAATATGGAAGGTAATATAATTAATACCCAAATGGAAATTAATACTGCATTTAAAAGCTACTATGAACACTTATACAGAAAGCCAGCAGACCATAGAGATACAGACTATGAGCTCTTTTTTGACGGTTTGCAGCTCCCACAATTACTGCAACAACACAGAGAGGAACTGGCACAGCCGGTGACTAGTATAGAAATTAGAAAGGCGATCAAAGATCTGATAAAACCCCAGGGAATGATGGACTACCTATTGAATTTTACGTTACATATGCTGATCTGCTGGTACCTCATTTACAGTGCCTATACCAGGCGTCTCTGGATTCAGGTGTGCTTCCTTATACTACATTGCAAGCGACCGTGGTTTCGCTACTGAAACCCGGACGAGACGGTGCCAACATGTCGGGATATAGACTTTTATCACTCCTAAATTCGGACTATAAAATATTGAGTAAACTATTAGCTAATAGACTTTGTCAGTTTATCCCGCAACTGATACATACCGATCAATGCGGATTTGTACCGGGAAGGAGCACGACACTTAATATTCGAAGATTGCACCAAATTATGACAAGTACACCGGACACCGAAAAAAAGAAGGGTTGCATTTCGCTTGACCTACGACAGGCTTTCGACTCGCTGCATTGGCATTACATGTTCTATGTCCTCTCTAGGTTTGATATACCAATAGAATACGTTAACTGGGTGTGACTGCTTTACACGACCCCCACAGCACAAGCACGCACGGGACAGCATATCTCACAGCAGTACAGTGTAGCCAGGGGTACGAGACAAGGCTGCCCATTGTCGCCGTTATTGTTTATACTAGCGCTGGAGCCCCTATTGTAGTAGTGAGCCTCAGCAAGGCCTACCAGTGCTTAGGGGTTCACCCTTCTCTGCACAGAGTCCTCAGACACTTAGGATGAAGTTGGCATAGAAACTGGAATAAGAAAGACAGAGTTTATTAAACCTCATGAGGTGGAGCTACGTTTACACACCACCCTTCGGTAATGCATGAAGTAGCACACTGAATGGAAGGACCATGGTCCTTTTATACCCACACAGGGGCTCAAATGGAGGCGGTACAAACACAAATGCTGGTTTTAGGTACATATAAGGTCATACAGAAAATGCACAGTCGACAAGTGGGTGGAGCTAACAGTTTCTACTTCTAGTAGACACATCCTGACATTTATAAACTCGGAACAGCTGCAAGCTCAACTGAGCATGTGCAAAGCAAAAAGAACTAAATATAACTTGTCTCTAGGCAGATTTCAAGAGCAGTTAACAGGAAGGTAGGACAGAGCACATGGCGAGCACATGGTAGCACATGGCAGCCAAAATGGCTGCCAGAAATACAAAATGGATTCCACAAAGCGGACAATTTAGCCTCTGAATACAGGCTGTCTTCAGCCAATGCTTAACTTAAGTGCTGCCAAATTACAACAGACGACCCTTTCAGCATTGGCTGAAGACATTCGTTTATTTGGGGTAATCTAGATATTCATCCTGTACATCTATTAACATTATTTCGGCCACCTCTTTATTCAACATTTGTTGGGCCTTCGTTTCAGCAACGTTCCCTTTGGTAGGTATACAAGCAGAGATGCAAATGGAGCAAAGCATTGGACCACATTGGATACATACACAGCATGAAAAAAGTATTATAATTATTACACACAGGATAGTCAGTAGCTTCCAGCCCCAAGCAGAAACAAGAGTCCAAAACCATCCAGCAAAAGTCCAAGTACCAGTCTCTGGATGGATTTCTGCAGCAATCTTATGCAGTTTTGATATTGCGTCATATACTGAAGGTGAGTGATCCGGTATGAATACACAACAGCTGCTACCGATGATGCGACATGCACCACCTCGATCAGCCAAAATTACGTCTAGCACCATCCTATTCTGGAGTGCTACAATCCTTGCAATCTGTAGTTCCTCTGTAATGTTCCCAAGTGCCATAGCTGTCTGATTGGTAACAGCTTCCACAACACGAGTTAGTCGCCTGATCTTCCTGCTATTTAATGCAGCACCCACAAAGAAAAATAAGCCCAAGTTGAAATCAACATATTGTTGTAGGGTAGTGTCGGTTTGGTCAACTTCATCCATACTTATTGTCCTCTTATTTCTGTTTTTGGAAATATCATTGTACAGTTTAAAATCACGGTGATACAATGCAGGTGCCAGAAACACAGGGGGCAACAGAAAAGATACATAACAGATTCCTGACCACCCAACAGGTAATTGATAATATCCGTTATTTCCACACACAAAATACGTATTATGCGAGGCTGTGAAAGTGCTCTTATTGGCACCTTCAATGGTCAGGATTACAGTACACTCGCTCCTCCCCACTGGAATTCTTCCAACACTACAAATACACAAATCTGCTTTAGCTTTTGTCACAGAAATCACAAAAGGTCCAATGTTCTTTATTATTCTCACATTTGTGAAAACATATGGTGTTGAAATATTGTCCGGTTGATACTCTTCCCATTCCCATTTAGTCCCTTTGGCTTGTGGATAACCTTCTTTATTTTGATAACATACTTTATTAAGTTGAAAAATAATCCCACCTACTGAAGGCTTTCCATATGCAAACAAGAGCGCATACCAAGCTTGACAAGAACCATTGTGAGAAAATGGAAGAGGAATAAAAGGTGTTCCTCCTTTCTTTTGATGTGCAGGTATCATCCCACACACCCAACAGTTGGTAGTATTTGTAGCATTGTGAGTATGGTGCAACATCTGGATAAAAGTATTGTTTAGATAATATTGTCGATGCTTTTGCTCATGGTAAGGAAGAGTAAAGTAGTGGTGTTCCACGGGTACTGGCGTAGTGGCAACAAAAGCTGTCGAACAGGAGCCACCTTCTCGATGTACCATGTAATTGCTGCCATAGCCACCATAGCAACAACAAACCCTACAGCACAAATGATTCTTTTGTTGGTCATTTTAGCAGCAGTAATGATTGATCTTTCTGAAAACTTGTTGAAAACAATCGTTGGAGCTCTTCTCCCTGGGCAGCCGCTGATTTCTTCACCATGGGCCAAAGCGGGTGTCACTACACTAATACAGGGCTGATCCCCCTCCCCTTGCCACATTGGCTCTCCGTTTCACTAACCCAGGGCGGTAGCTCAACCAGTCTTTTTCAAAACTGCAGATCCTTTCCTCGGTCTCAATTGATATCTGGATACTCCAGTGATCGTGTGGTCCGGGAAGACTTCCGCAGATTCGTCAGGTGAGATAGCTTGGCCTTTCTCCGTCTCCAGAATCTCTCGATGGTCGGTCAACACAGCAGGTTCCACCAAGGCAGGCGACACGCGTTTGCAGTGTGTGCTGTGGATCCAATTCTTTCTGTTTGTCACTCGAACTGCTGTCCTTGTCGCAAGGAGCACCTGCTCTGGTCCTCGCCACCTTGGCTCCAAGCTGTTCGATCTGTCGAAGACCTTGACCATTACATGGTCACCAGGACGGAGTTCGTGGGCCTCACCTGTAGATCTGTCAGGAAGAGCTTCTCGAACCTGTTGATGAATAGAAATCAAACTGTCAGTTAACTGTGCCAAATAATCATTCATCAGAACACAAGGAACATCATGTATGGGGCGTGGCTTAGGAATTCCCCAAATGTTCATCGGTCTCCCAAACACCACCTCATAGGGGTAAGAACTGATCGTGAATGTGGCACCGATCTTATGGATAGTAATGCCAAAGGTAGTGCATCTGGCCACTTTAGGGACGTGGAAGCCAGTATTTTCGCCAACTTTGATTTTAAAGTAGCGTTATACCTTTCCACCAATCCTGCTGATTGCGGGTGGAAAACTGTATGGAATTTCTGTTTGATCCCTAATCCTTTCAGGACATGCTCAACAACTTGCCCAATAAAATGAGGTCCATTGTCACTCCACAAAAGTTTGCAAACACCGTATCTAGGGAAAAACTCCTTTAGAAGCACCTTTGCTGTGGTGAGAGCAGTATTATCCTTCGTAGGGTATGCCTCTATCCATTTGCTAAAGGCACATACCACCACTAGGACATATTTCAGATTATTGCAGCGTTCGAGTTGGATGTAATCCATCTGCAAAACTTCAAAAGGTGCGGTTGGTGTAGCAAACCCTCCTGTAGGAGTTTGTGTCCCTTTTCCAGGATTATACTGCCAACAGATCAAACAGAACTGTACTACCCTTTTGGCTGTGCTAGCAATTTCAGGATGCTCCCAAACTTGTGTAAGCAATTTAGTTATTGCTAGAGCTCCAACATGTGCCAGCCCATGTGCCATTTGAACCATAGGTTGTAAATAGGCCGCAGGCAATTTCCACTTATTCATTTCTTTGTTACGCCAACAACCCTCATCATCTAATATTCCTTCTTTAGACCATTGCTCAAGCTCTTCCACAGAAGCAGATCTCTGTATATCCAATACTTCCTCTCTAGCATCATGCCAACGCTCAGCTTGTGATTTCACTACGTACATGGGTGTAGTGCTTCGCTGCATCGCAGTCTCACGGGCTACGCGGTCTGCAAAGGCATTGCCTTGTCCTATTTTGTCAGTCACTTTCTTGTGTGCGCTACACTTCATAATAGCAACTCTCTTTGGGTTTGTAAGTACAGTCAAGAGATTATGCACTAACTCTCCGTGCATTATCTGCATCCCATGGGATGTAAGAAAGCCTCTTTCCTTCCAGAGTAGGCCAAAATCATGAACCACTCCAAAAGCATAGCGGCTATCCGTGTAAATGTTCACCCACAAGTCAGTGCTAAGCTCACATGCTCGTGTCAAAGCTATTAGTTCAGCAGCTTGAGCCGACTTCTGAGGTATGCGAGCTGTTTCCACTATTGTCTCAAGCATGGTAATTGCATAAGCAGCTGAAGTCGTGCCATCTGGTAACTTCAGACAGGACCCATCAACCCACAGTTCCCCATCTACATCTGGAAGGGGCGTATCTTGCAAATCGATGCGACCCTTTGTCTGTTCCTCAGTAACGAATATACAATCGTGAGGCTCCTTTGACTGAGACTGAGTCGCAGGATATGGCAACAAAGTGGCGGGGTTCAGTGTCGCACATCTCTTCAAGGTAATATGAGGTGCTAGCAGTGTCAATTCGTATCCTGCCAAACGAGCACTAGTTAAGTGCTGAGTCTTAGTCTGATTCAAAAGGGCATCTACTGCATGGGGTACTAGAACCAACAGTTTGTGTGACAAAACTATCCCTTCACTCTGACGTATGGACACAGCCGTCGCTGCAACTGAACGGAAGCACCCAGGTAATGCACGAGCAACAGGGTCAAGAACTGCAGAAAGGTATGCGCAAGGACGCTGTTTGTCCCCGTGTGTCTGTACTAAAACTGACAATGCACATCCTTCTTTCTCATGTACATAGAGTGTAAAAGCCTTCGTGTAATCTGGTGTACCTAACACTGGTGCAGAGCAAAGAGCTTGTCTCAACTGACAAAAAGCATTTTGACATTCATCTGTCCATGGAAGGGGGATCGGAGTGTTTTTAGTCAAAAGTGCTAGCAAGGGTTTAACAATGTGTGAAAAACCCAATATCCATTGCCTGCAAAACGAAGTCAGACCAATGAATGCACGGACATCTTTCTGCGTGGAAGGTACTGGGGTGTCTAAAATTGCTTGAATGCGATCTGGTGTCAGTGCACGGCCCTCCTTAGACAGAAGGTGTCCTAAATAGGTCACCTTCGGTCTACAATATTGCAATTTCTTCCGTGATACTTTATGGTGGTGTGTAGCAAGAAAAGAAAGCAAAGACAAAGTGCATTTCTCACACTGCTCAGGTGTATCAGCTGCCAACAAGATGTCATCGACATATTGTATGAGAGCCACTCCTTTAGACAAGGTAAAGGAATCAAGCTGTCTTTTTAATGCTTGACTGTAAATACTAGGACTCTCAGTATAGCCTTGAGGAACTCTACAAAATCTGTATGATCTATTATTCAAAGTGAAACCGAACAAATATCGGCTATCAGGATGAATAGGAATCGAGAAGAAAGCATTCTTCAGATCAATTACAGAAAATGTAGTTGCTGTTGGAGGGACCAAGGTAAGCAATGTCGTTATGTCAGATACTACAGGGTACTGTGGTACTACAATCTTGTTAACTTCTCTCAAATCGATGATAAATCTATAGATCCTAGTGTCAGTATCTTTTTTCAAAATGGGAAGAATCGGACTATTGCAGACATTGTAAGGAACTTCTTCCACAACCCCCACCTTAATTAAATCATGTACAATACGTGTGAGTGCTTCTTCTCCTTCTCGAGAAATGTTATACTGAGGCAGTCTTGGCAATAAAGCGCCCTCCTTAACACTAATATGTACTGGTGGAATAACCATTTGTCCTACATCAGTGTCCGAAGTAGCCCACAAAGTACTAGGGAGTGAGGCTAGTGCGATGTCCTCTTTAATAATACAAGATCTCTCAATCACAGGGTAGTTGTCATTCAAAATAACCCGTACTCCTTCCGGAGAACACCGTATCGTAGCCCTAAAATATTTAAGCATATCAAGACCCACAATATTGTCTGGTGTGTTTGGAGAAAGCAAAAACGGACATGGAGCAGTAAACTTATCAACATCAAATGCAAGTGGTTGTGACAATGGGCTAAGGGAAGGTGTTCCATCGAAACCTATCGATGTAATGGTTAAGCCAGACAGGGGAGCCCTTGGAACCAATTGTTTAGACAAGGCGCTACGAGTAGCTCCTGTATCATATATAATAAACAACTGAAGAGTGTACCTTTTCAAAGGCGAAGAGCAAAAATGCAGAATCCCACTAGGTTCTATGGAAAGCCCTCACTCACCAACCTGGTTGGTGACATGCTTCATCATAGGGTCCCACCGGGAGAGGCCGAATGCCACCCCGGTGTGCTGCAACGCCAGAATTACTGCAGAGCTGGAAAAATTGTAATTTAATACAAAAGTGAGAGTGAGTTAAAAATGTCTGAATTGTGTCAAAAATATATTTTATTAATTTGCCAATCAGACATGGTTAAAACATAAGGTGTTGGACAAAAAACTGAATAAATTATTCAGCTATGTCCCCTGAGAATTGGTCAACATGTTTCTGCCTATGTGTAGGTAATTATCCAGGCATTCGTCAGGACCGAAAGTGAAGTAATCCTGGTCATGTGGTCTACGGTGCTAAAAAAGTGACAGGCTTCATATATAATAAGCCCATTCCGACGTAACCTATGAAAAATATGTAGGCTATGAAATAAACGAACCAAAGCAAATGGTACTAGTGGGCGCGTGGTGGCAAAATGGCACACCCTACAGGAAAAGGTAAAAAGAAGAAGAAGGGATCAGGAACTGTCACCATTCAAGAAGACGAAAATGTCTTTGCAATGGGAACTTTATGTCCCCTTTATAGCAATACCATTGTTGTTTCTAGGATTGCTTTTGCACTTGACTGGGAGCCACCTACAATCCCATTTGCTCGCAGCATGTTCCGCGTCATTTTCGTCATTTTCGTCTTCTACGGACATGTCGACGCTTACGCGATGACGCGTGCGTGATGACGAACCCGGAAGACGCTTTCCTTCCGGAGCTCGCTTAGGCTTTATAACCATCCGCCTCGCACTGTGTAGTATCAGCGGGGTCCGGCCATACGAGGGTCCATGCAGGTTCCAAGCGGGTGCCTGGCATTGAAGGCGTGAGTCTATCTCTGAGCCAAGAATGAGATAAGTAATACCTATGATTTGAATGGTGACAGTTCCTGATCCCTTCTTCTTCTTTTACCTTTTCCTGTAGGGTGTGCCATTTGCCACCACTCCCTCCCGAGACCCATGGTGTAAGCAGCTGCTACACCGGATGTAAGATTTACCATATATTTGAAGATTAAAATAGATCTCGCGCCCACTAGTACCATTTGCTTTGGTTCGTTTATTTCATAGCCAACATATTTTTCATAGGTTACGTCGGAATGGGCTTATTATATATGAAGCCTGTCACTTTAGTTCATGTCACTTGATCCTGCGATATCCTCTAAGTGCACATGATTTAGCACCGTAGACCACATGACCAGGATTACAGTTCAAGTGCACTTCGAAGAGCACATGTGTATATATGCGGCTTGCATTATTACATACTCGCGAACATCAGATCTAAAAACTATCTTTTGTATTCTCTCTTTTGTATGTATGTATGTTTGTTTGTCATTGTTTTTTAAATAGAATAAACTCGGTTCCTCTTAATCACGAGGATCAGATGACTATCACAGTCAAAAAAATTTACATCGATAACCTCAGGTCAGGGTGGGCCTTAGAGCGTCCATACCGCAGGGGTTTAATTTACTTCACTTTCGGTCCTGACGAATGCCTGGATAATTACCTACACATAGGCAGAAACATGTTGACCAATTCTCAGGGGACATAGCTGAATAATTTATTCAGTTTTTTGTCCAACACCTTATGTTTTAACCATGTCTGATTGGCAAATTAATAAAATATATTTTTGACACAATTCAGACATTTTTAACTCACTCTCACTTTTGTATTAAATTACCATTTCTCCAGCTCCGCAGTAATTCTGGAGTTGCAGCACACCGGGGTGGCATTCGGCCTCTCCCGGTGGGGCCCTATGATGAAGCATGTCACCAACCAGGTTGGTGAGTGAGGGCTTTCCATAGAACCTAGTGGGATTCTGCATTTTTGCTCTTCGCCTTTGAAAAGGTACACTCTTCAGTTGTTTATTATATATTGCCTAGGGGGACCAAGAGTGCTCCTTAATCCTATTTCCCTCTCTCTTTCGTTGATTGTTTATAGCTCCTGTATCAACCAGAAACTGATCAGTAGAACCCAAAACATGTGCTGTAACATAGGGACCCCTCTGATCTACTGGAACTTCAACTGATTCCTTACCCCATCCTAGGCAATCCTATGCATAAGCAGAGTCTTGAAAATCAGAGGGCACATAGTCAGACATTTGATATTGGTTCCTTCTATCAAAAGTGTTAAACCCATCCTGCCCACGTATATTAGCATCAAACCGAGCACGATCATTCGCGCTTCCTCTAGGCCCTTGATATCCTGAACGATTTCTCATTTGTCCCCGACCACGTAGATTCTGCTGAGCACGCAGCACTGGACAATCAGAAAGCCAATGTCCAAATTTTTGCAGTACGCACACTGATCAACAGACAAATTTGAACGGGCAGAGGAAGGAAAGGACGAACCATAAGATCCACGTCCCCTCTATCATTACCTCTAGAAGGCGGACCATAAGCTTGAGCCAACATAACCTTTGTTTTCAACTCCTTAGACTTTTTGTCCTCATTACCTTTGGTTTCTAATTCTTGCCGCTCATAATACTGGGCCATAGTTAAAAGAGAAACCGGAGAAGATGTAGTCCATGAACTCTCACTGGCCTTTAAGCGACTAGCTATTCCTGGCAAAAGGTTTGCGACATATTTATCGACAAACAGATGCCTACCCGTGTCATCTGTCAATGACTGGCCACTAAAATCGTGAAATGCTTCTTCAAAGCGTGTGAAGAAGTCAGAAACTGATTCATCTACCTTTTGCTTGCAAGACGCTAGCACTGTCCAATCTATCTTTTTAGGGGGAATGATCGTCTTTAACTTAACTAATATAGCTGCCGGAAGATTTAAAATTAACTGACACGGTTTCTGTGCAGGTTCTCTATCTTCATCTAACCGCTCTAAATCTTTCCACAATGCTCCAAATGTCGCATTATCATCTATTTTGCGCACAGTTCTCCACATATCAGGTGGTAATATTAATCCAAAAACAAATCAATATCCGACAAAGTCATAGTACAAGAGCTGATTGCACCCTCAACTTCCTCATAAAAGGCTGCTGGATTCTTTCGCGGGTCAGGCAATGCATTTTTAAGGGCCATAACATCTGCTCTATTCCAAGGAGTGTAAACCCAATTATAAATAAAGTACCCTTTCGCATTAAGAGAAGTCTTATCATCCTCTGTACCCGTTCCTTTAGGAGGAACATATAAAGGCGCGGCTTCCCGCATGGGTTTCACATGAATTACAACATTCTTATCTGTTTCAGGAGTAGAAGTTCGTGCCATGCTGATCTGAGATGCTAGTGCAGCTGTTTCTGCTGCCTTTTTCTCCTCTCGCAAACGGGCTGCTTCAACACGCAGTTTAACCAAGCGTCTGATCGTGTCAGCCACCTGGGAGAAGACAAAAAGACCGTCACGTAATTGTTTACAATCAGCTGCTACATCATCGGGCTCCACTTCTACCGAATACTTCCTAAATTGTTCAATAACCTCTGCAGCAAATGTATCGGTAAAATATATTTGCTCCCTTTCCTGCCATCCTTTTATACTATCTAAAAGTTCAGAAGCAGTGGTAGTCCTACGAACGGCTTTACGCGCAGTAGATCTGATGTCAGATGCATGCTCAGCAGATAGCATGGAGCGAGTTTCTCGAGCTTTGTCCTGGTCTGAAAAAGAGTCCTCATCTGACTCATGAGGAGCGGAAGAAAAATATACGGAGGTGGAGAACGATCTAATAACAAGAAATCATCTTGCGGTTTATTAAGGATAGGATAAAGGGGCTGCCTAACAGCGTATTGGCCAGTTACCTGTAAATGGCGTTCCCTATCTTCCCTCTCTTTAATTTCTTTCATCTCCTTGTTTTTTAACTCTAATGCTTTCGCATAAATGGTCTTTCGCTGTTCTTTGTCAATCAAGGCTTGCTCACGCTTCATTCGCTCACGCACTTCTTTCTCCCACATTCGCACACAATCAAACATATCTTGCCTAGTCTTTCGTTTAAACATACATTGTTCCACATACTGAATTTTTCGCAAATCAAATGACCCATACATAGGCCAACGCAACTCAGGATCTTTACTAGTATATTTGTTCCATAACGTGCAGTACATTATAGAAGAAATACCATACTTAATATACATATCCCTATTAGGCGTCCCCTCCGGGGGGCTGGTTGTGCTTCGTCAAGTCTCAAATTAGTACCACTACAAAAGCAACACATCCTACGAAGTGTGCTGAAAACAGGCATGCCAAAAAATAGTGCAAAATATGCAGTATTATAATCAAAGTGGCACTTAAGGTACTCTTCGTACGTTGCGCTGTTCAAACAATTTTAAATAGAGAAAATTCTCCTCATTACCTGCCTATATGTATTGCAATGCATATATAATTTACAAAACAAATTCCAAAATTGGCCAATCATACAAACAAAGCCACAGTAAGTGTTACTAAAACTACCTTACCAATCAAAGGCATCAAACCAAGAGCAAGTGCCGCAAAACGGCTCTTACCAATCAAATGGTGTCCAGGTTCCAACTGCCAAGTTCTCAAATCGACCAAATGGTCACTGCACGGCGAATCAACAGAAGAGATCTCAGTCGAGGACCGGCGCCGCCGGGATGGTCAGATCAGAAAGAAAGGAAAAACGCCGTGGGTGCCAAGACTCTGGTCTCCTCAGGCAGCGATCGCGTCCAAGAGCGAGATTCCAATCCTTCGTCTCGACCAGTCCTTCGGGCATCCGAGTCGCCGATGAGCCCCGCGTTGGAAGCGCCAATTTGTAGTAGTGAGCTTCAGCAAGGCCTACCAGTGCTTAGGGGTTCACCCTTCTCTGCACAGAGTCCTCAGACACTTAGGAAGAAGTTGGCATAGAAACTGGAATAAGAAAGACAGAGTTTATTAAACCTCATGAGGTGGAGCTACGTTTACACACCACCCTTCGGTAATGCATGAAGTAGCACACTGAATGGAAGGACCATGGTCCTTTTATACCCACACAGGGGCTCAAATGGAGGCGGTACAAACACAAATGCTGGTTTTAGGTACATATAAGGTCATACAGAAAATGCACAGTCGACAAGTGGGTGGAGCTAACAGTTTCTACTTCTAGTAGACACATCCTGACATTTATAAACTCGGAACAGCTGCAAGCTCAACTGAGCATGTGCAAAGCAAAAAGAACTAAATATAACTTGTCTCTAGGCAGATTTCAAGAGCAGTTAACAGGAAGGTAGGACAGAGCACATGGCGAGCACATGGTAGCACATGGCAGCCAAAATGGCTGCCAGAAATACAAAATGGATTCCACAAAGCGGACAATTTAGCCTCTGAATACAGGCTGTCTTCAGCCAATGCTTAACTTAAGTGCTGCCAAATTACAACACTATTGCATAGACTCCGGACTCTGATGGGATACAAGAGAATAGTGAGGGGACCCACGACACATATTGTTTCTGCATATGCAGACGACCTCATCCTATATATTGACAATATAAATGTGGATTTTGAACCTCTGCCCTCTACCTTTGCCATTTTTCAGGAACTAACAGGCCTCGCGATTAATGCCAACAAATCTTATGCCTATTTTTTTGCTGACCGCACGCGGACTGGACAGTTATGCTTTGGGCAGTGGAGATTTCACATAGCATCCTTTCAGTATTTGGGAATCCAGATATACCGGGATACGACGGACTTACTGGACGGTAACCTGACCCATGCGATAACTGCTCTCAAGACCCAAATTAAATTTTGGACCTCCCTGCCTATATCGGTGGCTGGAAGAGTGGCCATAACCAAGATGGTGCTGCTTCCGAGATTGCTTTATTATTTCACCAATCTACCCATAATTGTACCGGCCGGGGTTTTTAAATTGTTGAATTCCCTAGTAATTGAGTTGATCTGGGGTGCGGGACGCAGACGTATTGGACTCATGAAATTGTAATTGAGTACAAAACAAGGGGGACTGGGGGCACCGGACCTGAAGGCGTACTGTTATGCAAGCCAGCTACAATGGCTAGCGTATTGGGTGGCGGGCCGTAACCTGCAAGAACTAGATATGACACGTCAGGCGTGGGAACGTGGGGACATACATTGGCTATTATTACCAAAGGCCAAGATCCCAACATTTGCACCCCATCTGTTGAGAATAGCGCTAATATATTGGAGAAGTGCATTGCGATACACGAAACTGATATCTCCATATGCTCCTACCATTCCACTGCTAGGTATCCCCACCCACTCGGGTGTAGTTACTAGTCGACGACTGTTGGCTTGGACAGACATGGGGATTACTACAATTGGGACGTTCTTTTTAGAGGGTACCCTAATGCCACATGAAGCCTTTGTACGAGAACATGGAGTGTCGAATAGATTGTTCCTCATACATGCTAGTATCGCTAGATTTATTCGTGACACCTGGGCTCAGGGGGGGTAGCGAACCAGACACACATGTACTACTCACTATGCAATACCTGATGGGGAACGGAGCTCACCTGACAAGGTGGCTATATCAAGGGATCCGTACAGTAACAGCGGTATCATTACGGCCACTCCGTGATAAGTGGGATAGGGACGTGGGACGCATGCTTACAGATACGGAATGGGACATTATCCTAGGGCATCCAAAGAAAGTATCTCGTAACCCCAAATTTAAGTTCATCCAGCTTATGCTAGTACACAGGGCTTACTTAACCCCGCGTAGATTGAGCGCCATGTTCCCGGGCGACACATGCCCGCGCTGTCATTCCCCCGACGCGGGACTACTACATATGCTTTGGGATTGCCCGAGACTAGGACATTACTGGGCGTCTGTATGTAAAATACTGAAGGATGTCGCCCCAGTGCGAAATAATGACTCTATGGAATACTGCTTACTGGGTTTGGGACCTCGAGGGAAGAAAGGGAATCCACTTCATAAGTTCGCACATCTTGCCCTTTTACTAGCTAAACGGAACATTACAACACGATGGAAAGCTACTAGAGCGCCATCTTTGCAGGAGTGGCATATGGAAATGATTAGATGGGGTAGAGCGGAAGGATCTGAAATACAAAGAGAAGAACACAGGGGGTTGCGCAAAACGCCGATCTCTATGGAGTGGAACGCATTAATGGAAGAATTTGCCGCGATTGACATACACTCCTACTAAAAGAATATAGCTGCATCTACACAAGCCCCTGGTTGAAATAAAAAATAAAAAAATCTTTTTTTTTTCTCTCTCTCAAACCAGGTGCGATGTAAACAGTATCCAATACTGTACATGATGGACTATTGACAGGTCTGAATGTAGGGAGACCATGATTGTGAGTTAATGATATGAGCACGTGGACATGAGGAAAGTGGGAAACGACCGCCGAGCATGCAGGGAGGGGGAGGGGGGAGGATTTAGTTATAGTAAGTTAAATGTAAAATGAAAGACATGTATATCCGCATTTGTTTGATTCCATATTGCCATATATATTGGTTGATTTATGTAGGTTGGAAATGGGTAATCATAACCGATACTGGCCTATAGAACTGAACGTTACCTGTTGTGAACATGCAGTAGCACATTGATATTCAAAGTCTGTGAACGAATCACAAAGACTCTACAAGGAATTTATCTTCACATGATGAAACTGTATCTGATGTGTTGCATGAATGTAATGTAACAATATAAGGCCTTTTATACTTATGATACTGATATATAAAATCAATAAAATATGTTTAAAAAATAAAAATAAAAAAAATAAGTACCCTAAGGAAAGGGCTGGGACGATTCAGGGGTCCCTCCCAGAGGAGATACTGGACAGTGGTGAGGATACTCCCATGTCCTTTGTCCAGTTTCGCACCAGAGCGGAAGCTAACGGCTCCCTGAACTGGTGCCAGCTGGAGTATGCAAGGAGGGAACCAAATGTGCCCTTCAAAGCAGTCTAGAGGAGCTGGCAAGTGCCTACACCCCAGCCCAATGCACTAAGTCCTGTCTAGGAGGTGGTCACACCTCCCTGTGACAGGAAACCTTTTGTCCTACCTTCCCTTGCTTGAGCTTGGCTCAGCAGCAGGAGGGCAGAATCGTGTCTCTGGTCGGCAGCAGTTCTAGCTTGCTGTCCTGGTCTGGAAAACTGGTACTGGGAGCACAGAGGGCTTCCCAGAGGAGCCCCACAGTGCATGGAATCATACCTCCAACACTGTTTACAGTGTTGGTGTATGATTCCAACATGTTCGATACCAAACATGCCAGGGTTCGTTACAGCCAGTTTAGAGTTAGCCATCACATAATGACGCATGGTCACTCAATGTATGGTAATGGCTGATGCACTTACAACGCCTGGAGAATGAACTCTGGGAATTGTAGGGGTGTCCTGCTCATGCAGGTGCACCCTCACACTTATAACCAAGCACCCTGCCTTCAGGATTGAAAGGCCGGCCTTAGGAGTAACTTATTCAAATCAATCAATCAATCAGGGATTTGTGAAGCGCGCTCCTCACCCGTGAGGGTCTCAAGGTGCTGGGGAGGGGGGAGGTCGTGCAGCTCTGAGTCAGCAGAAGAGCCAAGTCTTGGGGCTTTTTCTGAAGGTGTGCAGAGTGGGGGAACGCCTGATGTTGAGCGCGAGTTCGTTACAGCTCTTTGCCGCGATGTAGGAATAGGCTCTTCCACCCGTTCTGGCTCTGCTATATGTTTTTAAATGTAGTGACCTCAGATATAAGAAAACATATATCTGTCGTAAGTGGTGCTAGCACCAGCTTACACGGTCTGCAATGGCAGGCCTGTAGTCACAATTTGAGTGGTCTCCCATGGGTGGCATAAGACATGCTTCAGCCCATGGTGGACCCCTGGTGTACCTATGCCCTGGGTACCTTAGTACCATATACCAGGGATTTACAGGGGTACCCCAGTAGCCAATCAGGGGGGTACCTAAGTAATCACCATGGTCCAATTCATGGAGGAAGAGACTGGGGTCCTGATTAGCAAGATCCCAGTCAGACTAGTCGGAAAAACATAATGACACCAGCAAAAAGTGGGGATAACCATAAAAGCAGATCCTACTTTTCTAGACCATGCTTCTCAGCTATAAGAATGGAATGTATGTAGGCAGGATGGAGATTTACTCACAAGAATCACAATTTTCTGTATTTTTCCACTTTTAAAAAATAAATACAGACAGAAAACACATTGTTTTTGGTCTGTATTTATCTGTAGATATAAATAAAAATGGAAAACTGGGAGCCTTAAACATGAGTGATAAGTCTGGAAGAAAACAGGAGCAGTTACGGGCAGCACAATAAAATTACACCAGAAGCAGTAACAGTGCACAACCCACCATAAATGGAGGCTTTAGATGGGGGTAATGGGTCTTCCGAGATAACTAAGTGTGAGAACAGTAGGATACCATGCGGGGTGAACATGGGAAGGGGGAATGAAGGGGGAAAGAGAGGGGGATTGATTTCAGATGGGGTAGAGTCCATGTGGGTAATCGTTACAAGAGGCAGGTTAGGGTTCCATCCCAGAGGGGCCAGAAAGATCACCAAGAATAGCAAGAGTGAAGGCAGAGGGACACCCCTCCTGTGCCAGAGAGGAGGGGTGAAAAATGCACGGCCTCAGGACGGTACAGTTTAATATATAGTCAAAAAGGGTCCCTACGCCGCATTGACGGTATATAATTTGTCATTCAATTTGTATGTGGTGTATTCATGGCTAGCCACTCCATGAAGTTCTATCTGCCACTCATTGCATGTGGGTGTGGTGGCTGTCTCCAGTGTCAAAGAACTCATAGTTTAGCCATGGCAAGGGAGGTTGCTATCCATCGGTGCTCATGAGTCGTCAAATCTGGTAAACCAGAGATATTGTGTAGGAGGACTAGCTGGAGGGTGGGGGAGATGAAGGATCTAAGAAGGAGGAGATGAGACCAGACCACTGCTCAGTAGCCAGCGAGCATCAGGCATGACCAAAGAATATGATATAGGTTACAATTATCCGCACTGCAATTCCAACAACGGTCGTGGGATAACAGTTTGTTACATTTTTGTTTACATGTTGTCCAATACTAATCATGGAGTGCTTTAAAGTAGAGGAACTTCAGACTGGATTCCTCGAGAACCCTGTCAAGTTCTGCCAGTAGAGCCATCCACTCTTCCATTGAGTAGTTCTTACCCAATAGTAGTTGCCATGCTACTCTAGTAGTGCTGCTGGGAGGGCCAGAGTGTAGAGAGTTAATGAGTATGCCTTACAATCCAGAGACTACTTCCCAAGAACATCCCAAAGTATGGAGGTACTGAAGAATAGGCAAGACGGGAAACTAAACTGGCTGAGTTCCAATACTGCCTGCAGTCAGTGGGTTAGTTAGTGATATTGCCACTGTTCCATAGGCCGAAGTCCGATCTCCATCCGCAAAGCAGGAAATGACTTAAGCAGCCCACTGTCATACATCTGATCTACCAACTCAAGGCCCTTTGCATACTAGGACGCCCAAAAGAATGGCTTCCCTTCAATACAGAGGGCAGCATTGTTTCACAGTGATGTTTATGGTACAGCAGCAGTGGGGTATACACAAGTATATGAGCCTCTTTCCAGTTCAACCTCAGAAAAAGGACACCCCAGTCGAGTGCCACACCCAACCATAAACGGTTCCGCCAGGAAGCCCCCACATGAATCTTCGGCCATGGGCATATCACAGAGGAAGCAGACCTTATGTATGAAGTCCTCCCCCAAACCCATATGAGACACGACTTGTAAGAGGTAACACCAGTCCACACGGTTAAACACATTCTCATTGTCTAACGAAAGTGCTTGGATCAAGGAAGGATCATTCTTTGATTGCCATAAAAGATGTGCCAACATGCGCAAGTGATTTTGAGAGCTACAACCTGGAACGAAGTCCACCTGACACTCATGGATAAGTTAAAGGGATTACTTTACCCAGGAGCATCGCCAGTACTTTTGCCATGATCTTCAGGACCACATTAAGTAGGGATATAGGGCGGCAGTGGCACGATCTAGCAGATCCTTATTCAATTTAGGGAGGATAATAATCGCAGCCTTGTTAGCAAAGATGGATTCAACCCAGATCTGTGACTGGGGGTGATTGTCTAAATAGTTTCAGCGCTCCGTCCATCATCTCTTTCTGTTTGCTTTGTTCGCCCTAAGTTGGCAGGGTACGGCAGACGTGGGTCCCTTGCTCACTTTGCCACTGGATTCAAGCTAGCCTGGCTGATGAGGGGTGTTACCCCGAAACCGGTCCCAGGATGCTTGTTTCAGGTCCAGGGAAGACCTGGTGTGGCAGTTCGGGCTGGACTGTTCCCATAAGGAACAGGGTCAAGACTGATTTGCATATAGCTGTGTCTGAACTGGGGTGGCGAAGTGAGCTAAAGAACGATGATGGATCCAACCCAGATCCGTGACTGGGGGTGAGTGTCTGAAAAGTTTCAGCGCTCATTCCATCATCTCCTTGAGTTTGCTTTAATCCTTTAAATACTACAGCATGCACCTTTTAGTTACCCTACGAAAACTGCTGTTTAAGTTTCGCCTGCACAGAGCTTGTGCTGCACTTGTGAAATATATTGTATTAAATATATCTTAAAAGGGACTTACACCTAGCCTTCACTTCTTATTAGTCCTTGTGCTTGTCGCTTTACTTTTTCTCGTTTCTATTGGTTGTAGGCATTCTATTTCCTGTTCTTCCTTGTGTTTCTCTTATCAGTTTCTCAGTGGCAAAGAACTGTGTTCAAGTGCTTTGGTGGAACTTCTTTTGAGCATCTCAAACAACGATCGGGAAAACAAAATGAAGACTAACAAGAGCTACACCCTTGCTTTAAAGTTACAGCGTTGCCCTTCCGTGGTTTCAGCATGCTGTTATTATCTCGGTGGAGATCCTCGGCATGCCTTTTATTCCTTCTCCACGTTCGGGAGGAAGCAAGCACTACCTAGTGCCCTTGGGGCACAAGCAGACATCCACTTCAGTACTTGTTAACCGATGCCACCCTGTTGCTTGAGTTGCTGTCAAAGAGAGCCAGAATAATGTGTATCAGTTAGAGCATGTGGTGCCCCGAGGGCACATCTGAAGGCAAAAAACATGGAATACTGTTGAATACCGTCACGGAACAGCCCAATGACGGGGTCGAATTGTTTGCCCTGAGTTGCACCTAAGGGCAGCGCAGGCGCGGATTTACTCAGATGAACCTACTTTCTTCCATTTGTTAGTGCTAAAAATGTGCGCAGGCTCAGAAAAACATTCAATGCTTCTCTCATTGGGCCACATATTGAAAATTCTTATTGTGTAAGCTAGAACTTTTTTAGTTCCAAGCATTCTCAATTGCCACCATTCCAGCTAATCACAGTGAGACTCCCAGGCTGGCGCCTGTTAGAGCTTCAGCCAATGGGAGAAGGATTAACATGGACCTATCGCTGTTCACAACTGGAGCTCCAAATGGCTTTCTTTCTCCCACACAAAACAGCTGTTTTTCATCAGTCTCCAGATCAAGACTGCCAACTCGAGTCAAATTGTATTTATTGGGGGTTCCAGCCACTGCCAGCATTCATAACTGGTGAACAATTTGTGATTTCTGCTGGAAACTAAGGTGGGACTGCGGGGTGAGGGGCTTTAATTTGTGTTATCAATAGTTACTGCATGCAACAAAATATCGCTCAGTAAATGTTTTAAACATGAACGTGTATTGATGCACTACAGTTTGAATTCACATTAGCAATTTCTATAGCTTTTGAACTTTTCTGGTGTGTAACGTTTTTCAATGAGCCACAAAATGCACACTCAAACATGGTCGCCTTATTCACAGATACTTGAGTCCTCTTCCAGCGCCAGTGCCGTCTTCTATGTCTACACGGAAGTCTATAGTATTGATAAAGCGGGATTCTTATCTTATCTTACCATCACTAAGAATCCTCAGGTCGCCAGGATCTTTTTACCTGCTGAATAGTGTAAAGGGAAGAAAGTCTAATTCGGTTATGCAACAATTTAGGATCCAGTTTACCTTAAAGACCACTGACTCCGAATTCAGTTTCGTGGTTTTATTACAGCCAAGAATAACTGCACATGTAAGCACCTCAAGACGAGGTTAAAGAAATAGATGGGCACTAATACAAACATCATCCTACGCAGGAGTCTCATCCGACTCAGAATAAGAAGAATCGTTAGCTCCAGAAGTATTAAACAAACGATAACTGCTCCAATCTCTATATTATTCTTCATTTATCTAAATAAGCGTAAAATCATTAACTGTCCCTACTCTATTACTAGGGTGACATACCTACTTAACGAATTTCCCCAAGCTAGAGTAAAAGAAAAAGGTGTCAGCTGTGAAGGCTTCCTAAGAAGCACACTCACTTAGCATTTGAAGCTCGTTCTAAGATGCTCCTTCCTAATAGATCTCTCTCTTGGCCCTTTTCTCTTGTCTCCTCTACCTCCTCTCTTCCTCCTCCCTCGGGGCACTGTCCCTAATACAAAATCCACATACAATTGAACACGCCCTTGTCACGCCTCTTCGGCCAGGTCTTCCTTCTCATACTTTTCCATCGAAACTCTTACTTCATCCAGGACGGTTACAACGACCTTGAGTCCCAGGCACCTTCTCCGCTGAAAGTATCATCCCTACATTCCAGTATACTCCCATCTCAATGCCTCCCACCGCCCTAACTCCTAAAACAAAGAGCCAGTCTTTCACTAACGAGGCATGTGTCCTTGCACCTGCAATAGAAGATACATGTCAACAGATTTTCCCTCTGTACGAATCTACCAACTGTTCCCAGAGAGCCTTTCCAAGAGAACACCTTCTCTGCCTACAAAATAAGCTAACATAAGAACGAACAGGCCCTTCTCTTGGTCTATATGTAAGTCAGGCCTTTACACACTTTAAACACACAATTCTTAATCACTTCTATAAGCATTGGTTCATTACATTTCATAAGCGAAAAATAAACTACACGTGCAACTTAATATGGTACACGTTTAAACTACTGCATCCCGATTACACATGGGCTAATTCATTTATGCCTCATTTCAAACACGTTTCAATTTAAGCATTACATTTGCATGATTAAAATAGCACAGTTATGCTTCTATTTGCTCTAATAACTGCGGTTAAGAACTACATCTTACTGGGCATTCATTGATATATGTCTGGATATATGCGGGTGTGAACTAACGGTGATTATAATGCACCCCTACAAATTTTACGATAACATGGCGCTCTATCAGTATCAACGCAGTAACAACAAACACAAAGGCTGTTGTACGTGTCCCTCTAACTCTCTCTTTGTTTAGGCTGTTGTTAAACGATTAGGGCAGACTCTTCCTCAGATGACCTCAACTCCGTGTTGGGTGATTCCTTCTCATGCCACGGTACCCGCCAGCTGACCTACCCACGGCACGCTTCTCCACAGGTGAGCTGTAAACTCCCCGCCTAATCTACTCTTGAGGTGCCTGTTAAATTCCCTCTTCCTTGTTCTTTCTTGTGTTAATGATGCTAATGTTGTATTGCTTTATGTTTCCTTGTGTTCTATTGCTATGGAGCTGTTTCTCTCTAAGTTCCAGTTTCTTGTGTTAATGATGCTAATGTTGTATTGCTTTAAGTTTCCTTGTGTTCTATTGCAATGGACCTGTTTCTCTCTAAATTCCACCTTTGGTCAGTTGCCCTAGAGAATCTGCCTGCTGCAGTCCTCTGGTACTGTGCTGCAATCAATAAAGCCATTTAAAATATATATATATCGCTGCTCTGGATTCCTACAAATTGGCGACGATTTTGAAGACACCTCTGCTACCTTTCTCTGTCTGCGGTACAGGAGCGATTGTGTCTTCATTCTCAAGAACCTACATTGGATTTTACTTGGCTGGATGTGCTACTATATTGGATTTTTGGGGAATTGTACTCCTACTTGTCATGGTTTAATACTTCTTGTATTCTATTTTTGGATTTTTGACTTTGCTCTCGTTTTCATTGCTAATTACAACTTGTATTTTCTCACCTACTTTTCAAACGTCCGCAACTATCCTTGCACGTTCCACCTTTTACACGCGCTCTGCTCACTGCGTGCTCTTCCCTTCAGCGTCTTCATTCATACCAGAGGAGATCATTCAAGTAAGCATTATTTATTTTGAAAGACTCTGTTTTGTTTGCTGTTCCGTTTTCACTATTTGGAAGTTTTTGCTTAAATGATGTAGTTTTTCTTTTTATCTGCTATACACTACTATGCAATTTGAACATCCTTCTAAGTTTCTCCAAGCTAAAGGAGAACCACCTGTGCCATGGGTCAGATGGAAGGAGGAGTTCATGACCTATCTTAAGGCTATCGATGGAGAAAGTTTGGCTGCTGAAAGAAAAAAAATATGTTCTTAGACTGCTTGGGTTCTGAAGGTCGTGTTTAGAACTCTTCTGCAAGCTGAAGGGAGTGGAGACAGGAATGTTTTCGAAGAGCTATGGTGCGTATTGAGACCAGGTTTAAACCTACTTCCAGTATTGTGTTGAACAGGTTTAAGTTTTATACCAGGGCTCAAGAGGATGGCGAAACATTTGATGATTTTCTTACTGGATTACGTGCACTTTCTGTAAACTGCAATTTTGGGCCTATTTCAGATGAAATGATCATAGACCAAATCATCGTTCAAGTCAGTAGTAAAAAAGTACAGGAACAGTTATGGATTATGGGAGATCCTAACTTGGGTGATATCATCAGTACTTCAAAGCTATGGAACAATCTGAAAAGTGGATGAAGTCTTTAAATAAGGACAACAAAGGAGTGATGGAGGAAGCGTGCAATGTAAAATCTGGGAATTCACGTAGTGGACAAAAAGTGTATAAGATGTTTGACAAGGATTTTCATTGTTTTAGGTGTGGGAGTGTAAATCATGGGGCATCTTTTCCCAGGTGTCCCGCATTGGGTAAAGAATGCAAGAAATGTGGAATGTATTGGGCATTTTGCCATCGTATGTAGAGATGTCAAAGGTAATAATCAGGCAGGATTCAATAGGAGTAAGATTTCCTGTGTTAGGAGTGATGAGAATGATGATGGTGCAAGCTGCACTGGCATTGTGTTATCCATTAGCGATGTGGAAGAAATGAATAATGATCATGGTGGTTTGAAATCACCTAGGTGTACTGTACTTATTTTGAATGTGGAAATAGAACTTATGGCAGATTCGGGGTCACCCTGGACAATAGTTACGGAGGATTATTTTCTGCATCGCTTTGACAGATTGTTGTGTTTAGAAAATTTGAAGAAATCTGACATTGTTGCAAGAGTCTTTGATGGGACTAAAATTGACATGGTGGGGTGTGAAGAAGTGGATGTTAAATTTAAGGGGCGCATAGCTCATATTAAATTATATGTGACCGTCAAAGGAGTGAATGTTTTGGGTTGGAGAGATCAATGGAGTTTAGGAATAATTCTCAACCCCAGGAAGGGTGATCCTGTCCTGGTAATTTCGGAAAGTGATAACAAAAGTGAAATTGTTAATCAGTTTCCCAAAGTGTTTTCTGAAGGACTTGGGAAGCTTAATAGTTTCAGTCGTAAGATTAGAGTAAAAAAAGGAACTATTTCTGTAAAACAGAAGCTCAGAAAGTTTCCGGTGAATGTGAGAGAAGACCTAAAAAATGTGTTACAAGGACTTATTGAAGAAGATATATTTGAAGACATTGAATCTTCTGAGTGGGTTTCTCCCATAGTTTTGGCGAGAAAATCAGACAAAAGTTTGGAACTATGTGTGGACTTGAGGGCGTTAAATGCAAATTTGGCTGTAGATTGTCACCCTCTACCTAACATTAACGAAGTTGTTTGCATGTTGGAAGGAGCTAAAGTGTTTTCTACTTCTGATTTACGTTCAGCCTATTATCAGATAGCATTGACAGATGATGCTACACAATTTACTGCTTTTCTCACGCTGCAGGGTCTATTTCAATATAAGAGGATGCCTTTTGGTTTGGCTTCTGAGGCGTCTGTTTTTCAAAGAGCAATGTACCATATTTTAAAGGACCTGGATGCTTTTGTAAAATGTTTCCAAGATGACATACTTGTCTTCTCTCGTGATCAAGAAGAACATATGGTACATGTTATTGAGGTCTGCAAACGCTTGGAAACGCATGGGTTAACAGTTAAAGAGAACAAGTGTAAAATGTTTTGTGACTCTGTTGAATACTTAGGACACAATAGGGTAGTGTTAGACCCGGGATCCCTGGTTGGCTGAGGTCGGTACCTTAGGCCAAATAGGTTCCCTCGCTCTCACGCCAGGGAAAGGAAGGACACCTTCTCAGATAGCCCTCGCTCACCCCCTTGGTAGCTTGGCACGAGCAGCCAGGCTTATCTTCAAGGCAAATGTGTAAAGTATTTGCAATCACGCTCACAGCAACCCAATGATGACACCACAAATGGACTCCACACGAGTTTCATAAAAAACGAGTATAAATTTATATAAAAAGATATACGATTAGACCACACAATATAAATCCAACATATGCGTATTTGTAATATTCTTCCTGGCCGGTTGTTAGGCCAGCCAGCCTTGTAAGTTCTGGCGATATTAATGAGCACTTCTAAACGTTCCACTGCAGTCCTAATGCAATGCTATGCAGTTCGTAATGCTAGAATCAGGCACTTTGCAATGAAGAAAATAATGCAGTTCGTAATGCTCGAATCAGGCACTTTGCAATGTAGAAATAATGCAGTTCGTAATGCTAGCATCAGGCACTTTGCAATGTACACATAATGCAATGCGTAACGCAACAATCGGGTATTTCGTTCTGCAGAAGTAATGCAATGCGTAATACGACAATCAGGTAGTTCGTTATGCAGAAACAATGCAATGCGTAATACACTAATCAGGTACTTCGTTATGCAGAAACAATGCAATGCATAATACACTCCAGCACCGATCACGATGCCTCAGGCGGTCTCTCCGCCACTCGTACTGACCCGCAGTCAGCCTCTGTCAACAGTTGCCCCCACACGGGTATGGTGTAACAAAAAGTACAGCTCCGCACTCCGGCCCCCGTACTGCCACTCCGTTGGCAAGTACGGGCCACGATACGAGCCGAAGCAGAGGCTCGCACTGCAGGAATGGGAGAGGCCGAGAGCGTCTCCCTCCGAGCCCGCACCCCTCCCCAGGCATCGACACACGTTACCTGGGGGGTGCGACCTCGCTCTCCTCTCCTCTTCCCGCGACTTGGGCCTCCGATGCAATCTTTGTGAATTCCGGGCAGTGGGACTCGGGCCCTCCCTCAACGAGGTTGGTTCAAGGTCCCGTTCTGGCAACGGCGGGTCTCGGGCCGGCGGCTCGACTCCTCCGGGGCCGCCGGTCCGGGCCGCTGATGCTACAAAGATCTCAGGCTGCAACAGGGCACACGCACACAGCGTCGCTGAGACTCACTTGAGCTTCGGGTGCACGATCACAGGGCACTCCTCACGAAGGTCTCAGGCTGCACGAAGCACACGCACACAGCGTCGCTGAGACTCACTTGAACTCCGGTGCACGATAACAGGGCAATCCTCACGAAGGTCTCAGGCTGCACAAAGCACACGCACACAGCGTCGCTGAGACTCACTTGGACTCCGGTGCACACGATAACAGGGCAATCCTCACGAAGGTCTCAGGCTGCACAAAGCACACGCACAGAGCGTCGCTGAGACTCACTTGGACTCCGGTGCACACGATAACAGGACAATCCTCACGAAGGTCTCAGGCTTCACAAAGCACACGCACACAGCATCGCTGAGACTCACTTGGACTCCGGTGCACACGATAACAGGACAATCCTCACGAAGGGCTCAGGCTGCAAAAAGCCCACGCACACAGCGTCGCTGAGACTCGCTTGGACTCCAGGTGCCCACGATCACAGGGCACTTCTTACGAGGGTCTCAGGCTGCAAAAGCACACGCACACAGCGTCGCTGAGACTCTCCTGGAAACTTTTGTGTTCCTGAGTTTCCGCAACAGGGAGCCAGCTCACCTCGGGCCCTTGGGGATAAGTTACTTCCGGACACAGCACACAGCAAAGTCCTTTCAAGCAGGGGGACACAGCACACAGCAAAGTCCCTTTAGCCTCTCCTTGGTTAAAGCAGCAAACTGCAGGCCAGCCCCAGAACACACAGCAAGGGTCAGTCCTTTAGTCTCTTCAGCTGTTTCTTCCTTGGCAAAGGTTCCTCGTGACCACGAAGTAGCTTCAGTCTAGTTCAATCTTGATCAATCCATTTCTCCAAAGTTCAGGGGCTTCAGCTCTCATAGTTATACCCCTAAATGTCTTTGAAGTCTTTGTGTTCAGGGGGGCACTGACCCCTGTTCAAACCAGTTCTGGGTGCCTCCCTGCCAGTGACACCTTATTCCTTTGATAGTGGGGGTCTGGATCCTCAATCACTCAGCAGGGGCCGGAGCCATTGGTTTATGGCTGCAGCCCAGGCCTCTTCACCTCTAGAGGCTACTCCTCCCCCCTACACTCCAGATGCAGGTCAGCCTGTTGCTGTCTCACCTCCTCCCCTGGGTCAAGACATTCCCCAGATCCTATCACTTTCAAATCCAGACAGTCAATCCACATCCAGGCAGAGACACACAGAAATGTTAGAGCACAAAAACCCAGCCACTTTTAAAAGAGTGGCTTCTAAACACACAATGCAAAAACCACCTTCATAAAAAGATGTGTTATTAGATTGTGAGTTCAGGCATACTAAACTTCACCTCTCCATCTTAAGCCTTTGGGAAGATAGGCTCGAAAACATATTACACAGCCTCCCCATTTTATTCTATGGGCAAGATGGCCTTTCAACAGTGAAAAACGAAATGGAGATTATTTCACTGTAAGGACATGGTACATACCTTAGTACATGTCCTACCTTTCACATGCACTGCACCCTGCCCAGGGGGTACCTTGGACCTACCATAGGGGTGTCTGATGTGCATAGAAAGGGAAGGGTAAGGTCTGGCAAGTGGGTGCACTTGTCAGAACAACATGGCAGTGTAACAAACTGCGCGCAGGCACTGCAGTGACAGGCCTGAGTTCCCTCTTTAAGGCTACTTGTGTGGGTGGCACAATTAGTGCTGCAGGCCCACTAGTAGCATTTGCATTACCAGCCCTGGCACACAAAGTGCACTTTACTAGGGACTTTACTAGTAAGGCAAACATACCAATCACCATTACACTTTATACAGGGAGCACTTGCACTTTGACAATGATTAGCAGTGGCAAAGTATCCAAAGCATCTAAGTTGGCAACACAAAATCCATCACAGCACCAAAAATAGAGGAGATAGAGGCAAAACGTCAGGGGTAACCACACCAAGAAATGCCAGGTCTAACATGTGTCCCCTCCAGCCGAAAAGTGGGGGGAACTACCCACCCTCATGGGAGTTCTCATCACTAAGGCGGAAAAATCTGGACAGACCATCAGCATTGGCGTGTTCTGTTCCCGGGCGGTGTTCCACCGTGAAGTCCATTCCCATGGACCACCTCAACAGTTTTGGGTTCTCACCCCTCATCTGCATCAACCATCTGAGGGGCCTGTGGTCTGTCTGAACCAGGAAGTGAACCCCAAACAAGTAAGGCCTCAGCTTCTTCAGTGCCCAGACCACAGCAAAAGCTTCGCTTTCAATTGTACTCCACCTCTGTTCCCTGGGAAGTAGCCTCCGGCTAATGAAAGCTACTGGTTGGTCCAAGCCCTCGTCGTTCAATTGTGAGAGAACTGCTCCCACACCATGCTCTGAAGCATCTGTCTGCACTACAAACTCTTTGGAGAAATCAGGCGTCTTGAGCACGGGCGCCGTGCACATGGCAGTTTTCAGGGCATCAAAAGGGGTCTGGGAGGCATCAGTCCTGATCACTTTCTTGGGCTGTTTCTTTGACGTCAGTTCTGTCAAGGGGGCAACAATGGTGCCATACCCCTTCACAAACCGTCGGTAATACCCGGTGAGTCCTAGAAAGGCCCTCACTCCTGTCTGGGTCTTGGGGGTTCCCAAGCCAGAATGGTATCAATCTTTACCCGTAGGGGCGCCACCTGGCCGCTCCCTACCTGGTATCCTAAGTACACCACAGAACCCTGCTCATCAGCTCTGGGGATGGGGTGAGCGTCAGTTTTGGTGACGGCATTGAGCCCACGGTAATCCACACAGAACCGGAGTTCTGCGGTGGCACCTGGCGCAGCGGCTTTTGGCACAAGGACCACTGGGCTAGCCCAGGGGCTGCTCGATGGCTCAATCACCCCTAGCGCCAGCATCTTGAAAAACTCCTCCTTGATGCTGGCCCTGACCTTATCAGCTACTCTGTAAAATGTTTGTTTTACAGGCAGGCTGTCTCCAGTGTCCACGTCATGGACGCACCAATGGGTGACTCCTGGGGTCAGGGAGAACAGGGAGGCGAACTGCCCCAATACCTGGCGACAGTCCCTCTGCTATTCCGGGGTCAGGGTAGGCGAGAGGTTCACCCCATCCACTGACCCATCCTTCTCCTTGGCTGACAGGAGGTCAGGAAGAGGTTCACTCTCCTCTTCTGCCCCATCGTCTGTAGCCAAGAGCATGGTCACATCAGACCTCTCAAAGTGTGGTTTGAGGCGGTTCACATGGAGGACCCTCAAAGGGTGCCTAGGAGACCGTAATTCAACCAGGTAGGTCACTTCGCTCCTGCGCTCCACCACCTCATAAGGCCCAGTCCACTTGTCCTGGAGCGCGCAAGGCTCCACTGGCGCCATCACCCACACTTTTTGCCCAGGTTGAAATTCGACCAGAGTGGCATTCTGGTCGTACCACCGCTTCATTTCTTCCTGGCTGGCTTCCAGATTCGCCTGAGCGAGTTGCCTGAAACGCTTAGTTTGGTTCCTGAAGGGCAGCATGTAGCTATATACATCCTGGGGGGTTTACTAGGAGCCTTCTCCCAGCCCTCCTTCACCAAACTCAAGGGTCCTCTTACCGGGTGTCCATACAGGAGCTCAAAGGGACTGAACCCTAAGGACTTCTGTGGCACCTCTCGGTAAGCAAACAGCAGGCATGGTAAGAGGACGTCCCACTTACGCCTCATGGGTTCCTCAAGACCCATAATCATGCCCTTCAGGGTCCGGTTAAATCTCTCAACCAGACCATTACCTTGGGGGTGGTAAGGCGTGGTGAACTTGTAGGTTACACCGCACTCCTTCCACAGAGATTTCATATACCTTGATATGAAATTAGTACCCCTGTCGGACACCACCTCTCTGGGGAACCCCACGCGCACTCCTTCCACAGAGATTTCATATACCTTGATATGAAATTAGTACCCCTGTCGGACACCACCTCTCTGGGGAACCCCACGCGGGAGAAAATCCCCATCAGTGCACGGCCCACCACGGGGGCTGTCACCGTCCGGAGAGGGATAGCTTCCGGGTACCGGGTGGCATCCCTCTCCAGGTTCATCCACCAAGACCAGGATGAACCTGTTGCCCTTGGCGGTCTTGGGATCCAGAGGCCCCACAATGTCAATGCCCACCCTTTCAAAGGGGGTGCTGACTACAGGGAAAGGTTGGAGGGGAGCCTTGCGCTTCCTTCCATTCTTACCACTTGCCTGGCAAGTCTGACAGGTCCTGCAATGAGTATCAGAACTCTTGCGCATTTGAGGCCAGTAAAAGTGGGTGACAAGCCTCTCAAAGGTCTTTTCCTGCCCCAAATGTCCTGCTAAAGGTACATCATAAGCCAACCCCAGTAGGAAGGCTCTGAAGCGCTGGGGTACCACCAGCGCACGGGCTGACCCAGGCTCAGCAACCTTAGGCTCACTATATAGGAGATCGTTCTCCCAGTAAATCAAGTGTGACCCGGACTGGTCACCTGCTGCCTGGTTTGCTGCCTGTTGCCGCAAACCCACAAGAGAAGGGCACTTCTTCTGCTCCTCACAGAATTCCTCCCTGGAGGGCCTGCCCTCCTGCTGCCATTCGGTCAGCTCAGGTAGGTCCCCCAGTTCAGCTACTTGCTCCCCCGTAGGCTCCAGGGCTTCCCCCTCAAAGGGTGCCTCCTCCTGGACCGTGGAAACTGTGAGGGTCGGTTTCCCACACACCCTGCCTCTTCTCTTCATGGCAGGCACCTGGGCCATGGTTTCAGGCTCCAGGTCCTCTTGAACACCTTTACTGGCTGCCATAGACTGAGTGGTCACACAAGCCCACTCAGGCAGACCCAACATCTCCAAATGCGCCTGGTGCTCCACCTCCTTCCAGGGGGAACTCTCCAGGTCATTCCCCAGCAGACAGTCTACAGGCATGGACGGACTTACAACGATCTTCAAGGAACCTGAGACCCCCCCCCCATTCAAAGGGAACTAGCGCCACCTTGCAGAGGCGCACGAAGTTGTCTGCTGCAACTACAGGGTGAAGCACATCAGGGATTACCTGCTCTTCAGACACCCACTGACACCTGACAGATGTCAAACTGGCTCCTGTGTCTCTCAGAGCCTCCACCCTTCTTCCATTGATGGTCACCCACTGCCTGTACTTCTTAGTATTCTCCGGCAGAGAGATTTCCTGGACCATCTCTCGATCTCCTAATGAGACCAGGGTCATAACTGCTTGCTCCTCCCCATTCCAAGGACTCAATTCCTCACCCAACGCTACACTCACTAAACCCGGTGTTGGAGCACCAGTGGGTGCAGATGACTTCTTGGGGCATTTAGGGGAAATATGACCCACTTCTTTACAGAAGTAACAAGTCGGAGGACCTCGGTTGTCCCACTTGCCCTTATGGGGCCAGGACCTCTTAGCCTTGGGGGACTGGGACCCTTTCACCTGAGAACTACATTGGGGCCCTTTAGAGAACCCTTTGTGGTTACCCTTGTCCTCCCCTATCTTCGGCGGGGGACCCTGTACACTTTTGGTAGTGGTACCTCCAATCCCCTTGTGGACCCGGGTACTGGTCCAGCGGTCCGCCTCTTCAGCAAGCTTACTGGGATCAGTCAGCTTACTGTCCAAAAGATGCTGGTGCAGTTCTGGAACACACAGACTACTCAAGTGCTCCCAACTAATTAAATCGCATAAGCTCTTAAAATCAGTTGCCTTGCTGCCCTTCATTCAACCATCCAGTGCACGCGTGTACGCATTCACACACTCAACCCAAGTACTGGATTCCAGTTTCTTGAAGTTCCTGAATTTCTGCCTGTACTGTTCAGGAGTGAGCCCATACCTGAGGCATAAAGCCTCCTTCATATTGGCGTAGGTCGGGAAGTATATATGCACCAAACTTTGAACAGGACACATTTTTCCATCGTTTGGGTACAGCTCTAGCTGGGTGGGATACGATCCCCTGGATCCTCGGAGGGGATTGTAACACTGTGTTGGAGGTAGACCTGGATAGGTCCCACCCCCCATTGCGTGGCGCTGGTGCCTGCAGGCAAGCTGACCTCCTGAAAACATGGCTGGATGGATGGGGATTGTCTGATGTATGGAGACTGATGCACCCTACACAGAGAATACTCCTTTTATTCACCGGTCCATCACCTCCACACCAGGATAGACAGGTTTTTATGCTCAAACACCATCGCTACACATATCAGCCACTCCACATACTTAGCCAAGACCTTCACTGACCACAACCCACTAGAGCTCACACTTACTTGGGGAAGAGTGCCAACCCCAGTGCCCACCTGGAGGCTGTGGCCCCAGTTACTGGAGGATGCCCCGTTCCGCACCGCTATCTCCACTACCATTAATAATTACATGTCTGAAAACTGGAATTCAGCTTCCTCCAACTTGATAGATTGGGACGCACTAAAAGTGGTGGTGAGGGGTTCTGCAATTGGACAGGTAGTGGGGGCCAGACAAGAGGTTCATCAACGCCTGGTTAGCATAGAAAACCTAATGACTGCCTTGGAACCGGAGGCGGTGATGGACCCAGAAAAACAAGACTCCTTGCAGGAAGCCCGCATTCGCCACGCCGAAACTCTAGAATCTCTACGGGTTATTGACTACAGAGCCTTCACACAACGGAAGCACACTGAGGCAGACAAGTCTGGGACACTGCTGGCCCGCATAGTACGGGACAGACCAGAACCGCCAATCATCACACACGTCCATACACCGAGCAAGGGACTAGTCCACACGCAACTCGAGATAAATGAGGCCTTTTGTAACTATTTTAACGACCTCTATGCTGCCCCGGTACACAATAATGACACGTTAATAGAAGACTTCTTCCAGGGTTTAACAATTCCCTCTTTACCGGCGGATACACAGAAGGAACTCTCAGGCCCTATCACCCAACATGAAATCCGAGTTGCGATCAAAGGCCTCAACCATAACAAAGCGCCTGGCCTAGATGGCCTGCCCATAGAATTTTACGAAACATATTCGGACGTCCTGGTCCCTAAATTAGAGGAGGTATATAGGGCAGCCCTGGATATTGGCCATTTGCCACGTTCCACCATGCAGGCGCTGGTCGTCTCACTCCTTAAGCCGGGACGAGATGGCACCGATATATCTAATTATAGGCCTCTATCCTTACTAGCAACCGAATATAAAATCCTGAGCAAAGCGCTTGCAAACCGCATACAGCCGTATTTAAATACCCTCATACATAGGGATCAATGCGGGTTCTTACCGGCTCGCAGTACGTCCCTAAACACCAGACGCTTACATTATATTATGACGGCTACCCCCGCGGAATATCAGGAGGCGGGTTGTCTGGCACTGGACTTTCGCCAGGCCTTTGATTCCATAACATGGGAATATATGTTTGCTGCCCTACAACGATTCGGCCTCCCTGATGCCTATCTCAATTGGGTGCGCCTGTTATACACCTCTCCCACCGCTAGAGCACGCACTGGTCGCCATATCTCACGCGAGTACACGATACACAGGGGCACACGGCAGGGATGCCCTTTGTCCCCTCTATTGTTTGTACTCGCTTTGGAACCCCTAGCGATAGCCCTGAGACAGTCAGCTGAACAGATAGGGATACTAATTGGAGGCAATGCCCACTTAATCTGAATATATGCAGACGATATCCTCCTTTACCTACACGACTTGACTGCTGGAGCTGAACCTCTCCCCACTATATTTTCCACCTTTGAAAGTATTTCGGGCCTCGCTATCAATCCAAGGAAGTCGAACGCCTTTTATTTCCGAGACGGACCCCACCCAGATGAGACACGATTTGGTAATTACACTTTGCCCGTAGCACACACTACATTTAAATATTTAGGAATCCAAGTGTACAGGGCACAGGCGGATCAACTAGAAGGCAACCTGTTGAAGGCCATCACTGCGGTACGCTCGAGTGTGGCCTTTTGGATATCCCTGCCGCTCTCAGTAATGGGGAGGATTGCCATCTCTAAGATGGTAATGCTTCCCCGTCTATTATATTTTTTCGTGAATCTGCCTTTGGTGGTTCCGCAATCAATTTTCCGCACCCTGAACACTATCCTCACAGTACTCATCTGGGGTAAGGGCCGCTTGAGAGTAAGCCTCCGGAAACTACAACTAGAGACCCACAGGGGAGGTCTGGGGGTCCCCGATTTCAGGGCCTATTTCTATGCATGCCAACTCCAGTGGCTGTCCTACTGGACAGCGGGGAGGAACCTACAAGAAATAGGTTATACGCCCCAGGACCTGGATCGGGGTACGCTACATTCCCTACTCCTGCCAAAAGCCAAAATCCCGTCGGATGGGCCCCCATTGCTTAAGACTGCACTACATTGTTGGCGAAAGGCCCTGCAATATACTTCAGGAGTAACCCCTTATGCGAATAATATCCCATTATTGGGCATTCCAATCCCTGGGGGTGGGCTTACGAGGGCCAGGCTACATGCCTGGACAGAGGCTGGTGTGGAGGTCGTCGGGTCGCTCTTTGGTGACAGCAACCTCCTAGATCACGACACATTCGTACAGGCCACTGGAGCGCCAGAACGCCTATATCTGGTTCATGCAGCAGTATCACACTATATCAGGAAGACATGGGCGCCTCAACGCAGGGAACCTCCACAACATGAACTGGTCCACCTGCTATACTACATGAGGGAAGGAGGCCATCTAGTCAAATGGTTATACACAGGTATTAGGGCGCATGCGGCTATTGCACTTATTAACCTTAGAACAAAGTGGACGGAGGATGCAGACATAGAACTCACCGACAAAGCCTGGACGAGCATGCTAGAACATCCCAAGCGGGTATCCCGCAACGTTAAACTTAAATTTATTCAAACAATGGTACTGCACAGATCCTACTTAACCCCAAAGAGAATACACCGCATGTTCCCGGAAGCACAACACTGCTGCCCCAGGTAGACGAGGCGGATTTTGTCCATATGTTATGGGCATGCCCACACCTCCATGACTATTGGAGCAGAGTCCGGCATTCCCTGGGAGAGGTTACGCAACTAACAGTCCAGGACAGTATCCTGGAGTGCCTCATGGGCCTCCGCAAACGCATTAGCGCGCAGAAGGTACAGCTACGGTTTCTGGACCTTGCCCTTATACTGGCGGTGAGAACAATCACCATGAGATGGAAATCCCCTAGAAGTCCCTTGTTGACCACATGGCAGGACGATGTGATACTATGGGGCAGCGCCGAAAGCGTGGCACTTAGAAGAGAAGAGGCAAGGGGGTTGCGGAAACATCCTATTTCTATGGGCTGGGACATTATGATGGAAGATTTTAAACAGCTGGACCTTTTACCCACACATAGTAACCCCTCCCAATAACACATCCAAATATCTTAAGACTGTGCGTCAGGGATCCTTTTACAGGCCCCAGACACACTACAACCGTGCACAGGCAGCGACGGACAAGTCACGATATGAGGACAGTACTAATAGGCAGTAAATCACACAAATAGCGGCAGACCAGGAGGAAGGGTGGAGGGAGGGGGGAAGTTACAAACAACAAAAAGACATAATGCCATATGTACTAAATATGTCACAGTGCAATTCCATTTTGGTAATCAATAAAGTAGGTTTTAAAAAAAATATTGGCGTAGGTCAGGGTTCCTGCCCTCTCTAAAGGGGGTAAAACATCCCTCCCAGAAGCCTCAAAGTGTTTCCATAGGCCCACCCCCCAATGCTTCTCAGGCACCTCATTCATCCTCAGTGCGATCTCATATGCCATGAATCAAGCATAAATATCATCACCCCTTTGGTAATCTCGCACTAAGTCCTTGGGAATGTACACCTTCCCCTCTGGCACTGGTTGTGGGCTGCCACCATTTGAACTGGACTCTGCCTGTTTAACCTTAATGTCCAGTTCCCTCATGCTTAACTCATGAGCTAAGAGAATCTTTTTCTCTTCCAAGGCGAGAGCGTTCCTGCTCTCCTCTGCTCACTTTTCACTTTCAATGAGCAGCTTCTTCTCCTCTGCTTGAGCTTTAAGTGTTAAAACCTCCAACTCATGCTCTCTGACCCTTTGGTTTTCCTCCAGCTCCTCTGGTGAAAAACTCCTCCCTGAATGGCTACTACCAGCCCCTAAGGCTGGTCCCTCCACTGGCAAATCCTGTGGACCAAATCCATTCCCTGGGTCATCCTCCTCCACCTCAACATCACCCGTCTCCTGAGCCCCTTTGGCTTCCCACCAGGCCCTCAAAGCCATTTGCAGCTCCTCCTTCTTGGCGCTACCTTTCATGGGACATCCCAAAGCTCTGCAGAATTGCCTCAATTGATCAACTTTGTAGGTAAGCAATGCCTCAATGTCGAACTCTAATTCAGCAGCCTCGCTGGCTCCTTGACTCCTCTGAGACATGATGTGTGGCTTAAAGGTCGCTCAAAAATAGAACCAACAAATCAAAAACACAATATGTGGTTGCGTCGTGGTCTGCGCTAAACTTGTGATGTACACCAATTACTGTGAGTGAATTTGCAAATACCCGTTCAAATCCCACCCGCTGACCACCAAATGTTAGACCCGGGATCCCTGGTTGGCTGAGGTAGGTACCTTAGGCCAAATAGGGACACTCGCTCTCACGTCAGGGAAAGGAAGGACACCTTCTCAGATAGCCCCCGCTCACCCCCTTGGTAGCTAGGCACAAGTATTTGCAACCACGCTCACAGCAACCCAATGATGACACCACAAATGGACTCCACACGAGTTTCATAAAAAAAGAGTATAAATATATATAAAAAGATATACGATAAGACCACACAATATAAATCCAACATATGCGTATTTGTAATATTCTTCCTGGCCGGTTGTTAGGCCAGCCAGCCCTTGTAAGTTCTGGCGATATTAATGAGCACTTCTAAACGTTCCACTGCAGTCCTAATGCAATGCTATGCAGTTCGTAATGCTAGAATCAAGCACTTTGCAATTAAGAAAATAATGCAGTTCGTAATGCTCGAATCAGGCCCTTTGCAATGTAGAAATAATGCAGTTCGTAATGCTAGCATCAGGCACTTTGCAATGTAAACATAATGCAATGCGTAACGCAACAATCGGGTATTTCGTTCTGCAGAAGTAATGCAATGTGTAATACGACAATCAGGTAGTTCGTTATGCAGAAACAATGCAATGCGTAATACACTAACCAGGTAGTTCGTTATGCAGAAACAATGCAATGCGTAATACACTAATCAGGTAGTTCGTTATGCAGAAACAATGCAATGCGTAATACGCTAATCAGGTAGTTCATTATGCAGAAACAATGCAATGCGTAATACGCTAATCAGGTAGTTCGTAATGCAGAAACAATGCAATGCGTAATACACTCCAGCACCGATCACGGTGGCTCAGGCGGTCTCTCCGCCACTCGTACTGACTCGCAGTCAGCCTCTGTCAACAGTTGCCCCCACACGGGTATGGTGTAACAAAAAGTGCAGCTCCGCACTCCGGCCCCGGTACTGCCACTCCGTTGGCAAGTACGGGCCGCGATACGAGCCGAAGCAGAGGCTCGCACTGCAGGAATGGGAGAGGCCGAGAGCGTCTCCCTCCGAGCCCGCACCCCGCCCCAGGCGTCAACACACGTTACCTGGGGGGTGCGACCTCGCTCTCCTCTCCTCTTCCCGCGACTTGGGCCTCCAATGCAATCTTTGTGAATTCCGGGCAGTGGGACTCGGGCCCTCCTTCGAGGTCCCGCTCTGGCAACGGTGGGTCTCGGGCAAGCGGCTCGGCTCCTCTGGGGCTGCCGGTCCGGGCCGCTGATGCTACGAAGATCTCAGGCTGCAACAGGGCACACGCACACAGCGTCGCTGAGACTCACTTGAGCTTCGGGTGCACGATCACAGGGCACTCCTCACGAAGGTCTCAGGCTGCACGAAGCACACGCACACAGGGTCGCTGAGACTCACTTGAACTCCGGTGCACACGATAACAGGGCAATCCTCACGAAGGTCTCAGGCAGCACAAAGCGCACGCACACAGCATCGCTGAGACTCACTTGGACTCCGGTGCACACGATAACAGGACAATCCTCACGAAGGTCTCATGCTGCACAAAGCACACGCACACAGCGTCGCTGAGACTCACTTGGACTCCGGTGCACACGATAACAGGACAATCCTCACGAAGGTCTCAGGCTGCAAAAAGCACACGCACACAGCGTCGCTGAGACTCACTTGGACTCCGGGTGTGCATGATAACAGGGCAATCCTCACGAAGGTCTCAGGCTGCACAAAGCACACGCACACAGCGTCGCTGAGACTCACTTGGACTCCGGTGCACACGATAACAGGACAATCCTCACAAAGGGCTCAGGCTGCAAAAAGCACACGCACACAGCGTCGCTGAGACTCACTTGGACTCCGGTGCACACGATAACAGGACAATCCTCACGAAGGTCTCAGGCTGCAAAAAGCACACGCACACAGCGTCGCTGAGACTCACTTGGACTCCGGGTGTGCATGATAACAGGGCAATCCTCACGAAGGTCTCAGGCTGCACAAAGCACACGCACACAGCGTCGCTGAGACTCACTTGGACTCCGGTGCACACGATAACAGGACAATCCTCACAAAGGGCTCAGGCTGCAAAAAGCACACGCACACAGCGTCGCTGAGACTCACTTGGACTCCAGGTGCCCACGATCACAGGGCACTTCTTACGAGGGTCTCAGGCTACAAAAAGCACACGCACACAGCGTCGCTGAGACTCTCCTGGAAACTTTTGTGTTCCTGATTTTCCGCAACAGGGAGCCAGCTCACCTCGGGCCCTTGGGGATAAGTTACTTCCAGACACAGCACACAGCAAAGTCCTTTCAAGCAGGGGGACACAGAACACAGCAAAGTCCCTTTAGCCTCTCCTTGGTTAAACCAGCAAACTGCAGGCCAGCCCCAGAACACACAGCAAGGGTCAGTCCTTTCCTTCAGTCTCTTCTGCTGTTTCTTCCTTGGCAAAGGTTCCTCTTGACCACGAAGTAGCTTCAGTCTTGTTCAATCTTGATCAATCCATTTCTCCAAAGTTCAGGGGCTTCAGCTCTCATAGTTATACCCCTAAATGTCTTTGAAGTCTTTGTGTTCAGGGGGGCACTGACCCCTGTTCAAACCAGTTCTGGGTGCCTCCCTGCCAGTGACACCTTATTCCTTTTATAGTGGGGGTCCGGATCCTCAATCACTCAGCAGGGGCCAGAGCCATTGGTTTATGGCTGCAGCCCAGGCCTCTTCACCTCTAGGGGCTACTCCTCCCCCCTACACTCCAGATGCAGGTCAGCCTGTTGCTGTCTCACCTCCTCCCCTGGGTCAAGACATTCCCCAGATCATATCACTTTCAAATCCAGACAGTCAATCCACATCCAGGCAGAGACACACAGAAATGTTAGAGCACAAAAACCCAGCCACTTTTAAAAGAGTGGCTTCTAAACACACAATGCAAAAACCACCTTCATAAAAAGATGTGTTATTACATTGTGAGTTCAGGCACACTAAACTTCACCTCTCCATCTTAAGCCTTTGGGAAGATAGGCTGGAAAACATATTACACAGCCTCCTCATTTTATTCTATGGGCAAGATGGCCTTTCAACAGTGAAAAACGAAATGGAGATTATTTCACTGTCAGGATATGGTACATACCTTAGTACATGTCGTACCTTTCACATGTACTGCACCCTGCCCAGGGGGTACCTTGGACCTACCATAGGGGTGTCTGATGTGCATAGAAAGGGAAGGGTAAGGTCTGGCAAGTGGGTGCACTTGTCAGAACAACATGGCAGTGTAACAAACTGCGCGCAGGCACTGCAGTGGCAGGCCTGAGTTCCCTCTTTAAGGCTACTTGTGTGGGTGCCACAATTAGTGCTGCAGGCCCACTAGTGATACCAAAGGGGATGATGGACGGAGCGTTTGAGCAAATCAAACACTCACCCCCAGTCAACTGATCTGGGTTTAATCCATCATCATTCTTTAGCTCACTCCACCACCCCAGTTCAGACATGGCCATATGCAAATCAGTCTGACCCTGTGCCTCATGGGAACAATCCAGCCCGAACTGCCAAGCCATGTCTTCCTGGACCGGAAACAAGCATCCTGGGACCGGTTTCTGGCTATTCAGCCGTCATCAGCCAGGCTAGCTTGAATCCAGTGGCAAAGTGAGCAAGGGACCCACGTCTGGGCATACCCTGCCAACTTAGGGCGAACAAAGCGATACTCAAAGGGGATGATGGACGGAGCGCTTGAGCAAATCAAACACTGACCCCCAGTCAACTGATCTGGGTTTAATCCATCATCATTCTTTAGCTCACTCCACCACCCCAGTTCAGATATGGCCATATGCAAATCAGTCTGACCCTGTGCCTCATGGGAACAGTCCAGCCCGAACTGCCAAGCCATGTCTTCCCTGGACCGGAAACAAGCATCCTGGGACCGGTTTCTGGCTATTCAGCCGTCATCAGCCAGGCTAGCTTGAATCCAGTGGCAAAGTGAGCAAGGGACCCACGTCTGGGCATACCCTGCCAACTTAGGGCGAACAAAGCGATACCAAAGGGGATGATGGACGGAGCGTTTGAGCAAATCAAACACTCACCCCCAGTCAACTGATCTGGGTTTAATCCATCATCATTCTTTAGCTCACTCCACCACCCCAGTTCAGACATGGCCATATGCAAATCAGTCTCACCCTGTGCCTCATGGGAACAGTCCAGCCCGAACTGCCAAGCCATGTCTTCCCTGGACCGGAAACAAGCATCCTGGGACCGGTTTCTGGCTATTCAGCCGTCATCAGCCAGGCTAGCTTGAATCCAGTGGCAAAGTGAGCACGGGACCCACGTCTGGGCATACCCTGCCAACTTAGGGCGAAAAAGCGATACCAAAGGGGATGATGGACGGAGCATTTGAGCAAATCAAACACTCACCCCCAGTCAACTGATCTGGGTTTAATCCATCATCATTCTTTAGCTCACTCCACCACCCCAGTTCAGACATGGCCATATGCAAATCAGTCTGACCCTGTGCCTCATGGGAACAGTCCAGCCCGAACTGCCAAGCCATGTCTTCCCTGGACCGGAAACAAGCATCCTGGGACCGGTTTCTGGCTATTCAGCCGTCATCAGCCAGGCTAGCTTGAATCCAGTGGCAAAGTGAGCAAGGGACCCACGCCTGGGCATACCCTGCCAACTTAGGGCGAACAAAGCGATACCAAAGGGGATGATGGACGGAGCGTTTGAGCAAATCAAACACTCACCCCCAGTCAACTGATCTGGGTTTAATCCATCATCATTCTTTAGCTCACTCCACCACTCCCAGTTCAGACATGGCCATATGCAAATCAGTCTGACTCTGTGCCTCATGGGAACAGTCCAGCCCGAACTGCCAAGCCATGTCTTCCCTGGACCGGAAACAAGCATCCTGGGACCGGTTTCTGGCTATTCAGCCGTCATCAGCCAGGCTAGCTTGAATCCAGTGGCAAAGTGAGCAAGGGACCCACGTCTGGGCATACCCTGCCAACTTAGGGCTGAACAAAGCGATACCAAAGGGGATGATGGACGGAGCGTTTGAGCAAATCAAACACTCACCCCCAGTCAACTGATCTGGGTTTAATCCATCATCATTCTTTAGCTCACTCCACCACCCCAGTTCAGACATGGCCATATGCAAATCAGTCTGACCCTGTGCCTCATGGGAACAGTCCAGCCCGAACTGCCAAGCCATGTCTTCCCTGGACCGGAAACAAGCATCCTGGGACCGGTTTCTGGCTATTCAGCCGTCATCAGCCAGGCTAGCTTGAATCCAGTGGCAAAGTTTGCAAGGGACCCACGTCTGGGCATACCCTGCCAACTTAGGGCGAACAAAGCGATACCAAAGGGGATGATGGACGGAGCGTTTGAGCAAATCAAACACTCACCCCCAGTCAACTGATCTGGGTTTAATCCATCATCATTCTTTAGCTCACTCCACCACCTCAGTTCAGACATGGCCATATGCAAATCAGTCTGACCCTGTGCCTCATGGGAACAGTCCAGCCCGAACTGCCAAGCCATGTCTTCCTGGACCGGAAACAAGCATCCTGGGACCGGTTTCTGGCTATTCAGCCGTCATCAGCCAGGCTAGCTTGAATCCAGTGGCAAAGTGAGCAAGGGACCCACGTCTGGGCATACCCTGCCAACTTAGGGCGAACAAAGCGATACCAAAGGGGATGATGGACGGAGCGCTTGAGCAAATCAAACACTCACCCCCAGTCAACTGATCTGGGTTTAATCCATCATCATTCTTTAGCTCACTCCACCATCCCAGTTCAGACATGGCCATATGCAAATCAGTCTGACCCTGTGCCTCATGGGAACAGTCCAGCCCGAACTGCCAAGCCATGTCTTCCCTGGACCGGAAACAAGCATCCTGGGACCGGTTTCTGGCTATTCAGCCGTCATCAGCCAGGCTAGCTTGAATCCAGTGGCAAAGTGAGCAAGGGACCCACGTCTGGGCATACCCTGCCAACTTAGGGCGAACAAAGCGATACCAAAGGGGATGATGGACGGAGCGTTTGAGCAAATCACTAGCAGGCCCACTAGTAGCATTTGCATTACCAGCCCTGGCACACATAGTGCACTTTACTAGGGACTTTACTAGTAAGGCAAACATACCAATCATGGACAACCAATTACCATTACACTTTTACAGGGAGCACTTGCACTTTGACACTGATTAGCAGTGGCAAAGTGTCCAAAGCATCTAAGTTGGCAACACAAAATCCATCACAGCACCAAAAATAGAGGAGGGAGAGGCAAAAAGTCAGGGGTAACCATGCCAAGAAATGCCAGGTCTAACAGGTAGTTCCAAAAAAATTGCTTGTTGATGCTATGGTTAAAGCTCCTGCGCCTGACAAAAATGAGAAACTTTTGTCATTTGCTGGATTATGCGAATATTACAGCAAATCAATTTCGCTACCAAAATGGAGCCACTTAGAGAACTTATTAGACATAAAGCTGATTTCTGTTGGACAGAGAGGCAACAGAATGCTTTCCAGCAAATCAAAAATGAAATTGTGGAAGCTCCGACATTAAAACTGTTCTGTGTGAACAAAATGTGCATTGTTACGGTAGATGCCAGTTTGTGTGGAGTGGGTGGAGTTTTGTCACAAAAGTGTGGCAAAGATGAGTGATATGTTGCATTTGCTTCCCGTACTCTTAGTGATACGGAGAGAAGATACTCTGTTATTTAGAGAGAGCTTTTGGGATGTGTGTGGGGCGTAGAACACTTCTGTAACTATTTATGGGGAATAAGGTTCACACTCAGAACAGATCATAAACCTTTGATATCGATTCTGTCACCTGGAGGGGGTTGGAATGCCACAGCGCACCTAGCTAGACTCACCTCCAAATTGCAAGAGTATAATTTCTGTGTGGAGAATGTTCCAGGAAGATATAATGTAACTGCTGATTGCCTTTCACGCCTTCGATGTCAGAGTGATAATAATTTAGAAGAGTGTGATGATGGAGTTGAGATTGTAGCCTCGGTCTGTAATTTTGTGTCAAAAAAGTTTAGGAGCATTTCTGAAGAAAAGTGGAATAATTGTGTCAATGAGGATGAGAAATTGAAGTTACTTAAAAAGTATATCATCAAAGGTTGGCCCAAGGAAAAAGAAGTTCCTTCTGAATTGAGACCCTTCCAGCAACTATTGTGTAATTGAGAGGTGGATGGAGAATTTATTTTCAAGGAGGGTAATTGTGTACCTCCTGAACATATGCAGGAGGAAATTTTGAGACTTGCACACGAAGGTCATCCCAGTATGTCCTCAATAAAAAGACTGGTGAGAGCTAATTTTTGGTGGCCGGGTATGGATAGAATGGCAGACAGAGTTGTGAGGGAGTGTAGTGAGTGCATTAGGAGTGACAAGATGTTGAAGCTTTTTCCTGCTCCATTTAAGCATGTGCCATGGCCACAATATCCATGGCAGAAAGTAGCGTTTGACATTTCTGGTCCTTACAACTGTTTGCCACGAGATGCATGTTTTGTTTAGTTGTTATTGATTACCACTCCAAATGGCCAGAAGTTAAGTTTGTTGCTCAGGTCACTTCAAGAGTTGTTGTAGAATTTTTGAAAGAGGTTTTTGCTCGTGAGGGCAGTCCTGAAGTTTTAGTTACAGACAATGGTGTACAATTGAAGTCAGGTGAGATGAAGGAGTTTTTGAGTGTCTGTGGTACCAAGTATGTTACTACTGCATTGTATGAGCCACAAGGTAATGGCCAGGTTGAGAGGTTTAACCGCGTGCTTAAAGATGGGGTAGAATAGGCAAGGACATCAGGTAGAGATTGGAAAGGTGTGTTTAGGGAAAGGTTATGGATGTATCGCATCACTCCCCATTCAGTTACGGAATTGAGTCCCTTTCGTTGGTTAAAAGGAAGAGAGCCTGTGTCTAAGTTATGTTCATGGTGGATCAAAAGAAAATTACCTGATATTAAGGCTCATGATTTGCAGGATATTTCTGTGAAGGTGAAACAGAAACAGGAGAAGATGAAAGAACCATATGACACTAAGTGGAGAGTGAGAGTACCTACCTTCAAAGTGGGTGATTGGGTGAGAATTCTTAAACCAGATTTGAAGCTTAAAGGAGTTTCTAAATACGGCTGTCCTATTAAAGTGGTGAAAGTTAACATGAACAGTGTGGTGACTCAAGATGGAAGAGTCTGGAATGAGAGGAGAGTTGTTAAGTGCCCTAATTGTACTAGTGAGGACGTTGAAGCCCGAAACCAGAATATGATCAAAAGGTTTGGAATTTGGGATGGTTGTCCTAACTGTGACATGAATAATGAGAATTCAAGTGGTAGTGTTAATGATGATCTTGTCACAGAATCTGTGGCTTCAAGGGTTAAAACAGGAGACAGAGCTATTAACCCTCTCGTGATAATGAGGAACTATGTTTGATTTATGTGTTTTTTGTTTTAAGGGGAAGGATGTGTTATATTCCCTCTTCCTTGTTCGTTCTTGTGTTAATGATGCTAATGTTGTATTGCTTTAGGTTTCCTTGTGTTCTATTGCCATGGAGCTGTTTCTCTCTAAGTTCCACTTTCTTGTGTTAATGATGCTAATGTTGTATTGCTGTAAGTTTCCTTGTGTTCTATAGCCATGGATCTGTTTCTCTCTAAGTTCCAACTTTGGTCAATTGCCCTAGAGGATCTGCCTGCTGCAGTCCTCTGGTACTGTGCTGCAATCAATAAAGCCTTTTATAATATATCACGCTGCTCTGGATTCCTACAGTGCGTCATGCCCCCCAACCTTAACTAGATGTATCGTCCTCACTCCCACAAACCCCATTAATACCCAGTAGCGGCTGCTACCGGATGGGGGGGTGGTGGGGAGAGGAATGTTATAAAAAAAAAAAGGCTTACCTTTAACGGCCGGCCGCCGTCTCTCCTCCGTTCTCGTCATCTTCCTGTCCGAGCAGGCAGCAGGAAGCACCCGGGCACACAGGCTCCCCTGAGCTAATCACAATGCTGCAATGCAGCTTTGTGATTGGTCTGAGCACCATGAATCGGCGCTCAGACAGGAACAGGGAGCCTGTGCATGTTCCTCACAAGGCTGTGTAATGCAGCCTGGTAGGAACATGCAAAGTGCGTATGAACTGTTTGGCCGGCCCAAGAGGGCCATCCAAATAGTTCATGCGCACTTAGGGAGTGCACACCACTCCTCCCCTGCTCTGGCCAGCCCCGCCCAAACACTGACTGCAATAGGGAAAATAAAATGATAATAAAGATATGTCATTTTATTTTTCCTTTTGAGCAGCCGCCACTGTTAATTACCCCCCAGGCGAGGTACCACCCCAACCCAATTTGACGCAATCTGCAAAAATTGTGCAGACAAAACAGCTGGCACAATTATTAATTTTGAGCCTTGTCTTTTGCCATTAGTGTGTTCCATCATTCAGGAAAGCGCAACTGAATGCAGTCACTCCCACTAGCTTGCAAACATTTAACTGTGTTCATGTTAGAACCTTTGGGTGTATCCTTCAGCTTGCTCTCGTCTAGAAACTGTGACCCTCCTTGGAATCACTTTACCCTTCCAAAGTTCTAAATGCTTTCCACAGACTGGAGTGGGGGACATCCATTCTCCAAATCTCCCGCAATCTCTAAATAACGGTTCATCTATTGACTGTAATCGGATCGTCTGCCACAAATGCTTGATTTCACCTTTTTTGAGTGTTGTGCGTTTAGGCTGACCACCCCCACTGTAATTTATTACGGACACCGTATTGCATGCATGCCAACATTTTAGAGCATGCAAGTGGGAGATTAAAAAAAATAGTAGGGAGAATGTATTTTCCCCATTGACTTAGATTGATAATTGACAAGACTCCGATTACAGATGTAAGGTTTATCGGTGTTTCCCAGGTTGACTGCTAGTGAGCCTGTTCTAATAGAGCGATTAACCCTGGGTGAAAAGGCATAGCTGTGCCTGAAGTGTATCTGACATATTTTATTTTTTAAGTCTTATATAGCTCAAACCACATCAATTGCAACAACAGTACTTTACAATGAAGAGGCCATACATACAACCAATCATTTTAAAACAAATGGTCAACTTGTATTAAAAACAAGATGGTAGATATGATTTGTCCCAGAGTGCATGCACAATTTGCTACTCATGTGCCAAAAGTCAATAACAATTTTGCTATTAAAAAAAAAAGTAGATGCAAATGAATACTGTAATATACATTGAACATCTTATTAGGCCTGGGCGGTGAACTCCGCTTCGTTCGCGGAGTTTGCGGAGTTTTCTGCACTCCGCGCTCCTCGAAGCTCACGGAGTGCAGAAAACTCCGAAGCATAGCGCAGCAGAGTTTTTTCCTCACTCGCGTTCGCCAACGGTAAGTTGGCGAGCGCGGGATGCCGCTCGGGTAGAATTTCTACTTGAGCAGCAGGAAGATCAGCGCGAACGGCACTTTGCGACGCACTCCGCTGCTTGCAGAACTCCACAGAGTTTTTTTGTCACTTCGTGGAGTTCCACATAGCAGAACACCGCGAACTACGCCCAGGCCTACATCTTATATCACATCCTAGCTGAAGGTCATTATTCAGGGCCACTAGAATTAAGCCATTATGAAATAATGGGGTGACCCACAATAGTCCACGGACCTGGGTAACGTTTGGTATAGAAAACAATGGTCCTAGACTACTTCTAGTTGATTTTTAGTTCTGAAAGGTATTCATTAAGTCAAAATCCATATACATGGTACACATAGAAATCAAATTGCATCATAAATGTACCCCAACTCTTTCTCAATTCAATTTAAATATATCCTCAGAATGACACACAAGCACCATAAATAGCTCCAATAGTGACTGTTTAATTTCACAGTTATTATAACAGATCACTGTAAACAATGCTTCAAAAACAGAAAAAGAGGTTGCTCCAAGGGGAGTGTGAAGAAGAAGAGTGATCGTGAAATAGAACAGATATATAGGGAGGGAAATCAGAGTATAAACTAAACAATCAATTTAACATAATAAGGACAGAACTAAAAATCAACTAGAAGTAGTCTAGGTCCACTAGAATTAAGCAGCAGGAGAGGACCAAATTAAGCAGCAGGTTTGACTTAATGAGGTGGCAAAGAAAAGACAAATTATGTGGTGTAATGCAGCACATTTCAAGTCTTAAAAGAGCACTGTTGTGTTGGCGCCTGTAGATTTCTTAATCAAAAAAGGGGGCTTCTGTTCCTGAAAAGGAGAATAAAGTGTGTGACTAACAGGTGTATCTGGACCTATATCATGAGGAAAGTCAACAAGACTGTCTCATGTTGCCTTCACAGATCCCCAAGGGGATGTCATGCTTCATCATAGGGCGTTGCTCCTCGTCGGGCCGGCGCTGCAATGCAAAGCTGCTACCTTAGAGGTCTAAAAGGATAACTTTTAGGATAACAGGGTAACTTTGCGGCAGAATAAGAGGGGCTGTTAAATTATTGAGAGCACATGTTCCATGAATGTGTTGGAATTTTGGGAAGGCTGTTAAGGTCAGTCCAAAATATTGCGGCTGCTATTTAACAGCGGTGGAGGGGCGGGTAGCGGGGGATGAAAAAATACCTGTATGCTGCCACCTCTCGGTCCTCTTTGCCCGCTTTCAGGACTCCAGGGGCAGAAAGCAGGAACAGGAAGCATCCAAGCTTCCAGACTCCCCTAGCCAATCACGATGTTGTTGATAGCAGCTTTGTGATTGGTCTGAGCGCCGCGATTTGGCTGTCAGAGAGGGACTGGAAGCCTGGGCATGTTCTCCACCCAGGCTGTGCAACACAGCCCGTTGGAGAACATGCGTGGAGACCCAAGACGGCCGGCCAAACTGTCATGCACCCTTACAGACTGCCACCACTCCTCCCCCTGCTCCTCTAACACAGCCCCGCCCCGCCCCTAACCAGCTTAGCAAGGAGAGAAAAACAAAATGATAACAATGCGTTATCATTTTCTTTTTTCACATGCTTAAAGAGCAGTGGGGCGCCTTAGCGGAGGAGCCACCCCTGTCCACATTCGTCAAACTGAAATCCCAACACGCTGATGTTTCTGAAGCATTTTCAGTTAGTCTTGGTAGTTACATTGTACATGTTTTAGACTACTGCTTATATTGCACTTGCTAAGGCCTTTTCCATGCATGACTCTTAATCATATACAAGTAACACATGTGAAACCTAATGCATTTACCAATGCTTGTTTTAAAAGTTGCTACCAGTTTGATTAATATTGTTACCTTGTGTCACTTAGAAGACTAAAAGACTCTTTTAAACGTTGAAAACATACAAGTGATTTTATTGAAAATTCCAACTGGATACAGATGGAAGCAGTTCATATTTCAACATATCATTCAACTGCGCTTTAAGTGGGCCGGGTCTCACTGGTGCTGAGCACTGGCAGTTTTTAGGTCTCGCCTATGCAGCGCGCATAGGAGGACCTTTAGCCGTCGCTCTGGTCATTTTCAAGCACACACACTCGTGCTTGTGGCGGCATCCACCTTGCGGGAGCGAGCAGGGGCGCGCCACAAGCACGAGTGCAGTGCTTGAAAATGAGCAGACTGCACGCGCACGCATGCAGCACTCCCGGGCTCTCTCTCTCTCTCACTCTCTCTCTCTCTCTCTCTCTCTCCTCTCGCTTTCTCTCTCTCTGTCTCTCCCGCTCTCTCTTTCTCTCTCTCGCAGGACTGCACACTGATTTTTATGGGAAGATGAAGCTGATGATCTCGTACGAGTTTGTTGGTACAATTTGAGAAGAAACAAGGGAAACTACACAAATACTGTGCTCGGCACCCCCAACCTAATCGGAATCATTGATCGTTTCATATGCACTAGAAAAGCATATATTGACTGCATATCAACTCGCATAGTGCATTTCTTCCCTTTTGCGATGCTAACTTACAATAAATGCATACACTTTTGCCCATTGTTTGCTTGCTATTCCTTGCAGCTGTCCTTTAACTTGTCAACGTCATTAAGAGGCAACTCTGCCTGATCAGAAGGCGTTTCATTAGATCTGAAAATTAGTAGCTTCTTCCCACCTTGCAGAGTCTTGCCCACTGTTTATTTGCTTAGGGTTCATTAATAACCACCCCACTACACATGCTATTGACTCGTTTTGTGCCAATGCAGAGTAGCCACTTAGTTTTCCAGCATTCAGGTATTATAATTTCATTAAATTGCACTCCATAACAAAGTTTCATATCTCTTGTAATGGAGATTTTCTTATCTTGTAAGGACCGATGGGCTAGATTTTCAAAAGCCATTTAAAACTCTTGACCAAGCGCTACATTGTTTTTGTAAGTCTCCTGGTTAGAAGTGCAACCTCGTTCTAGGTTACATTTCCACATTTGGATAGCCCATATTTCATTAAAATGGAACACTGTTACTTTGAAAAGTCGGCAAAAGTAAATTTGCATTTCATACTCCCTTTAACATTAACAATTCAAGCTATCCCATTTGCACACAAATACAGTTTTACAGTTAATAATGTAAAGCGAATTTTAGAGCACTGTGCACTATGAAAAGCATTTTATTGCTGGAGGTCCCTTTTCAAAGTGGTAGCTGTATAAACCCTTAGACACAATAATCGTTTACAAGCTTTAAGCCAGTCCTTTGTCACTCGTGTATTGGCATAATTTAATGTTACTGAGTGGGTTAACAGAAGCTCTGGTGAGCTGGTGATCTGTTGCCCTTGAGTGGACTCCATTTAATTTGGATTGGTGGTTTAATTGCTCCTCCAATGTACTGATTCTCGGTCTCTCCTGTATCAGCAACATAGAATTCTACCCTAGCAGTTTAACAATTGGTGGGTCCTATGTTACATAATAATGAAACAAGAGAGCTACCCCTAAATTGCAAAGCTGAGGGTGTAAACCACTGAGCCATTACAATGTTGCACCCAAACTGGGAGCACCTACAAAACAAGCATTGGCATAGCCAATAGGTCTCGCCTTTGGGACCTTATAAGTGTTTAGTTATCCAGCACAATATCCTTGGTGCAACAACATCAAGTGTTGCATGGCTAAACACTTATAAGGTCCCAAAGGCGAGACCTATTGGCTATGCCAATGCTTGTTTAAAGGGGGCCTCGAGACGGGTCTCTATCCGGCTCTGTTTTGTGCCTTGGCACAGGCCGGCCGTTTTTTTCCGGACTGCAGTGACAGCAGGCACATCGATGTGCGCGTGCTCACACTGCTCACTTCTCACTAGTGGAGGAGTTACAGCATGACGTCATGCCAGGTGAGCGTTGTAGGGGAAGGGAAATCCTTTAAAGAGAGTCATTTTCTCTCTGGATTTCTCTTTTTGAAACTCAGGAGCAGCAACATTGCCGTGGTGTCACCAGGGCACAGGTCCTAAAAAAAGAAGTGAAGAAGTGGGGGGACTAACCTAGTTAATCAGTATGCAAGTGACATCACGGCGCGTGACATCACGGCGCGTGACATCACGGCGCGTGACATCACAGCACATAACATCACAGGAAGTGACATCAGAGCTTAAGCCCTCACATATATGTTTAACAGGTCTATCATGAGTACATTGGAGCACAATTTCGAGTACACATGCACACCCTCCTGATTTAGGCAGAAGATTCACACTTTTGTAAGCTACACATAAAACAATGTTGCCTTTTGTCAGCGTAAACCTCCTCTACCCATAGTGTTTTACAAGAAAAAAATAGTGATATTTAAATTTAATTATTACAATGTCTCATGGGGGGGGAGGTAGTAAGCACTATATAAATGCAGCACATCTGACATTCTTACAGTGAATGCATATCTCCTAAACAGAGCCTGAACAAAGTGAAAAGCTGCCTCTCTTAAGTATGTGTGAAGTGCTAACAAGGTGTGAGCCTTTGTTTCCCCTCTGCTGCATTTGCTTCTAGGTGTGAGGCTCCTGACTGCTCCCAGCCAGGAGACTCCAACAAAAGGAGGCCGATGACCCCCCAGATTCGGCCTTTGTTATGGGCCCAGCAGGAGTCTGAACTAAGAAAGCCCCCTCCCCGCCTGCACGTTGTTGCGGATCGAAAGCAGACAACAACCTGCAGGCGCTGCTGAAATTGTCCTGGTGTTTGCAAATTACACCGGGACGAATTCAGCATCTTTTTCAGTGGCGTCCAACTTCTTGGCAGGGTGGACGGCGTCCACCCTGAGAAAATAGTGGGTGGACGCTGTTCACCCGCGTGTACCCACGACTTGTGCCCTGGGTGTCACCAGGGCTTTAAGTGGAAGCTTTTTCAATATTATATACTAGCCATAGTTGCTGCTTATTTATTTTATGCAACTAACAACCACTGACAAAGCCAATAGTCCTGACTTGTTGTAGGTATGATGTTACTTGTTGTATCATATATCTGGATGCAATGACAGAAACAGCAAAATACAAGTCGGGCGGCACACTATGTTAAGCAGAGATTTTTAGCTTATGTGTTTTTAAGCCACGCCCATAATTACATTGGTCACGCCCCTTTGAGAGACACCTCCCCCCAGTTTTTTCAACCCACTTAAAGCCCTGCCTGTCAACCAGTTAGCGCTCGAATGATGGAGAGATCGATGTTTAAGGCAGCGACTTAATTAAAGTGAACGGAGAAAAAATAATTTTGGAGGATGATGCATGTTTGCAAGTAGGGCGCCTAACTGAATTTTATGGAGGAACGAAGGGCTTTAGGTAGACATATAGTAATAGAATAAGAGACACTCGCCAAATGAAGATAGGCAGAAGAACGTATGTTAAAATAACCACCGGTATGTTAAAATCACCGCGATACATCAGCCCAGGAAACTTGCCAAGCAGAATCATATTCCTTGCTTGCTAATGCCCAAGCAACGTGCACCTGACTCGTGGGGCTCTCTGTGTCACATCGCTGCCTCTACATCGGTATGAACACGCTGTGTTTTCCCTCTAGCCAAAGTCTATGTTTAACAGAGCAACTGTGCAACCGAACACCGGTGACAATGTGACATACACGTAGTGCACCATAAAAACAACAGCGTGGAGTGACAGTGACGGCTACGTGCTGGACAATCACTTCCGGGCCGGGAAAGGTATTTTTTTCCCCCTACACAGCAGTGGAGGTTTCTTCCGCATGTTGAGAGGAGGCGGGTCATTATATTCTAGCCAATCCTCGAATTAACAGGGCAATACAGCCACCCTATTGCCTCAAATTGCCTTCAATTATTGTGTCGAAGCAAAGCAGGCAATCGGATTCTAAGGTCCTCTGGAGGGTGGCGGGAGGTAAGACCCTGGCGCGTTATCCTCTAGCGTCATTTGGGACTCGGGAGTGTTAGCATGGATGTGGCGGGATTACTGCTTGCATGCTGATGACTTGTTCTCCAAAATCAAATCTGTAACTTACATGATGCTAGGACGAGGGTCGGCTATCGTTGCGGGATGTTAAGACAAATGGTAGAAGGAGGGTATGTGCACGACTTCCGCAGTCACTCTTGTATCAGGCCAGGTTATCACTGCTTTGTGGACGGACATGTTATACAAAGGATCAGTGTGGAAGAGGGACTTGTGTAGGACGAGGTAATAGCGCGTGTTATTTAGCCCCATCATGTGCGGATAGCACAATGTATTCAAATCATTTCTGTCAGCCACGGTGCAGGTGTGCGTTCAGGTGGTTCATTAAACGACACACCGACTACAAGTTCTTGAATACTCCGTGCTCGAAAAGGAAAGCACAACATTGAGGCCAAGGAGACTAGGTGTAGAGCGAGAAGACGACATGAATCGTGCCTGTCCTGTTGTCTGCAATGACTGATGTCAGACGTTTAACGGGGTAATCTTATTAAAGTAGCTGGAGAAAGAACACGTTTTGAAGGGTGACCGGTTTCAAAAGAGTGTCGGACGACATTTTGTTTGTTTGAGGGTGAATACGAGTGAAAGAGCGACACCAGTCGAATGAGGGTAAATTGAAGGTTATGCTGGGGTATGGAAGGGCTTGATATAAGGTCAAAAGATTGGGAAAAGTTGTCACTGCAGCATGCACATACAAATAGCGAAATGCGGCTGGTGGCCGACTCGATTTACATACAGGGCAGGGCACAGGTCCTAAACAAGCATTGGCATAGCCAATAGGTCTCGCCTTTGGGACCTTATAAGTGTTTAGTTATCCAGCACAATATCCTTGGTGCAACAATATCAACTGTTGCATGGCTAAACACTTATAAGGTCCCAAAGGCGAGACCTATTGGCTATGCCAATGCTTGTTTTGGAAGGAGGGGGCTTGGGGTGGGGTTCAAAAGTGCCTCGTAGATGCTTCTCGGCACGAGGCCCCACCCACGCCTTACACAGTGAGATTGTTCTTCAAGCTGGCAGGTATATTATCGAAAACAATTGCTATGCAGGGGCGTAGCTTCAGAGGGAGTGTTTGGGGTGTTACACCCCCCTTAATAAATGTATTATTTAAAAAATAGTTGGGTACAGGAGCTTTCAGTCGAGTATGGTAAGGTGTCTGTGGATTTCACCTTGGAGTTTGAAATACTCACTCAGACAAAAACACACACACCTCCTTTTTGAAGGCCTTAAAACCATCCGAACTGTTTTCCCTTTCCACTGGCCCTTTCACGTCCCTCAAGCGTTGCTTCTCATATAATGATTAACATTATATGCCAGTGTGATTGTCTGAAAATCTGAATATTACACCACCCCGAGTCTTACTGACCAAGCTACACCCTTGTTGATATGCATCATTTTATTCAGTGAATTTAGGACTTTGAAACCACGGCGTGGCATTTAATGCCCAATAACAATAGCCAAACACGTGCCACATGGACTAGGCATCTCTGGGGCCATAGAGACATTCCAGCCGGTGTAAAGAGCTCGTAATCGAGTCAGAAGTAGGATTACCAGAGGCTGCATCACCAGTAACGTTACTGCTCACCGGTTGCATCATGTAGGACATGAGGGGGAGGACATAGGTGCGCGCAACACTGCGTACAACCGCAAGGAAGTAGCAACAGCGTGCTATTTGGAGAGCAGAAGTGTATTAAATCGACACTGCCTTAGAGATGTTAATGCGTTCCCCTTTGTTGCAGGAGATGTATGGTCTCTGCAGACTCCGCTGCTGTTAAAAGGCAGGGCGGGGGCGAGAAACAAAAGGTGCAAGTGGGTGGGAGCTCGCGAAGGACAGTAGGAAGGCAGAGAGAATGGCAACTTGTGGGGCGAAGCAGGCAAGTAGCCCCCTGATTTATGGACGTACTTCAACAATTGTTTTGGCTTGCATGAGCCGGCCAGCGGCTGGGTGTGAATGAGCACAGCAGGGACCTCTGACTCGAAGGCACTGACATCTGCTGTAATGAACTCCCCGCAACCACCCACTTGGGCCCGGCTTCCTAAAATCTGGGGCTAGGAAGTGCCCACCAAGTGTCACCCGGGGCGCGCGCCGCATGTCTTTCCGAACCCTGACTGCGGATATGTCCAGAAGGGGGGCGGTTGAGTGATACATCACCATGCCCTTTAGGTACCCTGAGTTTTCATTATATGTCCAGAATCTATGCGTTCAAACTGGCAGAGGGGTAGGGTTGGCGAGGGATGTGGGGCGAGGGGCTTGTTCATCTACAACAAACAATAGGTGAAGTGAAAAACACGCCAAGAAGAGAGGCATTCATGGGGTTTGGTGTGTAAGTTGTGTTCTATGTTTCTCCAGATGATCGCAAACAAAAATACACAAGCACTGGAAAAGCCTGCGGGCCTCGGATTTAGGACCTGTTGTCTTTGCCAGTGACTTTTAGCGATGCTGTTCAACATCAACAAAAAGTGTTTCTTCTTGATACTGTGCAGAATGGTTGTAAGAAAAAAAAAAAACGATGACCCGGCTTCTAGTGACGGAGTCATTTTGTAGAGGAACATACAGCATGCATCACCATAAACCAACAAAATGACGTGTGTGACATTTTTTTTTATCCATCTGAGACTGATCAGCACATAAATAAAAGTAGAATGTAAGCGGTTTTGTTTTAAGCAGAGTTGGTGGGTGGAAGAAATTTACGGCCTGGTGGTAAAAAAAAATATATATTTTAAAAAATAAGACTATGTAGGGGAGGCAATGGAGGCGTAGGTCGGGGAAGCAGGCGGGGAGGTTAAAGTAAAAATTAAGATGGGTGGAGAAGGAGGGAAAACAAGAAAGACAACAAGCATTGGCCGCGCGGCCGTGCGACGCTCTCTGTGGTGGGGAGGAGCGGGAGATCAAGTGACGCGCGGCCGTGAAAGTGACACGGCCGCGCGGCCCCGAGAAGCGCTCTGTGGTGGGGGAGGGGGAGGAGCAAGTGACATCAAAGGCAGATGGCCTGGAGCATGCGAGGAATGCGCGTTACTGCGCGCGTTCTCGCATGCTCTAGGCCAGCCAAAAGTTGTGGTCGCATTTCTGCAAGCCCACACTACAAAATGTCTCGCCCAGAGCCAGCGCTGAAGCGCTGGCTTTCAGGGCGAGACCTAAAAAGAAGTGGGGGGGTCTAACCATGTTAAACAATATGCAAGGGACATCATGTCGAGCGACAGAGCATGTGGGTATCACAGGCTGTGACATCAGATCTTAAGACCTCACACATAAGTTTAGTAGGTCCATTATGAGTACATTTAAGAACATATCAAGATTTAACAAATGAGATTTTGTGTCCGGGTTGTGTTAAAAAAGGCAAACAACCCAACACAAAACCTGGGTGTCAATTTATACATTTATTTGTTAAAAAACTCTGCCACAAAGAAACTGGCATCAAGGAGAAACGTGTCTGTAAATCTGTACTGCTTGAGTAGTTGCAAAATCTGCATTTTAAAATATCTTATGGGGTTAAGGCACCTGATGCAGAGATGTTTCTGTGCCCTGTAAAACTCAGTGAATAATGATAATGGTAGGATAACTCCGGAGGTTAACACATTTGCTGGAGACATCTGTGTTGGTCTAGTCACAGTTTTGACTCAGAGTAGCATAGAGGGTTGATGTGTCTCCTACAAAGCACATCATGTAACATGAGCATTACAGATTTTTATTTTATGTAGATAGGTATGTGGGTTACTGCTTTTGACACAGATCCTTTTGTTACTTGCAGTTCAGAAATTGTAGTCCTTATAATATAGCACAGGACATGTGACTTCCACACCCTGTAACCTTCACTCTTATGTAACACATACTGTACATTAACTTACACACACACATGAATTATCGTCAATGTATAATGTGTATGTGTGATGTAAAGTGCTCTGACACCCTGCATTTAAATGTAAAAATAGTGGCATTTAAATTGTTATTTGAGTAAATGCGGGCTGGGATAGACCAACACATCTGACATTCTTACAGTGCATGCATATCTCTTATATACAGGGACTGAACAAAGTCAAAATCATGCCTCTCTTAAGTACTTGTGGGGTATTAACAAGCTGTGTACCTTTGTTTCCACTCCACTGAATTTGCATCTTTGTGTAAGGCTCCAGACGGCTCCAAGCCAAGGATACCCCAACAAAAGGAGGTCTGATGGCCCCCTTAATTTGGAATTTGTGTGGGACCCCGCTGGAATTTAAAATAACCAAGCCCCCCTGCCGCCTGCACGTTGCTGCTCAGAACGAAAAGAGACAACGTTCAAGCGGCTCTGCTGAATGTCTCCCGATGTCTGAAAATTACACCGGGACCAGTTCATTTCGGAGGAGCCCAACTTCCTGGCAGGGTAGACAGCGTCCACCCTGTGAAAACAGTGGGTGGATGTCGTCTACCTGCGTGTACCTCCGTCTTGTGTCCTGTTTACATACCATTGGAATATATCGGCAGTAGGACAAGAACCAAGATATCTTTCAGGATTTACGTGAGTAGTTAGTTGGATTGTCAGTTTGCTTTGTAAATAGTTATGAGGATAATTTTACTTTAATGGTGTATTGAGCCCGATTCTCCCGAAGCTTTGTTTCTGTGGATTGCGGCACTCTGAAAAAATTTGATTAAATGATGGGAAATAGTGCATTTTTAAAAGCAATTTTAATAATTGTCCAAAATGCATACATTTTGCACCAGCATTTCTAATTTTCTCGGCATGCTGTTTGACATGGTCTCCTATTTTCCAAGATATAGAATAGTATCATCCTTAGCTCTGCACCCCTCACCTCCATGAACTTTATTTCATTTCGCTAATGTGCCCCTTTCCCAGTAGATTCTCAACCTGACGGAGAACCTACTTAATGGGGGCAAAATGGAAAACTTAAAATGCAAATTTTGCATTCTCTGTTTGTAGTTATTAGAGCTGTCAGTTCATTGTTTGTTTATTGCATCTGGTTTAAAATGCCAGTTAAATTCAGATATGTACCAAAACTCAATTAACTACCTAGGTGTTAAAAATGCAGTGCCTAAAATCTTTTCATGGGGGTGTGGCCACAGAAGCTCTGATGGACAAGAGTGCTCCTGCGATGTCAGATACTGTCTGCCCTGAAAATACCCTTTCATCCCTGCAGGGAATGCAGAGTTGACCCCTTCCACTGCCTGGGGGCCAACTGCTGCGGTGTATCCGATCCACACAGCCTCTCACTGTGACCGCAGCCTTGACGGGAGCTATAGCTTCGGAGGTCCGGCAGCGAAGGGCAGCCAGGGAGCCTGAGGCTGCCCTCCTTCGCCTGCCCGCTCGTTTCGGCTGGGTTTTCGCCACAAATCTGGTATACCGGGAGCTCCTTTACACCACCACCACAGATTTACTCTTTAAAAGACACCGAGATCCTGGCCCTATTGCTGACAGCCGCGTGCAGCAGCTCGTGAGCCGTGCGCCTAACACTGGATTGACTGGGACCGCGGAGGGAAGACGCCATCTTGGTGACCTAAGAAGCAGACGGTGGTGCCTGGTGGCCTGGGAGCACTGCAGGGGTTGAACTAGTGTCACACACTTCTGCACCTTACGACCTCCTCCCTGTCTCATTGGTATATATCTCGCCCTGACAAGGTCTAGGTTTGCTGAATTACTGGTGCGCCTGACCTACTCCCTTCTAATTGGGCCCTAGCTGTAGGGTATTGGGTTCGCCCCTCTACCCAGTATCCACTTCAGGGTGACCGGACTGGTTATAGTTATGATGAGCAAGGGCAATCCACAACAGGAAAGGCTTCTCTTTGAGTCTAAGACTCCTCGCCACAGGGACTCCTCCACCATTATCGCTGAGCCCCTACCAGGCTAAAGGGACAATGCACCCCCTGATTCCACGGCAGCTGTTTTTCATGAACTTTGCTCTGGTTTGCAATCCATTGATGCCAAGATCGTATCCATGGCCACTCGCCTTATGGTGCACATGGACAGGCAAACCATGCTGATTGACGGTGCAGATCAGCAGAAATTGGACCTCAAGTGTGACCACACTAACTAGAACAAGAGTAGCCAAGCCGAAAGTACAGGTTTTGACCATAGATTTGAAAATTGAGGACCTAGAAGCACGGTTTTAGTGCAACAATATCCACATTATGGGTATTGCTTAATCCACCAACACTGGTCGTATGGCACCCTATGTTGAATCCCTTTTTGACTTCCAGAACTTTTCGGGTGCATTCTTGGTGAAGAGGGTGCACAGGTTGCTTGGTACTTGCCCCTCTTCTGGGGCTCTCCCTAGACCCATTATTGCCAGGCTCCTCAATTTTTAGGACTGTGACACTGTTCTTCAACTGGACCAAGATAAAGGCCGACTCAATTATCAGGGTTCAGCGATCTCCATCTTCCCAGACTTTACAGGGGCTGTTGGTGAGGCCTGACACAAATTTACTGAGGCACATCATCGGTTTCGTGACCTCGTCGTAAAATATACAGTAAACCTAACGATGAAGTATAGCCAGACAAGCATGGAATTTCTAGATCTCTTGTTTTATATTGAAAACAATTCAATACAGAGTACCATCTTTCGCAAGTCCACGTCGTGCAATAGCACACTGCACGCCACTAGCTCTCACCCCAAATCAGTGATTAGGAATATCCCCTTTGGGGAAATGACACGGGTCCGTCGAAATTGCAGTTCCGACTTAACCTTTAGAGATAACATCAGTGAAGTTAAAAATAGATTTAAACAACGGGGTTACGATGACGTGACCTTGAGAAAAGCTGACTTAAGAATCCAAAAGGTCACTAGAACTAGCACACTGGCTATGAAAACAGACAGAGGTCACAAACAGGGCAGGAGCTCACATGTGGCCTTTGTCACACCAGTATACCAACAACTGTGCGGGATTATTCAACATCTTAAGAAAACAATGGGGTCTCCTCAATGATATACCCAGCTTAAAGGAACACATTTCGTCCACACCTAAAGTCACGTTCCGTAGGGGTAAAACGCTCCGGAATTCACTCTGCCCAAGCTATATCAGAAGTTCGGTGAATAAAACCTGGCTCCCTCCGGCTCCAAAGGGTTTTTACACATGTTCGAACTGCAATATGTGCCCTTTTGGGAGAAATAAGACTAAACTGTTCCGGTATAATACAAGTAAGGAATATGAAATAAGGCATTTTATAAATTGCAATACGGAATATGTGATTTACATTTTGGGCTGTGATTGTGAAAAGATATGTGGGTAGCACAGTGAGACCGCTTAAGCTGCGTATACAAGAGCATGTACGAGCTATGAAGAACAAGCATTGGCATAGCCAATAGGTCTCGCTTTTGGGCCCTTATAAGTGTTTAGCCATGCAACAGTTGATGTTGTTGCACAAAGGATATTTTGCTGCATAACTAAATACTTATAAGCTCCCAAAAGTGAGACCTATTGGCTATGCCAATGCTTGTTTACAGATGTTATTTCTACAGATCTGTATAAAGCACTCCAACCCCACCAGAGATGCGGAGGGCTTTACATGAGAACATGGGTTGTGCATATGCACGTGAGGCAATGATTGTTGATCCCAAAATCTAGAAGATAATCTACTGAAACCAAAATATATTATGAAAGTGATGATAAAAGCCTCGCCTGCAGGAAACTGATTAATGTGTAATTTCTCTGGGCCAAAAGATGTTCCTTCTTTTGGACTTAAAAATGTGCACGAGGACTGTGATTTCCTTGTGAGGGACGTGAGCGTGAAACTTCAAACTAAAGAAAAACAAAAACAAAAAAAAATCTGAAAATAGTTACGATCTTTTCCTTTTAAAATGTTGGACAGGGAAATGCAGGGAGATAAGAATGAATAAGATTGGCAAAGCGATGGGTCCCTGACAGTGCCTCATGTATGTGTATTGTTTTGCAAGTGGAGTGAAATGAAGAATTTTTGGTTTCCCAAATACATTTTTATCTATGTTCGAATGTCTGAAAATGTTCGTATTTCATAATTTTTTCAACATTAAAATGGCAAATAAGGAAGTATCCATATATATATATATTTTAAAGTTTATTATATTGCTTGTAAGTACAAAAACATAGAACGATTTTGCAAGAGAAACTTTGAAATGTTTAGGTCCGATAGATGTGAGATAAATACGGATACAGAGGCACATGAGGCAATAAGACAAGCGAAACAGACAGAGACAGACAGGAACGATAGGTAAGTGCGACAGACAGAGGCACAGACACCTGGAGATAAACAGATTATAGTCAGCGCTATATAGATGAAGTGACAGGGATGGAGAGAGAGTCATATAGAGGAAGCTAGAGGCAACCAGATAGATAGAGGCATGACACAGATAGGTAGAGAGGAGACAGAAGTAGACAGAGATACACAGAGAAAAAGGACAGAGAAAGAAATAGCTCGCGAGTAAGAGATATATAGAGAGAAGCACACAAAAATGACCTGATAGAAGAGCAGAGAGAGATAGAGTCAGACAGAGAAAGAGAGACAGATATCCAGAGACAAATCCATAGGCAGAGAATAGCCAGAGGGGGGAGACAGAGAGCTACAGATAGATAATGAAAGAGGCAGATAGAGACTGAAAACGAGCGAGCGCGGCAGCCTGCAGAGCTGACCAAATGCTGCGTGCGTCGTGGCTGGCCTTTGGATGGGCACGCGCGGCAGACATGTGTTTCCAATTACCGCGCCGGGGCACGATAATTGGAAACACATGTTTGCCGCGCGTACCCATCCCAAAAAGGCCAGCCACGACGCACGAGCGTTTTTGGGACTGCTTTCCAAACTCGCTTACTAAAAGTCTTCGCCTCTAAGCAGCGCTTGCGCGCTACTCGAGGCTCGACCTAAAAATGATATGAAATATCCTATGACTTACCACATGAGGGAACATCATGGTGATAACTGTAGTATATGGTTTCATGGGATTGACCATATCCCAATCCATCCACGGGGTGGGAATCGCGAATTGGCTCTACGTCGTAGAGAGGCTGTCTGGATTTGTCGGTTGAAATGCACACAAATGGGGCACAACACAGATGACGAAATGCATTATCATTTGTGAAGCACTTTGGTGATTCTTGATTGGCTAATTGTTCCATGTACGTAACCTGATTCTGTTACATGTTGTCTATATGAATCATGGTGTGCATAAATGTCTGCGAATTCGGTTGGAGGGCTGGAATTACAATATGAAAGTCAAACTGTACATTTCAATATGCAATCATGATCTATGCATAGTACAATCTCCTTTTCTAACTAACCCTCCTCTGCTCTTTTCACTTTTTAACTCTCTACCATTGACTTTGAATTTTATGATAAACATCGATTAGGACGCGGTTTCACATATATAGATATACAATCTTTGGGGTTTTCTGATATTGCCTTCGTATATGTTTCATCTCGTTCCGTATGTATTTAGCTGGTCAGACCATTGGTACACTTTAAGAGGATATCAGCTAGCTCAACACAGGAGCAAATGTAGGTGCTGTTTTTCTGTAAAGCACCATTGCTAAGTTGGAACTTTGGGATATATATCTTCTTAGATGTTTCTATAAGGTTCACATATATAAAATCAATGGATGGTGTATTTAATTCGACACCACCCAGTGACAAAATGAAATGAGATGGCATTATTGTGTATCTCTCACATTGTTTTTTTGTTTTTTTTTTTTGGAATATGCTCAGGATTATGTAGAGGGAACATGCAATTTGCCCGTGTTATTTATGGTACATCCCCATTGATGTCCGGTCGAGCCTGATTACCTTTCAAGATGGTGCCCGTTGCTCTAGTGTTATCTATAGAGCACCTGTATATTATTTGGGTGAATATATATGAGGTCACGCTAATGGGCAGTTTATGGGTTATGATTGATTCAGTAAAATAGGATCACGAACTAAGAATTGTTGCTTGTTGTATTATGCAACCTTCTATTCTCTATATAAAAGGTTAGTGCCTTTTATATATATCAACCTAATTGGTTAATACCGTTATTTAGATGTTTCTATAAGGTTTACATACATAACACCAATGGATGGTGTAATTAATTTGACACCACCTAGCGGTAAAATGAAATGAGATGGCATTATTGTGTATCTCTCCCATTGGTTTTTTGGAATATGCTCAGGATTATGCAGGGGGAATATGTATTTGGCCCGTGTTATTTATGGTACATCTAATTCCTCGATGTCTGGTCGAGTCAGACCACCCTTCAAGATGGCGCCCGTTGCTCTAGTGGTATCTATAGAGCACTTGTATATTATTTGGGTGGATATGCATGAGGTCACGCTTATGGGCCGTTTATGGGTCATGATTGATTAAGTCAAATAAGATCACAAACTAGGAACTGTTGCCTGTTTTAATGTGCAACCTTCTGCTCTCCTTATAAAATGTTAGTGCCTTTTATACATATCGGCCGGATTGGTCAATACTGGCATTCCGACTATAATCTTCAGTGAAAAATATGGGACATATAAATCCTGTTGTCCATTACGGGGTCCCTGTTAGGTTCGGTTCTTGACACTGTATCGAGATATACGACACTTGTCACATAGAATTAAGGCATTGGGAGTGCCTTTAACCATGCTACAATATGTCGTTCCGGTTCTCCCTTCTAATTTTATCGCCCGCCGTGCGTGGGATCGTTTGCGCGTTCTGATGACGTGTGTACATTCATCTTTCGAAGTGCCGCGAATCGGCCGAGCGAGCGATCCACAGGTGGGAGCGGCGCCGATACACATCACGCCGGGCTGGACAGCCAGCATGAGGTAAGGATTGGGTGCTTCTGGTGGGGGACATTGTGGCGTGCTTGGGGTCATCTCGCTCAGGGAGTGGCGATTAAGTAGCACCCATGATTTACGGTACGCCATATGTGCTGCTAAGGTCTCCGTACCAGTGTAAGAGACCATGATATCTTATGCTGTTGGTATGTGGAATCGTACCACGTTTTTCTTATATGTGCTATTCGCCCGAGTGGGGATTAATGAGCGCTCATGTCTTACTGTGCGCCCTACGAAGTGCTTAGGTCTCCGCATCAGTGGGAGATCCTACTATAGTTTGTATATATGCAGGTTTTACCTGCCGCCCATATAACAGTTTATCTATATATTGGTTTACCCTGATACACCACAAGCAATATAGATGGGCACGCAATATTATACTTCCGTTATAGATGAGCGTTATTGATGAGCGTGCTCATGCTTAATCGGGTCTTCGAATGGAGTGCACTATTATATCCACACAGGTTGTTTAACGCCAATTGGTATTCATCTTTTTTTGCCCCTGACAGGTGTAATATGTGCTGTTCTTAATTTATCAGCACTTGGCTCTTAATACCGTGATTATTATACCACGTGATTCCATGGATGTGACTATCATCCCACTTTCATTTGAATCTTGATGGACATACGAAGTGATTTGAATTTTGGATGTATACTTCAAAATACAGATGAGGTAGGCATAAGTGCACTCTAGGATATTCATGGTGCACACTTATAGTTGGATATGGAATATCACTTGGTTCATCATGTGACTTTGGTCCCATATGGGATCCCTTTTGTCCCATACAGATTGCCGTCCGTATGGTGTGAAGATAATTCTATATGGTTACTACCAACCTCCTCTCGCCTACTGCAAATAGCGAATGGTAGGATACCACCCTCTTATCTCTGTATTCTTTGAATTGGTGGTACACATCACTTGGGTCACTGGATACGGTTTCGGTAGTTTGCTTTTTTATGGTGTGATGTTGCACTATATGTTTCTTCTGTCTTCATGTTTCAAAGATGAGGATGGGTCTGGAGGTCAAGTCGCATTTGGTTTTTTACCTATATTTTATTAGGTTACGCTATCTAAAGATGGTGTGACCTGTTACTATGAGATCGATGGGGACCTAGTTTCCAGATGGGTATCGGTGTGGATTACCAATAGACGACTTTATCTTTGGTGCCTTTTCATTATTATGTTTCTTGTTTCTAGCAACAACCCTCTCTGTTGCTAATCTTCTTATTCATTATGATTCTTATTCCCTCTCCTTTGTTGCTCTATTTATATTGCCATATGTCTATATGGCTTGGTTATTCAATCTTTTGTAGAGGTTGTGATTTGTATTTATTTTGATTTTTGTACACGTTAGTCCTTTGGGGTGTGGTCTTTATCTTAATGTTACATGTACACATCACAGTGTCGCTATTGACCGTCTACATTGTGGTGTCTAGGGATTGTGCTGATGTTTGATTTACATGTTTTTATTTTTATATATATATATATATATATATATTTATGTTATGTATATATATTTGTTATGTATATTTCAATGTATTGTATATGTTATTTCTATTTATGTCTCTAATTTACAGCCCTGAAGAAGTCCTGCGTGACAGGACGAAACGCGTTGGCTGTGGCTTTTAAAGAACAAAACAATAAAGAAGAAACTTTTTCAACTTGAGGATTATTTGATTATAACTATATGCGATGATTTGTTCTCTTTGAGTGGTGCAGCCCTGATTTAGTTTGTTTGTAAAATACAGTGTTGTACTCTACAAGACTGATGTTGAAATTCGACGGCAAGGTCCATTTCTTTCAGCAAGCTCCCGGGCCCGGACATTCTACAAATCGCTTCCTGCCACCGGGTCTGGACCAGCGTCTCTGGCGAGCCTTGCCGGGAGGAGTTGCTCCAGTTGGATGCGATCTGACACTCCTGTGGACTGATCAGATAGCCCCTCTGGCCTCTCCCCTCCTCATTACCGATTAGTTTTTATTGTATCTCTGCACATGCCCATGTGGCTGGGATGGGACTATCATGATGCTATTTCTCCCCGACACACTTCCCTGGTCAGAGCTACTGGTACTGAATGGGGATGCATGTGGGGGGCAGTATCTTATGCACACATAGCTGTTCTATTATGATTTCTTTTCTTATCTCTCCTATGAACTACGTCACACCTCATGGTTGTGTATAACCCCTGTTTACATTTGACTTCCTATGGGAACTTCCGTTTGGAGATCCAGCTCTGGATGTTGGGGTTTACAGCATGCAAGAATTATGGGATTTGATTGTTAGATGTTTGTGGTCATTCTTGTTGGATAGAACTCAAAGTCTGGCTTTTTGGCGGGCAACTACACACACTTCCCCGCTGGTCATTCAGTATCTTCGGCCCTGCCCCATGACCTCCTTTAGGCACATTTTTAAATGGCTGCTATGGAATATCCAAGACCTCAATGATCAATGTAAAACCGCTAGGGTACTAGCGTACCTGGATCGCCATGGCGTCGATATTGCTTTCCTGCAGAAAGCATACCTTGCTCCTAAACTTCCTTACTTCTTTGCTTCCAAATGGTGCCCCTGTCGCTATTTCTCCTGCTACAGCTCCTACTCTAAGGGAGTATGCATCTGGATATGCTCCCATGTCCCTTTTAAGCTGTGCTGGCTACATGAAGATGCTGATGGTAGATTTCTTATCTTGGAGAGCACTCTCAATGACTCTACATTAGGGCTGGTTAATGTGTACTCATCAAATACTGATGACCTCTGTTCCTTATGGATATATTTATTAAATTGCGAAATTCATAGCTCGAAGTGTTATATGGTGAAGCGACATGAATTTAGTATTCGATCCAACAATGGACTCATCAGAACCGCAAAGATCCCATCATATTAATGTGGTATGGATCCTGAATGATGTTATTGATCTCTGTGGGTTGTCGGATCTATGGCGGAAAGCCCATCCGTCTACCAAAGTTTTCACTTTTCACTCCACCTTACACAACACATTTTCTCACCTTAACTATTGGCTCGCCACTCCGGAACTTGCCTCCTCTGTTCTAGAAGTGAGACATTTACCATGTTTGCTCCCGGACCACTCGCCGGTTCTGCTTGTCTTATCTCTTCACTGGTCCCAATTCCGCCATGCATACTGGCATTTTCCAGCTTCCTCATTGCTCGATCCAGTCCTCAAAGACAAGCTGCAGACTGTGAATTTTGGAGTACTTTCAGATCAATGTTGGGTTAGTTTCTATTTTTGCCACATCTTTAAAGGCCTTCATGGCCTATATCCGGGGACAAGTCTTATCAAAGCACGCTGAAGTGCTGAGGGACATACAGAAACAACTCACCCGCTTAGAATCAGACTCACATGCTCTTGAGGCCTGACTCGATGGTACTCCTCTGGGGCCTCTGCTGCGAGAGCATAACCAGCTTTTGCAGGTATTCCAGAATTTAGCCGACAGAGAAGTACACCATCTTGGGAAATATGCCTTGGCTAGGCGAGGGGGAATGACCTGGTAGGACACTGGTCTGGCTCCTAAGGCGTGAAAGAACTAGATTGCATGTTGACAGACTGGAAGGCCAGCATAAGCTAATACTCACCGAACACGAAAACATTCTTTATGAATTTATACTCTGTTACACCCAACTCTATGCCACAGCAACTGTCAGGCCCCATGCTGACATTACTAGCTATCTAGATGAGGTCACGTTGGTGTGACTTGAAGATGACCTTTGACAGTTTCTGGGTCAGACCATATCCCATGAAGCGGTGATACCTGCCAATGATTCTCTGTCCGGCTCAAAAGCACCAGGCGGACTCGCCACTGATTTTTATAAAGCGTATAAGCATATCCTTGCCCTTCACTTCACCACTGCGGAAGTACTGCAAGATGGAGCATTGTCCCTCTCTATGCGAGAGGCACTTATTTCTCTCCTCCCTAAGCCTATGAAAGATAGTGTTAAATGTGCATCTTATTGGTCACTTTCGTTAATCAATTCTAATAACATGATTCTTGCTAAAATCCGTGCTACCAGAATATCCATATTACTTATGGGTGTCTCGCCCCTATGCAGCCTGGATTTGTACCTCGCTGATCCACGTCATTAAAACCTACACAGGGTGTTCGTGCTACTTAGTCACACTCACCCTGAGATAAAGGCTGTTACTGTGCTGTTCGATGCCGAGAAGGCATTTGGCTCCTTCGAGTGGCCTTTTAAAATGGAGATTGTCCACCATTATGGTACACCCAATAATATTTTCGCTCTTATCCATCTCTTAAATACTCACCCAGTCACTTGCGTCTCTGCAAATGGGCTTACATCAGGTGTGTTCTCAGTGGCACGGGGGATGCTGCAGGGCTGCCCTGATCCCCTTTGCTATTTATATTTGGAATGGACTCCATCAGGCAGTTACAAAACAGACATATTCATAGAGGTATTACTTTTCAGCATGGGCGTCTCTTGCTGTACATTTGTGCAGACGATATGCTACTGTTTTTAAAAACCCAGAGACTTACCTTGTCCCGTTGATCTGTGAGATTGTCCGATTCGTCTCCTCTCCATGCTAAGTGTTAATTGGTCTAAATAGGACCTCTTTCCCATCACCGACAATACCACACTGGTCTCCCTAGCATAGCTGTTTTACTGACTGTGTTAAATATTTTGGTATTATCCTACATAGCCAACCGGAACAAGTGGTCTGGCTTAATTATGGCCCCCGTAATGTACAATCTGTCCAGTCGCATAGATTTATGCTTACAGCTTCCACTTTGTCTCGCAGGAAGAGCAGCTGTAATTAAAATGGCGATTCTCACCAAATTATTATATCTTTTCTCAAATATTCCTTTACCCCTCACTAAGCCGTTATTTTATCATGCTTAAGTCTCCCCTAATCAAGCTACTATGGGCAAACAAACTAACATGGATCATCTGGGACATGTTAGCCCTACTGTAAAAATGTGGGGGCTTTGAGATGCTAGAACCTGAAATCTAGTGACGTTGTGTCACTTTGGCAAATTTTGATATCACCCCAATGCACAAGCTACCTCCCAGAGCAAATCCAGGTGGATGGGATCCCACTCGCCTATCTCCTGCTGCGTGGCTCTCCCAAACATGGAAGGAAATCTACATCGTTGCACACACCAGTTGGGACTGGAAATCCCTCTGTTGTAAAGCTGGTGGATCCTGCCGATACTCCCCAGCCATTAAACACTCAAACGTACAATGCAGAACACCCTATCGAAGATGACTCTCCTGGAGATGGGCCACCTATACATCAATGACACCTTTCTTTCCCTGGACCAATTTTGCTCTCGTGGCAATGCTACCCCTCTTGATATCTTTATATGTGCTTGTCTCAGTGAAGGGGACCCTACTAGCCTTTTCGCAGGAGCCTGCTGAGTTCCTCTCACTGACGCAGCTTATCGCCTACAGACGCTACATGTTGGGTCTCGAAGCTCTCTCTATAACTCAGTATCACAACTGCTGGTCAGTAGGGCTGATTCTTCCAGAACGTCTTGGGAGCTAGTACTAGCAGTGCCTTTTCCCACAACCCAATGAACCTATTGCTATGCACAAACCGGCACCCTGTATATGAACTACAGACACAAGTTCTAATTTGAATTCCTACATCACCCCACGGAAGCCCGGTAGAATTGACCCTCTGCTCCCCACAGTTGCCAGCGGTGTTGTCAGGATGATGCTGGATTCCTCTACCTTGCATGGGACTGCCACCCTATCCTTAACTTTTGGCGAGAGGGCTTCCTTGAGATAGCTGATGACTCAACACACATTGAAGCCGGATGCCCTGATTATTCTTCTAGGTTATGTTAAGGAGCTCCCACCAGAGGTTGGGCGCTACACTGCCATGGCACTTTTTCTAGTTAAATGCAGAGTGGCTATGACAGGGGGGTGAACCAGAGTCCGTACTGTTGTTGAATGGCTGCGATACATGGCGGAGAGTAACAACCATGTCAAAACTTACACTTTGATGCAACCACCCTCATGGTGGCCTCACTATATATGGGACCGTACCAAGTCTGTCGTTTCTGGAGCCTGCCAGGTGACCCTCATGACTAGCCGGAGGAAGAGTCTGAGTAGAACCATTGCTCCATGATCCCCCATACCTGCCCAAGGAAACGTCCAGCCCTTGTGTCTTCACAACACTGATGTAGTTCTATTGCCCTCTTTATTCACAGCTTCTTATTTCTGTACTATTTCTATTCCTCGGCCACCTCTGATATGTGCCTATGTACACAGTACACTTTTATACAGTGCTGTATTTACATGTCTATTGATTGGCAGACCTGGGGTTCTCTCTCCACATCACCATGTTTTTTGTTGTGTTTGTTCTACAGTTACAGTAAAAGATGGCAAACAAAATCAAATTCTTTCTCAAACAATTGTAATAAATCCCAATGAATCCTTAAACAGAAACGAAAATATGGTAGTCACTTTTAAGAGGATTGGACAGTAATGATACATAACAATTTTTCCAAATTTGGCGTGAAACAAGCATGCACGCTGCTGATTAGTCAAGGCAAGGTCCTAAAATAGATTGCTTCCAAAACGTAGAAAGCTAAATCTAATGTCTGCTGAACCGAAAGAATTACACAAATTATGTGATACAGCCTTAGACAGTAAGCCACATATGAAATGCCTGATTTGTATAATTTTCATGTTTATCACAAGTCTTTTATTTCCAGTAATTGTAGTTGTCTTAATAATTTAGAAAGCACCAACACACCTTAGATCTCATGGATTGCACCAGTTCGTGTTGAACTTACAGACCTGCATATCTTGAGTAACATTATTGACGTATGTTCATGGGACTTAGGGCATCAATATCGTCTTCAAAAAGCTGTTGTTACTTAATGCGGCCAGTATTACAGCACTAGCAACCATTTTGGAGTTAGATTTATCCTCTCAAGCATCCTTCAAAAAAGATCATAGCGCATAACCAGTGGAGTCAAGGTAGCTACTGCTATTTTGATCCCTGCTCCAAAACTTCCACTGATGCACCACTGTGGTATTCAGCTTCGACAACTGAAGGAAATAATAAAAGTTTTATTGACAGTCTTATCATCAGGAGTTGTACCAAATTCCAGGAGCAGCAGTGCCTGAGGTGTTAATCTTCATAGGTTTAATAAGAACATGTTGGTGTTACATTACATGGCATTTAATTATATCCCTATCGAGTGATTGAAGAGAGCACATGAATACATTTATTAAGATGTAAGTTTAAAGATAAATCTCTCAACAGGTGTTCAGCTGGTGAACCTCTGAGTTTACTATCTAAGATCTTTAGCGTGTTGCTGACACTCAGCACTTTGCCAATGATGCTACCTGTGGCATCCATAATAGAGAACTAGATATTATCAAACCCAAGTAGCTATGGTTATAGTACAGCTTTCTGCTCAGATTAGACCAGCTGTACTCATTAAACGGCCTATGGGGTCACTTTTTTGTTGCTGCATGATAAAGTTAAATGTAAATTTACAAAGTGATTCTGTCGGGGAACGAATGTGCGTTTCTGAACTCAGGAACAAGGAGAGCACAAGGAATCCATTCCACGAGTTGCGCATTGATCACCTACAACACTCTATGTAAGAGAACAATATGTATTAACTCAAAAAAGAGCGAATGTAATATTCTGTACACAGCCAATAGGAAAAGAGTAAACTCCTTATTTTGCAACTAGGCACTCATATACATCAAGTTCATAAAAATCCAATGTTGACGTTTCGACCCGTATGTGTACCAATTTTTGGAGCCCAGTTTGCCATTTATACTAAGGCCCCACAAGTACTTCCGCCCACCATTTATTTAGTGGTGTCGGAGGAGTATCCCCTTCTCTTGTCGGACTCGATTTCCAAAAATATATTTCTTTGAGTTAAAACATGTTGCTTATGTGTTGTATTGTGACATCCCTTTCAAAAGCTCTGCGCTGTTTTTCAAATTGTGGAACACCCTTATGTGATGCCTTGTGTTTTTTACATTGGCTAATAGTTTGAATCTCTTACGTAGAGTGTTGTGGGTGGCCAATGCAAAACTCGTGAAGGAGATTCCTTGTGTTCCCTTTTTTTCCGAGTTAAGAAACACAAATGAGTTCCCCAACGGAATCAACGGAAAGACGAACTTCAACTTTCACCTGTTCAGTACTCCGATCATACTACTTTTGAATACCTTGGAGCTGAACTTAGAGTTCAGGGTTCCCCCCCTATTCGTCTACATAACATCTACCATCCCCCTGGTAACCCTCTTTCCTTTGTGGGGAATTGTCTGATCTTCTTACCCAATCCTCGATTTCCAATTCTAAAAACCTCTTCCTCGGAGACTTTAACCTCCACTGGAACAAAAAGGATGATCCCTCGGTTAGTCACCTCAATGACCTACTCGATATTAGTGACTTGAAACAACTCTGCCATTCTCCCACGCATTCCAAAGGGGCCACTCTTGACGCTATCATCACTAGCAAGGATCTGGCTTCCCTGTCCCACATCGTCCCCATTGACTGGTCTGACCATCGCCTTATCCTCTTCACGATCACCAGCTTTGTGCCCCCCCCCTTCCCCTAAAACTTAGGAAATTGACCAGAAGTCTTCACCTTATTCCTCCGGGCGAACTGGAGACTAAGATCAAAGCACATCTACGGCTTACTCCTCTCTCCCAAAGTGCAAATGACCTTACTGAACACTACAACAAATCCATTGTTGAACTCCTTGACCAAATTGCCCCAGCCAAATTAAAACTGCAAAAACACAACCCCTCTAAATCCTGGTTCAACGCTGATCTCAACAATGAGAGACGCGCTCTTAGGCTGACCGAACGCATGTGGAGGCAACACCCTTCCCCCTCAAATCTTGTCCTCCTCAGAGCTGCAAGGGCCAATTACAAAAAACACATCCTCAATGAAAAGGCCTCCTTCTTCCGTTCACAACTTGACCCAGGGAATTATATAGCATTGTCAAAAATCAAACTGCTTCTGCCCCCCCCAAATTGATGGACACGATCGAGAGATGTGAAGAAATTGCTAGCTTCTTTTCGGAAAAAATCGCTAAGATTGATCAATCCTTCGTCTTAACTCCCCTCCCGCATAGCCTATCACCCCTCCTTGACATTCCACCCCAAGTCCCCATCCACACCTACTCCTCCTCTGAACTCTTCCCAACTCCCCCCCCGTTGTCGCCCCTCCTGAACCCTACCCCACCAGCCCCCAGCTAAACAAGCATTGGCATAGCCAATAGGTCTCGCCTTTGAGGCCTTATAAGTGTTTAGCCAGAGCTATTGACTTTGCCAATGTCTTCAAGCTGTGCTGTAGAGAAGTGTGGCTGCTGTGCAGCATGCTGAAAAGTTATAATAAAAAAGTGTCAGAAGCATTTTTTTTACTATATATATGACCAAGAAGGCATTATGTAAAACTGAGCGACCATATTAAAAAAAGTATTTACAATAAAAATTCTCAGTTTTCTTTTGTTCTTGCAATGCTGGCAACTTGTTTCTGCCTATTGCAATGGTTGTTTGTTAAAGATTTTTTTTGAGGGGGCATAAACAATCGGAGGGTGAAGGTTGGGAACTAGTACCTGTATTATAACACTAGCAGCGGCCAGACGCTAGGGGAGAATCAACAGATGCCAGATTCCGAGAGCAGGCTGAGGTGGTGCTGAGTGATGCTGAGGTGGTAGTGGTGGTGGTGGTGACTGTTGCGGAGACGATGCTGAGGTGATGCTGAATGATACTCAGGTCTTGCTGAGTGATACTGCTATGGTGCTGAGTGATACTGCTGTGGTGCCGAGCGATGCTGTGGCGGCGTTGAGCGATGCTGTGGCGGCGTTGAGCGATGCTGTGGCGGCGTTGAGCGATGCTGTGGCGGCGTTGAGCGATGCTGTGACGGCGTTGAGCGATGCTGTGACGGCGTTGAGCGATGCTGTGATGGCGTTGAGCGATGCTGTGATGGCGTTGAGCGATGCTGTGATGGCGTTGAGCGATGCTGTGATGGCGTTGAGCGATGCTGTGCTGGCGTTGAGTGATGCTGTGCTGGCGTTGAGTGATGCTGTGCTGGCTCTGATTGATGCTGTGCTGGCTCTGATTGATGCTGTGCTGGCTCTGATTGATGCTGTGCTGGCTCTGATTGATGCTGTGCTGGCTCTGAGTGATGCTGTGCTGGCTCTGAGTGATGCTGTGCTGGCTCTGAGTGATGCTGTGGTTGCGCTGAGTGATGCTGTGGTGATGCTGAGTGATGCTGTGGTGTTGCAGAGTGAGAGATAGTGAAGATATAATGCCCAATTAGAGAGGGTGGTGAGAGAGAAAGGGTGTACATAGAATAAAGAGTGGAGCGGGATAGAGAGAGAGAAAGAAGGGGAGAGAGAGTGAATGAAGGAGTTTGAAAGAGAAACAGATAAAGGGGTGAGAGAATGAAAGGCTAAAAAAGATAGAGAGGGGAGAGTTAAGTAGAGAGAATTAGAGGGGAGAGAGAGAAGGAGAGAGATAATAAGAGTGGGGGGTGTGGAGTTTAAATAGAGTGAAGAAGTGACGCTGAAAAGTAACCTTAAATATAGCTTTGTGTGAATAAATATATTTTAAAAAAACAGAGTGAGACAAAAATACTGGTAATTAGGCTGTGACTCCCAATATAAAACAAATAACGATATAAGGTGAAATCAACCCACCAAAGCAATATTTCTAACTAGACAAAAAAAAAGCTTGCATTTCAATGCTAATCGCTGTTGTTTTTCATGTGACTGTAGTCCAGGGCCGTCAGTTGGTAATGTGAGCTGCTGCTGCGATTGAAACATCAGAGTCCAGAGAGTTAGTGAGCCATGACGAGGAAATGAGGAAGAGATAGGAAACCCAGATGGCAGCTGTGCGCGTGCACGCCATCGTGAACGCAAGCTGGTCGCCAGCCGAAAGCCAGTGGGTTTGCACTTCCAAAACCCGCTTACTAAAACTCTCGGCCAGACCAGAGCAAGCGCTGGTGCAGGCCGAGACTTAAAAAGTGCTGACGTCTGGTTTGTGCTAGACAATGTTCTAAATAAACATGTGCTACGGTTGTACTTAGCTGACTGGACAGAAAATGGACCGTGAGCTACTCACAATAACTGAAAAGAAGCAATGTCAATAGGTCTCACCTCTAAAATGCCAACCTATTGGCTTTTTCAATCCTTTTTTACTGTCATCCAAATACAAACACGAGTCGTGGCGCATGCGCACACATAACTGTCAACCTTGCTGGGGGGGTTCTATTGAAGAAGATCCATTCCAACATCGTAGGCATGACTCATGACACCTGCTAGCCATTTTTAATTGTTCTAAAATGGTGGGTGTCCATGTTGGAGCTGTAAATTAACATGTAAACAGGTGGAGCATAAAGTCAATTGCGCAGTAGCTCTTCCCAGCTGCTGCGCCCTTGTAAAACACTAAATTAAAACAAATACATGAAAATAAATATTTTGAATGAGGGAACAGAGGAACAGGCAGGGGGAGAGATAAATCACATGTACTCCATTAAAATGGAGCCCCTTCAGGTCAGCAGTGGAAGGATACAATTTACCCAGGTGGGTGAATGAGTTAAGGTTGGTGAAATAACTGGATAGGGCAGTGTGGTCAAAACCCGAGATTTCCGTTAGTAACTGTGGATTGAACAATTATGATTGGACAGGGCAGGACGAGAGGCACATTTCTGGTAAATGGTTGTGGGTACGGTAGCAATTTTTGTCAGGAAATAATATTGGCTAGGCTGGGACAATATTAGTTGTGGGTGACTGAGTAGTGGTTACACTTAGTGTGGTGTGCACATGAAAGGGGCAAAACAATACCTGAAAAATAAAAAGGAACGGGGAGTAGCAGTTCGTAACCAGTTTATCAACCGCATGATTGTGAGGTACATGAAATGAACCCGTATGATCAGTTTTTCTGAATGACCTGTGGCTGTCTCCACATACCTGTATCCCTTTATCTCGTTTGTGTAGACCTCAAAACATTAGGTGGGCGTTTCCTTAATATTCCCTTATCTCGCGGCCATGGTGTATATATACATAAGTACTGCAGTTAGTGTTTTAATGGACATATAAACCCTATGTATAGGACATTTAAATGCAAGCATGACCTGGCGAGTCATCAGTGAAAACCCAACAAACAGGTGCGTCACATGCTGCCGCTGAACCGTTCGGGGGCAGACATTACAAAGACATGCTCAATATGTGGGCACGAAGCTAAGGGGTCCAAATGCGAAAGAAGAGAATACAAGAAAGGTAAAACAATCATTGATATAAATGTAAAATCTAACAAGCTGCAAAGAACATAAATCAAAATGGATAATTCAAGTGTCGGCTGAACTAAACATCAAAAGGTGCCATGTAAAGACAAAACAAGCACTGAAACACAAGTGCGGCCCCGCGCAGCGGCCGCGAAAGTGAAACAGTACTCCGAAGTGGGAGGGGTGGGGGGAGTGCGATTCCCTTGCGGGAGCGAGCGGCGCCAGGAGCGATAATTGCTACCATATGGCGCCGCTCGCTCCCGCAAGTGAATCGCCAAACGTGCACGCGTTGCCATTGAAGGCAATGGAACGCGTGCACGTTTTTGGCTGAAAAGCCAAATCGATTTCAAAAGGTCTTTTTGCCTATGCAGCGCATGCGCGCTGCGTAGGCGAGACCTAAAAACAATGTATCCTGGAATAATTTCCGCCCAGTTTCCGGATGTGAAGTCCTCAACATCATCACCAAGCTTAAACCATCCTCGCATACCAGAGATCCTCTCCCTGCTTACCTTGTCCAAGACTTAAAACACATTATTGTCCCATATTGGACCACTATCATCAACTCCTCCTTGGCCACTGGTTGTGTCCCTGCTTCCCTCCAGCTTGGGCAAATCACTCCCACCCTCAAAAACGCTACAGCTGACCCTAATGACTTAAACAATCTGCGCCCTATTTCTAACCTTCCTTTCCTATCTAAGGCCCTTGGAAAAATGCGCCCTGCTCCAGTTGGACAAACACATTGACTCATTTAACCTCTTGGACGCATTACATGCAGGCTTTAGAAAGGGCTGCAGCACTGAAACTGCCATGCTCAACATTATTGATGACATCCACCACTCCCTAGACAAGGGAGAGTCATCCCTTCTCATTCTCCTTGACCTCTCTGCTGCTTTTGATACTGTTAACCACTCCACCTAACTCAATACTCTCAAAGATCGTTTTGGCTTCAACTGTGCTGTTCTCAAATGGTTCACCTCCTTTTTCCAACACAGAACCCAACAAATTAAAATCAGCGATTGCCTTTCTGAACCTTTGCCGGTCTCCTTGGGTGTCCCCCAGGGTTCTGTTCTCTCTCCCACTCTATTCAACCTCTTCATGGAACCCCTCACCCTCATTCTTAAGCAAGCGAGAATCAGTTACCACCTCTATGCCGATGACACCCAACTTTATTGTAAGATTAAATCCCATGCTGACGTTCTATGCCTCAATGATGCCTTGACTAAGATTCAATACTGGTTCCATCACAACCACCTCAAACTCAACCCTAAAAAAACGGAAATCATTCTATTCTCTCCTAAAAACAATTCGTTCCCCATTCAACACTGGATCTCTGACCTCAAAGCTCTCAACTGTTCTCTTTCCATTTCTAACTCAGTTAAATCCCTCGGAATCAGCATTGACCAGAGCCTCAGTCATACTCCCCACATAAAAAATTCGGCCAAAGGTGCTCTCTTCACACTCCATCATCTCAGGAAAATTAAACCCTTCATTCCTGCTGATGACTTTAAATTAGTGGTGCAATCACTGGTCCTGTCTAGACTAGACTATGGTAATGCCATTCTCTCTGGAACACCGAAAGTCCACCTAGCCCCAATCAAATCTGTTCTTAACCTCGCTGCCAGGCTTATTACTGATTGTAAACGGTTCAATCACATCTCCCCCGTCCTCAAAGACCTTAAATGGCTTCCTATTGAAGGCAGATCCACTTACAAGACTGCTTGCATCACGCATAAAGCCCTTCATCAAAACACCCCATCGTACCTCTCTGATAAACTCCACAAAGCGGGCTGTGCTAGAGCAATGAGGAGCGCTAACGCTCTCGTTCTAGTCCCTCCCTTGTTAAACAAGAAATCTACACAATCACGCTCTTTCTCCGGAAACGCGCCTACCGTCTGGAACTCCCTCCCTAAAGATCTACGTTGCAACCCCTCCTACCTCAGCTTCAAAAAGACCTCAAGCTGCACCTTCTCAACAAATACTGGGGTCCTTAATTCCTTGTCACTGGACACTTATTCTTACCCCAGCCCCGACTGTATAAGGTTCCCTCTACTTATTGTGTGACCCCCTGTCGCCCCCGCCTTTCAATCTATCATTTACGACTACCTTTCCCCCTTTAATTTTTCTGGTAGTTCCCACCTATTCCCACCTGCTTTCCCCTTACCCTTCACTCTCCACAGTTGCCCTCCACTCTCACTCCCTCTCCCCTCTTCATCACTAACCAACCATGCTAGTTTTGCTATCTATTACCTGTTGTTGCCTAATGTATTCCTAGTTAATTTACCTCATTTAATAATGGTACTGTTTAAAATTTTCTAATTGTCTTGTTTACTACCTCATTGTACAAATGTTATATTGCAATTTTCCATTACCAAACCTTGTAAAGTGCTCTGATACCCTTGGGTCCAGCCAGCGCTATATAAAACCTTTTAAATAAATAAATAAATAAAACTTTGTACATTTATATGTAATAGATCCAGATTCTGAGGGTTACCGAGCTTACCCAATGTAATTACATTTTTTGCATGATAAACCGTTAGCACTCTACTTTTTTATGAGCAGTTGTATTGCTGTCGATTTGAAAGTCAGGGCAGTCACTGCTGAAGCATGTCCTGGCCACAGTCTCTGGGTGTTTGAGAAGAAGAGACTAGGGCTTGAAGTCTATACAGCATGGATTTGACTGTTTTACAAAACCCCATTCATCCAAATGTCCCAAAGAGGTACCTAATTTGTATAAGAAACTAAGAGTTTGGGGGCGTAGCCTGAGCGGCCAAGATAGCGGGCTGTCATTATAGCTCTCATGGACCTCCTCGCACATCTCTAGGAATCCTCTTGCTGGATTGTTTAAAACTGAGTCTCTTCCAACCTGCACAACGTCTGAGGTGTCTAAAGGTATCGGCTGAGCAAATCCAGGGTGAAAGATGTTGGGGGATCTCTAAGTACATTGTGAGGCCTGTACGGCGTGACCCAGTTAAAATGGAATGTCAGCCACTGACATTGGCCCCTGTAGCTGATCGCGCCAAGCTTGGTTGATGCCAGATGCTGAACTGCTGTTGCCTTCTCAGGGTGAGTTTGGGCAAGGGATTCGGGGTTCAAGAAGGCCTGCCTCAAGGAGGCCTCCTGAGGACTTGAGTCACCCATGCGGCCAGCCCCGCTGAAATAAGGGAGCCTGCGGAAGCTCTGGGTGCGTCAGTAGAGGTGAGCGGGGTCCAGATGAGGACATGTGACTCCTGGCCTAGCTCAGTGGGGGAGAGTACTGGGCCCACAGGCCCTCGGGGTGCTACATTCAATGAAGATATGAACCAGTCATCCCGTCCAAGCAGTGTGGGGGTGCCCCTTGAGTGACAGGGCCCTCGAACACTCTCCATGCCTTGAGGTGCAGTGCCCTTCCTTGGTCAGACTCTTGGGCCCCAGCTCTGGAATGATCACATTGCACTGAGAACCTGCCTATGTGGGAGACTAGGAGCCTTTCATGACCCACAGGCCCGGGGGATGCTCGTCTGGGGCTAATACAAGCTGGACTGGAATAAAGACCCATCTTGGCTAAGTGCGGGCTTGCAGCGGGGGATGTACTGCTGGGAGACAGCAGGGGAGGTGGGGCCCTGGCTCCTGCGCTTTCCCTCCTACTGTTCGTGTCTTTATTTGTGACTGACCGCATTAGGCCTCAAGGATCACGATGCAAGTGGGCTGGGGCGTGGTAGAGCATGATCTTGCTTGTCTCTGATGTGTTATTGAAGTGGCCCTCTAAGGAATGCTGGACAGGCCCGACCCTCGGACATAGGCTTTGCCTTTCCTTCGGCTTGCCATCCTATAGTTGCAAGGCACACTGCCCACTGTGGTAAGCACTATACTCTGAACCAATTTACAAACATTTCTATGATGCTGTACATTTTTAGAAAGTGATGCTCTTTTAAGGAAACAGTAGAGTTTATTTTTGATACATGATTTTGGTGTTTGCATGTGACCCACAAAGTACTTAATGGCCTCTTTACCAGGTTCTGGTTAATTCTTATGGATCCGGTAGCAACAGGCCCATCAGAATTATGAGATCTTCAGGAACACCGAATGCAGACAAAATGTCCAGGTGACAGTCTGGCAAAATGAGGAATTATTGGGGAATCTGATAGGAATTGCCAATTTCCCCTAGTAATTACTAATTTCTCAGGTGAATCTCGGGGTTTCACCTGTAATCAAAGGTAACTCAAAAGCCACCCCATCCCAGAATTGTACTAGTAGTGGTATTGGTAACTCCGACAGGCAGACTTAACGAGTACACATCCCAGGACCTTATTAATGAGGCTATAGTGGATTTTTACTTTTCATGAGAATTTGTTCAATATTTTCAACTTGTCGGCCTTGCCTGTCAATGGCTGCATTTCAGGTATGCTTCATTTGCTTGGTATGTTTTTATTCAGCAGGCTAATAATAAACCTATTGACTTTGCCAATGCTGGATTTGTATAGGTTGCATCTGTACAATTAGGAAAATGTTTGACAGGTGGCACCTGACTGTTAATGCTACAGAGATATGGCATTGTGTCCAGATGTTAGGGAAACACTGACCTGCCTTATGTGCATTTCAAGCCACCACAAACGAATGCTGTGGCGATATAAAAATTTGCTATTGTGTTCTGTCACCCCCGAACCTCATTTGATGACAAAAAATTTAAAAAAAAAATATTTGAAAGTTCGAGTGACCACAGCGCCGATCTTGGATGGGGAACATCAATGAAAGTCAGTTCTTGTGTGTTTTACCTTAGAGCCTCCCATTGTATACATTCCTTAAACAAGCTGGAAACTCTGCACCCATTTTAACTCGGAAAGAAGGAAATCTGTGCACATCGTGGCTTCTGCTGCTCTGAAGCAGAAGTCATTTGCTCACAAAACTCAGGGTTCAGTCATGGCTGTTTCCATGCATGGAGGCAGGAATCGTGGATTTTTAGACCCAGAATTTTTTTTTTGACTGCTTAAAATCCCGAGGCATGACAGATTAAGCCATCAGAACGTTAGGTGTAGCTGGACAAGAAGGATACTCAGGATACAGAGATGGTTCATGGTTATTGAGCATGTGGTAGGCCTTTCCAGACAGATTCTCAGCATACTGAAAGTGCCACAAAAGGCTGTAGTAGTATGGAAAATGAGTGTAAAAAAAGAGTCTTATTTGATATGACTTTAGAGGGGCAGAGTAGCATCACCTAAAATGTTTTCCCTGCATGTGTAACAAAGGCAGGGCCAACAGCTAGATTTTCCTCCATCGGAAAGTCCGCCTGTCTGTTATTTTGTTTTGTTCTGTTATTTGCTTTTAGAGTGTGCAAATACCCAAGATGTCCTGGTGCTAGCCCAATTATCCAATCGTGTCGAAAAAAGTGTGTTTCTTAAGATTTTCCCTGAAGATCGTGTAATTGCTGAACAATGTAAGGCCAGGGGGGAGTCCCTTCTTCGCATGGGGGGTCAAATAAGAAACTAACCAACCACCGGATCCAATTTTCCTGATTTTAAGAGGGGACAGTAAACACCCCTCTAAATATTTAAGGTTTCTTACAGGAACATATCTGAAAACCAAATCATTGATAAATAGTGGCACAGGGCCATAAGTTATTTCATGAAATATGCATAATGTCTTGAAAATAATTCTGTTATTGATGGGCAGGCAATGCAGCTGCATCAGAGGGTGACTCACAGAAACATACCGAGACAGGTTAATCATACATCTCACGGCCAAGATTAACTTCCATCAAGCTGCATTGGCTGACCTTCAAAAAGAGTAATATTTTCAAAAAGTTATGCATAGGTCATGAAATACTTTTCCGCCATCAGAAAGTCTTACTCTCTGTGAGCGGTTTTATGCCAGGAAATGTATGATCTTCAATGCCAGTGTGTATGTCCTGGATGTTTTCAAACCGCATAAAATTAGTTACTTTTTGATTTTTTTTTTTTTTTTTTCGGCTCGAATTTTTAAATTGAAGGTTTATTCATATGTTTTATTTGAATGGAGTGGCACAATACAAAGCGGCTAATTCCCCCTCCTCCCCCTTCCCCCAAATAAACGGTCTGAATGCCAGCACTTGGCACTCAATTAGGTCACTTAACATATCTGTTTTATTTATGTATTAAAGTTATTGGTGTAGGACAGATCTTGCCACAAAGAGCTTCATATGTGACACGGAAATATCACGTACTAGAGTCACAACTGGCTGATTAATAGGAGAGACAAGGTGTAGCAGAATTAAGGTCTGGTTTAAACTTTGACAACTTTTCACTGGCAGAATGGACCCATGCTTAATTTGTACACCCCTCTTTCCATTGCGCCGCTTCAAGAGGTGCAGAGGTCCGCCTTACTCTCCTGGTTTTGTAAAAAAGTTGAAAATTGGCACTAAGCCAAGCAACCTGTCTCACTGCAAATCAGTGCAGCATATGAATTGACCTTCGCTAGACAATATGCTTGGCTATAAAATAAATGGTAATTCTGAGTAAATGCTTCTAAAACTAATTCATACATGACAAAATACCATGTATTTTTCTTAAGGATCTTCTCTTGAGCATATTTGATTTTAGGCCTTTTGCAAGTGATCATGAATTTTGTTCTTCAGGCAGTACCCTTTACATTTTCATTAGTTAATTAAAACCTTTTCTACGTTAAAAAAATTTTTTTTTACATTAAGACGACTCTTAACTCGTAAGAGAATCTTTAAAATGATATATTCCTTTTATATGCCAGTTACACAACGTTTAACTTAGTGTGCAAGGCACCCGTGGGACATTTCTTGTTTACATTTGAAACTTCGGTTTATATTTGATGTTGAGAATTTCCAGTATTAACATTATCAGTGTTGTATGATTTGTATCAGTGATTTTTTTGTTTTTGCTTTAGTGCTCCACTGTCTGATGGCTGAAGGAAATGGTGTGCTGGGAAGTGAGGCCTTAGAAGAAACAGAGTCAGAAACTGAAGGGGTTTCAAAACACCAAACTTATGTCTGCTCATTGACTCCAGAACTTGTTGCAAAGGCACGCGAAGAACTGCAAGAAAAACCAGAATGGAGGTTACGTGATGCCCAGGCCCTCAGGGACATGATTCGGAAAGATTATCCAAATCTCCCAACACGTGTGGATGATGCTTTTCTTTTGAGATTTCTTCGAGCCAGGAAGTTTGACTATGATAAGGCCCTGCAGCTTCTAGTAAACTATTACGGGTGTCGAAGGAGCTGGCCTGAAGTTTTCAACAATTTGAAACCATCTGCAATCCAAGCTGTTCTAGACTCTGGATTTGTAACCGTTCTGCCTCAATCGGACACCAAGGGACAGCAGGTTGTCTGCATCCGTCCAGGTAAACGTAGCCCTTTGAAAAGGAGTAGGGGTGGATTATGAAATGCATTTGTTGATTCCTACATAAATGTTTGTTCCTGTTTGCCAGTCCCATATTTTACAAGACGTGGAGTGCACAGCCCTCAGATATAGGCTACATATAAACTGTTTTGGTGGTGTATTGACTTCAAAGTCCCAAGAAGTCATGCTTATTACCTCAATAATCCACAAAGCTGATGAGATATAGAAGCTAATTCAACAAAAGGAGGTGCACCAAACAAAGTAAATTTCAGTCCATTAGTGTTTTCTTCGTTTTCATCCTTTATTTAAATATCCACGTGTGATCATAAAAGCAGCCAACTCGTTTCGTTCTTATAAGGCACAAGCCTATTAGAGTTTCTTCAGGGCTCAAAAGGCAGAATATAAAACTCACACCAGTCGAAATCAATACCCCTGTAGTCAGCAGCTAACTGTAATAATCACTTCATAATATAACCAAAATTCAAAGGGTCAAGTCCTCCCACCTCATGGCAAAGGCGAGTGGCTAAAACATCATGAATAAGTAGAATTGAGCATATACTCCTGGTAATCACAAAAAACTCCAAATAGCAGAATGGTCCGCCGTGATACGCGGTCTCCAACCTTCCGTTCGTTCTGTGTGGAGAGATTCCCTAGATATAGAAGCTGTCAGCTAAATCTGATCTTCCTCCTTACACCTTAAAGCATGGGTCAATTTATCCATTAAAATATTCTCTTGTCTCTAAAATGTTTTGTTGAATCATTTGCCATTCTTGGTAGACCAGTTGTCAGTGGCTTATCATGTGACCCAAAATGATGGCAATGTTTACCACTTAATGTTGGGCAATACGTTTGGTACCTGTGCTCTACTCCGTGACAGTACCTCCATTAATCACTATTTTCATGCTCCCTAGTATCTCGATAATGCTATAATAGCACAGTGTCAATGTTTCTTTTAAGTATGTAACGGTCTCATGAATGTTATACATTGCACGGTTGTCTAATAAATCAACTTCCTGCTAAAATTCTACTGCTTAAACAAAAGATTATTAATCATATCCCTCTTGAATTAGTCATTTTAGCCAACAAAGCTCATAGACACACTTTATATTTGTTTGACTTAATCTATGATCATTCCAACCAACCACTAGGGAGAAGCCTTGTAGTCCTATCTTGCTGAGAGGAAATCCTGAGGGTTTGTCCTTTTAGGTCCGCATCCTCTTTATGGGAATTGCATTTGCTTTAAACAATTGCAGCTGTTCTGTGGACAATCTTTTACTCCAAAAATAATCATACAGTCTTATCTTGTAGACTAAGCAATTTACCATTTCTTTTATTTCAACAATTTTTTATTGTGAAAAGGAAGGCGAAAAAAGAGTATAGGTTGTACAGCAGGTGTAGTGAGTATGGTTTTATATAGCATCTTTAGTACATAGTAGCCATTGAACAGCAATATGAGATATCAAACGCCATGTCAAATCAAGCTGTCCTGTCCAAGAAATAACATTCTGTGTCACTGTCTAATTAATTTCTCGTAGTGCAGTAGCAATCGTTGCTCCAGGTTTTAATATGATCACTTCTGGCATATCTCAAATATGTTTATACTTATTTATGTGCATCTCTAGCAGTGCAGGTTGGAGCTAAATGTAAATAATAATAATGTGCTTGATTTTCAGTAGCCGGTGATTCTTCGGAACCATGCTTTACAGAACTTTTTAGGTCTCGCCTACGCAGCGCGCATGCGCTGCATAGGCAAAAAGACCTTTTACCCTTGCGGGAGCGAGCAGCGGCGCCATATGTTAGAAATTATCGCGCCTTGCTGCTCGCTCCCGCAAGGGAATCGCGCAGGCCCCCTCCCCCTGCTGCCGCGCGCGCTTGTTTTTCTTTTGTTCTCTTTTTCATATACAAATTAGGCACTGCTCCTGCCCACTGGCGCTTGCATCCACAGCTGCTTCTCTGGGGCTCTTCCAGGCTTACCACACCTTATCGAAAACACTGTTTTAATAGTGTCCTCTTGAGTCTCACTCATTTCGTGCACTTGTGGACTCTTCGGCTGAAAATGGTGTGTTCTTGTACTGTGTCTCTTTCCTGCTTTCGTCATTGTGTGCCTGCTTGGGTTTTTAGCATGTCCACAAAAGGCCCGTGGCTTGGCACCGCGCTGACGAGCTGCGTTCAGCCAGGATATACACTGGAGGTCTATAAGGTGGCTCAGTTCATTCCTAAGAAGCCGGGATCCCGACAGGAGGAGGAAATTAAGGTTAATGTGGAATGATTTGCTCTAATTTTTTGTCCTTATTTATCATCGCGTCTAGGGTTCGCCAAGGACACACTCATGGGGAAATTGCACATCTGAACAGAGGAAAGCCTTGTTTTACACACAGTAATGCCGTTCTTCTGCCTTTTGTAATTCCCCCAAAGACAAGTCGCTAAAGAAAAAGCACATTAAATCTAGAAAAAGGGAGTGGTATGAATTTGAGCGGTGGACAGGGGCAGAGTAGGTGGGGTTGGCAAGAATAATCCAGGATCCGGGAGATTGTTTTTAAGGGGTTAATCCGCATGGGCACAAATCCATTTACAAGCGTCAGGTCACTGATTCGTAGCGTCAGAGGGGCACCAGATCTTGTGTGACACCATCAACCAAGTCATGACTTTCTGGCCAGCATTATTTTCATTCTTGGGCAGGCACTACACTTCACTGCACTACAGATTCCAGAATGTAGAGTACTGCCGGCTGAAAAACCAGGACCGGCTGAAGGTGGCACATGGGACATGCAGTCACTTACCAGCAGTGCAGCCTTGTGTACTCAGCCTATCATCTTTCCGAGGTCGATGGCATGCCTACAGTTTGGGGTCTCAGCAACACCTATTTACTGCACTACAAAAAGTCGATTGACCACAGCCAGCGCTTTCTAGAAAGCTTCTTGTTAGTGTCACTTGCAGTCTACGGTCCGAAGAAGCCAGAATCTTGCAAAAGGCTTGAGCTGTGGTGCTGCTTGTAAATACACAGGAAGAAAAGTAAACTGTTAATAACAAGGTTCGATTAACATGATGTGAGGTCTGTGCTTGTGTGATTGCTTTGTTGAGAAACGTTGGCATTCTTTAGACTTAAGGCAGCATCGTGACGTGGACAGCCACATGAATAGGGTGACCACCTCACTCCATGTCATTACGGGTACAGTTTCCGGTCCTGGGCTTTAGTGTGTCAGCCTATTGCATTCTGGGTGCTGTAGTCTTGGTTTGCCTCCATCAACCGAACTAGACTGACGCAGCCGATAGCTGTGATTTGTAGGTGAAACGTACAGGACTGGAAGCCGTGTTCATGATGACATGGAGTCATGTGGTCACCCTACGCATGAAAGGAATTTTTATATATTTGGTCAAAGATTAGCTCTTTAGTTTGAGGCTGAGAGAGAGTGCGCCTGCCTGCGTGTTAGTGCAAGCTATGGAAGAACCCTCGCAGACGGAGATGTGGAAAAGTGATAAGTAGAAGGAGGTGCTAACTTTATTGATGCTTGACCATACTGTGTGATTGTGGACAAATTAGTAATTTATTTGTTTATCTGGCCATTTTCGGGGCACTTAAAAATGGGCCAATCACCAGTTTGAAGTGCAGTAAAACCCTGGATATTTGCAGTTATTTGTCAAACAGGTTTGACGCAGAAGCGACCGTTCCAGCTATTCCTTCAAGAAGCAGGAACAGTCACAGGGCCAGGTTCATAATTTGTCTCCCACAAGCCCCCTGGCACCGCCCGTGAGGCACCAGGAACCTGCAATTATTCTGTGCCTGCCCTCCACCCATATCTCTCCTTCCCACTGCCTCAGCACCTGTGCCAGTCCAGGGTGCCAGCTGGCCACCCGACAGCCCTGCCTTTGCCCCTGCCAACATTGTGCCATCCGAATAGGAAACATCCCTCCCCCACACACTTCATAGAGCTAAAATGGTTTCCCAACCCCTCTCCATCTATTTTACAACAAGCATTGGCAAAGCCAATACGCCACGCCTTTGAGTGCAAGTGACGGCGCTTCTTTGCATTGGCGCTTTCTCCAGACAGCTAAAGCTGACTGTAGGCCAGCATTAACAAGCATTTGGCATAGCCAATAGGTCTCGCCTTTGGGCCCTTATAAGTGTTTAGCCATGCAACAGTTAATGTTGTTGCAGTAAGGATATTGTGCTGCATAACTAAATACTTATAAGGTCCCAAAGGCGAGACCTATTGGCTATGCCAATGCTTGTTTTCATTGTTCCCACCAACACTATCCACAAGTCCCTCTTAACCTTTATCTATATGTATTGGATGTCCAGAGCACCACCGATTAGATTGTCAATTAGACAGGCCCATAATTGTAAGACAGACAAAAGATCAACGATTCCATTCGTTTTTATTCCATTTCTTTATACAATTCAGTTTGAACAACAGCCGACACGTGTTTCGTCGTATTCGACTTTTTCAAGGCTGTAGAATTAACAAAACATGGATTTTCTTAGAAGTACATTTCACCAAATAAGTTGATAGAATGCTAGTATACTCAGAACAATTCGGAGAAAACGATTATTTAAAACACATAGTAATCTTTAGATGAATCGTCCAAAAGAACATCAAATATCACAGGGCAAGCCTGACATGAATTAAATACAACTGATAAAAAGTGCATAGACAATATCCCAAGCTTGAAAATATAATTCAAAAACACCTAAAAATTCCAATAAAAAACTAATTAGTATGTGAACAAGGTGAAGATAAAGAAAAAATGTGAAGAAAAACTTGTGGACAAACTTGAAAGAAAAGTTCCACCGAAAGGTGATGTAGACCCCAACCAAACCGAGAAAAAAAGGCACAAAAAGACCTCCGTGATTAAACAATCCTTAGCCCAAAAACAGGGTGAAAAGAGTTAGGGGAAAATGTTCTTGATAAAGCTACCTCCAACAAGTAGCCAACACAGATGGTTAAATCCGTGGAAATGAGAAATTAAAATCCCAGTCCTCGGAGCCCCGAGGACCACAAATAAGAACAATCAGTGAATATATTACTTCTCACACGAAACGTCACAGTTCATATCCACGCAGTGGTATGCAATGAGAATCATGTAGCTGTAAGGAAAAGAAAGAGAATGAGAAAGGGAGATGGTCAGGTCCAAAAATAAGGTGAGATTGTATCACCATGACCAGTAAAAACAATCCTCAATAAATGCAGTCTACAGTTTATTGAAAAGGCACCTACAGCACCTACAAGCGTATACACAGTTGTTGATAAAAGGTTAATTTACAAATGCAGAGCATAAACCCACAAAATCATTCAATGAATTAGTAAACAGCATAAGTCTAGGGCAAGTTGAAACAAGAACCATGTGACACGTGAAATTTACACCCCTCGTTTCCAATTCATACGTGGCATGAAGAAACGGACAAACAGTCTAAAGTCAAGTTACGAAAGTGCGAATTCATATTAGGTAATGGAACACCACACCGGAAGCCGTTAGGCATTTAAACGGAGAGGCGGTGAAATAAGGCCATGGTCTCATACAGTTAACGTGTCCCGCAAACCCCACCATGTATTCAACCAAGCAATAACCGTACCTTGTCACACAAAGAGAAGTCAATAACAAAAATATATATGTGCGTCCGTTCCAGCAAGAGCCCTAATAAGCTCGTGTCTTCGTATTGGTGGACAATCTAAACAAAAAAAGGGGTATCGTAAATGTGCAGAAAAACAAAAGGACATGACGAGTTTCGTCGTCATGTGTCTCAAAGAGAGCCATGTCTGTTCCAAAAAAGCGAGAACTCCCCAAAGCAGAGACAACTCACCGGCCGGCCATATCTAAGTCCGCTTGTACGTGTTCTAGGGGCCACTCAGTGTGGCTCCTAATAAGCAAAGCTTAAAGTTATGCACGGGGCCATGAACATAGAAAAGGATGTCACATGATCAAAAGTGCTCCATCGGCAAGGAAAAGACGAGTGCCATGTTAAAGTGGAGTCTAAGTTCATATACCCAATATTATCTGATCTCTTATTCCCAATATTACGCAGAGTAAGTTTAACCACAATATTTACGTTTATGAATGATCACAAATTAATTTAAAAATAAGTTTAAGAATGAAGTCTGTACCGGTACATGTAGCGAGATACCATAGCTATAATATCACACAAAAAACGCGAGACAGTCCTAGAAAAAACCTTTTTCTATAGTGGGCATCCGATCTCTGTTGTTGCCAGGAACTCACAAGCAAGGCCTAGCCACCAAGAATATAGCAGATGACTATAGCCAGTGAAGTAAAAAGAATTAGAAAGGAAAAATAAATTCAGCATAAAGTATAAAAGTGACATTAGTTCAAGTGAACAGGAATATTGCCACCGCCACCATGTGATCTTCACAAAGAGTTTGAAAAAGGAGGAATTTTTGAAAGAGCCCGGCGACAAAGAGATAAATAAGAAATCCAACATTCTTAATTGGGTACTACAAGCTTGTGGCAATATTCCTGTTCACTTGAACTAATGTCACTTTTATACTTTATGCTGAATTTATTTTTCCTTTCGAATTTTCTTTACTTCACTGGCTATAGTCATCTGCTATATTCTCGTCGATCTTTTGTCTGTCTTACAGTTATGGACCTGTCTAATTGACGGACTATTTACAATCTAATCGGTGGGGCTCTGGACATCCAATACATATTTTTTGTATATCTGGGAATGTCTCTGATTTACTTTACACTATCAGGGGGCATCGTGCTTTTTTGTTCCATTGAGCACACTTTACTGTGGATGTGTTAAGATTGTTTTCCTGAAAATTATTTATGTGGTAGCAACTTTATAGGCCACGGTTACCCTCATATTTGTTTAGTAACCTGTATCTATGTTTACATTGATTTACTACCAATAAGTTCTTACACCCTAGGTATTGCAGTTCCACTGATTTGTCTGCAAATATCAATGTTCTCCAAACTCATATAGTCCTGAGGATGACCTTCTAAATAGTGCTACCCGGTAAAAACACCATCAACACCCATACGCTGAGATCTGGGGATGCTAACATAATATTATTTACTGTACTGATCATTCAGAAATTTCAGTGGCCTGTTTTTGCTGCTGGTCCTTGATTGATTGTTTTTGTTGTATATAAACACTTTTTCATATTTCAGTGTGTGATTGCTTACCCGCTCTTTGTTAGTCAGTGATACATAAGATGTGCAAAAATGTATTACTGTTAAGAATAAAATTATTCCAGCTACACACTAGGGGCAACTTGCCAGGTTGTTTTACAATGAGGTGATATTTTGGTAATCTTTTTCCCTCACAATGAAGAAACTTACTAATATGAGTCTGTGAGTCCACCTTGAACCATTTTCGTTTATACACATGCTGCCTATCGCAGCAGCAATATAACTCAAGGCCATTAGTCACCAGAAGTCTGCAGAAAAGGACAGTAAAAGCCTTAATTTAAATCAAAGTGAAAACCATTCATTATATTCATTCAAGCACTTCTCCACTGGACCACTGCGTTTGAGTGCTTGTGGAATTTTTCCAAGTCAACTAATTGTGTATTTTTGGCAATACAATAGATTTTAGATTGGCGTAGGAATGTTCTCTTTCTTGTGTTTTTCCAACAAACGATATTTAGTTGGCAGTGACATTTTAAACAGTGTATTATGTTTTTAGATTTACAGTTAGTATGTTGGCATGATAATATCCATTCTCTGTGATGGTTTTGAATATTTTCGAATTTACCATATTTGTGCACTTCATGCTTGAAGTGACCTCAACGCTTATAAACCTCAATTAAAGTCTCAGTATAATGTACTTAATATAGTTACTTTATAATCTACCTTGTGGAAATGCACAAAACGTGTGTGGGCATCTTTAGCTTTCTTGACTGCACCTGGAGGTTTCTCTATTGGATAAGACTGCTGAGTGGCTTTGCAGATGCCAATTTGATTCTTTATTTGGTTGCTCAATGTGTCCAAGGTTCTGACACAAACTAACTTGAGGTCTGTCTTTTTGGTTGTCAGATAGCCTCTTTAAGGATCATAGCAAGCATATCTGCTTCCCAGAATTAATCATTCTTGTTAGTACAATTTCTCTTCAATCTGAGGAATTACACAAAAAGTAAATAATCCCTCAGATTGTGGGATGGTGGTTGAAGCACTGCAAGACAATATTGTGCCCCCCACCCTCCCCCCGGGCTTTTGGTTCACAAAAGTGTACACACTGTTATCATTGTACATTATTTGTAGGCCCAAGAAACTAATAGTTTTTGTTCTATCGTAAATATGATGTGTCAGCCTTTTTGATTGAGCCGTTTAAAACACCCATCCAAATATTATCCTCTGGCCCTTTAAAAATTGCCCACCTGGTTGCCCCAGTTTCACTGTTCTCTGGCTGACCAGCCCGTACTTTCCCGCACCTGCTGCCGCCAAGACAGGATTCTAACCTCCTTGTCAGGCAGTGTAATCACTCCCAGGAGTCCGGAACAAAGGGCTGAGCCAGGAAGGAGGTCACACCTCCCCCCCTCAGGCAGGCTAGTGAAGTGGCACATCAGAGCTGTGAGCTTAAAAGGCTGCACTTCCTCGTATATGCATTTGGGCTGTCCTCTGAGGAGGGCAGAGCCCTCCCCTTGCCCCAGGTGTGCTTGCACCCGGGTAAGGTGGGAAATTAGGTATGCAGGAGGTGTACACCTCCCAGAAGGCTGGCCACACCTCTAGGGTGAGCAGCCTGATCTGTACTCCTAAAATAGAATTCTGTCATCTTTAGGAGGGCAGAAACTGTGGGTTCTGGGTAGAAAAGGTGTCCTTTCTCTTCCGTGCCAAAGTGGCAGAATCAACAATACATTCAAATGGCACTTTGTGGTTCTGGTGTCCTGTTTAATACCACTTTTATCACTTCTGTATCCCGCCTTGGAGAATATTGTTCTTGTGCCTCTCCGTATCAACTGTCATCAGAATATTTGTGACTGGACTCCAAGGCGCTTTTCAGCAATAGATGTAAAACCATACTGTCTCTGATTTTAATCTTTGGCATAAATAATGAAATTAATGCATCAGCATATTGGGGAAATGGTTCAACAAATGATTATCACACAAATGCAATCAGGGGTGCAGGCAGGTTACATGCATTTGCATGAATTTTTGGTAATGTGTATATAATTTAGATTCTCAACTCTGGCTGTTCTATGAGCAAATACGGTTTAGGGAGTGGCTCCTTTTTAAAATGTGTTAATTTACAGATTATTAGAAGAGATTACATCATGCACTGGGAGAGCAGGATCACACTGTAAAATGTTTTTGATTTTGTAGAAAACCTAATTTAATGATTTTGTGGAAATGGTTTATTTAACCTTAAGCCTTTGTATTTTAAAATCCAGGTAAATGGGTGCCAAGTACCTATCCAATAACAGAGAATATCCGTGCCATATACCTGACTCTGGAGAAACTCATTCAATCTGAGGAGACACAAGTGAATGGAATTGTGATCCTTGCTGATTACAGCGGAGTTGGTTTATCCCACGCATCTCATTTTGGCCCTTTCCTCGCCAAAAAAACTATTGGAATTCTTCAGGTAAGGCATAAAGGCAAGGAAAATGTTCCTGCAGCTTCCTGTGTAGTACAGTCCATTGTTTCTATTCGAGAGAACGAGTGAGGGAATACAGATTGCCAGACAGCACATTTCTTTTTTTCTTTAAACAATAATTTCCATATATCCAGTTATACCCTAGCAAGAAAAGAGGATATCTGCAAATCCAGTGAGGTCCTGTTAGTTAGAGAAAAAAGGTCGTTCTAAGTCGAAGAAGCTCTCTGTGATGAGCACTGTATCCGTCTTTTGATGACGTAGTTAAATAAACCCGTGTGATAAACAGCTTGAAATTGTTTTCTGTCTCTGCATTCTCGCCACCACTTTTTGGAAGGTGAGGATACCTCCATACAGTCTATAGAATAGATATATGCTGCAATTCAAGACAGTTAACTGCCTGACATCATCTTTGTGCAGCTTCTTTTCTTGTGATCATCTAGCTTCCCCAGGCGCTGCGAGAGGCATAATAACAGTAGAAAGGAGGGACCCCTAATAGAAAATAAAGGTGGGTAACATAGGGGATCAGTTAAACAGTACAAAAACAGAAAAGTACCCACCCTTTTGAAAATAATAAAGGCCCACGAGGGAGTCCTATGATGATAATACAAAGCAATCTCATGCATGCAAGGAGAAAACAACAATAAAAACAATAAATCGTTTTGTCTTTTTTATTAACAAAATATCAAAAGGTTCTCACAACATAAGTCTTATATTACAAAAAATTGATGCAAATGGATTAAATATACTAAAGAAAACACAATAGGTGCACTGCCCCACAAACACTCATCATTCATGCATACCCACTCATATCATTCATATGAGCTCAAGACATCCAACAGACATACTCAAAAATCATCCAACATTAACAAAAAAATCTCCCACATTAAAAAGAAAGCCCACAGAATAAATAAATATTCTATATACAGATCCAAAATTGAAGAATAAGAGATGGATTAAGGTATTGAAAGGACAAGCGCCAACGCGCGTTTCGGTGGAAACCCTATTCACGGGCCACACCTTCCTCAGGTGCGAGAGGCATAAAGCACATACAATTTCACAGGACACAAATAACACAGAGTAAAAAATTAGCTAGCATTCGCGCCAAGAATTTTCAATTCTATTAAGGACACGGAGGCGAGGATTATGCTTCTCTTTCTATTTTATTGCCACTCACAGCAGCTAATCAAAACGTTTTTGTATGCCAATAAAACTACATATCCCATGATGCTTGGGTATACATCACTTCCTGTATGACCCTATAAGAGCCACCATGTCCATTATCTGAGCCTCTTTCTTTGCTCGAACATTTTAGTCCAATAACTAATTCAAGTCCAAATGAACAAACATCCTCCAACATGGAAGAAACCAGAACCAAACTGGAACGTAAACGCCTTCTTGACCATAAGTACTGTCACTCCATCTTCTTGTCAGGACCTGGAAGGAAGGAGATACAAGAAACCCCATAACTTCTGCTTGAACAGAATATCAAGAATATACAGGTGGGTAAACATTACAAACATTGTAATATAACCGGGTGGGATAATCCTCGCCTCCGTGTCCTTAATAGAATTGAAAATTCTTGGCGCGAATGCTAGCTAATTTTTTATTCTATTACAGGACCGGAGGCTTCGGATTATGCTAGTTTAACGCTTATCAAATACAACTGAAGCTATCACCCACCGGTTTATAATAAAACTGTTTAAATGTAGACTCAGAAGAGCAGTCAGCAGATCGCATGATATCTTGAATAGTAGAACCCAACATGAAAGCCTTAGAGGCTATGACACCACGCACAGAATGCGTCCCATACACCTGGATATCAATACCCGCTTCTTGCATCCCTGATTTAGCCATCAGGCTATAGTAGCTACAGACACAGGGTTATATGGATTCTGAAGTGCAATTAACAATTGTGCCACACCATCAGAACGTGTGGACCTTGTACATTCCTTATAGGCCTCAGACATTGAACTACACATAGCTTTGTATTACCAGGAAAAGCATGATAATCAACACTTCTCAACAAAGTTTCAGTCCTGGTTGTGATGTTAAAGGAAAAACTCCTTCCGGAGTAAATACTTTACCTGTAAAATCCAGGGCTTGCACACCGGAATAACGCCGACAGGCCAATAAGCGTAATAACATAGCTAGTTTGAATGACAATTGTTTCCTAATGAACATATCATTATGTGGCCATTTGTCAAATAAGGAAAGGACTAGATACACATCCCAAAAGGAGGAATACTTTGGTTTAGGAGGATTTGCTACCCAAATACCTTTTAATAACCTACAGATTACCGGATGCCTACCAACAGGTTTGCCCTCTATCTGAGAATGATTCGCCGAAATGACAAAGCACAAGATGTTAACCGAACGGTACGCCAGAACCTTCTGACGCCTTTTTCAGATAAAAAATTCACCACATGGGGTAGGTCAGCCCCCACGGGATCCACGTGTTGCTCCATGCACCGAAGACTCCAGCCTATCCAGTCGGAAGAATAAGGTTTCCTGGTGGAAGGAGCCCAGGCCTGGTTGATGAAGGCTATCGCCTCCTCCGAAAATCCTGGCATTTTCCATCTGTGCTGGGAAGCCTCCAGGCCATCAGGGACAACTGTCCCGATAACACCATCGGGTGCATTTCTCCATGAGAGCCCCGGAGCGTCGTCGAGGACCAAGGGGTCATTCTGGGGAAGTCGCAGCTCATCTCCAACAATATTAGGAACCTCTTCCGCCAGGTGACGAGATACTTATGTTGTTACCCTGGGAATCAATATGAAGGGAGAAAGGTCATAATTCAGGCCCGTGGACCAATTCCTGAGAAAAAACATCCGTTGCGATTGCGACGGATCCGTCCTCCAGCTGAAGAACTTTTGTAATTGTCGCTTCAGACTGGACAAAAAAAAGGTCGATCTCGCAACTGCCCCATATCGCCTGCAACCAACTGACTATCTGGGGCTGGAGTTACCAGTCCTTGAGGTACCGGGAGTTCCAGTCCGCTACTATATGTGACTGCCCCGGAATATATCCGGCTATGACCGATATCCGACGACTCAGGCAGTAGTGCCAGAAGTCCTTCGCTATCTCGTCCGGCATTGAGGACTTGTGCAGATGTACCCTACTGCTGAGATATTGTCCATCCAAAAGAGGATGCTGCACGAGAGTTGTTTAGCTGACAGTGTCTGGATCGCCAACGATCCCGCTAATAGTTCTAGACAATTGATGCGGAGATCAAGCTCGCGCAGGGACCATTGTCCTCCTGTAGAGATATCTCCGCAACGTCTTGGAAGAGCAGAACTAAGTTCGTGTAAGGGAGGCCCTTCTGAAGATGATGCATCTTTAATCTCTGAAGGGCTCGATAATGAAGGGTTCCTGGAGAAATTGCTTGTATGGAAGATGCCAGAAGACCAATGACCCTGGCAATCAGTTGCAAAGAGATGGACAACAGAGTGGACAACTCCTTCTTGATGTTTCTCAATTCGAAGCGGTGAAGAATTTATGACGAAGCCCAGAGAAAACCCATCATCTGAGAATGAGCTAGCGCTAATTTGGGTTCGTTGATCACAAACCCCAAGTTTTACAGAGTAGTTATGGTTGTGTGTAAGTGCTGAGCAACTTGTGCTGGAGACTGCGCCATGATGAGTATATCATCCAGATAAAGTATCATACGAACACCCCATTCTCGTAAATGCGCTATCACCGGTTACATGACCTGGGTGAAGCACCATGGCGTTGAGAAAAAACCGAAAGGAAGGGTCAGGTATTCGAACCACCGGTTCCGCCATGGAAACTGCGGGAGACGGTGATGAGTAGGAAAAATTAGGAATTGACAAATATGCGTCATTCAGGTCCAACCGGACCATCCAGTCCCCTGCAACAGGAGATTTGTTAAAGATGGATGCCTTCCATCGTAAAGTGTTTATATGTCAGGAATTGGTTGAACTTTTTCAATTAATACTATGAAAGCGCACACTGCTGGGGAAAAAGAACGCCGTCTAGGTGAGTGTCTCAATAAGGAGTTTGATAGAATTCAAGGTGAAAAACCCCCGAATCGTCTGTAGGAGCCAGGCACTTTGTGATATTAGAGACCAACTGTGATTGAAAAAACTGGTTGTGAATGTGCCCACAAACTTGGAGACATCTTAGACAACGCATTCTCCGAAGAGGTTGTCATCTGCTTAAGGGAGGCCCAGTTCCGCTGATGCTAATTCTGTGAGGATGAAATCTATCCTCATGAGGAGCGATTAGCGCCGCTCCGTAGATAGAGTGCATTAACTTTCCCTAACCAGCATATGACGCGCTGGGGCCACCCTGAGAGTACGTCGGGGTCCACTGAAGTGCCGGAGCCCTGCGCCTCTAAAGCCATTTCTAAACTTTGGCCAGGGGACCTGCCACGTCCAGGAGTTTGTCCTGGGAGCCTTGGCGTCGATATCCTGGGTGTCCGGATATGGGGTCTGGGGCACTCTGAGCGTAGTCTGTTAAGCCCCGTTAATACCAGCTTTGCGTAAGTTGTCGTGCAGATAAGCCGCAACTTTTGAAGCGGTTGCCCAATCCGAAGACCTGGGACAAACTATGTGTTAGAGAGAGGTCATGCTCCTCGTTCGTAGACTTCTTTGACTGTTTCTTAGGGTGACAGTCCCTATGCTATCCGTGTCCGTATTCGTCTTTGCAGGCGTGACGTTTGGCAAATCGCTTGAATTGTTTAGTCATTGGCTTCAACGCAGCAGCCAGTGCTAGCTGCACAGTCCAGGAACTGCCTTGTCAATGGCCTTACTTACAGACTCTTGGACAGAAGCGTCCAGAGCCCCCACAATAATGTCCTCTAAGGAAGGGGTTCCACTTCCTCTTCATATAAGTGATCATCATCCTCATATCTGACCCAATCCCCCTTGATTGGAGAGAATGTATGTGTAAAACTGAGGACAGGGTAGAGGAGTAAGGGGGGAGCCAACCCGCAGCACAAGAACCAAATAAAGTACCTAGCTCCTCAGCAAATGCTGTATAAGGATTCTTGCAGCCCACAGGGAGAGCCAAAAGAATAAGAGATATAAGGAGTTTGTGCACACTCCCAGGCCAGAACACTATTGCAGCCACATCAGGCGTAAGGATCTCGTCGATGAGAAACTCCAGGCTAAATGAGCCTCGGATTACATTAAGGGACGAACACGACATGCGTAGCCCAAAAGCCTACCAAAGAGTAGCCCAATTGGGCTACGCACGTCGAATCGAGTGAAAAGCTCTCAACGAACGCACCGGCTAATTAGGGAGGCCTTTAGCGTTAAATTTCATCAGCTGTTGACACTGCCGGGGGCAGCGAGGTACATAATCTCCCACGGGAATGATTCCCAATGCCTGATCGGGCCACAAGCATGCAATTATTGTAGTTGCTCCCAGCGGGAGTCCGTCAGCGCGCTCAGAGGGTTAATACATTAGCGCGATACACGCGCACCTTGAAAAACATTTACAATGCCCGGGCAGCCAGCATGCAATCGCCTATACACTCCCAGCGGGAGTCCGTCAGCACGCCCGGAGGGCTTTAATGCATTAGCGCGATACACGCGCACAGTGAAAAAACACCATAGAATGCCCGAGCGGGCCGCCAGCATGAGAAACAGCAAATGCGCTCCCAGCGGGAGTCTGTCAGCGCGCCCGAAGGGCTTGAATGCATTAGCGCGATACACGCGCAGTGAAAAAACACTCTATAATGCCCGAGCGGGCCGCCAGCATGCAACAGTATATGCGCTCACAGCGGGAGTTTATCAGCGCGCCCGAGGGCTTAAATCATTCGTGTTAGCGATACACTCGCAAATTAAAACAGCAAAGCGGAGGAATGAAGACCGTTTATTTAATGCACCGTAATGCAGCGCGTGCTGTAATTAATAATAAAACATCACATTTCAATAATATAGGTATAAAAGATCTTGAGCACTCAACTTCCTGCGTGAGCAGCAAAGAAAGATGCTCAGATAATGGACATGGTGGCTCTTATAGGGTCATACAGGAAGTGATGTATACCCAAGCATCATGGGATATGTAGTTTTATTGGCATACAAAAACGTTTTGATTGGCTGCTGTGAGTGGCAATAAAATAGAAAGAGAAGCATAATCCGAAGCCTCTGGTCCAGTAATGGAATTTAAAAACAGAGACACAGTCTTTGTCCCAATGCATTATGGGTTGCTAGTCGAGTCACTCATATTATGCCTTAAGTCGAAACAAAGACTTAGACCATCCTTAGCAGCTGCCTCTAAGCCAGTGCTGAATTCTAATTCAGCATTTCTGGGGGATTAGGCAACTCAATAGTTCTGCCTTATACCTGGAAACCTATTGGAATAGCAAATGCTTGTGGACATTTGGGTGGTCTGCTCTCTAGTGAATGTAGTGATGATGCCCTGATGCTAAACACATGCTAGTGTTTGTGTGCTTCTTTGTGCGTGGCTAGTCTCAGAGCAATCTTTTGTGGTCCTGGCTTCTATTCTTGAGAATGCCGACTCTGGGTATGTTTCTGTGAATACTCTCCCATGTGCCATACAAATGGAGTTCTACATCCGACATTCATGCAGCTCTTTGTTATCTTCACAAAGATGTACTGCTTTTGTGTGCCTGATGTTGCTTCATTGAATTTGCATCGCCTACTGACCCTCTTTAAACACTCACCTAACTGTTATTCACATCAACTTACATACATGTCCAAAACATCAGTTTCAATAGCTGCACCGACATTCAGGGACATCATGCGGGGTCATGATGATGAATCAGATGGACACTTTCCTCCAGGTACCAAAATAATATTTTGTATTTTCCCATTCTATCCACAGTCTGTTATAGGCAGTCGTCTCTGTCTTTGGCAAAGGTGCAAGGTGTGTGCATTGCAAAAAAAAGTGCACAGAACATTTATTTAAATGACTTACAACCTACTCTGCACCACCTGGCTTTGAGAAATTGAAAATCTGAAACCCCACACTGGCTTCTTTCTGTGTATTATCTCGCTCCGTACAAAATGAGAAATAAAATGATTTAATTTTCAGGAAGAGGAGATGAAAGGGTGGGCCTAGCTCCTGAACCAAACATTTACAAACATGATGAATAAATAGCCCCAGAAAATTGCTGATGTTGTGTAGTTTTTTCAAAGCCTTTAACATAACAAAAATTCTGAGAATGGTTGTTTGTTCTTTTGCGACAGGATGGATTTCCCATTAGAATCAAAGCTGTCAATATCATAAATGAACCTATAATATTTAAAGGAATTTTTGCACTCCTCAAACCATTTCTAAAAGAGAAGATTGCAAATCGGGTAAGTCATGTATCTAAATATAGTTCTTTAAACCATTTATTGCTGCTTAAAAGCAATTACATTACAGTACTCCATTCAGCTCTACAACTGTTAAACTATCTACACACGATATTGCTTGTAGTGTGTGTCTGTGTTTGTACAGCTATTGTGTATATTTCAGATTGGTATCACCCCATGCTTCAAGTCCTAGTTGCAGTGCTTACAGCAGGCTTTGTGCCTTATAAGATAGCATGTCTCATATTTCATTAAAAGTGATGGTATTCCTATTTAGTGTACTAATGTCTATGGTACATTTAGATCTCGGCTTCAATTGTGTCTGAGCTCTTTAATGGACATGACATTGGTCTGCTTTGTGGCATAATTTTAGATGGTTTTAGGTTTGTAAGGCATGCATGTGAGTTGACCACGATGTCCATCGACTTGTGGGGGGTCTGGTATTTAGCTAGTGTATGGCAGGTTTTTTTTATGAACAGCATGAGTTGCACTGGATCTACTCTTTAAAGTGTTATTGGAACCGCTCCCAGCAGACTCATTATAGATTGCATCCATTGGTCTGTGGATTAATTTTGACACAATCTACATGACTTCGTTCCAAAGTTCTTAGATTTTTAGTAATTCTCCAGCTACATTGCAGAAGCCACTAAACAGTGAGGAGGTGGACTAGCAGTTTTCCACTTTTCATCAGTTAGTCCTTCGTTTCATGTGGGTTTGGTAGGCGTGGTGCATGAAGATCAAGTTACGTACCTTAGATATCAGTCTTTCGGGTGGAACTCTATCAAAATGCAGATTCCTTATCTTTTGAATATACGCCCAAGGCTCGGACTGCATCCAGAAACTTTAGAACAGTACTCCTGCGTGCCGGTAGGTGGCGTCGTGTGGCTCCACGCCGACGTTTCGCTCCAAAAGTGACGAGTAGAATTGCATATAAGGGCCACCCATGTGCTGGCATCAGTTGATTTCATAGGCTGTCCACATGCTCAAATGCAGAGCTCATCGGCAGATTGGCATGAGCAGTGTGAATATCTCTAAATTGGGACCATTTTAGATGGAAAAGCAGACCATTCCACATAACGGGGAGGTAGGTGAGTGGTGAGGAATCTGCGGTTAGATAGATTATTACCAGAAAGAGAGTTCCTGGAGGTAAGTAACTTGTTCTTCTGATGGATACTTCTAACCACAGATTCCTTGCCTTGTGAATAGATACAATAGCAGTACCTCTCCAGGTAGTGAGGTCTTTGAACTGGGTCAAAACAAAAAGTCCTACAGGACCGAGCCGGCAAAATGCCCCTCTCGACAGACGTGACTGTCAAGGCAGTACGGCTTTGTGAATGTATGTACTGACACCCACATAGGCGCCTGACAAATAACTAGGACAGGCGCTCTGCATGCCAGCAAAGTAGTAGGTGCTTTGGCTCTGGTGAAGGTCGCTTTTCACAAGTACAGAGAACGTTCAATTGGGAGATAGCTGACTTTTGCACTGCCTTGCTTTTGTTTGCCCCGAACAAACCCAAAAAGAACTGATCATCCACACAAAGTTCTTTGGTGCAATCAGTGTAAAAGCTTAGTGTCCTCTTGGGGTCCAAAGGATGAAATCTCTCTTCCTCTTTAGAAGCATGAGGTTGTGCAAAGAATGCCAGAAAGTTGTTAGCCTGCCTGACATTGAAACCGTGTGACCACTTTCAGCAGACTGGAAGCTCTGGTCCAGCTTAACCAGGATGAATATTGTATAAAGTGGGTTGACAGAAAAAGCCTGCAGCTCGCTCAAACACCTGGCCGATATTATGCCAACGTCAGACTTCTTAATGAGCAACTGTGCATCAGCTCAAAAGAGGTGCACATCAAAAAAGTGAGAACTAATTTCAAGTTCCACTTTGGCATCACTAAGGGTTCAGGCAGAAATAAATGTAGAACACTTTTGAAAAGCTGAAAGAGCAGACAAATAGCCTTTAACATTGCCCAAAGCCGGGGGTGTGGCTAAGCGCCAGCAAAGATGGACGTGCGGTAGAAGAGCTCCGTACTTTCTCGCTCTCACCGCAGTAATATCCGCCTAAAAATCCGAATAATTGGAAGAAGGGAACAGTCCAGCACACGACGGAGCCGAGGGAGTCCCCTCGAACTATAACAGCAGTCTCCAGCAGCAAAGTAAAGCTGGCGCCCAACAAGCAACAAAGGCCCGACTGCAGACCGTGGACTCGCGTGCATGACGGAGCCACGTGAGAATTCGAAAACAGCTGCAGCCAGAACCCGGAGGCGATATACAACCCCCCAGATGCTCAGAGAGACACGCCGAGTGGAGAAAACGAGCTGAGGAGCGGTGGTGACGGGCCGCGTCTGCCGCAGTGGAGCTCGTGGAATCGGTGTGTCCCCCCCCCAGCCTGAAGGTAGCGGAGCGCAGCGGCGGAGAGAGGCCTTGTCTCGGCCGGAGCTCCCTGGCAGAAACGGGTGGGGTGGGCGGGTGTGGCCCCCCCATCCTGGCCCCCGGCGGCGTAGCACCCAACAATCCGGTGCCGAAACCACCTCTGCTATTGCCCCCACTAACCATGAGCTGTCGACAGTGCCGATGAGCTCGCAAAAGTGCAAGGGGGTGCACCTCACGCCTGGGTATTTGTGAGTGTCGCCGGTGAAGCACTGGCGCCCCTCCACCCGACATCAGGGGGGCCGATGAACTGTTCAGCAGTGTCTCGGGGAGGGGCCGACATCGGACCTAAATGAAATAAAACAGCGCAGGGACCCACGGAAACAACTCGGGGGAGCGCTCCTCAAAGAGTGCGTTACGATTGAGTCCGGGACACTGATTGAGGGCCAGATTGAGGTGATCGCGAGCCTGGAGCAGTGGCGACCTGGACTGATAGTTGCATCTCCTTACTGTCGACGCCCATACAGTGAGTAACGCACAGAGGCCCCAAAATAGGAGCTACACGACAAGAGAGGCCATCCCAACAGGCCTACAAACTTAACTCGTTCCCTGGGGGCGAATCCCGACAGGCCGCGTGGTGCGCAGGTCAGTGCACTACGGCTAGGCGGCGGGTAGTACCCTCTGGCGTTGATAAATTACTTCGTGGTGGGGTTTCGCTGGCGATCCCTTCCCCCCACACTGGTGGTTCGATAAAGTAATGTCTGGGAACAGGGGGGCAAGGTCCACGCACTAAACCAAAATGGATAAATATGCCTCCTCAAAAGCTGCAGAAACGGAGGGCGCAGAAAAGATCGAGCCGAGGAACACACCTAGACAGGGAACAGACGATCCCTCCCTTAAAGACATCATGAATGCCATCACCGGTGTACGAGCGTCACTAGAGAGCAGGATGGACTCCATAACGACCGAAGTGACGCTTATAAGGGCTGACCTACAGAAAATGTGCGACATGGTCAAAACAATGGCGGTAACAACAACAGATCTCAGCCATGATTCCAAGACGATGCAGCAGCAAATCAAAGACTTGCAGGCAGCGAGGAAGGCGATGGAACTCAAACTGGACGACTACGAAGGAAGGTCACGTAGAAACAATATTCGAATACTTGGGGTGCCGGAGCGGGCGGTGGGGCCCACCCCCGACCTCTTCGTAGAAGACCTGATAACCAAGCGCCTACAACCCAAACATCTCTCAAACTTCTTTTCTGTTGAAAGAGCGCATCGTGTCCCTGGGGGCAGGCCGAAGCCCAGGGCTCCCCCAAGGCCAATATTGGCTCGACTTTTTAATTTTCAGGATCGGGACGTGGTCCTGCAAACCGCCCTTACTGCGGAGCCAATCAGAATAGAAAATAATGTGGTGACATTCTTCCCTGATTTCACCGTGAACGTGCAAAAGCAACGCCGCACTTTTATAGACATCAAACATAAACTCAGAGAAAAGGGCCTCAGATACTCCATGTTGTTCCCGGCGAGATTACGAGTGGAGGCAGAGGGGAAAACCTGGTTTTTTGACACTCTGGAGCTTGCACAAGAATTAATCGATGGCTGGAGATTGGTTGGGACAAACTGAGCCGGATCGAGGAAAGATCAGTCCCCAAAGAAGATAATATAGACAGAGGAATACCTATGGCGACAGCAAGAAAGGAAGGACGCGAAATAGCTGAACTCTCCTGCTGATGAGCTAATCATGGAGCAGCTGGGGGGTGGGCTTCAACCATTGACCAATGTGGACAGAGTAAGCAGATCAAAAAAAAAATTCAGCTCCATCCTGGAGGACTAATGGCTGAGTGACTTTCAGATTCGTCGCAGTTGTTACTGTATGGTGGGACTCCACGTTTCTTTTCCTTTCAACTCCAAAGTAATTGCGGGGGTGAGAAGATAGAGAAGGCACCCGCCCCCACTTACCTAGTTAAAGTTTTTAAATGGGGCGACAGGCACTCTGCATAGTTGGGGATAGGGACAGTTTTCAGTCCAGATTGCAGGGAAGGGGGTTTGGGGTTAAAGTTATTTCTTAGTTGTAGTTTAGATGACACTGTTATTGCAGAAAGGGGTATCAGGTGATTCCCTCAGGATACGTTCAGAATTGACATGGACAAACTATCTCCCGACTTCACCCATACACGCACGAACAAACCCACTGTATGCGGGGCCTCCCAACACACCCAGGGGCGTAGGTAATAATGGCAAAGGGTAGCATTAAGTTACTGTCCTGGAACGTAAATGGTCTGGGGGACAAGATAAAAAGGGGAATAGTGCTCCAATATATCAAGAGACATTTACCGGATGTAGTCCTCCTGTAGGAGACGCATTTGATAGGTAATGCATGCGGGGCCCTGACCAGAAGGGGCTATAAACTAGTAGCACACTCGGCATTCACTGCCGGGTCCAGAGGGGTAGGCATAATGATTAGACAGTTTCCCAATGATGATTGAACGCACCTGGACGGACAAACTGGGTAGACACACAGCCATTTCGGGGACATGGGAAGGCAAACCGCTCATATTACTGTCCATATATGTACCTCCGGTTCTCCAGGTGTCCGCTTTTAAAGACTTGGGGGACCTCTTGCTTACACTCCCCGAAGGGATACTACTAATGGGAGGAGATTTCAACTCACTAATTTTGGGACAGATTGACCGACATCCTCCAAAGGAGGTCCCACCCTCACGAACACAATTCTGCGACTTTATAGATGCTATGGGGCTGGTTGATGTGTGGCGCACCCTACACCCCACAGATACCCAATTTACTTATCACTCCGGGGCTCATAGGTGCCTATCCAGACTAGATTATATAATAGCACCTGCGGACCAGGTGGGTCACATTAGAGAGGTGAGACACTTGGCCAGGGGTATATCTGACCACTCCCCCCTGTGGGCCCAGGTAGAGATGGGAGAGCGACAGGTGGGCAGAATAGCACCAATAAATCCCTGGTTTTTGAAAAACCAAACAGTCAAGAAAAAAGTGACAAAAGAAATAGGACTGTACTTCAAGGAAAATGAAGGATCGGTTGCATCGGCACAGTCGCTATGGGAGGCCTTCAAAACAGTGATTAGGGGTCATGCAGTCTCCCAGATAGCTGGGACTCGAAAAGAGAAATCCGCACAACTAGCCAAATTGGAGGGGGAAATCTTACACCTAGAAGGGAGGGCACGGGAATCCGAAGAGTCAGAAGCCCAGCATATGCTGGATGTAAAGGTGAAAGAATACAAAGACCTAGCTTCGGATGCTGCTCGGGCACAACACAGGACCACGCAGAGCAGGATATACGAGGTCGGGGACAAAGCAGGGAAACTGCTGGCGTGGCTCGACAGAAGAGAACAGGCCAGTAGATTAGTAGCTGAGCTAAAATCCACGTCTGGGTTGCGCTTAACAGATCCACAAGATGTCGCAGACGGGTTCGCCGACCACTTCCAGAGCATATATAAATCCCACACTGCCTCTACATCTGATGAGGCGGAGGCCCTGTTGTCGGACATAACACTTCCCACTTTATCAAACAAAGATTCCACCCTGCTTGAGAACGAATTCTCACACCTTGAGGTAGAAAGGGCGATCCGTGATCTACAGTCGGGAAAGGCGATGGGCCCCAACGGGCTGCCCATAGAATTGTATAAGCTTGTACCTAGCCAAATAGCACCACATCTCACCAAGATGTTCGAGGAGAGTCGAGAACGGGGGACGCTTCCAGCTGACCAGAGACTGGCCACAATTGTAGACATTCACAAAAGTGGTAAGCCCAAAAACGAAAGCACCTCTTATAGACCGATATCGTTGCTTAACGTGGAGGTTAAGATATTGGCCAAAATACTGGCCACTCGTCTCGAAGTGATTACCAAATTAGTGCACCCAGACCATTATGGCTTTATGCCGTCACGAAACACCTCACTTAACCTGCGGCGACTGCACGGAGTAATGGGCAGGATAGAGACATTAAGGGAAGACGCAGTGGTGGTGTCGCTGGACGCCACCATGGCATTTGATACTATAGAATGGACTTACATGTTCGCAGTCCTTAAGAAAATGGGTTTCGGCCCCAATTTTACCAGCTGGGTAAGGCTCCTATATAGTGAGCCACTGGCTCAAGTGGTGGTTAACAATAGACAGTCGCGAGTGTTTGCCCTTGAGAGAGGAACCAGGCAGGGATGCCCCCTCTCCCCACTAATCTTTGCACTGATGCTGGAACCCCTGGCGCATTGGATAAGAAACAATCCAGCCTTGAAGGGATTACGATGGGCCGCAGACTGGGAGGACCGTATCTCCTTGTATGCGGACGATATATTGCTATATCTGGCATCACCGAGCTCCTCCACAAATAGAGCACTTCACATTTTTGCAAACTTCAGCAAATACTCCTGATACAACACAAACTGGTCCAAATCGGTCATCTATGTCTTGAGGGGCAAATTCCCCAAACTGCCTAAAGGGTACGTAATATCGGAAGCGATAGACGGGTTCAAATACCTGGGTATATACGTCACCAAAGACCCTGTGAAACACTATGAACGTAACCTCCTTCCCCCCCCCCCTGCTGAGACTCAGGAGCGATGTCCAACACTGGTGGTCACTCCCACTGTCACTCATGGGGCGCGTCACACTTTTTAAAATGATGGCATTACCAAGATTCCTATACATTTTGCAGAACTCGCCGGCCCCAGTCAAAACAGACTATTTCAAGAGTGTCGAGTGTGCACAGCGGGAACTGTTGTGGGAAGGGAAACCGCCACGGATAGCAACCCAAAAACTCACGCGGGGATGGTATGATGGAGGCATAGGACTACCCGACATACGCAGATACTACTGGGCAGCACAGTTGGCTCCAATTAATCAATGCATATATAGACCCATTGACGACCCGGAGTACAGAATGGACAGGTGGCTTCTCCCAAACGGGAGTTATTCCAGGGCGCTCTACGCTAACACGCCTCTGACGGGCCCGACCAGGCACACTGTACAAATATGGCATATGGTGAACAATAGTATGGGATGGGCGGGGAAGATAACGCAAGCTACACCCCTGTGGGACACTGAGAAATTAGGCACGCTAAGAAACTCTAAGGGCTTTGAGGGGTGGGATTTGATTGGGATCTCCAGGGTGGGTGATTTATGGAAGAAAGGTGGCGTGGTCCCGTTTGCACAGTTACAAAAAGAGTACGAAATGGCGTAGTCGGAAACATTTTGTTACTTCCAGGACAGACATGCCCTACAATCGGCCATTCCAAAAGGACAGTCGCTCCCAGAGTCCTCCCCACTCGAAGACAGAATTCTAGACGAATACATGCCCAAAAGGGCAATCTCATTGACATATCGAAAGTTAATCAATAACATGCCAGACCCCCTCTTACAGCTCCGTAGTCAGTGGGAAAAGGACGTGGTGGAACTGGAGATGACTGGCATGACGCCCTTGAATCTCCCAAAGAGATAGCAATTTCGTCTCGGTTGAGGCTAGTGCAGCTCAAAATACTACACAGAGTTTACTTGTCAAGTACTACCCTGGTTAAGATGGGCTACAGAGACGACCCCGGGTGTAATAGAGGATGTGGTCAGGAAGGCACTTTTATTCACACCATCTGGGAATGTGCTCACATCCAATGATACTTGGCGGAGGTGACTCAGTGCATGACAAGGGTGATGGGAAAACGAGTAGAGCCCACGATAAAACTTTGTATCTTAAATGTGTTGGACCCCACCGACTTGAACGGGGCAGAGAAAACCTGGGCGACGCTTGGGATGATAGTGGCTAAGCGAAATACGGCACAATTGTGGAAAGCTCGTGATACTCCAACACTGGGTACATGGAAGAAAGACATGGACTGGTGCATGGTAATGGAGAAAACTGTATATGAGTCACGTGGTTGTCCCAGGAAATGGTCACAGGTATGGGGTAAATGGAATGTGTATAGAGGGAACATCTGTGAGCCCCCTCAAGCAACACAAAATCCTGATTCTGACATAGATTAACAGTGGTATTAGAGGGTTATGCGAATTTTGCAAAGCTAGAGATAGTCCTACAATGCACGATAACTTGTAAGGATGATGTCGTAAGTAATGCTTGGAATTGTACCTGATTTGTTTTAACTTGTCATCAATAAAAAGAATCTTTAAAAAAATAAAAAATAAAACAATGCACAAAGCAAGTCCCTGCTGGGCCAGGGACAAAACAACAAAATTTCAGAAATTTGGCTTGTAGTGGCCAATGTGACAGGTGCCGCACCAAGCCACAAATTTGTCTCAATGACTGGCATACACCAATTTCTTGGAGGGATGCCTCACAGCCTAGATGACATGAATGATCTCAGGGGGAGGGGAAGTGTGGTGTTGTGAATGAGGCCAACTGTTGCCGCTCGATCTCGAAGCATGGAGATGCAAATTGTGCGGGCCTGGGTGCAGTACCCTTCATTGCTGCTGCGAAAGAAGTTCCTCCCGAAGTGGCAGATTGATTGAAGTACAGATGCTTATGCCCAGGAGTTCTGGGTGCCACACTATACTGGCCCAATTGTGCGCCCCTCGGATGACTTGGACCCGGTCATTCGTAATCTTCTTCAGAACTCTGGGCAGGAGAGGCAGCAATGGGAATATATTCAGGAGCCTCAAGCTAAACTCAAGACTGAACGCGTCTCAGAGAGAGAGAAACCTTGGAAACTCCTGACATAGCTCTTTCTTAGCAATAAAGAAAAGATCGAACCAGGGTTCTCCCCATTTCTGGAAGGTGCCCTGTGCCACCTCCGGGTGCAACTCCCATTGGTGATCTGCTTAGCATTGGCAGCTGAGCACATCTTACCTGGCATCTAAAGATTCAGTCAGGTGGTTCACCACCAGAGAAATTACCTGGCGGTTTAACCATGTCCAGAGGCCTAGAGCCTCCAGGCAAAAGACCAAGGATCCCACCCCACCCTATGGCGGTTGTGTTTTCCAAGTGCACTAGCCTTCCTTTGATAGTGGGCAAGAAGGCTTTCAATGCCAAGGGGACCCCCTCAACTCCAACAAATTGTTGTGGAGTTGAGTACCACCAAAGACCTCTGACCTGCACCTCTCCCAGATGGCCATCCCAACCGAGAATGGATGCATCCAGAAGGGAGATGGGTCTGCCACTGACCAAATCGCGGCCCAGTGTTACTACTGCAGATCCTTTGCTGTCTCCTCTGAAAAAGTGGATACAATCTGCCATATTCCTTTGTGATGGTTCACTGGAACTTGAAGTTCCACTGCAGAGCCCATACCTGGTATGTTTGGTCAGCAGGAGGCCAACAATCCCAGTAGCCTCATTCAGCCATACTGAGCTTCAGGACAGAAGGCTGAAACATTGGGATCATAGCTCGAATATTCTGGATTCTCCAGTCCAGCTGAAAGGCATGAAACTGCACTTTATACAGAATAGCTCTGATAAATTGGAGCGTCAGCAAATCAGTCAGGTGTGACTTTGCCATATTGATGGTAAATCCCAGTGATGTTAGGAGGTTCACCTTCATCTGAAGGTGGTTGATAATTGTCGGGGACTAGCCTTGCCTTTGGCTGCTAGTCATCTAGGTAGGGGAAGTCTGGTATCCTTAACCTCCGATGGTGTGTTGCAACCACCACCATCACTTATGTTAACACCCAGGGGGCACTGGTGAGGCCAAAAGGATGAACTGCATACTGACAATGCTCTTGTCCCACCGTGAACCGCAGGTAGTGCTTGTGGACCTGCATGATGTAAATATGGAAATGAGCGTCCTGCAGGTCCAACACCACCATACGGTCTCCTGGCTATGCGGCAGACAGGATCTAGCATGAGAATCTTGAATTTATCCTCTTTAGAAAAGACATTGAAAGTGTAAAGATCTAGGGCAAAGTCCTTAATGCTTCTACAGCAGAAAGAAGTAGCAGTTGTGACACCCAGTTCCTGCTTTATAGGCTGGACTCTGTCTACGATCCCTTTGGGCAAAAGGACCTGCATTTCCTGCTGCAAGCATGACCGGTGGTACTCCATCAGTTGCACTGACGATGGTAGAAGGTGCGGCGGGTTAAAAAGAAATCAGAGGGTGTAGCCCCAATGTACAAGGACCCACTTGTCTGAAGTGATGGTCTTGCCACCCTTAGAGGAAATATCGCATCCTGCCTCCACAGGGTGGCTGTGTGCCAGTTTTGTGGCTGCCAATAGAGGAGGGCTGAGGACTGAGCTACACATTTTCCCTGCTGTCATGGCCGTTGTCTTTGAGATTCATGGGCTCGGCCATAAAAGGGATGAAAGATCTGCTGGGCGGGTGGAGGATGTGCATTGGCAAAACTAAAAACCCGTCCATAACCATGGAGAGGTTGAAATTGTTGGTGGAATCATCTGATGGTGGCAGAAGACTCAAGGTATGTGCTGTGGTCCTGCTTTTCTTAATCCGTTCTAAAGCTGAATTGGCTTTGCCACCAAAAAGGGGGGAGCTGTCAATTGGCATGTCCATCAAGGATGCTTGCACATCCCCTTAGAAGCCCATAGACCTCATCCAGATGTAGCGCCAAAGTGCCACACTGGTACCAATTGCTCAACCTAAGCAGTCGGTCATGTCCAAGCCAGAACTTATTATGAGTTTTTCTACATCGCAACTATGCATAATAGCTTGATAGAGGGACGCTCGAAGGTCATTAGGAACAGCTGGTAAAACATGTGCCACCGTGTCTCAAAAGAGTAGCAGCTTAGAAGACACCTGGCGTTGACTGACCTCATAGCAAGACTTGTCGCTGAGAAAATCTGCTTCCCAAATGTCTCTGTTCATTTTGACTTGCAATCAGGTGGGGTGGCGGGAAAGAGGTTGGGCACCAGCACCACCAAAATCACTGGAGTTGGATGTTGTGTAAGAAAGACTGGGTCACCTTCTGCAGGATGATGGCGACGTGCCTATTAACAGTTGGATCAGAACATGGTTTCGCCCAAGTGCCCAAAAGAGTATCCTTGAGGGCATCATTAAATAGCTTTAGAGGATCTGTAGGGGACTGACCAAGCTGAAGTACCTCAGTCAAAACATTAGTCTACACCTCCATAGTAGGAAGCTGTAGGTATGAGACTTCTGCTGCCTTTTGCGAAGGCGGTGCTTTCCGCAGGAACAGGCGAGACACAAGACCAGTATCTGGAGACGTTTTCAGACCTCTGGCTCCTTGGAGTTCTTCATACCAGTTTTCCTCATCGTACTGGGGGATATAATTATTCTATCCATCATAATTCTCATTATATGGGTCCGTGCCAAAATGATTGTGCTGTGTGGTAAGGGTAAAGTTTCAGAACAGGAAGGATTGCCTGTCGGCTGCTTGCTGGTCAGAGCTGGGCTTAATCGAGGTTGTCGGGACTCTGCTCAGAGTCAGATAGCACAATGGGCTGCAAATCTTCATCCGGCGTTGGCGTCATCAGTGTCGATGCAAAGGGAACCAGCAGAGGGAGTGGCACCAGAACTGAATTCAGCACCAGAGTCACTGCTGCACCCGATGCGGTTTCAGGGGCACAGACTGTGCTGATGGCAAAATCCACCAGTGGATGTTTGACTGGAGGCCCCTTAGGATCCTTGCAGTCCAATCACGTGCCAGAAGGAACCTGTAAAATGCCAACAATGTGCAGCACAGTCTCTCTGAAGGCCTCGACTTACTGCAACTCCGCTGTTGGACTTGGGATTTTGGAGTGCATCAGAACTAGACTCAGAATTTGCTTTGATGGAGATTGGGAGCAACATCAGGAGGCAAGTTACTGCCCTTACACCACCTATGGAGCCTGAGAGTAGCAGGAAGAGGCAGATTTCTGCTTTGACGTCTTATGCTTTTTCTTTGACTTGTCTTGAAGACTTCAACTGCGACAATTATCTGCCTTGGGAACGACTTGTATTAACAGGACCTTCCTTTCGACTTCGACCAGTTGTGGTGTGAAGTCTTCTTATGTGTGGAGACAAAATATTTGGCCTTGTGATCCCATATGGCCTTCGAATTCATGTGAGGGACAGTCACCTCGGGTCCTGGAGTCGTGCTCTAACACCAGGCACCAAAGACACACTACGTTGGAGACTGTTATGGATACCTGTTTGCAACAGTACCTACATGGCTTGAATCCCTTTATCTTGGGAGTGACATTTTCCCTCGCCCACTAATAAATTTGTTGAGGAAAACTGGGTCTTTAAGGCCAAGGAGAAGCTCAGAATCTGCATGTGACGGAGCGGAAAGAAAGGAACTGACCTCAGAGCTCATGAGTGGTGCTTAAATGCGGCTCCACTCATCCCATCCGGATTAGAACGATATTGGCGTGAAGCCGCAGGACGTCACCTACGGCACACAGGAGTACAGCTTCAAAGTTTCCAGAACCATTCTGACAACTGGGGGAATATTCACAAGGTGAGAATCTGCGATTAGACGTATCCAACAGAAGGAGGAATGTAGTAGTATTTTCGGGCTGGATATGGGAATAATGCCCCAGTTTGCCTGCAGATTCTCTGCCCTATTGTCCTCTGTTACCTCAATTCCAGATCTTTTGTCCACTTGTTTCCAAACACAATGGATTTGCTTGTGGTTTTAGGAAGCTGTACACTTTAATGATATCATTGGAGACAATCTTTAGCTTGAGTGCCACACTCCTTTTGCCATTATATGTGGATGGGAGATTGTGGAGATGATGTTCACTAACTGGTAGAAGTTGAACATGATGGTTGGTGGTTGCTGCATTTTTGCTGTCCCTGCTCAAATATTGCAAAGATTTTTCATCATACAGATCTCAGTTGTGTTGCAGGGCACACCCTAACTCTTAAAATGCCTAGTGAGTAGACCTGCCAGGGAAAACTGTGTTTGCCTATAGATATTTCATTGTGCATTGGTCTTGGAGTCTCCATGCCTTTGAGTCTCTCATACCATCCAACTAGGGCTATGTGAATCAGCTTTTTTGTATTGTATTGTTTGCCATGTATTCACCCGTAGCAGTGTATATTGAGAGTATGCATGAAGTGCATCATTCACATTGGTTGAATAAATAGGTGTGGAAAGAAGTTCTTATAAAACCATTAAATATAGTTGTTTTAGATTACTACGGGTGGAATTCTGCTAATCAAAGCCACCTTTAGTGTAGCTTAGAGTAAGACTGCTTCTTCATGGGAAAGGGTTACAATGCTTATGACATCTTTGTTAGTGGACAGCAAGTCAATTTCAAAGCACTTGGGAGTTGTAAGGGATTTCTTTTTTTTTAAATATGTAGAAGTATTCAGAAAGCCCAAGGACATTGAGGATAAGCACTCTGCAGGGGATTAAGAGATCAAATTTACACTGGTAGTGCCATTCCATCTTCAACTGTTCTAAGTCTCTGCTCTTCAACTAATATTCAGGCAAGGCCCTTCAAGCCATTTGGGGCCTATTGCAGTGGGGGGAAGGACTACATGTACCCAAGAGTATTTCAGATGTTTATCAATTATCTTTAGGCCAGATGTACAACAGTTTTCTGTTTGCAGTAAATTGAAAAGTGTTCTATTTTCCAATGTTGACCTACAATAGAATATAATCGGCATACAATGAGACACGTTTGTCTTCCCTCTAAATCTGTATTCGCAGCCTGACCTGAATGTTGAGTGATCTAAGGTGTACATTTTATAATATTACACAAAAACCTGTTAGCCCACATAAAAACAAAGTTTTTGAAAATGTATCTATGCATTTGGGACATTTCTGACATGGTTATTCTTTATCGCAGGATCTTCGTTGACAGCCAAAGACAGAATATTCCCAGCGTTCCTGAAACACTTTAATTTTAAATAATAACATATCTGTTTAGAGGAGGTCAAAGTCTAGCATTTTCCAAATGTAAACATAGCCTACACAGGCCATTTTTAGGTCTCGCCTGGCGTTGCAGCGCGCATGCGTTGCTCGCTCTGCGAGGGCTTCTTGGAATCAATACGATTTCAGAAGTTCGCTTTCTGCTCCGCCAGTGTTTTCCATTGGTGCGCATCATTTTGCGTCACCAATTATGCTAAACGGGGTGTTATGATTGTCCCGGAGGCTTTTTAGTCCCTCCTGGTTACCACCCTGTCCACTTTTTTTCCCCGCCCACGTGGACTGGATCTTTTACTGGCGGCTTTACACGCTGTCCTTTAAAAGACAGTAAGCACTCTTTTCTTTACATTGTCAGCGCCGTCCGATTTGGCTGCGCTTGTTTGTTTACGGCGTCGACATGCACGACATGCTTCGGATCAGGGGCTCTCCACGGCGCACGACAGAAAGGGGGTATTCTTCGGCAGCACTTCATTTTCTTTTTGCATGGTGCGCCTTGCCCAACTTCATTTTTTTTTAATCACTTTAAACTATTCAGCGCGGCGCCCATTTCATGAGCGCCGTGCTTTCATCTAAAAAACTCCATCTCCCCGTAGGGGGCTCTCCCTCCCACCACAAAAAACAGGCTGCCTGTTTAATTCGCCACCCATCCCCGCTGGCCGTCCGCTTTGGCTGCGCTTGTTTGTTTACGGCGCCGACATGCACGACATGCTTCAGAGCAGGGGCTCTCCACGGTGCACGAGAGAAAGGGGGTATTCTTCGGCAGCACTTCATTTTCTTTTCGTTTTGCACGGTGCGGCTTGCCCAACTTCATTTTTTTTTTATCACTTTAAACTATTCAGCGCAGCGCCCATTTCATGAGCGCCGTGCTTTCGTCTTCAAAACTCCATCTCCCCGTAGGGGGCCCTCACTCCCACCACAAAAAAACAGGCTGCCTGTTTTATTCTCCACCCATCCCCGCTGCCGGTTAACGAGTTAATCATCGGCCGGGTTTAACGTCATCTCTCCCTCCATACTCCGTGTGTTCCCACCCGTCATGTCTCCCTATGTTATTTTATTTTTGCAGGGCTCGCGCACCTCCATGTTTTTTGGAAAGAACTTAAAACTCTTTAGCGCGGCAGCCGGGTCCGTTTTCTTACGTCATGTCTCCCTCCATACTCCTTGTTTGAAAGGCGGCTGTAATCTGAGCCCCTAAGCTTCCCACGTGCGCAGACACGTTTAACAACTAGCATGGGTAAAGAGAATCTGGATTCAAGAGAAAAAGGTCGTAAAAGTTTGAAACAGTAACATTAGATCACAGATGGTAATAAAACTATTTTCTCGCGGGATTAATAGAAGCCTGTGCCATCGCACATATATAAAAACATTTTGCTCTTTTGCTTGGGCCATGCACCCCAGCCCCAATAAATGTCTCCATCTGTCCCAGGCTTTTCAACAAACAATAAGGCGTTTGCGCTGCTCCTCACATGCTCCAACTAGTTTACACCGGCTGCTGGGAGAACAGCAGTCAATAAGGTGTCGTGGCGCGCGCTCTCCAGCACCATCTTCTTGATCCGGGCAGGGGCCGAGATGACATTTTTCCGAACCGGTCACCCCAAAACCCTGAAAGTCAGTTCCTTGAGAATTTGAAAAGCTTGACCGGTAGTAGCTTTGCTAATATAATGCAAAGAATAGCAACTCCTGTACCATTTACATCCCTAGTGTGAACGATGTGAGTTATTCTCTTTCACCTGCTTCATGTGAAGTGTGGTTTGCACTTTTTCTTGTACAGCGATCTATTCACCTTCTATGCACTAGGCAGCAATCCCAGGTTGTAACTGTTGTGACTTGACTAAAAGACAAGCTTTAATCCCAGCAGAGGGAGGCGTGCACTTTTGAATTAAACTACAATGCACCAAATGTGTGGGCCACAGTCACAACAAGCATTTGCAATGCAATAGGTCTCGGAATTACGAGAGTTTAAGCCATTGTAAATGACAATGCCTTTTATTTATGTTTTAAAAACAAAAACATAATAAAAGGCATTGTCATTTACAATGCCAATAGCTCAAACTCGCGTAAATGCGAGACCTATTGCATTGCAAATGCTTGTTTTCAAAGTATCCCTTTTTTCTTAGAAAACATTTCTGCATCACACCTTGGCCATATGGAGTAAAATATGAAAGAAACGTTGGTGGATGGGCAGCATGTAAAGTAAGGCTTACCTTAGGGAGCCAATGCTGTCCATATCCCATCATTCTCTGCACTGGTGGTTGCCTCGAAGGCTCAGTTGTTTTGGCTCGTGTGAGTAGAATCTCTGTACACTTCCATGGATTTCTCACCTTTTTAGTGATGCTTTTCTCCTCATTGTTCCTTGCCTCACTCTACTTTGTGTACATGTTTAAATTATTTCCAATCTTCAGAAGGAGAGTTCTCTGGATTCTTAACATGCTGTCATTATTTCTATATTAACACTCCTGCAAAACACACAAGATGATGGACGGAATGCTGCACATTGGCAAACATTCACCCCCAGTCACAGATCTGGGTTTAATCCATCGTTATTTTGCTTCACCACGCCACCCCAGTTCAGACATAGCCATATGCAAATCAGTCTTGACCCTGTGCCTCATGGGAACAGTCCAGACCGAACTGCCAAGCCATGTCTTCCCTGGACCGGAATCAAGCATCCTAGGACCGGTTTCAGGCTATCAGCCTTCATCAGCCAGGATAGTTTGACTCCAGTGGCGTAGTGAGCACGGGACCCACGTCTGGGCATACCCTTCCCACTTAGGGCGAAATGCAAAACACACAAGATGATGGACGGAATGCTGCACATTGGCAAACATTCACCCCCAGTCACAGATCTGGGTTTAATCCATCGTTATTTTGCTTCACCACGCCACCCCAGTTCAGACATAGCCATATGCAAATCAGTCTTGACCCTGTGCCTCATGGGAACAGTCCAGACCGAACTGCCAAGCCATGTCTTCCCTGGACCGAATCAAGCATCCTAGGACCGGTTTCAGGCTATCAGCCTTCATCAGCCAGGATAGCTTGACTCCAGTGGCGTAGTGAGCACTGGACCCACGTCTGGGCATACCCTTCCCACTTAGGGCGAAATGCAAAACACACAAGATGATGGACGGAATGCTGCACATTGGCAAACATTCACCCCCAGTCACAGATCTGGGTTTAATCCATCGTTTTGTATCGCTTTGGTCGCCCTAAGTTGGCGGGGGTATGCCCAGACGTGGGTCCCTTGCTCACTTTGCCACTGGATTCAAGCAAGCCTGGCTGATGATGGCTGAAATGCCAGAAACCGGTCCTAGGATGCTTGTTTCCGGTCCAGGGAAGACATGGCTTGGCAGTTCGGGCTGGACTGTTCCCATGAGGCACAGGGTCAGACTGATTTGCATTTGGCCATGTCTGAACTGGGGTGGTGGAGTGAACTAAAGAATGATGATGGATTAAACCCAGATCAGTTGACTGGGGGTGAGTGTTTGATTGGCTCAAACGTTCCGTCCATCATCCCCTTTTGTATCGCTTTGGTCGCCCTAAGTTGGCGGGGGTATGCCCAGACGTGGGTCCCTTGCTCACTTTGCCACTGGATTCAAGCAAGCCTGGCTGATGATGGCTGAAATGCCAGAAACCGGTCCTAGGATGCTTGTTTCCGGTCCAGGGAAGACATGGCTTGGCAGTTCGGGCTGGACTGTTCCCATGAGGCACAGGGTCAGACTGATTTGCATATGGCCATGTCTGAACTGGGGTGGTGGAGTGAGCTAAAGAATGATGATGGATTAAACCCAGATCAGTTGACTGGGGGTGAGTGTTTGATTGGCTCAAACGTTCCGTCCATCATCCCCTTTTGTATCGCTATATTAACACTCCTTCAGGGTAATAAGACAGGCTCTGATCCACATAATTTCTGTGTGGTCTGCTTACCACCTTTAATACCATCAAAGGTTGGTAATTTTGTTTAAAAGAAAAAACCAAGATCGCACTGAAGAAGATATTCACCTCAGAGAAAAAAATTAAATACTCTGACTGGAGGAGGTAACAATAACTCAGCATGGCCAGGGAAAGTGTCTCTTCCACTACAACAGTATCCTCCCCTCCAAAAGACTCTTGCAAAGGCCATCTAAGGAAGAAGTGGCCTCACCATCACTGCCACCTGGGTCACTGCCACCATTCCTGAGATTCACTGCCAATGTCATACTTTGCGACATTGAAGACAGGTATCATTCCAACTTGCTTGCCACTAATGATGTCTTAACTGCAGGGTTGAAGAGTATTGGTAGATGCACACCTGAGGCGTAAACTGAGTTTAAGAAGTTTAGGTTGAGGTTCTGCGTGCAACCAGGGTATCGCTGGACTGATCACCAGCGTAAAAGAAATGAACTGAGAAAGCGTTAACCCACCGGGTAACGTCCCCTGTATGCACAGCCAAACTCCCGTAGGAGGTTCATCCAATATTGATCAATGAATAAACCATTGGTAGAAGTCATATAATGTTTATTCTACATGATGTTGAAAATCAAATTCCTTCAGAGAACAATGTCATCGTAGACATGTTATTCAGCCCAAGTTGTTAAACCCAATGCAATTCGGGCGAACCCTTCGTCAGGGGAAATTAAATCTATAAAATGAAACGGAAAACCACGGCTGGTACTATTGCTCACAAGTACAACGACAGGTTAATTGTGGAAAGTAAAGCTGTGTATTAAATCCACACAAGTGATGAGGGTGATGGCCCTGATCCACGCGATTAATGTAAGAAGTTAAAATGATGAAAAGCGAGTAATCAGAGAAGAAGTAATGCAGAAGAAAAATACTCTGAAGAAAACCAAACCGTAAAATATGAGGTGATCAAGCGCTCTGTGCAAAGGAAAGGTCATGCAGAAAGGAGATACTGTGTGAATTTAGCAAAATACGTCTTGTTATGATCTAAAGTGAACAGTGAGGTTAGCCAAACATGCACAGCACACTGAAGTAGCCGTGCATGGCTAGTAACCAGCACCACGAGAAACTAATTACACGCATGCAATCCTGACAAGTGGAAAGACGTCTGACCGCCGAAGCGGTGCTAACGGAGTGTCGCGTAAAGTAAAAAAAAACAAACACGTGCATTATGGCATGCTGGTGAAATAGACTAAAGGTAAAGATCTTACCGCCGTGACGGCACAGTCCCATAGACTGTAGCATACGCTGAGGCTGGAAGCTAGTGCGGACGTGTTAACGTGAGGTAAAAAGAAATAAAAAGTGACCCGGAAGTGAACCCTGCGCGAGTCGTTAACGCATTAAATAACCAAAATGGAACAAAATATAAAAAAAGGAATGTGAACAGTGGTACACAAGAAAATGAATAAATAGATAAAGGCATAATAATGAAAATGTAGCGCCACATAAACCAGGGGAACCTGGAAACCAAATAATCACATGTTACTTGGGGGCCATATTGGAATGGTTAGACAGTGTGTTTAGTGAAGGCCATGTCGACAAATAGAAAGACATAAGGGACCATTAAGAGATGGTTGAGTGTGCTCAAGCAGTAGCTATATGAGAAAGCATAAAATTAACTGCAGGGTTAGCATTAAAGCACAATAGGCACTTAACGTTAAAGGTAGGCATACGCTTTCTTAAAATCATGCCATTGGACGTCAACACCCTCAATGCTGAGGAGCTCGACTTCACACCAGTCAGTGTTACTGCGATCGACATAGTCTAATACTTCATACATTCCAACAAAGCTCATAGTCCTGTCTTCCTCATCATTTTCAGATCCAGTGCTACTAAAGCCTCTGGTGGGGGCTACCCCACCAGATGACCTGGCCCATGTCCAACTATAGCTTCCAAAACCATCTGTATATATTGCCTATTCCACTAGTTTTATTCCCCACCCTCACCCAGAACTTTGCCTCACATGAAGGCTCTTGGTATTCTGCAGTTTCAACAGCAGAAGAACCCTTGGATCCGCATTCACACGAACGCAAGAGGTAGAGTACTCCTCCAATAAGACATGATACATTGATTTCAAAATCCAGTCGTTTGCAAGTTTATTCACCATTAAGAACATCACATATAGATGACATCACCATGTTTCATGATCTCTTGCTACAAGAAACAGTTAAGTTAAATGTTTAAGCAGAAGTTCTACTTACCTCTGTTACAATCACACAAGGTCCGCCTCATGGCTGTTGTTGCCTTTAGTTCCCTGATTTGCAGAAGTGCCACATCCTGCCACATCTGCGGTTGCCACATCGACGCACGTCGAGAAGTACAAACTACCAGAGCAAGATGAGTTAGTGATTGTGTCTGCAGTCAGAAAAAAGCACACTTCTACGCCTGAGATTTCTGTCCATCCTGACAAAGAAAGTAAAAGTATGGATGCGGGAGACAAGAAAGTGCGTGGTATAGCAGCAACCGCTTTCAACATAAACGTGCAGTAGCCCTCTTAGGGAGGTTGTATAAGGCAGAGTGGGAAAGTTTGCAGAACCTTTCAGGCTATCACTCTAAAGAACATTGACAGAATTTCATGAAATTTTACTGGAAGGTTTGCTTGTATCAACTCCTCTCATTGGTGTCTCTATTGATTCGGAATATTTAGCCATTTCCGAGTTCTCTTTGGATTTTTCTCTAAGAAGATTCTAATGGCTGCATTTAACATATCTGAAGTCTGATGCTCACTTTAAAATAACAAACCTTCCCTTCTTACATTCAGTTCTTTTTAGTCCCCACACTGACTATGCAATGCAGGGTATTAAGAATGAAGGTGAAACAACACCAGAAGTAGAAACTCCTACAATCCCAATGTAAGGTCCATGACTTCTGTTATCAATCCAGGTTTAGGTTCCAGTCTTTTAGAGCTAGACCACAACAGCACTGTTTCCTGGTCAAATATGATTTCATCTCGCCTGTTTGCCTCTTCAGTGGGTGTTCCTCTGAACCCCCCCACCCAAACACCACCTACAATTGCTGAGACAATAATCTGCTTCCCTACTGCAGAGGTGGGTCATAGACCCTATTCCCACCTCTAAAAGAGGAAAAAGCATTTATTCAAGATATTTCTTGACTTGCAAAAATGGCCTCAAAAGACAGTTCAGACCAGTCATGGACCTCAAACCTGCCTACAAATGATCAGGGAGAACCATTTCATTAATGGCTGTCCATCTAAGCAGCTCAAGAAAGATGCGTACTTCCTCATTCCAATGGTGAGAAAACACCAGATATTTCAGAGGTTCATAATAGGGAGCTCACACCATCAATAGACTGTTCTCTTATGCAAACGGATGTCGCACCTTGTGCTTTTCAGTAGTTGCAGCTTTTCAAATCAGGAAGAAATTCTTCATTTACCCATATCTCAATGGTTATTTGATCTCTCTCAGGAAAAGACCCAACAAAACTTCAACACAACAATTGTCCGCTGCATCTTTTGGGTCTTCAGGTCAATTTTCTCAAAGTCAACATAGTTTCCAGAACAGACTCTCATATCTAGACCCCATCTTTAAGAAAAAAAAGCAAGGACAAGTGGCTTCTTCGGAGTAGAAACTATCTTCCGTCTTTCAGAAGTCTTCCAATTCTGGCAATGCGTGCTCCAGCAGTTGACAGTGTCCCATGATTTTAATGTTCCAAATGCAAGGCCTCATATAGCAGTTTTACAACAGTCCTTGGAGGACATGTGGTTTCCATGGGAAGGCAGATTGTGCCTTTCTCTCCCATGGTGGTGCAAGAGCATCAATCATGCCAATGGCGCCTGCTTTCATTAGGATCTTCCTTTGTTGACCTTTTTAACAGATGCATCCCTATTACGATGTGGATATCCTCCACAGAGTCTGACATTACAAGAAATTTGGTCGGACAAGGAGCATCTGCATTTCATCATTATCCTAAAGAACAAGTTACTTACCTTCGGTAGCGATATATCTGTAAGAGACATAGATTAGTTATAGATTCCTTACCTTTGAATTACCCCCAGGCGTCAGACTGGATCCGGAGAATTTTTTCATTCGCAGTACCCCTGCGCGTTGAAAGGTGGCGTCGGTCGGCTCCGCGTCCGTCGTTGGCGTCGTGGTCGCCGGGATGACGTTGCGGTAGCTACATAGACGCCGCCCTCGCGCGCTGACGTCAGTTCTTTTACACGACATTCCACGCCAGAAGCGCAGAGCCATGCAAGACACTGACCACTGGTGCACAAATCTAGGGCCCTGAAAGGGATTCCTGACCCTAGAAGTCAGTTCGCAGAACGGGGAGGATGGGTGGGACGGTAAGGAATCTATAACTAATCTATGTCTCTTACAGATATATCGTTACCGAAGATAAGTAACTTGTTCATCTGAAATAGACAATTAGTTATAGATTCCTTACCTTTGAATAGATACCCCAGCAATACCAACCCCGGAGGTGGGTCTGCGAACCAAGTTCACACCAGAAAGTCCTGGAGAACAGAACGGCCAAAGAAGCCGTCTCTCCGGACTTGGCTGTCCAGGCAATAGTGTTTTGTGAACGTGTGCAGAGATGCCCACGTAGCTGCCTGACAGATGTCATTGAGGGGAACTCCCCGTCCCAAAGCAGTGGTAGCTGCCGTCGCCCTGGCGGAATGGGCGCGCAATCCCACTGGAGGCTCCTTCTTTGCCAAAGAGTAGCAAGCTTTGATGCACAAAACGGCCCACCTGGAGATGGTCCGTTTGTGCACGGCCTGACCTTTTTTGGCGCCCACGTAGCCAACAAAGAGCTGGTCATCCACCCGGAATTGCTTGGTACGATCCAAATAAAAGAAAAGCGCCTGTTTTGGATCCAGACGGTGGAGCCTCTCCTCCTCCTTAGAAGGATGCGGAGGCGGAAAAAAGGTGGGCAAAGTGATTGTTTGACCAATATGGAAAGAAGTAACCACTTTGGGAAGAAAAGAGGGTTGAGTGCGAAGGACAACCTTGTCCGGATGAACCGCCAGAAAAGGAGGTTTCGGGGCGTGGCTAGCAGCCGAGCGGAATGGCCGCAAGCTAAAGCGGCTCCGAGACCCTCGCTACATATCCTGCTGATATCCGCTTACAATTGCTGCCATTCTTCCCAGTTTTTGGGGATCCCGGCCCTGCTGTCCTGGGGCAGTGACTAAATATCCACGCTGGTGTGGCGAAGCTGCGGATCGGAGGGGAGAAGTATGCGGCGGCCCGGAGAAATATGGCGGCGAGCCCTCGCTCTGCTGCCTGAAGGTACAGCGGTGACGAATCCTGCCTGCGCGCCGGCTTTATCGGGCCCATCCTTGTCGGCAGAAAACCGAGTGAGCAGCGACCGGACTGTGTGCAGGGGCGAAATTGACTGCGCGGTGCCCCCGTGGTCTGCCGCTGTCGGGCAGCACCGGCGCTGCTGAAGGTGGCTGAGCTGTGCCGGAGGGGTCGGGAAATTGAGGCCCCGGCGTGACGGGCCCACCAGGCCAAATCTCCGAGGGAGACGAGCTGTGGATCGAGGTGGTGGCGCGGAGGCGGGGAGTGTGAGACTGTGGACTCTCTCTCTTCCCGCCCGGCCCCCGCATTGCCCCTGAAGACGTGCAGGAGGGAACTGCGCCAGCCGGTGACTCACCCAGGGCCTTGGTCGCAGAGGCCATTATCCTGCATATCCGGCAACTGCCGCCGTCGATGGCCGGACCTGGGGGGCACTGGCGATGAGTGCGCAGCTAGCTGATTTTGCCTTGCGACCCCATTGGGGGATGTAGAAATGGTTATTGGGCTGTGGCCGGACTACACTGGCACCAATGGTGGACCTGTGATGCGACGCTAGTGCCCTTCTCTAACGGCATTGCCCACAGCGACCAGGCCTGCCCACCAGGCGGGTGGCGCACCCTGCCTGGGTCCAGTTGAATCAGAGGTCCACCTTTGCATTCTGAAAGCCGACCTCAGCGGCAGCAATAGACTGGCTTAAAGTGCGGTACTGCATCGCACTGTTACTGATTCAGGAGAGCTGTAGATCCTCACCAAATTGTCTGTGCCTGTGGCCTTCAGCTCGGACACGTGGACTCCAAGGCGCGGCGCCGTCTTGAGGCTGTGCTGATCGGGGCGGTGAGAGTGGACACTGACCCCGCGCGGTGCATTGGGGGTGAGTCCTGTTGCTCCCTGTTCCCACTACAGCTGCACACGGGTCGATAAGCCAGGAAACCCGATAGGCCGCCAGGGGATACTGCGCTCCCCCCCTGGGCAGGCAGCGGTGAGTACTGGGGCCGACCCCACAGATCCCAGGGGCAGCGGGACCCGGTTAACTGACACCATGGCAACCGGGAAAGGCGCCAAAACGCAAGTGCAGGCCAAGCTGGCCAAATTTGCATGGTCCAGTTCGGGAGAGGAGAAGGGGACCCTGCAGCAGGAAACGCCTGATGCGCGACAGAACCCGCCGCAAGAGCAAGAAGTAACGCTTCAAGATATTATGGCGGCCATCACGAGTGTGAAAACCTCCCTTGAGACTCGCATCGACACGGTGAATGTAGAAGTCTCCCTCATAAGAGCTGATCTTCGAAAAATGGACTCTCGGATGAAAGAGGTAGAAGAGGTCACAGCAGATCTGAATAAAGATATCGCCGTTCTGAAACAGTAAGTCACTCAACTGCTGGACAGACAGACCAAAATGGAGAAACAACTGGACGATTACGAAGGTAGGGCGCGCAGAAACAATGTGCGAATTCTTGGCGTCCCGGAGCGAATGGAAGGGCCTGCAGTTGACCTGTTCGTCGAAGACCTGATTCTAAAGAAACTACAACCCAAGGGACTCTCGAACTATTTCTCTATCGAGCGAGCCCATCGTGTCCCCGGAGGGAGGCCCAAGCCCGGGGCCCCCCAAGGCCCATTATTGCTCGGGACTTTAACTTTCGGGACCGAGACAGTATACTTCAGGCTGCGCGTGCCGCCCCACCACTCAAGCTGGAAGACAGTGCGGTCACCTTTTTCCCTGATTTTACTGCTAAAGTCCAGGCCCAACGTCGTAGTTTCCTGGCGGTCAAGCAGGCGCTAAGAGACAAAGAGGTGAAATGCGCTATGTTCTTTCCTGCAAAACTCCGGGTGGAGTCTGATGGTAAAGCCTGGTTCTTCTCCTCACCTGAGGAAGTATGGGACTGGCTGGAGGGTTGGCGTCGCGTGGAGAAACCTCATAGACACCGCAATGGAGGTCCCCGGACCACCAGAACTGACCTCAATGCTGGACAGCGTGGCAATACGACTAGACCAGAGAAGGACTCAGATTAAATGTCGCGCAACTGGACGGCGGATTCCTTTGGATCTGGTCTGGGCATACTAGCCGTGCCTGTGCGACCTCGGGGGGGGGGCAGTGACTCGCGCAAGCGATTGGGAGCTTTCTCCCGGCGCGGGGCTCTCCTGGAAGGTATTTGATGCATGTGTCTGAAATTAAGAAGCTGGTCCTGCAGGGGCCCCTGGGTGGGGGCGGTAAGAACTGGGGCCGGGATTCACTTGCTAGATAACAAATGTACTAGGTTATTCTCCTTACAGCGTAGCGGGGGAAGGGACGGCTGCAACCCTAGCACCTTTCAATGGGGAGGGGGGTATTAGGCACTCTGCCTTGTTGGGGAGTGGGTAGTTTCAAATCCACTGGCAGGGAGGGGGGAGGGGAGGGTGGGGAGTTTTGCAATGTGGTTTTGGTTTGGATTTTATTTTCCAATCACACTCAGTGGACAGTTGGATCCATTGGAGGTTTCTCCCACTCTGCACTTACGACGTACAGTTCGATTGCTTCTTGATCGGTCGCTGCTCATTGGTACTCCTCTACACTCGCACCCAGGGACCATGATACACGACACTGCTGTCGCCCACCTGTGGAGCCCATGTGCTCTTGTGCAACTCACACACCTATTAGATGGCGGTGACACACTGGAAACTTCACTGTCTGTTCTCACGTGGAACGTCCATGGACTGGGGGACAAAATCAAGCGGGGGTAGTTTTGCAATATCTCAAGAGGCATGCCCCGGATCTCGTTCTCCTGCAGGAGACTCACCTTGTAGGAACAAAAAGTCAGGCCCTATCACGGTGGGGCTACAAACTCCTGGTCCATGCGGGATTCACTTCCGGTTCCAGAGGTACCGGTATCCTCGTTCGGAAAAGCCTTGCACTCACTCCAACCCGCACGTGGGCAGACCCCCAAGGGAGATTCGCAGTCTTGGAGGCCAGTTGGGAGGGGAAGCCACTCAATGTGATTTCAGCATATCTGCCCCCGAATCTGGGTAAGGAGGCGCTTGTAGACTTGGGGAAACTTGTGGTGGGTCTCCCGGTGGGGACCCTAATCCTGGGAGGGGACTTTAATATGACAATGGATGAACAAACCGACAGACACCCCCGACACCCTCCTACCAGTCAGACAACGCAAATGATGGATTTCACCCAAGCCATGGGCTTGGTAGATGTGTGGCGCTCCCTACAACCCAACATGACACACTACACGTTCTATTCCAATGCGCACAAGAGCATGTCCCGCATAGACTACTTTCTTACAAACCTGGCAGATATTGGGCACTTTAGACACCCTCTGGCTTTACCAAGGGGCATCTCCGACCACTCTCCGGTGTGGGTGGAGCTCACTTATTTTCAGTACAGACACCGTAGTGCCATATCTATTAACCCATGGTTACTTAAGATCCCGGACATTAGGGAGCACTTGACTACCCAGACAACCCACTACTTTACTGAAAACGTTGGCTCAGTGGAGTCGGCGCAGATTCTGTGGGAGGCGTACAAAACAGTGGTGAAGGGGCAGGCGCTGGCACTGAAAGTTGGGTATATCCGGAAACAAAATCAACAATTACTCTATCTAGAGACGGAGCTCCAACAGCTGGAGGACCAAAACACGCGCTCACCTTGTGAAGCCACCGCCCATCAGTTAGCCATTAAACAGTTGGAGTACAGATCTCTGGCCAGGGAGAAAACTAGGGCCAAGTTGTTACGAACACAACACATGGTTTATGAGATAGGGGACAGGGCGGGAAAGATGTTAGCATGGTTAGAGAGGCGGGAACAGGGAGAGCGCTGGGTGCCCAAGATGACCCTGCCGGTAACTGGGCAAATTACTGACCCGCAGGGCATTGCGGAGGCCTTTGCGGATTATCTGGAAGAGGTCTATACCTCATCTTCTACATATACGACAGAAGACTCCCGTCAATTGCTGGCCGATGTGACACTACCTGCCTTATCTGATGTCGATAGGAAGGGGCTGGAGGAAGACCTCACAGAGGAGGAAATTTGCCGGGCCATAAACGATATCCAGTCCGGGAAAGCAATGGGGCCCAACGGCGTTCCGATTGAATTCCTCAAGACTGTGGCCACACGGGTTGCCCCCCACCTTAAAAATATGTTCACAGAAAGCTTCGACAAGGGGATCTTACCTGATGATCAGCGACTTGCTTCCATAGTGGTCATTCGGAAGCCTGGGAAACCGGCGGATAGCTGCGGTTCCTATCGACCGATCTCTCTGATCAATGTTGAAGCCAAAGTCCTGGCCAAACTTTTAGCTAACGTCTCATCCCAATACTGTCATCCCTAGTCCACGCCGACCAATCTGGCTTCATGCCAGGGCGGAACACAGCAGCATTGAATATCCGCCGTCTCCACAATGTTTTGGGTCGACAGCGATAGATAGAGGAAGATGCGGTGGTGCTTTCTCTGGATGCCTCTATGGCATTTGATTCCATAGAGTGGCCCTATCTCTTCCAGGTGCTGCTGCGCCTCGGGTTTGCCCCGAAATTCCTTGGTTGGATCAAACTGTTATACACGGGCCTGCACGCCCAAGTCAAGGTTAACAACCGCATATCCCGATTTTTACAATTGGCAGGGGCACCCGACAGGGTTGCCCGCTATCCCCTCTTATCTTTTCTTTGATCCTGGAACCGTTGGCTTTTTGGGTGCGAGGAGATGTGCTCCTCAGGGGCCTGAATTGGGATGCCGGACATGAGGACAGGATATCGTTGTATGCCGATGATATACTGGTGTACTTAGCGTCCCCCCGTGCATCCCTACACAGGCTCCTCAATATATTTACCAACTTTGGCAAGTACTCAGGCTACGCCATTAATTGGACGAAATCAGTACTATACGTTCTCCATGGCCAGACTCCCCGACCGCCCCGGGGCTGTGACTTGGAGGTAGCCCTTGACGGTTTTCGTTATCTAGGGATTTTTATCACCCCCGACCCTCGCCTCTCCTATGAAAGGAACTCAGCTGCTCCATTAGATAGGCTCAGGAAAGATGTTACCCACTGGAAATCCCCACTGTTGTCTCTATTGGGCCGAGCGGCCCTCTTCAAGATGCTGGCCCTCCCCTGGTTCCTATATGACCTCCAGAACTGCCCATACCCAATCTCTGATTAGTATTTTAAAAACATTGATAGTGAGTTGAGGTCACTGTTATGGGGCGGAGGGACGCCGCATATTGCACTACATAAATTGTCTACGGGGTGGTACGATGGAGGGATCGCCCTCCCGGACATGCGACTCTACTACTGGGCTTCGCAGCTTGTCGTGGTAAACCACTGGTTGTACCGCTCTCCGCTAGATCCCGCCTATATGCTGGACAGGTACCAAATGGGGCGGGACGGGTATCTAGGTGCCCTCTACACGAAGGTCAGGAGGGGGAGATTGGTGGGCCCCACAGCCTGCACGGTACAACTCTGGCACCAAGCGACCAAACGATTGGGCTGGACTGATGTCCTAACTCAGTCCACTCCGTTGTGGTACACCCAGAAATTAGGACTCCTGTGCCATCAACCGGGGTTTGACAAATGGGACGCGATCGGCCTCTCCAATATAGGTCATCTTGTGAAAAAGGGCAAGGTCCTCTCGTTTCCGGAACTGCAGGAGAAATACGAAATGGCCCAGGGGGAGGTGTTTCGATACCTGCAGGTTCGTCATGCTCTAACGACTGCTCTCCCAGACTTGAGCAACCTTCCGGAATCGTCTCCACTTGAGGACCGTCTACTTTCTGAATCACTCCCTGTCAAGGCAATCTCCCTAACGTACCGCAAGTTGTGTAATAACCTACCTGACCCTTTCCTAGCTCTCCGCAGCCGGTGGCAAGCCGACATTGGTGACATTGACGACGACGATTGGCAAACTGCACTAATGTCGCCGAGAGAGGCAGCCATTTCACTTCGCTTTCGGCTGATCCAACTAAAAGTTCTGCATAGAACGTACCTCACCGGGGTGACATTGGCTAAAATTGGGACGCGACGGGATGCATTTTGTTTGAGGGGGTGTCACCAAGCTGCAACCTTCTACCATACTATCTGGGATTGCCCATTCCTGCGTCCCATGTGGGAGGGGGCAACCACGCACATGCAAGACGCACTAGGCAAAACAATCAGCCTCACTCCACCACTGGGGCTCCTCAACATTTGGGAGCCAACCGACCTTACTGAAGTAGAACAACAACTGGTTACCTAGGGCTATGTGTTGGTTAAGAGAGCCATTGCGATGAAGTGGGGGGTGGCGGGGCGACCCTCAAATGTATGGGCGGCTGAGCTGGACAAATGTATGGTAGCAGAAAAAGAAGTATTCAAATTCAGAGGATGCCCTAAGAAATGGGACAGAAAATGGAGTGGGTGGAATGCATATCGTGGAAATCTATGTATATATCCGACTGTAGAATTGGAAATGGCTAAGGGGAAACATCTCACACTTTGCATGACTGAATGATTGTATGATTATGTTCAGTGATCTATACCTGATATTTTAAGATTGAACTGTCTGCAATTTCTACCTGTGATGATTGGAACTTGTTACTAATAAAAAGACCAGTTAAAAAAAAAAAAAGGAGGTTTCGTGGAAAGAGCATGGAGCTCACTCACACTGCGAGCAGAAGTGATGGCAACCAGAAAGGCAGTCTTTAAAGTGAGAAGTCTGAGAGGGCAGTTATGGAGCGGCTCAAAGGGAGCGCACATAAGAAAAGTAAGAACCAAGTTCAAGTCCCACTGATGCATTACGAAGGGAACAGGAGGAAAAAGATGAGTAATGCCCTTAAGAAAACGATTTACAACAGGGGACTTGAAAAGAGAAGGTTGATCAGGAAGCCTAAGAAAGGCTGAAATGGCTGAGAGGTAGCCCTTAAGAGTGCCCAGAGCAGAGCCCTGCTGGGCCAAAGAAAGGAGGAACAAGAGAACCTCGGAAAGAGGGTCAGAAAGGGGATCCACAGCCTTTACTGTGCACCATGCCACAAATTTGTTCCATCTGCAGGTTTATACTGTTTTAGTGGAGGGACGCCTGGCTGCCAAGATAACGTCACAGACTTTGGGAGGAAGGTCGAAGGCTGTCAACTGTCGCTGCTCAATCTCCATGCAAGGAGGTGGAGGCTGGACTGGTTCGGGTGGAGGACCGTCCCCTGCTGCTGCAACAGAAGATCCTCCCGAAGAGGCAGTCTGAGCGGAGGATCGATGGCCATGTGTAATAGCTCGGGATACCAGACTCTTCGTGCCCAATCCGGAGCCACAAGAATGACTTGGGCCTGGTCGCGCTTGATCTTCTTAAGCACTCTGGGCAGAAGTGGTATAGGCGGAAAGGCGTATAGAAGACCGCAACTCCACTCGCGACGAAAAGTGTCGCCTAGCAAATGCCGCCTTGGAAATTCCAACGCACAGAACTGCTGACATTGCGCATTCTCTTCGGTGGCAAATAGATCTAACCAAGGCTCTCCCCACTGCCGAAAGAGACCTCGCACCACCTCCGAGTGAAGTCGCCATTCGTGATCCATCATGCACCTGCGGCTGAGTTCGTCCGCCCTGGCGTTCAGTGAGCCTGCCAGGTGTTGAACCATCAGGGATATGCCCTGATGTTCCAGTCATGTTCAGAGACGGAGAGCCCCTTGACATAGGGTCCACGACCCCACCTGCCCTGTTTGTTGCAGTACCACATGGCAGTGGTGTTGTCCGTGAACACCTGCACTACTCTTCCCCGGACAGAGGGAAGGAATGCTTTTAGTGCAAGACGGATCGCCCGAAGCTCCAGAAGGTTGATGTGGAGCCCAGACTCCGCCGGAGACCAGAGTCCTCTGATCTCCGCCTCTCCCATGTGCCCAACCGAAGTTCACAGTGGGGACGGATGGGTCCCAAGATCCCTCTCCCTTCCCCAACCGAAGTTCACAGTGACGCATCCGTCCCCACTGTGAACTTCGGTTGGGGAAGGGAGAGGGATCTGCCGTTGGCCCAATCCTGGTTCCTTAGCCACCACTGCAATTGTCGTGCAGTGCCCTCCAAGATCTGAATGCAATCGGACAGATTTCCCTGATGCTGTGCCCACTGGAACTTCAGGTCCCATTGCAGAGCCCGCATATGCCACCTGGCGTGATCCATCAGCTGGATGCAGGAGGCCATGAGGCCCAGCAGCCTCAGGGTCATTCTCACCGAAACCCGGGATAGAGGCTGAAAGATCGGAATCATAGCCCGAATATCCTGGACTCGCTGCTCGGGACGATAAGCCCGAAACTGCGTCGTGTCTAGAACCGCTCCGCTGAAAAGGAGCTTCTGAGAGGGAGTCAGGTGTGACTTCGGCACGTTGATAGTGAACCCCAGCGAATGCAGGAGGTCCGCCGTAGTCTGGAGGTGGGAGACGACTGCCTGGGGCGAGCCCGCCTTCAACAGCGAGTCTTCGAGATAGGGGAAGACTGGAACCCCTGATCCGCGCAGATGAGCTGCGACCACCACCATCACTTTCGTGAACACCCGAGGGGCGCTTGTAAGGCCAAAGGTGAGCACGGTAAACTGAAAGTGCTCGTGGCCTACCGTGAACCGCAGGTAACGCCGGTGGGCCAGCAGGATGGGAATGTGAAAGTAAGTGTCCTGCAAGTCCAACGCTACCATCCAGTCTCCAGGGTCAAGGGCAGACCAGACCTGAGCTAGCGTCAACATTTTGAACTTCTCCTTCCGGAGGAAGCGGTAGACGTTCCTGAGATCCAAGATAGGACGCAGGCCTTTGTCCTTCTTGGGCACCAGAAAGTAGTGGGAATAGCAACCACGACCTACTTCTGGGGAAGGAACTCGCTCGATGGCTCCCTTGGCCAAGAGAGCCTTAACTTCCTGTTGGAGAAGGGCCAGATGATCCTCCGTCATTCGATGGTACTGAGGTGGCATGGCTGGGGGGGTAGTCTCGAACGGGAGGGAGTAGCCCCTTCGGACTATCTGCAAAACCCACCTGTCCGACGTGATGGTGCGCCAGTGGAGGAGGTGATGGTGGATCCTGCCGCCCACTGGCGATAAGTGGCCCTGTAAAGTCAGACTAAGAGGGTTTGGAGGCTGCTGCAGAGGGGGCACTGGTGAACTGACCCGCTCGCTGGCCCCCAGACCCACGATGGTGGGTCCCACGTCCCCGGCCGCGCAGGGGCTGAACAGCTTGCGCCGGCCTGTGGCCCTGGGTGGAACGTGGCGGGGCACCCCTTTCGTAGCCACGAAAGGGGGCGAAAAGCAGACTACGCAGGGCGGCTGGAGAGGCCTAAGGACTTGGCCGTAGCCCAAGAGTCCTTGAAGCACTCTAGCGCGTTATCTGCTTTGTCGCCAAAGAGGCGACGGCCATCAAAGAGCATGTCCATCAGGGTAGCCTGGACATCTCAGGAAAAGCCAGTCGACCTCAGCCAGGCGTAGTGTTGAAGGGCTACCGATGTGGAAATCGTCCTACCTAGAGATTCGGCGGTGTCCAGCCCACATCGTATGGTAAACTTGGCTGCGTCTATCCCCTCGGCGACTGCACGGGAGAGCACGGCCCGGGCCTCCTTCGGGCACTGGGGCAGGACCTGCGCTACCGCATCCCACACAGAGTGGGTGTAACGGCCCAACAGACATGCAGTGTTTACCGACCGCAGTCCCAAGCTGGAGGAAGAAAACATCTTCTTTCCAAGATGGTCCAGCTTCTTGGATTCCTATCAGGTGGAGCGTTAAGGAATGTGCCTGTGGACGTCGAGGCTTGGACCACCAAGCTCTCAGGGGTGGGGTGTTGGGAGTGGAAAGTGGGGTCGCCCGGAGCCGGGCGGTGGCGTCGGACAATCATCCTATCCACAGGAGCCCCTGGGTTGGGCCTGGACCAGGTGCCCAAAAGGATGTCAGTTAGGGCTTCATTAAACGGCAGCAGGGGCTGCGAAGAGCTCTCTGCCGGTTGAAGCACCTCTGTCAGGAGGTTAGTCCTGACTGCCACCGTAGGTAGCTCGAGGTTGAGAGCCTCGGCCGCCCTACACAACACCACTGCGTAAGAAACTCCCTCCTCCGTAGCCACGGTAGGAGGAGACAACATGCCAAGATCTGGGGAGGTATCCAGACCACTGGCATCCCCCAACTCCTCACTCCAGTCCGGATCATACTCCAACTGGTCAGTTAAAGGGTCTCCAGACCCCTCCCAGTCCTCCTCACCCTCCTCTGGTTGCCAATCTGGCCTGAAAGAACCAGGGTGGAACAGGGGTACAAAAGTACCCGTCCGCGCCGGATCCGGCGTCGGTCCGGCTCCGTGTCCACATTGGGGTGGAGGCCGGGGTCGACGCCGGCTGGGGACACAACTGACGTGTACTGCAGGCGTGGTGCCAGTGGAAGCGGCGCCGGTGGAGGTGTTACAAGGTCGACCGGCGCCGATCAGGATCCAGGCCTGGATCCAAGGTGACCCTGCCATGCTGAGGCCGAAGCCGCCGGCGTCGAAGGCCCAGGGCCCCCAGCCGAGTCCGCGGGGTGCGAAGGCGCGCCAGCAGAGTCGGGCTGCCCAAAGATGACATGCATCGCTTCGTAAAAACTTCGAAGCTGAGCAGGGGTCGGGAGGGAAACTTGAAGCCGACATTTCGGGCTCCGCACGCGGAACCACGAATGGGGCACCACCCGCATCCCTCGTCGCGTCTTCTTGTGCTTCGACTTACCTGAGGAGTGCGAAGACTTCGAAGACGAATAGTGGTGGTGGCTCCGTGACCGGTCCCCCGACCTCCCGCGCGACCGGGACCTCGAACGGCGTGGAGCGGACTGCCGGGCCTCGAGAAGCTTTCGGGACCGCTCCCGCAAAGACTTCGGATTCATGGTCCGGCAGTCGGAACATGACTTGGGGTCGTGGTCTGGTTCCAGGCACCACAGGCACACGCGTTGCGGATCCGTCACCAACATCAGTTTTCGGCAGGAACCGCAAGCCTTGAAACCGGGCATCCCTAACGTGCACCAGGAGTCGAAAGACTCAAAAAACGGTGTCGACAAAAGTCGCCAAAAAAAGTCAGTCAAAAAGTGACTGGAGGTACTGCTCTCTCCGGATCTGCGCTGGCTGGCGCGGAAAAAGAAAGAACTGATGTCAGCACGCGAGGGCGGCGTCTAAGTAGCTACCGCGACGTCATCCCGGCGACCACGACGCTAACAACGAACGCAGAGCTGACCGACGCCACCTTTCGACGCGCAGGGGTGTACTGCTGACGGAAAAATTCTCCGGATCCAGTCTGACGCCTGGGGGTAATTCAAAGGTAAGGAATCTATAACTAATTGTCTCTTTCAGATATAGAGAGTAATCCTTCTAGCCCTTGAGGCTTTCCTGTCTTCTCTGTCAACGAACAGAATTTTTATTAAAATGCATCAAAATCATGGTGGCACCATATCAGGACACTTTCTCTAGAAGTTGAAACAATCATGTAAAGGATCTTGATGAGGAATCAGTCCTTCACCTGAGTATTTAGCACCCCCAGGATGTTCTCAGCAGATTGTGTGAAAACCACAATGCTATGAGACATTTCAGAGATTGGGGGTTTCCCCAGATCATTTTGTTTATAAAAACACAGATACAAAATGTTGAAACTTAGCTTGGTGCTTTTGGACACCGGGATTGTTGGGCAATGTCCCTTTCATTGGTTGGTTGGAGAAGGTCCTTTTAGCTTTTTCTTCAATTCCCCTTACTGCATCCTTTTTAGTGAAGCTGAAATCCTCCAGTGACGAGATTAATCTTGTTCCCTCTAAGTAGGCAAGACAGCGTGATTTCCAGATCTTCTTCACCTATGCCAAAGGCTATTCAAGAAACCTCCATGCAACCTGAGTCTGCTATCCAGGATGCAAGGCCAGATGTCCTTGAGTTTGAAAGCATGGCTCCTGAGGTTGTGCAGTACTGCCACTTCCTCAGGCCTCTATGACAGCCTAAAAGAGCATTTTAGGCTTTTAAGTGGAAATAGTTTTATTTGTGGTGCAAGCATTCCAACTATGACCCAGTATTCTGCCAAAAGAACGTCTTCATTCTACATCTTCTCAGTCAAATTCATAATTTGCTTTCATCTAGTTGCATTTAACAGCCATTACAGCTTGTAGGAAAAGTCCTTCTCAAAGACTTTTCATAATGATACTGGTCAACAGACATTTTAGAAGGGAAACAGAAAACATACTCTCCTGGATGGCAGCCTTCTCCTCCATTGTGGCTCAATCTGGATTTGTCTAAAATGCTGGCGGCTCTCTTCGTTTTTGAGCTTCTACATATGACATCATTACAGCATCTCTCATGGAAGGCACGTTTCGGTAGCTATTACATAGTCCCGGACGATAAGGAAACTTCAGCTCTGTCGGCAATGGGAAAGCAGGTACCACTGGTTGAGAATTCTCCTAGTGTTAGATATTTGTAAAGCAGCTTCATGGAAATCCATTAATTCATTCACAAGCATGATTGCCTAAACACAGACTCTAGAGCTGGTAAGGTAGTTGGTTAGGCTCCTCTAAAAACAAAATCTGTTTGGGTTAACATTATTTCCTATCACATAGGTTCTCAGGTTGTTTTACAGTTTGTTTACAGATTGCAGACCTTCTGAGGCAAGCTAGCTTTTCTGTTCTACATTTATGCATCTTAATAAAGATTATATTAGGCTGAACAAAATAATAGTTATCTTAGTTCTACATTGTGGGCATTTTCAACGAAGTCATGAAAACTGTCCTATCTTCCCTATCTCTCCTTTTGAATAGCAAGCACATCTTTGATTGTTAAATCAATTTGAGCCTCTCAAAAAGACGTGACCCTGTGAGGCAACTGCCAGTTCAAGGCATGCTGGTAAATGGAAGCAGCTAGCTTCCTAAAGGACAGACTTTCTCCTCCTCTGAATGGATGTTACCATTTGAATTGAAGTGATCCAGGCTCCTCATATACACTCAGCAATATTCAACCTTTATGTATGTGTGTGTATATATAGAGATGGCCCTGTTGAAGGCTACGGCTGAAACGCGTAGGCCATTTCACGCTGCTGCTGCTGCACATGGTGAAATAAATAAATAAACCTATTCCAGGAAACTGTTTGGAGGTGCTGTGTCCTGTTATTGAGCACTGAATGGATATACTGTTCGTGATTTCGAGCGTTTGTTGAACAGACTGAGATATATATATATATATATCCACATACATATATACATATTTTTATTTTAATGATATAAACTTCTATCATTAAAATCAAAATGAAAACATTCACATAGAAAACATTTGCAGTCATTTCTGGGTTTTGCCTAGACGTTGAATGCGCTGTGTCTGGGAGGCTTAAAAAAAATATAGTGGGCTCACCCATAGCTTACCATTTGTTAACTTCAGCGTTGCTCTCATTAGCTTCACTCCTGTTTGTCACGGCATGGTGGCATCATGTCCTTTTCTTGTGTGTGGCCCTCCCCTGGAGCATCAACCAAGTACCTTGTGTCCATCCACTGCTCCCGTTTTTGGAGCTACTTTATTCTGTGTTTAAACACTCCATGTGACTGCTTTTGTTTTCAGTCCGTCTCCCATATCCCAGCAATGTAGCTTCTATTGCCTCCCACCTGTCCCCCATTCCATGTTGCTTCGATCCCCTCCTACCCCCTTATCTATGCCACTGCACTTTACTCTGCACCCTATGCACCAGTCTACTCTACTGCACTCTATGCCACTCTACTCTGCACCATTCTATTCCACTGCACTTTATGCCACTCTACTGTATGCCTCTGCACCCTACCCAGTACCAATCTAGGCCACTGCACTCTTCTCTGCACCACTCTACACCACTGCAGTCTAAAACACTCTACTCTGCACCACTCTACTCTAGGCCACTTGCATTCTACACCACTTCAGTCTACGCCACAGCAGTCTACGTCACTCTATTCTGCATTCTGCACCACTCTACTCTGTACCACTGCACTCTACACCACTCTATTCTGCACCATTCTACTCTATGCCACTGCACTCTACTCTGTACCACTCTATTCTATGCCTCTGCACTCTACATCACTCTACTCTGCGCCACTGCACTTTGCGCCACTCTACGTCACTGCACTTTATGACACTGCACTTTACACCAGTCCCCTCTACTCTACCCCACTCTACTGTCACTTCCCTCCACTGTACGACACGCCATGGTGCCACTCTACCCCCACCCAGTGCCACTCCACTCTAAGTCACTCTCTTCTACGCCACTTCACTTTACCCTATGCCACTCTACACTACTCCACACCACTCTACTTTGCTCCACTCCACACCAGTCTGCGCCACTTTAGTCTACCCCGCTCTACGCCACTCTAATCTACTCAACTCTGTGCAACTCCACTCTGCCACTGCACTCTACGCCAGTCCACTCCACACCACTTGAATGTACGCCACTCCATGCTACTGTACAACATGGCTACAATACATTGGCAAAGCTAATAGCTCTCGCGTAAGCGAAACCTATTGACTTTGCCAGTGCTTGATTATGTTGACTTTTCTAATTCAGTCTGTCATGGCAAAATGCAACACAATGAAACAGAATTTCAAAAGTGGAAAAATTAAGAAGAAAATATAGCTCCTAGGCAGAGGCTGTTGCCGGAGTGAAAACTGACTTGATTTAAAACAAAGTAATCTGTACACAAACCTGGGAGCTGTAAAGATACTTTAAATTAGAATACTTAACGCAAAAAAAGCAATTTTCAATCTTTACCTTTAATTAAAAGATCAGGCATTTGCGTTGCTTGTAATCAAAAGATCAGGTGTATGTGGTGGTGTTTGTAATTTAGTTGCTCAATACTTCTATTAGTTATTCCCTTGTTTCATTAAAAGTTATGAATATATTTTTCCAGTTTTGTATATTTCTCCCTTGATCAAGAAAGTATGGCTTTCTCACTTTTTTGTGCCTTTCTACCTAGTTTTTCCTTCATGGGTCGGACCTGAACTCCCTTCACAGAAACATTCCCCGGGACATCCTTCCTTCCCTGTACGGAGGCACAGCTGGGATTCTGGACATAAGCACCTGGAACAAGACCCTGCTGTCCTCGGAAAATGAATTTATTGAACAGTTCTGCCAACCAAGCCCCCTGGGTGACGCCTCTGTGTGTGGGCTTTTAAGAGAGAGCGAGATATCCGAAGTACAGTGTGAAGACTCTCTTCGAGGAGTGAAATCCCAGCTGTATTACTGTTATTAATTAGATGTGGCATTTAAACCAGCAAGAACAGATTTAGGGTAGACCTGGTTAAACGAAAGATTGAATCTTTAAAACCTTGCATTCCGAATAATATATTGCTCAGACCACTGTATTGAGAAGCACAAACAAGCAAACCAGTGAAGTATTGTAATCGGCATAAATGTGAGAAGTGTTGTAAACAAGGCCACTCTACTCAAGTTAGAGTGTCACATGCTTAACTCTGATGTCCACTTCTAGTTATGAGCAGTTGAAACAAGAGAACTCGTTTTAACATCGATACAAAGGTATTACCTGTGTCTTCAAGTAAAACACCTAGAACCCGATTTTCTTTTTTTCTGGAATTAGGATTGTGCACACCTCACATTCCTGTCTGTTTACAACAGTGACCGCAGAACAGCTTCCTCACGACAGTAAACACACTTTTTTTGGGGGGGGCGGCAGTGCCTGGCAGAAGACCTGTGCACGTAAGTAGGAAACTAAGTATTGTGAGATAGGGCAACCTGCAGATTTGCGAACAAATGAAGAACCACTTCCTATGGTCAAACAACAAAAAAATCCCAGTGCCGAAATAAACTCCTGTTGTTTCCTGTTATGAAAGAGTATTATTATTATCAGGGTTTCAGTGTTTGTATATTTTACTACTTGAGAATTAAAATGTGAATTTGTATCAAAGTGTTCGAAAGCAGAATGTAAGGTTGCAGCAACTATTTGAACGTACCCAAAGAGTATTCAAACACCCTAGCACATCGACAGTAAAGTGTCAGTTTCACACGGGTACAAATATAAATCAACCCCAATTTGCCAATTTTCATGTTTGCACAATAACCTATTCAGAGCGAGAGCCTAGTATGTTCCAGTCTGTACCGATTACCTCAGATGAAATTACAGGGTTAGAGTGCTGGACGGCTTTGATTTCAGGTTTTTTGTACATATTTTATTTTATTTTTTATATGAAGCACTGCTAATCTTTCCTAGAACAATTACTGTTTTTTTCACTGTGGGATAATCTATTTATTTGCTCAGCTATTGCAAAAATGATTTCTATTTTTTTGTTTCATTATCCAGCATTGTGAATGTATGCTATATTAATTTGTGGTTGGTGATGAGTTTAAAGAATTGTAATAGACTTTTTCTTTTTTAAACAATGCACCCTTACCCTGGATACCTTGTGGAAGCATTACAACACAGGTGATTTCACCCTGCAGTGGGCCATACTAAGAAACATTGCATAATTTCTTTATTTTTGCTGTAGTCGCTAAAAAATACATAATAGTTTTCGTTTTCAACATAAAGTAGTTAAAAAATACATGTTGCCAATTTAAGCTCTTAAGATTCTGGCATGCATTACCTGCTGCACGCCTTGACCCTGGAAGGTTTGAAGGCACACCGTGCACCAGTAACACCTGTAGTAGTGTTTTTCCTCAGGATTCACTTGGCCGAAGTCTCCAGAAAGGTATGCATCTGTAGTCCAACCTTAGTGGTTACAGTAGTGTGTGTCTGCTTAGTGAGTAAACCAGTGTCCAGTACAGGTGAGCTGGTCCACAAAGGTCATTAACTTTATTAACCTGTTCACTAGTGCAGTGCCTTGAGTCTGAGGGTGGTTCCCAGAGCCTAGAATGAGTGACATGAATAAAACGACATTTTATCATAATTTTGGTAACCGTGATTTGCTTGTAAGACTAAATCTGAATAGAGGTCTTAAAATCTTTACTATAACAGTTTGTTCCCTGGATGTAAATGTAAGATTGCGGCAGTCCGTTTCCGTTCGTTGAGACGAGTTTTCGTTCTTTTGTGAAAGATATTTCCTTCCTGGCCTTCAGCCTCACTCCACCAGACCTAAAGCAGATTTTGTTACATTCCAGATGCATGGCCTAATTCAGACAGCTGTAGGGAAACTCATTTCTGTGAGCACCGCAACAGGCTTTCTTGATAGATGTTCAGTTTAGCAGACGCCTCTGGTAATTGGTGCCTTCTGGTGAGCGTGCAGTCACATGCTCGGTTTGTGCTGGAGTAATTTATTCACACAAGCTGAGAGGGACTAGAAGGGGAGCTGTGGCTAAGAATGTTTCCTTACTAGTCAACTCCAGGTCTTTTAATGCATGGACTTTCTTTCCCTCTGGGCTCCAGCCTGCAGCTATAAGTTACAAGACAGAAATCCATTTTCAGAACTACTCAGTCAGGTTGTTTTGCGGGTTTTGGCTACAGTAATTCCCCTTGCCGCCACAAGGTGGCAAAAGACTCCCACATATTGGTAACACAAGAGACCAGCAGCACCAAGATTTCCATAGCCGTGAGGGTTATCATATGCTTTGAAAAACTGAGCTTTTTTGCGGCTCTGAAACCTAAACTAAGAAGGGAAAAAAATGGATGCCTGCGAAAGGGAGCAAGGGCGCTTATTGGTTTCGTAATAATCAATGCTTTTCAGGGTAAATCGTAATTGATGAAAACTGGAACTGTTTAACCTTTTATTAATAAATACTTTATCTACTAATTAAAGGGATTATGTGCAAAATGTTGTATATCTGTGATTTATATTTCTGTGAGCACTTTACCTTGTTGGACCAACATCTGATTACTCGTGTAAATACAGCGCTGAGGTATGTCCTCTAGATTTCAGTTTTGAAGGTCTCTGGTACTTACACAGCAAGATATATATATTGTTTATTTGAAGAAAAAAAATACGGTTCAGATTCTATTTGGAAATTATTAAAAAGTTCAAAGAGTAATTGCTTAAAACGGAGTCGGTCTTATTCAAAGTTTCAGTGTTTACTTGTTTAAAATGTTATATCATGTTTATGGATTTTTTTGTCTCCATTAATTGTAGGGCCTGCTGTGCTATGTGCATGTGTGATAAACGAAGATCAGGACTAGCATTTCGTGTCCCCAGCGCCCAAGAACACACAGACACGGGGCGAACTGGGGGAACACTTCTTTATTCTTCCTCCGTCTGGCTCGCACTGCCAGCTCCCTCGTGACTCCTCCCCTTCCTTCCCCGGCCGTGCCTGACCTTGGGGCGAAACCCAGGGCAGGCATGACGACACTACATCTCCCCCTTTTGTATTTTAAGTGTTCACCATTCCTGTATCTTAAATGTCCATCATTTCCCTCAGAGTTCTTCAATGAGCCGAAGGGGTTTCCGAATGTCCCGTCGTGGTCGGCTGGGTCGCAGGTGACTGTGGTGATGCTCCCTTCTCGGTTCGCATGCCTCCGGTACCCGTATGGGTTCTTCATGGCTGCTCTCCTCCTGACTCGACACATCTGTGTCCCAGTTGGATCTCCAGATCCGTTCATATGCTGTCGGATTGCATCTTTTGAAATGTGACACATTTCTAGTCGTTCTCTTGTTTCTGGACTCGGCCGTGATCATAGTCCCTTTCCTTCTCGTTACTTGTAGAGGGTGATTGTGGTAACGGCTATCTGCTTTGGATTTCCTCTCTTGTCTCACCAGAACCCAGTCTCCTTCTTGGATGTCAGATATCTTGGCATGTCTGCGGTGGTCTGCATATTCTTTCATTTTCGCCTTCCTGGGCCGATCCAGTTCGACTAGGGTCTCGTGGTCTGAGGTCGTGGTTCTGGATTGCGCGACAGTGTCTGTGGTTGGTATCCGAGTGCGAGGTGTCCGCCCGAGCATCAGAGTGGCCGGACATTGGTTGGTGGTGCTATGTGGGGTGGTCCTGTAAGCTCGCAGTACTTCATTTAGCGCTGGCTGGATGTCACGGTGGGTCAACTCAGCTTGTTGTATTGTCTTTTTGATGGTGGCCATGAATCGCTCCACTGTCCCATTTGCTTGGGGCCACAGGGGAGTGATTTTCCGATGTTTGAAGTTGAGATGTCTCGCAAAATCCGCAAATTCTTGTCCGTTGAATGGTGGACCGTTGTCGGATTTCACCACTGTGGGGATGCCCCATGCGGCGAACGCTTCATCAATTGCGGGTATGACAGTGGTTGCTTTTGTGGAAGAAACCTGATGAGCGATGGGGAAGCGGGAGTATTCATCCATGATGTACTTTCCCGATTTCAGGGGGCCGAAGAAGTCAACCGCTACATGTTGCCAGACGCCATCTGGGAGGTCTGACATCTGCAGAGGGGCCTGTGGTTCTTCTCGCCCTACTAGTTGACAGTGTGGGCAGTCTCGGAGTGAGGGGAACCAGACACGTTCTCGCAACGCTTTCTTCGTGGCTACTACCCCTCGATGTCCTTCATGTGCCAGATTGATGGTCCCCTGTCGCAGCTGGTTAGGGATGACAATCCTCTGACCTCTTAGTAGTAAGCCACTGTCACTGATGGAGAGTTCGTCTTTGACGTGCTTGAACGCCACCAGTTCTTGCCTGTTGATAGTGTTACCCATCATCGGGTCGTCTAGATGTCGCCATGAGTCGGTGCGGACACGATGTATGACGTTTTGAATTGTGGCGTCATTTGCCGATGCTTCGATAATGGCCTCAATTGGAACGGCTGGTGGGCAGGCACGGTCAATGACGAAGTGGAGATATTCTTCAGCCACTGAGTGGCGCGCCCTCGTCAGAGCCTGAGGGTGTCGAGAATGTAGTCTGCCGGGTTCTCTGCCTTCCCCGGTTTGTGAATGATGGTGTATGTATAGTCTTGCAGGCGGATGCCCCACCGTTCGATCCGTGGAGGCATCTTCGCCCTGGGGTTTCCAAAAATGGTGATGAGCGCCTGGTGATCGGTGATGAGTGTGAAGTGTTTACCATACACGAAGAGATGAAAATGCTCACACGCCCACACAACTGCCAAGCTTTCTTTTCCGGCTGGGAATAAGCTTTTTCAGTGTCAGTGAGGCTGCGGCTGGCATACGCGACGATGTGGCGTTGGTCGGCTTCATCAGTATATTGCGCTAAGATCGCACCTAGCCCAACGGGACTGGCGTCGACTGTGATTTCAGTCTTTCGTTTGGGACTGAAGTATGCGAGGTTGATGGCTGAACTCACCGCGGCCTTGATCTTGTGGAACGCGTGATCGCACGCAGCCGACCACTGGAAACTGTGTCCTTGTCGAGTGAGTTCTCTGAGAGGGTAGCTGATAGTGGCGTAGTTCTGGATGTACCGGGCGCACTAGCTGGCCATCCCCAGGAACGAGCGAACATCACTGACATCTTGTGGCTGTGGAGTGTCCGAGAGTGCCGATACCTTGTCAGGGTCCGGTCTCATGCCCTCCTTGGAGAAAATGTGGCCGTAGAATTTGAGGGTCGATTTGTGAAATTCACATTTGTCCTGATTGAGGGTGAGGTTGGCGGTGAGTAAGGCGTGACAGACCCGGTCTAGTGCTTTGTCGTGCTCTTTTTGAGTCTCTCCGAACACCAAGATATCGTCACTATAGTTAAAAGCGTTCGGAATGTCTTGTATTACTCGTCTGACAGCCTCCTGGAAAATCTCAGCAGCGGAGGAAATCCCAAAGTTGAGGCGTTTGTATCGGAAGAGTCCTTGGTGTGTGGTGAATGTTGTGATGCAACGTGAGCGTTCGTGTAGCTCAAGTTGGTGGTATCCCTTGTTGAGGTCCAGTTTTGAAAAGACTGTCGCTCCGTTCAGGCGTGTGATCATATCACTGATGTGGGGTCCTGGGTGTCGCTCCCGTTCGATGGCTGTGTTTGGGGCTCGCATATCGACGCACAGGCGTACTTTGTTGTCTTGGCCTCTCTTGGGTACGACCACTACCGGAGACACCCACGGAGTGGGTCCAGTCGATCGTTCAATGATGTCTGCTTTTAATAGGTCTTGTAGTTCGTCGTCGACCGCTTGTTGTAGATGAAAAGGCACTTTCCGGTGGTGTTGTGCTACCGGCGTCACTTGCTCATTGATGTGCAGCTTGACTTTGAAGTGGGCGAGCTTCCCTAGGCCGTTGAATAGCTTTGGGAATTTGTGGACTATATCTGGCGAGTCATCAACTTTGTATAGGATCTCGACTAGCTTCAGTCGTTCCGCCGTTGGTAGGCTGAGAAGGCAGTCTGCTGTTTCTGGGCCTTCGATCACGTGAATTTGCACTTGAATTTTCCTGTTCTTGTACGTCAACGTGGTGCGAAATTGTCCTAGACATGGCAGTGGTTTCCGGGACATCCACGTGTAGACCCGCACTGCGGCTGGCTCCAATTTCGGTTTTGGGTTCATGCTCTGGTATTCGGAGGCGCAGATGTAGTTAAGTGACGCGCCTGTATCTAGAACCAACTTGGCGGGGTGGCTTCCCATTTGGATATGGAGTCGTGGGTATTTCTTCAGTCTATCTGGGTCTGCCACCATGCATGCGTATTCATCACTGTCTTGTGATATGGGGGTGAGGGAGGACGACTCTCTAGATGTTGAGCGCTGGGATCTGTACGAGCTGTGAGATTGAGTACTTGATCTGGATGAGCTCGTCGAGTGGTCTCTTCGACCTTGTACAGCCCTTGCATGGTGACGTGATCCTGCGTTCTGTTTGGTCTGTCTTGGTTCCGTGCGGCGGGCTTGACACACCGCTTCGAAGTGGTTGTCCTTTCCACATCTGTGACATTGTTGCCCTATGGCGGGGCACGGACCCGTATGAGGGTAGTCTTGGCCACACCGGTAGCATTGCGGAGGTTGTCTGCGGGAGTGGCTGTTCTGTGGCCCTCGGCGGGGTGACTTCATGCGAGGCGGTCTTGAACCTCTTCCTGCTGTGTGTCTGAGCGTCGCCTTGGTTCCGCGTGGGATTGCACTCGGAGGGCTTGTTCTTTTGTCTCGGTTTTGCTGGCCTCCATTTTCTTTGCGTGCTCTCCGGCTTGATCGTTAATGCGGGTTAGTTCTTCTATCTCGTCTAGCGTGTAGTGTTTCTTCAGGAGTCGACGGCTTAGCGATTCCGATTGACATCCATCAATGATACGTAGACGCAGCGCGTCTTCTGTGTTGAAGTTGTCGAACTCACAGTGGCGCGCTAGGCGCTTGAGACGGGAGATAAACTCGCCCATGGGTTCATCTCGCTCCTGGGAGGCGAGGTTGAAGGTGTAGCGTTCGTAGTCTAAGTTCCGTTTGGGAAGGAACTTCCTGTTCAGGGCATCTCTCACACTTTCGTATGACGCGGCGTTGGCCGGGGGTAGGTCCTTAATAATTTGTCCAATGGCTTTACCTACAAGGTTGCGCAGGGCTATGAGTTGTTGGCCGGGGTCACGGACTTGTGACCCTTTCATGAAATCCTCAAAGTCCTCGAGCCAACTCTTCCATGCAGGGCCCATGCTGTTGCCAGGCGTCAGTGGTAGTGGCTCAGGGGGTCGCAGGTACGATACTCCCATGGGCATCAGTCCAGGCGGTGGATTATTGTGCGCTGGGCCAGGCGCAGCTTGCTGCGACGAATCGGGGTCCGACATGTTGCAGTGTGATTCTAGTGAGCTTTAGGGGCGTCTGCAGGCACTCAGCGTCACTTTTACAGGTTTCAGGAGTCTTTTTGGAGTGTTGCCTGACTTTAAGATGGCCGCCGTGGTCGGACCAAGCTTAGCCAATGCAGCTTGCCTGACCTCAAAATGGCCGCTGCAGGGGACTCATGCAGGCATGCTTCACTCCACACAGGGGGGCAGTTAATCAAGCTTACCCCTATTTTCGTTGCCTCTGCAGGGGTTCTTGGTCCTGCCTTGATTTGAGCCCTCAGTTGTGTCTTCTTGACTCGGCGGCCGCGGGTGCGCGCTGTTCCGATTTTCGCGCTCTTCCTGCCGGTTCCTTTCTGCCGGTTTCGGCGCTCCGCTCATTCGCGGCAGCGCGCTTTTATTTCTGTGCAGGAGTAGCGAGGGGGGTGACTCTGCATCCCACCCTAGTCGCCAATTTCGTGTCCCCAGCGCCCAAGAACACACAGACACGGGGCGAACTGGGGGAACACTTCTTTATTCTTCCTCCGTCTGGCTCGCACTGCCAGCTCCCTCGTGACTCCTCCCCTTCCTTCCCCGGCCGTGCCTGACCTTGGGGCGAAACCCAGGGCAGGCATGACGACACGACATAGCAGTGATGCGCCGAGCAGTTCATTGTGTATGCCATTCATTTTAGTGCAGCCCTAATCATCCCCAGCTCTTATCATACAGTGGACGCTTAAGTCCATCTTTGTTTGAATTCTCAAATCGTAGTCCTCCCTGGTCATTCGGCATCCATCCTTTTCACTCATTCATGTAATGGTTGTGGTTAGTAACCAACCACCAGCACTCTGTTTTGTGGACCCCGGACTTACTTTTCATAACAAGACTTTCACGCGGAGCAACAGAGAGAGAAAAGGGGAAAAAATGTATTTATTTATTTATTTAAAGAGTTTTATAGAGCATGAACTTGACCCGAAGGTATCAAAGCGCTTTACATAGTTGGCAGAATATAAGTTACACAATGATAGGATAGGAAGCAGTGACATAGAGAGGAAGCATGGGGGAGAAAGAATCTACAACAGCGAGAAACAGGAAATGCAGTGTCAAAGAAGGCATTTAGTACAAACATATTCTTAGCAGGCTGCCATACCTTAGGGTACTTGTGGTCCCTGGTAAATTCATCTGCTAAATTTAGAATGGTGATGTGGAAAATGTAAAGTCATTTTCTGATGTCAGTAGTAAAAAGGATACAACCCATCCTATCCAAACCCGGCCCCTGGGGTCAGACACAAATCCTCTTTGTCGCAAGGCTCATTACGCAGGGAATTACTAGAGGTCCCTAGAGTCAGGTAAAAAATTCTTTCTGTAGAAAGCTGCAGTATTTTTGGTCGTTTCTTCACGGCCCTGTTTTCAGAAACGAGTCTTTTTAGGTCGAGCCTAGCGTTGCAGCGCATGCGCTGCTCGCTTTGCGAGGCATGCTGTATTAGGGTATGTTTTAGAAGTGGTGTGGAAGCCCCGCCCATATTTTTTATTGGCTGGCGTCATCGTCCATGGTAAATGCTGGCTTCCGATTGATAATGAGGCTTCTTAGTCCCTCCTTGTTACCGCCCTGTCTCCTTTTGGGACCGCCCATCAGGACTGGATCTTTTACTTGTGGGTTACACGGTCTCCTTCATTAGTAGGTAGGCACTATATTTTTTTCACAATGGCAACAGCTTGTCTGGTATTTGCATTCTGGGTTTTAGCGCGGGCTGTAGAGCCTGAGAACCAGGTCAGCAGAGCCGTTGTAGAGCCAGAGAACCAGGTCAGCAGAGCCGCTCTAGAGCCAGAGGACCAGGTCAGCAGAGCCACTCTAGAGCCAGAGAACCAGGTAAGCAGAGCTGCTCTAGAGCCAGAGAACCAGGTCAGCAGAGCCGCTCTAGAGCCAGAGAACCAGGTCAGCAGAGCTGCTATAGAGCCAGAGAACCAGGTCAGCAGAGCCGTTGTAGAGCCAGAGAACCAGGCCAGCAGAGCTGCTCTAGAACCAGAGAACGAGGTCAGCAGAGCTGTTCTAGAGCCAGAGAACCAGGTCAGCAGAACTGCTCTAGAGCCAGAGAACCAGGTCAGCAGAACTGCTCTAGAGCCAGAGAACCAGGTCAGCAGAGCTGCTGTAGAGCCAGAGAACCATGTCAGCAGAACCGTTGTAGAGCCAGAGAACCAGGGTAGCAGAGCTGCTGTAGAGCCAGAGAACCAGGACAGCAGAGCTGCTGTAGAGCCAGAGAACCAGGTCAGCAGAGCCGCTCTAGAGCCAGAAAACTAGGTCATCAGAGCCGCTCTAGAGCCAGAGAACCAGGTCAGCATGGCTGCTGTAGAGCCAGTGAACCAGGTCAGCAGATCTGCTCTAGAGCCAGAGAACCAGGTCAGCAGAGCTGCTGTAGAGCCAGAGAACCAGGTCAGCAGAGCTGCTGTAGAGACAGAGAACCAGGTCAGCAGAGCTGCTGTAGAGCCATAGAACCAGGTCAGCAGAGCCGTTCTAGAGCCAGAGAACCAGGCCAGCAGAGCTGCTCTAGAACCAGGCCAGCAGAGCTTCTGTAGAGCCATAGAACCAGGTCAGCAGAGCCGCTCTAGAGCCAGAGAACCGGGTCAGCAGAGTCGTTCTAGAGCCAGAGAACCAGGTCAGCAGAGCCGCTCTAGAGCCAGAGAACCATGTCGGCAGAGCCGCTCTAGAGCCAGAGAACCAGGCCAGCAGAGCCACTCTAGAGGCAGAGAACCAGGTCAGCAAGCTACTGTAGAGCCTGAGAACCAGAGCCGCTCTAGAGCCTGAGAACCAGGTCAGCAGAGCCGCTGTAGAGCCAGAAAACCAGGTCAGCAGAGCCGCTGTAGAGCCAGAAAACCAGGTCAGCAAAGCCGCTCTAGAGCCTGAGAACCAGGTCAGCAGAGCTGCTGTAGAGCCTGAGAACCAGGTCCGCAGAGCTGCTGTAGAGCCAGAGAACCAGGTCAGCAGAGCTGCTCTAGAGCCTGAGAACCAGGTCAGCAGAGCTGCTCTAGAGCCAGAAAACCAGGTCTGCAGAGCCGCTGTAGAGCCAGAAAACCAGGTCAGCAGAGCCACTCTAGAGCCTAAGAACCAGGTCAGCAGAGCTGCTGTAGAGCCAAAGAACTAGGTCAGCAGAGCTGCTGTAGAGCCAGAGAACCAGTTCAGCAGAGCTGCTGTAGAGCCAGAGAACCAGGTCAGCAGAGCTGCTCTAGAGCCTGAAAACCAGGTTAGCAGAGCTGTTGTGGAGCCAGAGAACCAGGTCAGCAGAGCTGCTGTAGAGCCAGAGAACCAGGTCAGCAGAGCCGCTCTAGAGCCAGAGAACTAGGCCAGCAGAGCCGTTGTAGAGCCAGAGAACCAGGTCAGTAGAGCCGCTGTAGAGCCAGAAAACCAGGTCAGCAGAGCTGCTGTAGAGCCAGAGAACCAGGTCAGCAGAGCCGCTCTAGAGCCAGAGAACCAGGTCAGCAGAGCTGCTCTAGAGCCAGAGAACCAGGTCAGCAGAGCCGCTGTAGAGCCAGAAAACCAGGTCAGTAGAGCCACTCTAGAGCCTGAGAACCAGGTCAGCAAAGCCGCTCTAGAGCCTGAGAACCAGGTCAGCAGAGCTGCTGTAGAGCCTGAGAACCAGGTCCGCAGACCTGCTGTAGAGCTAGAGAACCAGTTCAGCAGAGCTGCTGTAGAGCCAGAGAACCAGGTCAGCAGAGCTGCTCTAGAGCCTGAGAACCAGGTCAGCAGAGCTGCTCTAGAGCCAGAAAACCAGGTCAGCAGAGCCGCTGTAGAGCCAGAAAACCAGGTCAGCAGAGCCACTCTAGAGCCTGAGAACCAGGTCAGCAGAGCTGCTGTAGAGCCAAAGAACCAGTTCAGCAGAGCTGCTGTAGAGACAGAGAACCAGGTCAGCAGAGCTGCTCTAGAGCCTGAAAACCAGGTTAGCAGAGCTGTTGTGGAGCCAGAGAACCAGGTCAGCAGAGCTGCTGTAGAGCCAGAGAACCAGGTCAGCAGAGCCGCTCTAGAGCCAGAGAACTAGGCCAGCAGAGCCGTTGTAGAGCCAGAGAACCAGGTCAGCAGAGCCGCTGTAGAGCCAGAAAATCAGGTCAGCAGAGCCACTCTAGAGCCAGAGAACCAGGTAAGCAGAGCTGCTCTAGAGCCAAAGAACCAGCTCAGAAGAGCCGCTCTAGAGCCAGAGAACCAGGTCAGCAGAGCTGCTATAGAGCCAGAGAACCAGGTCAGCAGAGCCGTTGTAGAGCCAGAGAACCAGGTCAGCAGAGCCGCTGTAGAGCCAGAAAACCAGGTCAGTAGAGCCACTCTAGAGCCTGAGAACCAGGTCAGCAGAGCTGCTGTAGAGCCAGAGAACCAGGTCAGCAGAGCTGCTGTAGAGCCAGAGAACCAGGTCAGCAGAGCTGCTCTAGAGCCAGGGAACTAGGCCAGCAGAGCCACTCTAGAGCCAGAGAACCAGGTCAGCAAGCTACTGTAGAGCCTGAGAACCAGGTCAGCAGAGCTGCTGTAGGGCCAGAAAACCAGGTCGGCAGAGCCGCTCTAGAGCCTGAGAACCAGGTCAGCAGAGCTGCTGTAGAGCCAGAGAACCAGGTCAGCAGAGCTGCTGTAGAGACAGAAAACCAGGTCAGCAGAGCTGCTGTAGAGCCAGAGAACCAGGTCAGCAGAGCGGCTGTAGAGCCAGAGAACCAGGTCAGCAGAGCTGTTGTAGAGCCAGAGAACCAGGTCAGCAGAGCTGTTGTAGAGCCAGAGAACCAGGTCAGCTGAGCTGCTCTAGAGCCTGAGAACTGGGTCAGCAGAGCCGCTCTAGAGCCAGAGAACTAGGCCAGCAGAGCCACTCTAGAGCCAGAGAACCAGGTCAGCAGAGCCGTTGTAGAGCCAGAGAACCAGGTCAGCAGAGCCGCTGTAGAGCCAGAAAACCAGGTCAGCAGAGCCACTCTAGAGCCTGAGAACCAGGTCAGCAGAGCCACTCTAGAGCCTGAGAACCAGGTCAGCAGAGCTGCTGTAGAGCCAGAGAACCAGGTCAGCAGAGCTGCTGTAGAGCCAGACAACCAGGTCAGCAGAGCTGCTGTAGAGCCAGAGAACCAGGGCAGCAAGCTACTGTAGAGCCTGAGAACCAGGTCAGCAGAGCCGTTGTAAAGCCAGAGAACCAGGTCAGCAGAGCTGCTGTAGGGCCAGAAAACCAGGTCAGCAGAGCTGCTGTGGAGCCAGAGAACCAATTCAGCAGAGCCGCTCTAGAGCCTGAGAACTGGGTCAGTAGAGCCGCTCTAGAGCCAGAGAACCAGGCCAGCAGAGCTGCTCTAGAACCAGAGAACCAGGTCAGCAGAGTCGCTCTAAAGCCAGAGAACCAGGTCAGCAAGCTGCTGTAGAGCCTGAGAACCAGGTCAGCAGAGCCGTTGTAGAGCCAGAGAACCAGGTCAGCAGAGCTGCTGTAGAGCCATAGAACCAGGTCAGCAGAGCCGTTCTAGAGCCAGAGAACCAGGCCAGCAGAGCCGCTCTAGAACCAGGCCAGCAGAGCCACTCTAGAGCCAGAGAACCAGGTCAGCAGGCTGCTGTAGAGCCAGAGAACCGGGTCAGCAGAGCCGCTGTAGAGCCAGAGAACCAGGTCAGCAAGCTACTGTAGAGCCTGAGAACCAGGTCAGCAGAGCCGTTGTAGTGCCAGAGAACCAGGTCAGCAGAGCTGCTGTAGGGCCAGAGAACCAGATCAGCAGAACTGCTCTAGAGCCAGAGAACCAGGTCAGCAGAGCTGCTGTAGTGCCAGAGCTGTAGAGCCAGAGAACCATGTCAGCAGAACCGTTGTAGAGCCAGAGAACCGGGTCAGCAGAGCCGTTCTAGAGCCAGAGAACCGGGTCAGCAGAGCCGTTCTAGAGCCAGAGAACCAGGTCAGCAGAGCTGCTGTAGGTCCAGAGAAACAGGCCAGCAGAGCCACTCTAGAGCCAGAGAACCAGGTCAGCAGGCTGCTGTAGAGCCAGAGAACCAGGTCAGCAGAGCTGCTGTAGAGCCAGAGAACCAGGTCAGCAGAGCCGCTGTAGAGCCAGAGAACCAGGTCAGCAGACACACTCTAGAGCCAGAGAACCAGGTCAGTTGAGCTGCTCTAGAGCCAGAGAACCAGGTCAGCAGAGCCGCTCTAGAGCCAGAGAACCAGGTCAGCAGAGCCGCTCTAGAGCCAGAGAAGCAGGCCAGCAGAGCTGCTCTAGAACCAGAGAACCAGGTCAGCCGAGTCGCTCTAAAGACAGAGAACCAGGTCAGCAAGCTGCTGTAGAGCCTGAGAACCAGGTCAGCAAGCTGCTGTAGAGCCTGAGAACCAGGTCAGCAGAGCCGTTGTAGAGCCAGAGAACCAGGTCAGCAGAGCTGCTGTAGAGCCAGACAACCGGGTCAGCAGAGCTGCTGTAGAGCCAGAGAACCGGGTCAGCAGAGCCGCTCTAGAGACTGAGAACCAGGTCAGCAGAGCCGCTGTAGAGCCCAAAACCAGGTCAGCAGAACTGCTGTAGAGCCAGAGAACCAGGTCAGCAGAGCCGTTGTAGAGCCAGAGAACCAGGTCAGCAGAGCTGCTGTAGAGCCAGAGAACCAGGTCAGCAGAGCTGCTGTAGAGCCAGAGAACCAGGTCAGCAGAGCTGCTGTAGAGCCAGAGAACCAGGTCAGCAGAGCTGCTGTAGAGCCAGAGAACCAGGTCAGCAGAGCTGCTGTAGAGCCAGAGAACCAGGTCAGCAGAGCTGCTGTAGAGCCAGAGAACCAGGTCAGCAGAGCTGCTGTAGAGCCAGAGAACCAGGTCAGCAGAGCTGCTGTAGAGCCAGAGAACCGGGTCAGCAGAGCCGCTCTAGTGCCTGAGAACCGGGTCAGTAGAGCCGCTCTAGAGCCAGAGAACCAGGTCAGCAGAGCCGCTCTAGAGCCAGAGAACCAGGCCAGCAGAGCCGCTCTAGAACCAGAGAACCAGGTCAGCAGAGTCGCTCTAAAGCCAGAGAACCAGGTCAGCAAGCTGCTGTAGAGCCTGAGAACCAGGTCAGCAGAGCTGTTGTAGAGCCAGAGAACCAGGTCAGCAGAGCCATTGTAGAGCCTGAGACCCAGGTCAGCAGAGCTGCTGTAGAGCCAGAGAACCAGGTCAGCAGAGCCATTGTAGAGCCAGAGAACTAGGTCAGCAGAGCTGCTCTAGAGCCAGAGAACCAGCTCAGCAGAGCGGCTGTAGAGCCAGAGAACCAGGTCAGCAGACACACTCTAGAGCCAGAGAACCAGTTCAACAGAGCCGCTCTAGAGCCTGAGAACCGGGTCAGTAGAGCCGCTCTAGAGCCAGAGAACCGGGTCAGTAGAGCCGCTCTAGAGCCAGAGAACCAGGTCAGCAGAGCCGCTCTAGATCCAGAGAACCAGGTCAGCAGAGCCACTCTAGAGCCAGAGAACCAGGTCAGCAGAGCCACTCTAGAGCCAGAGAACTAGGCCAGCAGAGCCGCTCGAGAACCAGGTCAGCAGAGTCGCTCTAAAGCCAGAGAACCAGGTCAGCAAGCTGTTGTAATTTGGCAGCATTTAAGTTAAGCATTAACTGAAGACAGCCTGTATTTAGAGGCTAAATTGTCCGCTTTGTGGAATCCATTTTGTATTTCTGGCAGCCATTTTGGCTGCCATGTGCTACCATGTGCTCGCCATGTGCTCTGTCCTACCTTCCTGTCAACTGCTCTTGAAATCTGCCTAGAGACAAGTTATATTTAGTTCCTCTTGCTTTGCACATGCTCAGTTGAGCTTGCAGCTGTTCCGAATTTATAAATGTCAGGATGTGTCTGCTAAAAGTAGAAACTGTTAGCTCCACCCACTTGTCGACTGTGCATTCTCTGTATGACCTTATATGTGCCTAAAACCAGCATTTGTGTTAGTACCGCCTTCATTTGAGCCCCTGTGTGGGTATAAAAGGACCAGGATCCTTCCATTCAGTGTGCTACTTCATGCATTACTGAAGGGTGATGTGCGAATGTTAGCTCCACCTCATGAGGTTTAATAAACTCTGTCTTTTCTATTTCCAGTTTCTGTGCCAACTTCTTCCTAAGTGTCTGAGGACTCTGTGCAGAGAAGGGAGAACCCCTAAGCACTGGTAGGCCTTGCTGAGGCTCACTACAACAAATTGGCGCTTCCAACGTGGGGCTCATCAGCGACTCGGATGCCCGAAGGACTGGTCGCGACGAAGGATTGGAATCTCGCTTTTGGACGCGATCGCTGCCTGAGGAGACCAGAGTCTTGGCACCCACGGCGTTTTCCTTTCTTTCTGATCTGACCATCTCGGCGGCGCCGGTCCTTGACTGAGATCTCTTCTGTTGATTCGCCGTGCAGTGACCATTTGGTCGATTTGAGAACTTGGCAGTTGGAACCTGGACACCATTTGATTGGTAAGAGCCGTTTTGCGGCACTTGCTGTTGGTTTGATGCCTTTGATTGGTAAGGTAGTTTTAGTAACACTTACTGTGGCTTTGTTTGTATGATTGGCCAATTTTGGAATTTGTTTTGTAAGTTATATATGCATTGCAATTCATATAGGCAGGTAATGAGGAGATTTTTCTCTATTTGAAATTGTTTGAACAGCGCAACGTACGAAAAGTACCTTAAGCGCTACTTTGATTATAATACTGCATATTTTGCACTATTTTTGGCATGCCTGTTTTCAGCACACTTCGTAGGATGTGTTGCTTTTGTAGTGGTACCAATTTGAGACTTGACGAAGCACAACCAGCCTCCCGGAGGGGACGCCTAATAGGGATATGTATATTAAGTATGGTATTTCTTCTATAATGTACTGCACGTTATGGAACAAATATACTAGTAAAGATCCTGAGTTGCGTTGGCCTATGTATGGGTCATTTGATTTGCGAAAAATTCAGTATGTGGAACAATGTATGTTTAAACGAAAGACTAGGCAAGATATGTTTGATTGTGTGCGAATGTGGGAGAAAGAAGTGCGTGAGCGAATGAAGCGTGAACAAGCCTTGATTGATAAAGAACAGCGAAAGACCATTTATGCGAAAGCATTAGAGTTAAAAAACAAGGAGATGAGAGAAATTAAAGAGAGGGAAGATAGGGAACGCCATTTACAGGTAACTGGCCAATATGCTGTTAGGCAGCCCCTTTATCCTATCCTTAATAAACCGCAAGATGATTTCCTGTTATTAGATCGTTCTCCACCTCCGTATATTTTTTCTTCTGCTCCTCATGAGTCAGATGAGGACTCTTTTTCAGACCAGGACAAAGCTCGAGAAACTCGTTCCATGTTATCTGCTGAGCGTGCATCTGACATCAGATCTACTGCGCGTAAAGCCGTTCGTAGTACTACCAGTGCTTCTGAACTTTTAGATAGTATAAAAGGATGGCAGGAAAGGGAGCAAATATATTTTACCGATACATTTGCTGCAGAGGTTATTGAACGATTTAGGAAGTATTCGGTAGAAGTGGAGCCCGATGATGTAGCAACTAACTGTAAACAATTACGTGACGGTCTTTTTGTCTTCTCCCAGGTGGCTGACACAATCAGACGCTTGGTTAAACTGCGTGTTGAAGCAGCCCGTTTGCAAGAGGAGAAAAAGGCAGCAGAAGCAGCTGCACTAGCATCTCAGATCAGCATGGCACGAACTTCTACTCCTGAAACAGATAAGAATGCTGTAATTCATGTGAAACCCATGCGGGAAGCCGCGCCTTTATATGTTCCTCCTAAAGGAACGGGTACAGAGGATGATAAGACTTCTCTTAATGCGAAAGGGTACTTTATTTATAATTGGGTTTACACTCCTTGGAATAGAGCAGATGTTATGGCCCTTAAAAATGCATTGCCTGACCCGCGAAAGAATCCAGCAGCCTTTTATGAGGAAGTTGAGGGTGCAATCAGCTCTTGTACTATGACTCTGTCTGATATTGATTTGTTTTTTGGATTAATATTACCACCTGATATGTGGAGAACTGTGCGCAAAATAGATGATAATGCGACATTTGGAGCATTGTGGAAAGATTTAGAGCGGTTAGATGAAGATAGAGAACCTGCACAGAAACCGTGTCAGTTAATTTTAAATCTTCCAGCAGCTATATTAGTTAAGTTAAAGACGATCATTCCCCCTAAAAAGATAGATTGGACAGTGCTAGCGTCTTGCAAGCAAAAGGTAGATGAATCAGTTTCTGACTTCTTCACACGCTTTGAAGAAGCATTTCACGATTTTAGTGGCCAGTCATTGACAGATGACACAGGTAGGCATCTGTTTGTCGATAAATATGTCGCAAACCTTTTGCCAGGAATAGCTAGTCGCTTAAAGGCCAGTGAGAGTTCATGGACTACATCTTCTCCGGTTTCTCTTTTAACTATGGCCCAGTATTATGAGCGGCAAGAATTAGAAGCCAAAGGTAATGAGGACAAAAAGTCTAAAGAGTTGAAAACAAAGGTTATGTTGGCTCAAGCTTATGGTCCGCCTTCTAGAGGTAATGATAGAGGTGGACGTGGATCTTATGGTTCGTCCTTTCCTTCCTCTGCCCGTTCGAATTTGTCTGTTGATCAGTGTGCGTACTGCAAAAAATTTGGACATTGGCTTTCTGATTGTCCAGTGCTGCGTGCTCAGCAGAATCTACGTGGTCGGGGACAAATGAGAAATCGTTCAGGATATCAAGGGCCTAGAGGAAGCGCGAATGATCGTGCTCGGTTTGATGCTAATACACGTGGGCAGAATGGGTTTAACACTTTTGATAGAAGGAACCAATATCAAATGTCTGACTATGTGCCCTCTGATTTTCAAGATTCTGCTTATGCATAGGATTGCCTAGGATGGGGTAAGGAATCAGTTGAAGTTCCAGTAGATCAGAGGGGTCCCTATGTTACAGCACATGTTTTGGGTTCTACTGATCAGTTTCTGGTCGATACAGGAGCTACTCGTAGCGCCTTGTCTAAACAATTGGTTCCAAGGGCTCCCCTGTCTGGCTTAACCATTACATCGATAGGTTTCGATGGAACACCTTCCCTTAGCCCATTGTCACAACCACTTGCATTTGATATTGATAAGTTTACTGCTCCATGTCCGTTTTTGCTTTCTCCAAACACACCAGACAATATTGTGGGTCTTGATATGCTTAAATATTTTAGGGCTACGATACGGTGTTCTCCGGAAGGAGTACGGGTTATTTTGAATGACAACTACCCTATGATTGAGAGATCTTGTATTGTTAAAGAGGACATTGCACTAGCCTCACTCCCTAGTACTTTGTGGGCTACTTCGGATACTGATGTAGGGCAAATGGTTATTCCACCAGTACATATTAGTGTCAAGGAGGGCGCTTTATTGCCAAGACTGCCTCAGTATAAAATTTCTCGAGAAGGAGAAGAAGCACTCACACTTATTGTACATGATTTAATTAAGGTGGGGGTTGTGGAAGAAGTTCCTTACAATATTTGCAATAGTCCGATTCTTCCCATTTTGAAAAAAGATACTGACACTAGGATTTATAGATTTATTATCGATTTGAGAGAAGTCAACAAGATTGTAGTACCACAGTACCCTGTAGTATCTGACATAACGACATTGCTTACCTTGGTCCCTCCAACAGCAACTACATTTTCTGTAATTGATCTGAAGAACGCTTTCTTCTCGATTCCTATTCATCCTGATAGCCGATATTTGTTCGGTTTCACTTTGAATAATAGATCATACAGATTTTGTAGAGTTCCTCAAGGCTATACTGAGAGTCCTAGTATTTACAGTCAAGCATTGAAGAGACAGCTTGATTCCTTTACCTTGCCTAAAGGAGTGGCTCTCATACAATATGTCGATGACATCTTGTTGGCAGCCGATACACCTGAGCAGTGTGAGAAATGCACTTTGTCTTTGCTTTCTTTTCTTGCTACACACCACCATAAAGTATCACGAAAGAAATTGCAATATTGTAGACCGAAGGTGACCTATTTAGGACACCTTCTGTCTAAGGAGGGACCGTGCACTGACACCAGATCGCATTCAAGCAATTTTAGACACCCCAGTACCTTCCACGCAGAAAGATGTCCGTGCATTCATTGGTCTGACTTCGTTTTGCAGGCAATGGATATTGGGTTTTTCACACATTGTTAAACCCTTGCTAGCACTTTTGACTAAAAACACTCCGATCCCCCTTCCATGGACAGATGAATGTCAAAATGCTTTTTGTCAGTTGAGACAAGCTCTTTGCTCTGCACCAGTGTTAGGCACACCAGATTACACGAAGGCTTTTACACTCTATGTACATGAGAAAGAAGGATGTGCATTGTCAGTTTTAGTACAGACACACGGGGACAAACAGCGTCCTTGTGCATACCTTTCTGCAGTTCTTGACCCTGTTGCTCGTGCATTGCCTGGGTGTTTCCGTTCAGTTGCAGCGACGGCTGTGTCCATACGTCAGAGTGAAGGGATAGTTTTGTCACACAAACTGTTGGTGCTAGTACCCCATGCAGTAGATGCCCTTTTGAATCAGACTAAGACTCAGCACTTAACTAGTGCTCGTTTGACAGGATACGAATTGACACTGCTAGCACCTCATATTACCTTGAAAAGATGTGCGACACTGAACCCAGCCACTTTGTTGCCATATCCTGCGACTCAGTCTCAGTCAAAGGAGCCTCACGATTGTATATTCCTTACTGAGGAACAGACAAAGGGTCGCATCGATTTGCAAGATACGCCCCTTCCAGATGTAGATGGGGAACTGTGGGTTGATGGGTCCTGTTTGAAGTTACCAGATGGCACGACTTCAGCTGCTTATGCAATTACCACGCTTGAGACAGTAGTGGAAACAGCTCGCATACCTCAGAAGTCGGCTCAAGCAGCTGAACTAATAGCTTTGACACGAGCATGTGAGCTTAGCACTGACTTGTGTGTGAACATTTACTCGGATAGCCGCTATGCTTTTGGAGTGGTTCATGATTTTGGCCTACTCTGGAAGGAAAGAGGCTTTCTTACATCCCATGGGATGCAGATAATGCACGGAGAGTTAGTGCATAATCTCTTGACTGCACTTACATACCCAAAGAAAGTTGCTATTATGAAATGTAAGCGCACACAAGAAAGTGACTGACAAAATAGGACAAGGCAATGCCTTTGCAGACCGCGTAGCCCGTGAGACTGCGATGCAGCGAAGCACTACACCCATGTACGTAGTAAAATCACAAGCTGAGCGTTGGCATGATGCTAGAGAGGAAGTATTGGATATACAGAGATCTGCTTCTGTGGAAGAGCTTGAGCAATGGTCTAAAGAAGGAATAATAGATGATGAGGGTTGTTGGCGTAACAAAGAAATGAATAAGTGGAAATTGCCTGCGGCCTATTTACAACCTATGGTTCAAATGGCACATGGGCTGGCACATGTTGGAGCTCTAGCAATAACTACATTGCTTACACAAGTTTGGGAGCATCCTGAAATTGCTAGCACAGCCAAAAGGGTAGTACAGTCCTGTTTGATCTGTTGGCAGTTTAATCCTGGAAAAGGGACACGAACTCCTACAGGAGGGTTTGCTACACCAACTGCACCTTTTGAAGTTTTGCAGATGGATTACATCCAACTCGAACGCTGCAATAATCTGAAATATGTCCTAGTGGTGGTATGTGCCTTTAGCAAATGGATAGAGGCATACCCTACGAAGGATAATACTGCTCTCACCACAGCAAAGGTGCTTCTAAAGGAGTTTTTCCCTAGATACGGTGTTTGTAAACTTTTGTGGAGTGACAATGGACCTCATTTTATTGGGCAAGTTGTTGAGCATGTCCTGAAAGGATTAGGGATCAAACAGAAATTCCATACAGTTTTCCACCCGCAATCAGCAGGTTTGGTGGAAAGGTATAACGCTACTTTAAAAACAAAGTTGGCGAAAATACTGGCTTCCACGTCTCTAAAGTGGCCAGATGCACTACCTTTGGCATTACTATCCATAAGATCGGTGCCACATTCACGATCAGGTCTTACCCCCTATGAGGTGGTGTTTGGGAGACCGATGAACATTTGGGGAATTCCTAAGCCACGCCCATACATGATGTTCCTTGTGTTCTGATGAATGATTATTTGGCACAGTTAACTGACAGTTTGATTTCTATTCATCAACAGGTTCGAGAAGCTCTTCCTGACAGATCTACAGGTGAGGCCCACGAACTCCGTCCTGGTGACCATGTAATGGTCAAGGTCTTTGACAGATCGAACAGCTTGGAGCCAAGGTGGCGAGGACCAGAGCAGGTGCTCCTTGCGACAAGAACAGCAGTTCGAGTGACAAACAGAAAGAATTGGATCCACAGCACACACTGCAAACGCGTGTCGCCTGCCTTGGTGGAACCTGCTGTGTTGACCGACCATCGAGAGATTCTGGAGACGGAGAAAGGCCAAGCTATCTCACCTGACGAATCTGCGGAAGTCTTCCCGGACCACACGATCACTGGAGTATCCCGATATCAATTGAGACCGAGGAAAGGATCTGCAGTTTTGAAAAAGACTGGTTGAGCTACCACCCTGGGTTAGTGAAACGGAGAGCCATTGTGGCAAGGGGAGGGGATCAGCCCTGTATTAGTGTAGTGACACCCACTTTGGCCCATGGTGAAGAAATCAGCGGCTGCCCAGGGAGAAGAGCTCCAACGACTGTTTTCAACAAGTTTTCAGAAAGATCAATCATTACTGCTGCTAAAATGAAAAAACAAATCATTTGTGCTGTAGGGTTTGTTGTTGCTATGGTGGCTATGGCAGCAATTACATGGTACATCGAGAAGGTGGCTCCTGTTCGACAGCTTTTTGTTGCCACTACGCCAGTACCATGTGGAACACCACTACTTTACTCTTCCTTACCATGAGCAAAAGCATCGACAATCCTACCTAAATAATACTTTTATCCAGATGTTGCACCATACTCACAATGCTACGAATACTACCAACTGTTGGGTGTGTGGGATGATACCTGCACATCAAAAGAAAGGAGGAACACCTTTTATTCCTCTTCCATTTTCTCACAATGGTTCTTGTCAAGCTTGGTATGCGCTTTTGTTTGCATATGGAAAGCCTTCAGTAGGTGGGATTATTTTTCAACTTAATAAAGTATGTTATCAAAATAAAGAAGGTTATCCACAAGCCAAAGGGACTAAATGGGAATGGGAAGAGTATCAACCGGACAATATTTCAACACCATATGTTTTCACAAATGTGAGAATAATAAAGAACATTGGACCTTTTGTGATTTCTGTGACAAAAGCTAAAGCAGATTTGTGTATTTGTAGTGTTGGAAGAATTCCAGTGGGGAGGAGCGAGTGTACTGTAATCCTGACCATTGAAGGTGCCAATAAGAGCACTTTCACAGCCTCGCATAATACGTATTTTGTGTGCGGAAATAATGGATATTATCAATTACCTGTTGGGTGGTCAGGAATCTGCTATGTATCTTTTCTGTTGCCCCCTGTGTTTCTGGCACCTGCATTGTATCACCGTGATTTTAAACTGTACAATGACATTTCCACAAACAGAAATAAGAGGACAATAAGTATGGATGAAGTTGACCAAACCGACACTACCCTACAACAATATGTTGATTTCAACTTGGGCTTATTTTTCTTTGTGGGTGCTGCATTAAACAGCAGGAAAGTCCGACGACTGACTCGTGTTGTGGAAGCTGTTACTAATCAGACAGCTATGGCACTTGGGAACATTACAGAGGAACTACAGATTGCAAGGATTGTAGCACTCCAGAATAGGATGGTGCTAGACGTAATTTTGGCTGATCGAGGTGGTGCATGTCGCATCATCGGTAGCAGCTGTTGTGTATTCATACCAGATCACTCACCTTCAGTATATGACGCAATATCAAAATTGCATAAGATTGCTGCAGAAATTCATCCAGAGACTGGAACTTGGACTTTTGCTGGATGGTTTTGGACTCTTGTTTCTGCTTGGGGCTGGAAGCTACTGACTATCCTGTGTGTAATAATTACAATATTTTTTATATGCTGCGTATGTATCCAATGTGGTCCAATGCTTTGCTCCATTTGCATCTCTGCTTGTATACCTGCCAGAGGGAACGTTGCTGAAACAAAGGCCCAACAAATGTTGAATAAAGAAGTGGCCGAAAT